>CM036625.1:3668286-4268286 GCA_020746105.1 Trogon surrucura | reverse complement strand
TTTTGGAGGGAAACCAGTAGAGAAGCACAGGATAAAACAGCCGCAGTCATAATCTGGCCATTGTAGCTGCAAACGAAGCCAGAAATCCCAGAGTCAACAGCGGAGTTGAGGTGATATCTGGCTGCGCTAAGCACACGATGTGGGAAAAGTCTTAGGGTGGTTGTGACTTGGCAGTGGCTGAAAACTTGGAATTTCTGAGAGTTGGGCACTCCTGGAGCGGTTCAGCGAAGATTGTCGCTTTACAGTTGAAACCAAAGCCTACACGACAGAGTGGGATTAACTCCCTGACTTCCTACATGAGCAAAAACACTTGAAAATTCTTAAGCCTTAAATAGATTATCCCAACGACATTGTCTCACTGGGCTGGTTCTTTCGCTGGGCAGGATTCAGCCTCGCGAGCCTGCGCATCTGGGTGGGGTGACCCCACGAGTAAAACTTCCACCCACTCGGAGGTTTAAGTACGTGTTCTAGCATCTCTTACGTAGCTGTGAGGATATTGCCAGCAATTTGTGGCTAATACACTCCCCTTCGCTCACTTTGGAATATGAACCTTGCATAGGAAAAAAAAAAGCAATTAAGTCTGTCCTGCTGGAAGTCGGGTGCTGTTTTGAGATTTAATGATGAGGAAAGTTAAATAATTCAGATTACTGAAAAAAAAATGAACGATACAGAATGACCCACTAAGGCAGAATCTTTTGTTGGGTGATTTTTTTTTTTTCTGGGGATTTTTAGGATTTGGGGGCATCAATTTTTACTCACGTTGGAGCCTGAGGTAGATGTTGCGTTGAAGAACATGGTTTAGTGGTGTTCACAGGGCTGGGAAAAGGTCGGACTCGACGATCTTGAAGGTCTCTTCCACCCAGAACTATTCTGTGATCCTAAACACGGAAGGAATTGAGCCTGTTTGGATGCTGTTCCTGGTCTGAGCTCTATGCAATTCTGATCTTTTTCTGGTGATCTAGCATAAAGCAAACTTCCTAACGTTTTCTCCTAGATATCACCAATTAAGAAATAAACTGCAATTACTCCACCTCTTCCTCTAGATTTTCCCCCCCTCCCCTCAGGTATCTGGAATTAGCCTTGCATCTTATTTTCCTGAAGCGACTCAGCTCCCTGAGGTTGGCACGGAGCCACCACACCCAGCAATGCCATTTGCAGGGTTTCAGTTCATCTGTCGTACTCGGGTGCGTATTTTGAGGTTTGCCAGCGGTCTTGAGTTACCAAAAAAAACCCCAAAGAAATGACGAGCCACTAACTCAAACTATCGATTTCTGCGCACAGATTTTTCGAATCATACAACAGGAACTGGCCCCGGGTCTCCCATGTTAGAGCTCCTGAGGACTAGTTTAAGGAAGTGGTTTAAGTGGTTTTGTAAGGTGGTAACCATAGCCATTACATCAGGTTTTGCTGTATTCCATTAAGATAAAAATGCAAATGTATGTTTCAGTTAGGAGAAACCGTTAAAACAACACAGGTATATATATAGGTTATATTTTTTCAATGTCACTTTTGTACTAGTTTCCGAATATTTATATTTTTGTTATAGATTATAGCAGCTTGTAGGTAGAATCACTAGACTTCTGCATAAAATTGAAAAAAAAGAAAAAACAGCTTTCGAGAGAAAGAACAGGCCCTTGTTTGCTGGAGCTGAGATCTGAGCAGACCCACGTATCCCGAGATGATGTGAGAAGGAACCTGTTGTCTCTGCAGCTCTTCTGACTGTTTGTTTTCTTCACAAGGATCTGGTGTGTCCTGACAAAAACGGCAGAATGATGGAGAGAAGGAAGTTGCAGAAAGAAAAGGGAATTTTTTTTAGAAGTAAATCTGCTAACCGTAAAAATTTAAGTCTGCAATCGCTACAGAGGTTTTGTTTGAACTATTCACATTTATCATCACTTCAGAAAATATCTTTGGCATAGAGAGGTGTATAGAAAACAACATGTGCAGGGTGAGATGCTAATCTGACCCAACGTGTCGTAACCATGGGTGGCACCAAAGGCTGGAAGAAATCTTTTGTGGAGTACACAGGAAATCTTTTCTGGGATGGGAAACGTGATCTCTCTCCTAATAAAAGTCATATCTGAAACCTAACTGCTAGGGATTAAATACTTAATCACATATAATACACTTTCTCAAACTTTTTATGTTTGGTTTTTTTTTGGCAGCAGCTATTACAGTTTACTGCTTCAACATGATAAATACCTCCTTATATCCCAGTGTATCTTGCAATTTGTTTTTAAATCCATTGTTTCCTAGAGGTGTTATTGACTTCTAAGAAAGGGATTACATGAGGCAGGGTGTATTAAAAGGATTCTGTTAAATGTAGATGCTTATTCCAGTTTGGAAATTAATTTTCATGTCATCCTTATAATTGAACAGAGGCCACAACTATTTCTTAGAAATACAAACATGTTTCTAAGGTGAACTACATTCATGTGCCAAATTCCTCAGTGTTCCCCCATTTCCAGAACTCCAGTCGAAGCAAAATCAAGATCTGCAGCACTTCTCTGGGTGGTGCTTCAAATTTCCTCTTTTCTTTTTGAGGATGCAAAGCTGGAGGTTTGATAAGCACGTGAATTTCCTTATGTGCTTATCTGAACTCCCCACGCGTTCCAGAGCTTTTTGAAGTTCTCTCATGATTAGTTCTCATATCTTGTCTAATCTGTTACCAGGTTCTGCAGTGTTCGTGGGGGGAAAAATAAAACCCTTGACAGAAGGCAAGTTTTGGAGAGAGCATCAGTGATAATTCTTGTCCTGGGCAAGACACCAAGGACTGAGTTGGAGTTTCTAGAGCCAGAAACAGGAGTCTCACAGCCTTAGTTCAGGCATTAGGGTGCACGTGATGCCATCGTCACTGACAAAGATGTTGAACAGCACTGGACCCAGAGCAGACCCCCGAGGAACTCCAATAATGGCTTATTTTGCTTAATAACAGGTTTACTGCTTCGAGGTGCAAAGCCAAGATAAGAGAAATAACCAGCTTGCTGTCATCACGGCACTTGACTCCCGTGTGGCAATTAACGTTCAGCAATGGTCAAAGGGGTGCAGTTGCTTCCAAGAACCCGTCGGGCATCGCCTCCCCCCCCCTTCTCCTCCACTTTCTTTTCTTAAATCTTAAATCAAGGACTTGGATTTAATTTGTATCAATTCAAGACCTGTTAAGTATTTTCCTGCTGAAAGCAAAAGGGGTTTTAACAAGCTGTGATGTTCCCAGTTCTGTTTCTGGGCTCTGCTCTTTGAGGTGATGTTGTTCTTTGTCCATTCAGGCAAGTTACCTCATATAAGTAACTTAAAGAATTAAACTCATACTTGCAGTTATTTCAGGTTTGGAATAGTGCAAAGTAGCCACTACATGATGATGTTTTTCCCCCTTTTTTGTACCATTCTATTAGATATAACAGAAAACCAAAGTGCATTTTTTTTTGTGCAAAGATCAGTACAAAACTAAGAACTCACCCTAGGAAAAAATTGTTCTCACTGCGTCACCGCATTTGTCAGAATCCGAATATAGATTCCACCCCCCCCCCCCAGCTGCAAAACCTGTAATAGAAAACACGTTTTTCTATGTATCTATTTCTTTGAGATTCTCTCTCAGACATCTTATATCCAGGCTGGTAGGGAAGAAGGAGAAATCCCCTGCTGTAGTAACAAGAGTTTGGACTCTTCTTGCCTAGAAAGTTCCTGACTGGTGTGAATAATTTATGTTTATGGGAGATAAACTCCTACATGCACTTACAAAATCTGCCCTGCAACCTACTCTCTGAAAAAAGCAAGTGCAAAAATACAGAGGATCTCTCTCTTGATAATTATTCTTAATGAAAACCTTCACTACGTTGCACGTGATGCGCTTCGACCACAGAAAAATATTGCTGAACCTACTGGTTCAACGAACTAGAAGGGGAAAGGTGTGGGAGGTTTTTCTTCGCTCCTTTTCTTCGCCGACTGAAGGCCTGGGTTACAAAACTGTCCAGCTTTGTTCCACCGCCCGGGAGGGGTGCGGGGCCACAGGTCACGAGCACGGCGCGAGGACAGGAGAGCCAAAACTCAGGAGAGGTGAAAAGAGCTGCAGGTACAGAGCACACGGTCCCTAAAACCCAAACCCTCGCAGTCCACTTTTCTTCCTGCCCTGTTAATGGGTTTGTTGCCGAGGGTTTTCCCCTCCCCGCGCTTGTTAAAACCCGAGGAGGAGCGGCGGAAGGTTTGCTTGCAGACAAAGTAGTGAAATGGAAAATGTTGCCTCTGAATCCATTTGTGGTTTAGTCTGTTTGCCAAAAAGCGTATTTCCAGCCCGGGACTGCCTGGGAGGGGAAACCCATTATGGATTTTCATTTTTCTCCTGAGTTGCTATGCTACAACCGCTGTTGCTTTTGCAATGTAATTCGGCTTTCACAATCTTCGGTGCCTCGATAAAACCGTTACTGTAGTGCTGCCATAAATTTTTTTTTTTTTCCCTTCTCCGAAAGGAAGGGGGGAAAAAAAGTCACTTGCTGGTGACTTTGTGAATATTCATTACACGCTTGTTTTGTTGCAGAGGATGTTGATACATTAGTTCTTCTAGACTGATGCCCTTGACTTCGGAAGATAAATAGCAAAGCAGAGATAGATGACAAGGATCGATTAGCAATCCAGCCTTCTAAGCCAAAATGTAAATACTTGTAGATAAGGCAGCAGCTAAAGAGCCTGCAGAATGCACCGTGGTGGAATTCAGAAGATGTTTTAAGGTGCAAGAGGAGTTTTCTGTGGCTGCCAGGATACAAGTCTTTATTGGATGCTTCCTGTTGAAGGCTAATGGTCACCAGTGGTTTACTTCTCAGAACATGTTTCCTAGTTGTGAAGGAAAAAAATCACACATTCCACTAACACAAATGAAGAGTTCTTTAAAATTTGGACAGTGGAAGGTACTTATGTTAAAGTGAGCTTGAGTAAATATAATTACACATTTGCAGGAGTTTTAATTAATGTGTTTGCTGCAAGTTTGGTAAGCTATTTCAGGTAATGATCCTTCAGCCTAGTGGAAAGGGTAAGTAGGGAATGATGTGCCCCACGGCTTGTGAGAGACGTGCAGAACAAGGTGATCAAAGCAGAAGGCGAATGAAATCCTGCTTGACTGGCAGCGAAGTGGTGGGACCTGCTGCCAGAGGATACCGGATATCCTAAGTGCGCAGGGATGCGACAAACAATTAGATAATTCATAAAAATAAAATCCATTTTGGAATGATGTCCACAAAGGATCCGTGGTTCCCTTGGACAGTCTTTGGGAGCCATAAATGGGAGACGGTGCCAGGGAAACACCCTAATCTCATCGAACGTGTTGTGTGTTGGGTGTCTGCTCCTGCCGGGTCCTCAGAGATGGTGTGGTCAGTCCGTTGGACCACTGGGAGGACCAACAGTGGTTGTCACACTGTAAAAAAAAAAAATAATCAAGAAATAAGGCCGTCTTTGCCTTCTGTGCTCAAACCTAGAGCAGCCTGTCCCATCCCGTACCGCGCAGCGCTCTGGGTCGCTGCCAGGCCGCAAAGATTAAATTTTACTCTCAAAACTGGAATGATTTCCTGATGAGCAGTCTCTGTAGCACCCAGTTTAGCTTTATACTTTAGCTATCTTAGCCCTTCAGATGATTTCTTTTCTTCTTCCTGCCTTAACCGAGGCATGAAAAAACCCTTGAAAACCCCCCAAATCCTCCTCAGATTATGTGGATACTGGGAGAACAGGCTGCTTTAGCTTACGGACACTTGCTGCCAGCAGGTGCTCCCTGAGAAATGCAGAACATCATAGTTAAGCATTGCCCTGTGCAGCCCCCGAGTCTTCAACAGCACTGTGCTGTGAAAGGATATTGTCACCCAGGCTTGAATAAAAAGGCAATGGAAATAACGCAGAATTCAGGATCAGCAAAGCCTGCAAGAAAGGACAAAAGTTGTTGTCCCACATGATGCAAACACTCCTTTATCCCAAGACCTCGTTCCACTTGTATTTTCCTGCTACGTTCTGTGCCAGTACTCTCTGGTGTGCTGGGGGTGGGTGGTGTTTCTTGGTATCTATTACCTTTGAAATGACTTGTGTCCAAAATTTCTCTTTTCAGTTGTGTATGAGCACAGGTCAAGATTAGAAAAGTCATTACAGAAGGAAAGGCTTGAACATAAGAAAGCCAAAGAAGGTAAAAACATGCTTTTCACTCTGACGTTTAAGATAACTTGATTATTTTGGAAAGTAAAAACATGCTTTTCACTTTGGTGTTTAAGATAACTTTTGGAAAGTAACTTCAGATGCATTTTGTTTGATTTTAAACAGGTTTCCAACGTATAACACGTTAGCGGGGCCATCTTGGCATATCTGTTGTTATTTTTTTGGTACATATTTTTCATTATTTTTTTTTTACAAAATCTTTTTAAAACCTAATCATCTTTTTAGCCCTGTTTACACATCACTGCAGCATGGCAGAGAATACATGTATATTGCTGTACCAAAACTGTGTGTCCATCCCGTTCCAGCATGGGGAACATTTAAAACTTGTACCAAACCAAGAGGATCTTTCCTGTATTCCATCAATGTGAAATTAGACTCTGAATCAATATTTATGCATGTGCTGAAGGGTAAATGCACGCTTACATATTTTTTTTTTTTTAATTAAAACTAAGTTCTAGGTCTGTGTGAGGGCAAGATGTTGGCACACGTCGTATTTCCTGCACGTTTCCCCTCTGAAACGTCAGCAGGATGCGATCCTCTGAGTTTTCTCCAAAAATTGTTCTCATTTCACTAGTTTCAAATCGTTCTGAATTCACTACGATTTCCAGAGTAAAGCCTGTATTCTTCCTAAACTCGGCTGCTGAATTCAAACAACTACTTTAGGAAAGATGAAGGTGCGAGAAGTTATTCTTGCTGCGTGGTTCTCGATAGCTTTCTGGTGCCATCTAGTGTAGAGCAGGGCTAAGGTCAGTCGGCATTTTCAAATCCTGAAAAGTGGATCAAGGACCAAAACGGGAAGTTTTTGTTTTATTTCGTCTTGCTCTGCACTTCCCCATTTCTTACAGCACGTATTATTTTTTTTTTATCCTAATACAAGACTACACGATTTATAAATGTCTTTTTGAATGATGCTGCTGGGCCTCTCCTGAATCAGTTCATGTGCCCATCTGTAGTCTTGAGTCTGTACCCCCTGTATCTCACACTGAGATATGAAAATTTTAATTGGAAATATTTTGTGAAACGTTTAAATGAATATATTTTGTCAAAATATGAAGATTTTGTTTCATTCCCCATTGGGTTTTTTTGGAGATCTTTCAGAAAACGCTAACTGCAGGAGTATTCAGCTCTCAAGAGAGTTTATGTATGACAACAGTTACGTTATTTAAGTACAGATTCTAATCTTCCTCACTCTTTTCATCAATGTTTTCCCTTTTACGTTGTAGATTTTCTTGTTTATAAACTAGAAGCACAGGAAACACTAAATAAAGGAAGGGTAAGTCATCATTCCTCGTACAAGTTTTTAATAGTTGATGCTGTTCAAGCTGCAAGAAAAAGGAAATGCTTTGCAATTAGAACGGTTCAAAGGAAGAGCTCTTACAAAATACTAACTGAAAGAGCTGAATCAATTTCTGCTCTGCACGGCTAAGTGTGCTGCAATTCCTGATCATTTGAGCTGTAATAGGAGATCCTAATATCTTTCCAGAAAATTAATTTAGAAAAAAAAAAATCCTCCTGTTTATATTACAATAGCTTAAATGTAATGGTGCCACTTTTAAGAGCAGGGAGGAACAATAAGGATTTAGAAATCGTTTTGCAGCTTAGTCCACAGGGAAAAGGACAGTGACAACTTTCCTAACATGTGGTCTTTGAAATGGAAAATTATAAAAACATCAGCAACCTTTTGTTTCATATACCAAGTGCCAGAAGGAAAGCTGTGTCTGGCAAAGGAGCCAGAGACCTGTTGAGAACTTTTTTTATGAAGCGAGTAAATTCAGATTTATGGCTGCTTTGTGTTGAAACTGGGGAGCAGTTTGTGAGCTGGGTAACAACGCTTAAAATACATTGTTGCTGCAGGAAGCACGAAGTATAAATGCCTGCTGTGTTTCAGAGCAAAGGGAGAGATTAATTTGCGTCCCGGGGAGTTACGCCTTTTGGCTTGTGGCTCCTAAAAAACTCCATGTACGGTGGTTAGAGCATTGTGGTGTTTAACACTAGCCTCTTCTTCTTGCAGCAAGACTCAAACAGCCGGTACAGCGCCCTGAGCGTCCAACACCAGATGTTGAAGGTGGGTACCTGGGACACACCGGTGGCCTCTCAAACCAGCTCCTGCTGCGTCAGGGAGACGCGGCCTCGCGGGCTTCTCGTGGCTCACTCCCGACTGTCAGCACCTCAGCTGGGCCTTCCTCGCACAACAGGACTGTTAAAAGATGATTTACTGCAGTTTTCTCCTAGTCAGGCTTCCCAGTGGGTAATTTAATCTTTGCAGTTGCTTCTCTGGAACGCTGCCTTATCAACCTTACGTAGTTTGGCACGTGAGGAATTTCGCGGACACGCTGAGCAGCGCCCGGTGGGACAGCGCAGCCGTGGGGTGAGGTGACGTAGCCCTAGGACAGGAGGCTGCTCATCACAGACATCATTTTGTGTTTGGAAGGAGCCGCAGTATGCGTGCTTTGAATAATGAACTGCTTGTTGTGAATGCTTCCTGTTCATCTGGGCTTAACAAATCGCTAAGGACAATATTAACCAGACACGCAGATACGGAACTGTTCCAGTGTCCCTGCTTGGTATTTGCAGAGTCAACATGAAGAACTGAAGAAGCAACACGCCGACCTCGAGGAAGATCACCGAAAACAAGGAGAAGAGTTCAGCAGAACGTTCAGTGATCACAAGGAGCGATACTTACAGCTGCAGCAGGAAAAAGAGCAGGAGATCTCTAAGCTGAAGGGTAAACATCACCTGTATTTGGCTGCCCACACTGAAATGTGTATTTGTCGTTGGGCTTTGTGTGATGTGAGACAGAAAGGCGTTGTCTCTGTTCTCACTAACAGGTCCTTCATGCATCTCACGCCTCTCGATAAGTTAAATTTTAGTCATGATTTTCTGTGGCCTCTTTCTGAAATCTATTCGTATGCATACTTGGTGTTTCTAGCTACATTTAGAGGGATAGTAAGAAACACAGCTCTTAAAGCCCGTCAGCCTCAGAGGCTGGTTTATCCAGCCTTTCATTTTTAGTTCTAAGGCTTGTATAAACCTGGAAAAATAAGTTTCCTTCTTTCCTCTTTGTTGAAACTGAAAGGCAATCTACAAATGCTTGCCACTTCTGTCAGAGATTTAATTGTGCCTCTTTATGAAGTGACATTTCAGATCTCATTTTCTCTGTGTGTGTCATATTCTCCAAAATATGCTTCACCCGTATACTTGGGTGATGAAGTATCCATTTTTTATTTTTGGCAGCCAGTTTCCTGTGAAAGAGATTTTTTTTTTTTTTTGCACTTTGCAGCCCTTTTCAGTCCTAATCACACAATTGCGTAGAACAAAGAGACGGGGGCTCTGCCACTTCAGCCGCTTTCTGCCACGTGTCACTAACTCACCAGTTAGTTTTGGAGTTCTCCCTGGTTTTGTTCGCGCCGCGTTTTGCAGGCAGAGGCTGTGTTTATTAGTTCTGCCTTGGCATCACACCCGTGCAGTCACACAGCCACAGCTCTCGGACCGAGCTGGATTTCAGCCTGGCAGCTTGGAGTGTGGGAAGAGCTTGCCTGTGTCTGCTTGCAATAGTCCACATCGACATAATGTAAGAAGTGGGAAGAGAAACCCCTCTCCCTGGTCCCAGAATGTGAGGCTTTCTAAGCGTGCTGGCCATCTGGACACCTCTTCCAAAAGAATAGCTTAGTCCTACGGCGTAAAATTCTCACTGGCCAGGTGCGATGTGGGGGAAGAGAGGAGGGTGGCTTCCTCTCTGCCTTTGAAAGATGCAGATTGCCATCATGAATTTTGCCATCTGCAGTCCCCGGTGATGCATAATTCCAGCTGCAGACTGGATTTGAAAAAGCAAAGCTCTTTACAGGCCTGGGGAGAGATGTAGTGAAAAGAATCCCATACAATTACATTTTTACTATAGAAATTGTGTAGGGTTTTTATGTAGTTCGTAGTGTTTTAGTTTATAGTGTTATAGTCTGAATTTTGGTGCTTCACCTAGCATTATAAATCTGACCAGGTTTAATTTCTGCATGTTGTTTCTTTTAAACAGAATCCCTGTATAACTTGCGGGAGGAGAACAGACAGTTGAGAAAAGCTCACCAGGATATTCACACGCAGCTGCAAGATGTCAAGGTAGGCCTTGCCTGAGGAGAGCTTTCAAGACCGTTATGATAAAGCAAAATTTTCTCAAGTTTCAGCAAGCCACAACTAGGCCATGCTGGAGACTTGTAGTTTCTGTTATGTGGCAAAAGGGACAGGAGTGTGGCTGATCTGAGTTGCTTGTCTTTTTGCCACCCACACTTTAGGCATACGCTCATTTTTTAAAAAAAAAAAGAAAGAAAAAAGGTATTTAGCGTAGAAATTGGAAATTTGATTTTGCAAGTTCAGAATTGTGTTATGGCGAACTAAGTTTGCTGAAATTAATGTTTTCCAGCTCTGTTTTTTTTAAACATTCATCAATATCTGCTTTTAACTTTTACCTTTATTTTAGTTATGCAAATCCTGGCCTCCCAATTTTCTCTCCTGGCACGCTCGCTTTCTCTGTTTAATATTCATTCCATGTTAAATAAATAAAAGCTGTCATTCCAACTCAGGATTTTCTTTTCGAAATGAACTGAATTATCTTCCTAGTCCAAAATCCCCCAGGCTACCTAATTTACCTTCGGAACGAACTTTCTGTGAAACGTGTCGTGTTGTTCTTTCCGTGTAGCAACAGCACAAGAACTTACTCTCCCAACACAACCAGCTTGTAGTGACTCTGGAAGACCACAAGAGTGCACTAGCTGCTGCACAGGTCAGAAAGGAAAAGCGGCTTCTCCCACCTCTGATTTTCCTGATTCTCCCAGCTCAGCCGCTGCACCGGGGTGCATGTAGCCTCTCGCATGGGGGAGTTGCAGTTGGGACCACGCTGCGCCCTGCGGGGAAATGCATGAGCTGGAGGGTTGCTCTTGAGAAGAAGCTGTAACAACTCACAGGGCTGTCAGAAAACAGAAAGCATGCGTTGCTGCTAAGGAGAGGATCTCTGCTTCCGTGAGAGCTGTCGAATACCTCCCTTTCTCTGTCTTCTCCGACAGAACTTCTCCTAGTTTGACATCCTCCGCTCTGACATTCACACGTATCACTTACAAAGACCTGGATGCTGGTATAAACTCTCTCTTTCTGTACGACTGGAAGGTTTGTAAGGCTACGTACATCAGTGCAACAGAGGTAGAGTGTATATGGAGGAAAGTAAACTGCAGGTGGAACTCTAGTTAAAAGCAGCAGCAGCAGCGTTACCTTTTTTAAAACGACATTTTCAAGAGAACTGCCCATGAAGCGGGAACTTTGCCAGGCTACTGCAAATTCAGTCAGCTGTGCCAGTACAAGCTGTGTGGGCCACAGGGAATCTGAGAGCAGGAGTAATGTTGGAGCAGAGGAGCACTATTGGTGAAAGATCAGAGGGAAAGGCAATGAGGCAGCATGAAGTTATTTTTATTCCTGACTAATTTTCTTCATTTAAGTATTTTCCTGGGCCACAAAATCATTAGCAGCACTAAAAGCATTGGATCTTCTTCCAACCGCCCCCTCCCCGGTTCTGCTTGTTCTGCCTGTCAATACATGTAAATACTCAAAAAACAGGGAAAGACCAAGAAAGTCCCTCATAGACTAAATATATGAAGAATCTTAATTTCCAGTGCTTAGATCTGCTGGCAGCTAATCTTAAGCTCTTCTCCCACTGGCTCTGTTAGCTGCTTGGTATGTATTTGCCAGCATCTGGATTTCCACGAGGGCAGATGCAGGGTCTGATTTCAGGTTCACCAAATCCAAAGGGAAGCCCCATCTACTTCTCCTGGCTTTGATTCAGTTCTTGAATTGGACAAGCTGTGTCACACAAAGCTTTCCTAGCTGCAGTCAGAATGCGATGTGGAGAACCTTTCCTTCAAGAGCAAGGTCTTGCACATTCCTTCAGAACAGGTGTTCAGCACATCTGGGTAGTATCTCCCTCAAACCAGCTACAGATAATTCACGAGGGGTTATTGCTTAGAAGCACAGCTCGGTAAATGACCCCTCTATTTCTAAGTGTGCTCTAGACATTCAATATCAGTAGTCAATACTGCACTAATGAATTTGTGACCTGAATCTTTAAGGCATTGTAATCTTTGTACTTTTCCATAAGCTCAAACAGCCAGACAGATTCGTTATATATTTTTATAAACCCTGTCTTTCTGCCAGTATTAATACCTTTGAAACTATGGCCTTGAATCACAATGTTCAGCTTAGCAACTCGTGCAGCGGAACGGAGTACTTGAATTCTGATCTGGACCTGTGTGCTGTTTAAATATCCCAGTATGTCATCAGTCTCTGCATGATCAGTGAGTGGGAGGAAAAAAAATAACAATCGGAGAACTGCGTATTAGTTCTATGTTAGGTAAACACTATTTTTTCCTCTACAGTTTCTGACTGGATTCTCCAGCAGTTAATCAGGGAGCAGAAGTATCCCTCTGGAATGACAAGAGTAATTACTGTGCGTTCTGCTTTGCTTTTAGGCCCGTCTGTTTTAACGGATGCCCATAGTCTTTTGAAGATGCTTCGAGGTGCGTCTTCGCTTCGGAGCCCTTCCTCGTCGCATCATGTCAATCCGTAGCACTGTGGATATTGTTTTGGACGAGTGTTGTGCATTGTACACCAATGCATCGTGCCTGTCTGCTGTACTATTGATTGCTGTGATACCACATGACACACAAAATGACGTAGGCAGTCGCCCGCTGGAAACCGTAGGCAGTTTTTCACCTGAATTTTATTACTAAATGCACCTCTGGCTTCGGAACGGGGAGTAAACATACTCGTCACCTCCCTGGAGCAACAGAGGAAGCCTCTCGTGGGGCACCACCTTTTGTATCTGCAGCTGGTCAGCTTTTATAAATCCTGTCCATCTCAGAAATTTGACTTCATGAGATAATCTTCCTTTTTTGTCTGCTATGTAGACAGGGACTGGTGTCCCAGCCAGTCTGGATTCTCACACTGGACTTTAAAGCTTTTTGAAAGTATCTTGAGCTTGTACAAAGTTAAGCAGCAAATCAAATTACAACATTTTACTGTTGCGTTTCAGGAAGACTTTAGAAATTTACATTTTCTCTCTTTCTTTTTTTTTCTCCTCTTCTTTTTTTCCTTGCTTTTCATCAGTGCTGTACTATTACTTTCTTTGCCTCAGTTCTGTATGTTGGCTGTTGTCTTGTGTAACACCTGTTTAAATGTTGAGGATTCGGCGTTTTCGTGATGTGTATATATACTTCAAAACTACTATTTTTGAAAGAACTGCACTTCTTTCTACTAGGAAAGGAGCAGTTGTGGTGCTCTCAGTTTCCCTCACTTTAGTTTGCCAGGAAAACTGCATCACCCCTTTTTGACAATTCTTCTGCTTGGCATGAATAAAACAAATCTTTCTCTTTGCCCCACAGAGATTTTTCTAATATACTTTGTATGCATGTGCACTTTGGCTGAAAAGATCGTGATGAATCAATGTTATCTGGTGTGCAGAAACAGCCAATTTTAAAAGCTCCCATCCCTTCTCCTCCCTGGTATTTGCTCTAATGTGGATATCGAGTCTTTCCACTGTGCGTCTTGCCAGCACGTTTACCCTGAGGTCACTACGTTTTATTAAGAAATCGATTTGGACAAGCTATAATACAATGTTTTGCCTCACAGTCCCAGGTGGAGGAATACAAACAGCTGAAGGACACGCTCAACAAAATGCCAAGTTTCCGGCAGCCGGAGAAGTTTGAGCAACCAAACGAGCAACCGGAGGCGCGAGCCCCGTCTCCTCGCAGCGACCTCCCCACGCACCGTGAAGCTGGGGCCGAAGAGCACAAGGAGGTATAAAGTACCGAGGGGCTGTAGTAGATGGTTCTTCTTCAGCAAAACCCTCGTGCTGTGCTTTACTTCCATTAGAAACATACGGTTAATTGTGTAAATTTGTCAGTTCTTGAGTAAAGTACTAAGAGGCAGTTTAAGCTTGTTGACTAGTAGCAAAATATATTCATGACAACCTTTTCTCACATGGTGGTAAATGCACTTAGAGCCAGTTCATGAAAGCTCTTTTAAGAAGTTGCTAAATATTTTTTTAATAATAAGCAGTCTCTACGATTTTAGATATCTCTTGAAAAGCTTTAACAAGCTTAGATTAGATGTTAGGAAGAAGTTCTTTACTTTGAGGGTGGTGCAGTACTGGCACAAGTTGCCCTGAGAGGTCGTTGGAGGCTCCATCCCTGGGGCCATTCAAGGTCAGGCTGGATGGGGCTCTGAGGACCCGATCTAGTTAAAGACTGCAGGGGGTTGGACGAGATGGCTTTTAAAGGTTCCTTCCAGCTCAATTGCATTCTCTGGTTCTGTGAAGAAACTCTCTTTACACGTGTTTTACAAAGTTTCAGTGGCACACTTAAGTCACTATATTTAGACCTGGCACACTGTCCAACGTTCAAAAAGGAAAAAAAACCAACCCAATCACAGTTGTGGGTAAAGTCCAGAAGTTACAGTATCAGTTGTGGTTTTGCTTTGTGAGAGTTCATGGCCAGCAGAACCTGCAGGAAATCAAACCACAAAGCTTCCTTTGTAAATACAGAATGGAAGTAGTTCTGTTCCACTTCAGATAAAACGAGGTGTAACCTACTTAAGGATGCACCTGTACAGCACCGTGTGTTGCTGCGCCGAACCAAGCGTCGGGGACCGACACCGTTTGGCAGGAGGGGTTTGCTCCACAGCAGGCACTTGGCTCTCCTGGCTACAGCTTCACTGCTGCAGGCTGGAATAAAGGCATCCATGTCTGGTCTTTGGCTCTCTTGAAAATACAAAACCCGTAATATCTCGTGTCCGCATAATCTTGTGTGTGTTTTGCAGAATGAGAAGCCAAAAGAGAGAGAAGAAATAAATAGCCAGGACCAACAAGATGGAGCTGAGCCTCTTCATCTGCAAAGAAGGGCTAACGAGGGCCAGCACGCCAAAGAGCTAAATATTCAGGAGCAACAAGAAGCTGGGGAGGATGATGAGCAACGCGTCGATCAAGTTGAAGAAGAACGCAAAAAAGAACTTGAGGAGGAAGAAATGGAGCAGGCAGGTCAGCCTGAGCGCTTAGAGGAGGAGCAGGATCAAGTGCCAGAAGAGCATGAGTGGAAAAAACAGGAACAGAAGGAAGAAGAAACCAACATGTTGGGGGATCATCTTCATTCAGAGGTATGGAACTCTTTTCTTTTCTATGAATTGATTAGATTTGTGCTTAAATAAAGGCATCTCTTATTGCTAGCCCTGTATCGTACTTACGTATTCCTAGGTAAAATCAGCGTCGTGTTAGTCGTGTCAGTAAAGTCAGTGTTCATAAACAGAAAATTTGGGATTCAGAGCACTTGGGTGCCTAGGATTCAGGCTCAACTTCACAGAATCATACAGAATCACAAAATGTCAGGGGTTGGAAGGGACCTCAAAAGATCATCTAGTCCAGCCCCCTGCCAGAGCAGGATCACCTACAGCAGAGCGCACAGGAATGCGTCCAGGCGGGTTTTGAATGTCTCCAGAGCAGGAGACTCCACAACCTCCCCGGGCAGCCTGTGCCAGGGCTCTGTCAGCCTCACAGTGAAAAAGCTTTTTCCTAATGTTTTTGTGGAACCTCCTGTGTTCCAGCTTGTACCCATTGCCCCTTGTCCTGTCAGTGGACGCCGCTGAAAAGAGCCTGGCTCTGTCCTCCTGACACTCCCCCTTGACATATTGATAAACATTAATGAGGTCACCCCTCAGCCTCCTCTTATCCAAACTAAAGAGCCCCAGCTCCTTCAGCCTTTCCTCATAAGGGAGATGCTCCACTCGCTGCATCATCTCTGTGGCTCTGCCCTGGACTCTCTCCAGCAGTTCCCTGTCTCTCTTGAGCTGAGGGGCCCAGAACTGGACACAATATTCCAGATATGGCCTCACCAGGGCAGAGCAGAGGGGCAGGAGGACCTCTCTTGACCTACTTGCTACTCCCCTTCTAACACACCCCAGGATGCCCTTGGCCTTCTTGCCCACGAGGGCACATTGCTGGCTCATGGCCATCCTGCTGCGCACCAAGACTCCCAGGTCCCTTTCCCCTGAGCTGCTCTCCAGCAGTTCAATCCCCAACCTGTACTGGCACATGGGGTTATTCTTTCCCAGGTGCAAAACTCTACACTTGCCCGTGTTGAATTTCATAAGATTTCTCCCTGCCCAGCCCTCCAGCCTGTCCAGGTCTCTCAGAATGGCAGCACAGCCTTCTAACTTGAGCACACGCATACTGCAGTGCTGGCCGAATGCAGCTTAATGAACATTAATTCTGCTGATAAAAAGCAGCAGATAGAAAAAAAGAGCACTCGGGATGACTCTAACCTCCTACTTAAAATTTCAGGCCTGTGGTATCCTGATGGGAAGACGATAGAATGAGACTTATCTTCAGCACTTTGATGAAGAGCTGCCCTGCCTTACTAATGTGATGCAGCTCAGCAAACTGCAGTGTGTTTCCTTGTCAGATATACCCACCTTCTGTAAACACATTTCCATCTAAATGTTCGCCGGCGTTTGACAGGAAATTTTAACTGCGAGATGAACACGACTAAAATAGCCAGGGGAAATCAGTGCACAGCGATGGCAAGCCTTGCTCTGTGCAGCTCTAAATAAACCCAGCAAATCCTGGATTTGCATTCTAGATCGGATCTCCAGTGGAAAATACATTTTACTGATCTCACCTTAGGCTTGGGAAACACGTTGTCTCCCGGCAGATTAATTTTACAACTCCAGCGTGGGGAGAACCCGCTGCTGGAGGGGTGCAGTGGATTTAGAACTGCGGCAAGAGGTTAAGCTGTGAAACTGGAGTTTGAGTGACTACTGACTGTAAAACTTGTGCAGAGCCTCTCTCAAGGCTTAAAACAAACCCCACTGAAATTACCAGGTAAATCAATGGAAGCTTATTTGCTGTCTTATTTGTCAGACATCAAAACTTCCTTTTACTGGTCATATTGGGGTTTTTTATTATTACTCATGTGTAAGAAAGCTGATTATCTCCTCTTCCTTCACTATGTCCTCCACAAAGACCCCAACACTTACAGTCAGTGTTCAAAAAAAAAAATAATAAAACTTTAAGGAGAGACAAGAAAACTTAAAATAACTTTGCTGGAAGTCTCCCTGTTGGGTGTAGCATCTGCATAATTTTCCCTCTTGTCACAGGTTCCTTCAGGCTTGTTTCTGATCACTGAAGTGATGATTAATCTGTGACTAACACATTTCTTTGACAGATAACATCGACAAAAGCTGTAACGAAAAGACAGAAGCCAGCTTATGAACAACAACTAGAGCAGCAACATCTTGCAGCCCAAAGAGCGGAGGAAGCCCATCAGCTACGAGAACATCAGGAATCACTACACCAGCAAAGGCTGCGAGGACAGCTCTTACGGCAGCAACAGCTTCAGGAAAAAGAGCTTCAGCTGCAGAAACAGGCAGAACAAGGGAAAACACTCTATGGAAACCAGCTGAGGTTAAATGTTTTAATGTTTTACACGAGTTTGTCATGGTCTGTGCTCTAGGTTTTATGGCTTCCACCGTACCACCTTTGAAAAGAGGATGGTTTAATGCCATAAACACAAACTGTCCTGAAACAAAATTCAGTGAGCCTCATCGCAGTCTTTGCAAGGATAAATCTGATTGCTATTTTAAGGTCCTTTTCGTTCTTTCTTTCCCTCCTCCCCATTTTCCTGTGGAAGCCTTTGAAGTCTGCAGTAATGACTGCACGTTGCTGTGCCCATCCTTGGTAGAGGTGAGGGGATCTCGCATGCAGTGCCCCTTGTCTTAACGCTCGCTTTAAATTAGTAATTATTTTCCACTAAGCAACAATTATGATCTCGTAGCTCCAGTATCAGATATGCATGAAGTACCTAAGCTAAAATTCTGCTTAAATGAGGGATGCTGTTTTCATGTAATTCCCTAAGGACTTTATGGGCAAGAGTGACTACTGTTATTTGCACTGCAGAGACAAAAGCATGGTTTCAGGAGAAACCAGCACCTTGTTAGTGTCATGAAGTTATTGTGAATGCAGTTACATTCATGATATTGTAGCATCTACATGCCTTTCCCCCCCCTTGTCGTATTTCCTTATGCTTCTGCTTAATTTAAAACTGATAGTGACAATTTTTTGTCGTTTGGATTCTCAAGCCCGTTGAGTTTTCTTTGCGGAAACAAAGGATTTTGGCGTGAGAGAGCCTGTCATAAATTGATAGTCAAAATATTCAAGCCTGTGAGAACAAGCACACAAGTAAACCCCTTTCAAGATGAAAGCTAAAATTGGTTATTCAAGAAAATAACTGATTCACATGGCCTGTCTTTAAGATCCTTTCTCTGAGAGGTTCTTTGCCTCCAGTTTGTAGTATTTGTGCTTTGATTATGGAATATACTAGCTTAGGAGTTCTGAAAATTTAAGGTGGATCCCACTGACATACAGAGCAATACAAGCACAGAAGTTAATACAGTAGGACAAGAAAGGCTTTGTTTTATAGATCTTCTTTTGGGAAAGGTGAGGTGAAAAAATATTAGGTAGCAGAAAACAAAACTGGAACCCGTTCTAGCAGGAGCTGGAGTAAGATTTTTGTTTATTAAAGCAAAACCACACTGCTTTGAAACTGAAGTGACATATTTGCATTTAATTTTCTCAGCCAACAGGCTCATTATGATAACATGGACCATGATATTGTACAAGGAGAAGAGGAGCAAGGTATTCAGGAAGAGGAAGGAGGTAAGAGGAAGTGTGTGTCCCTGCCGTGTTCACAGGGTCCCTTTCATGCAAGATTTTAATCCAGTTTGGATTCAAGTGAAATACGAACTTGCAATTTAAAACGGGAAGCTCAGATAACGCTGGCTGAACTGAGTGAGTGAAACACAGCAACTGCTAAAGATCACATCCACGTTCCTGAAAGGAAAAGTGTCCTTTTGCGTGAGCTGCCAGGGCAGGACTTTGTGGGTCTTGGGTTACACTCCTGGCTTTGCATATGATTTTGTTTCATCTCTTCAAATGATACAATTTTTCATTGTCTGTTTCTTAGTAGCAGTAAAAAAAATATTAGCATTGTATGTTTAGGTAAGCTCTTTAGGTAAAGGCTGCCTACTGCTGAAAGCACATATGGGATTTAGTATATAGGAGGCTCTTAAAAAGCTAACTAGAAACTGCTGTGATACAATAATTATATCAAAAATTTGGCAGCTTATGAACGTGACAACCAGCACCAGGACGAAGGTGAAGACGACGATCAGAATAACACAAATGAGCGGCAAGAACCAGAACAGCAAGTAGAAAATCAGCAGGCTGATCAATCAGTGAGTATGAATTAAGATGTTATTGATTGCAGTCGTTACTGAAGTGAAAACTCGGTAGTCTCATCTAACATAATTGAGTGTAACAGAAATATGAACCAGAGGTCTGCTGGGAAGACAAGTTTGACAGTTGAAAACTACATCCAAGATCTGTTTAGAGTTGTCCTTACTGATCTGGGAAGAAATCAGGAAAAGATTCCTTGTTGGAAGCAAGTTGCTTTTCTAGATTTCTTTGATCTGTGCTTTAAGTGGAGTAAAGGATTTGGACTTAACTGGGACTTGAACAAGTAAACTTGGATTTAAAAAAATAATTGGTGTGACCTCATTGATGGCCAGTCACAGAGAGTGGGGACAGTATTTTTCAGGTTATCATTAGTTAAGAGGGTCAGAGCCAGCTCAGTAGACACTGAAACCAGCTGGAGTCAGTACAGAGTTTGGAAGAGGATGCTGAACGCAGCCCTGATACCGGCTGCACAGAGGTCTGGGTGCAGGAGACTCAGTCCTGTGCCTTGCCTCGAGCTCCAGCTTACGTGGTGTTGTGCAGCATAAGAAGCAGAAGGAAAATGCTCACTTTATGAATGGCCAAGCGTGATGAAAAGCGAGCGTTGTTTTCTTTCGGTTTATTGTAGACGCAGACAAGGTCAATATTGCAGGACAGGCTGGTGCTGAAAGATCACAGCAGCTCTTTTGGGCCTTGAGCATTTAAACTCTGTGTCTTCTTTCACCTGGTCACTGATCAGGCCTTGTCACTCCTCAGACAGCTGGCAAACGAAAGGAGTTCAACAGCCTGTGTGAGAAAAGTCATAAGATTCGATCCGGTTTTTAGCAGACAGACACCCGTGCTGCAGTTCTGTCTGTGCTCAGCGCTGAAGTGCTCTTTTTGTGAGGAACAGGCACTTGCGTATCGGCTGGGGTTTGGTTTAGTGACCCCTGATGGCCGTGGAGAGATTCCAGCCGATTTCAGTGGAGATGCAGTTGGCTCTCATATAGCTTACGCTAAGGTAGGGAATTTGACTGTGAGAGAAAAATCCATGTTTAATATTCACTTCTGAAAATTGCAGAAGGCAGCCATGGACGATGTGAATCCTGCTGATGACCCCAACAATCAGGGAGAAGATGAATTTGAGGAAGCTGAGCAAGAGAGGGAAGAAAATCTACCAGACGAAAATGAAAAGCACAAGCAAACCAGCCAGAAACAACAAGAGCACCCAGAAATGGAAGAGCACCTTGTGGTCAGTAAAGGGAGAGGAAGCATCTGTAGGTCCTCTGCAAGGACAGTGTAGCCCAGCTTGGTGAGAGAACACCAAACTTTGATTTTTAAAGATCTCTTTTGAGCCATATATGACACATGGAGGTAAAAGCAGGGAATTCCTCCTGGTGGTGCACTGGTCTTTCATCACTGTCTCCACTCAATGAGGTGCTGCAGCCTTACAATTCAGGGCTGGGCTGTGAGCAGTGGGGCCGCTTCCCTTCTGTGGCCGTTCCCGCGAGCGCTGCGCTTTTCAACTGTCTTTAAACTGTTACCTCCTCTAGGCAGAGATTATCTGTATTTTCACGCCACTGGTCTTTAATGGCGTGAATATTTCATTGTCTTCCGGCTTAGTATGGAAAGTCTCGCTTTACTCCATGAAGTGATTTTTATTATAATCATTCTGCTGTTTGTTTTTTTTTAGTTTAGGGCAGTTCTAAATCCTGTAGCCAGGCTAGCAGTAATGCTAACGAACGCACTAGAACTTCTTATGCTGTTATTGTTACTTTAGCTTTACATAAAGTTTTATTTTCAGAACAAGAAGCTTTAACCTTCAGTCTTCTCAGGTTAATAGGGATGCACATAAAACTGAATTTTTATACGATCTTTTTGCAGATGGCAGGAAATCCTGACCAGCAGGAAGATAATGTGGATGAACAATACCAGGAAGAGGGAGAAGAGGAGGTAAGAAAACAGTCACAAGGCACGCGTGGACTCAGGTAGCATCCCCTGTCTCCATTGACATTCAACCTTGGTGTCTTTTGTAACTGCAAGCTGAACCCAGATCAGTTCGTTTAACTTTATGAAACCTAAGAAGCCTTTGCCACTGCAATGCTCTCAGCTTCTGGACACATTTCGTGGTACTCGTGTTTACATGGTGCAATCCAGTAGTCTTCCCGGGCAACAGGGTAATTAATTGTGCGATAATTGAAAAGATTAAACAATTCACAACGCAAGAAAAAATTCCTGAAAACCTCAAGCCCTCTGAAGGCAACTTCAAACCTCATGAATTTTGCATCTCTAATCAGACACTGCTGTTCTGGGCAAACTGCTGCCTTGGCTGGCTGCTTACTCTTTTGCTCTGACTGGGATTTATCTGCGCTCCTCCTAAGCAACCCGAGTTCTGGAAGCCCCCACTAGTCACGAAGTCAAACAGTCAGGAAGAAAAGGAGGAGAAAAGGAGAGGAAGGGACTTTTTTCCTTCGTCTGTTGAGTGGCACGCTCATATGCATGCGCTAGCGGGAGCTGCCCTGCAGTTCTTCAGTACATACCTCATCGGTTGCTATTTTCTACTTCATACATAGTGATTTACCAAAAGCGATACAAGTGGCTACGCATTACTCCCTTGTGGGGAGCACTTTGTCTAGATTAGCTGCTGTGCATTTAGAATTCACCAGTTCAAAATATGGATGCTTAAATCACACAAGGTCATTAGGAGCTGGGAATAGTTGGCCTTTGGCAACTACTCTTTGCCTTACAGGAAGTAATTTAATATATTTCATAAAGGACTATGACCAGCGTGCTTACTGGAAGTATTAAAGAGCGAGCAGTGACTGAACGAGCAATCAAGAAAAAATTACGACGCTGTAATCAGGAATCATTTCTTTAGTGGGTCGACTCAAATGTTACACATTGCTGCTGTTGGGATTTTTCCTGTCTGTCCCTCCAAGTGCTTCAGGTTTGATGGCTGCCCGTCTGCTGGCAGCAATACTGAACCCCAAAGAACTTGTTCACGAGCAGCTTTGCCTCCTGTCGGCAGCAACTGCTAAATATACTCTCCTCCTACTGCTGCTGTTAAGGTTGTTGCTGCCCACGTTGCTGATCAGAACTGAAATAGTTCTGGGGGTTCGCAGTGGGGTGGGGGTGGCGGTAGTGACTCTTCCCTGTGTCGTGACACCCTTACAATGAAGGACAAGGAGAAAATAATGTATTACGTGAAGTTAAAACATGGAATGGAAACCTGTGTTAGCTGATGAGGAGAGTGAAAACTGTAGTTAAAAGTTAAATACACTGTCAGGAAGCGAGTTTCCTGGTTATAGGGTGGTTGTGGGTTTGGGGTTTTTTAATTCCTCCTTTAACCTCTCCATGCCCTTACCCTCACGTTCTTTTGAATCTGTAAAAACGTGGCTGTGAAAACTTGTGCATTTTATGCCACGGGCTACTTTTGTAAAGGAAATTAAAATCTACAGAACATTTCTTGTGCTTTGTAGATCCAGGAAGATTTGACTGAAGAGAAGAAACGAGAACTGGAACGCAACGCTGAGGAGCCATATGGTGAAAATGACGACAATGTAAGTACTGTGTAAGCCCACAAACTCCGTGACGTGATTAAACACTTCACGTAACTGTGATCACGTCACCGTCACATTATATAATAATTGTCGTAGCTTGCTTTAGAACATAAACCTTAAAATTTCATGCTGTCCCAACTCTTTTGCTGCTCATCCTTCCACCCCCACACAAATTCTTGCTGCCTGGAGGCCTCTGGAAATCTTTTCCTGTTCCTGTCCATCAGCTCCAACACCTCTCGCTGACAGTCACTTCTCCTTTCGCTTAGCTTCATCTCCTCGCCCTAAAATAAACTCAAAGAAAACTGGCAGTTGTACTGAATCTGGTTTTGTGGTGGTTTTTCTTTTTTTCTTCTAATCAGCCGGATGAAAAAAACAACCGAGGGGCAGATCAAGAGCAAGAAATGCAAGAGGAGAACAACCAGAAAGAAGCTCATGAAGAAAATTACGAGGAGGAAGAAGAGGAGGAGGAGGAAGGCAGAGCTGTTGCAGCAAAAACTCGTAGACGAGGGGAGATGTAGTCCTCTTCTATTTTGGTTTTTTGCAGCACACAAAGTCCTGTTGGTTTTTATTTAAAAGAAAAATTTTTTTTAGGATATTTAATTTCAAAAAAAAATTTGTGTTTTACACTTCTTACTTTTCTATTAGATGCTCTCATACATTTATATGAATACGGTATTTTGATACTCTAGATTAGCATTTCTCTTCTATTAAAGCTGGACATAAACAGACATCATAGAGGGTTTAATTATTCCTAATTCTGGGCATGTTTTATAAAAGCTGTTTGGGAATACGCTTTCACCTCGTCCAAATCAGAGACGTTTGGTCTGATTTCAGACACATTCAACATCCGAGGGAACATACCCAGTGCCTAAACCCAGCCGGCGGCCAACTCTCGTCGTCTTCCTGGACACAACTTCTGCGACTCACGGCCCCGGGGCTGGCGTCGTTCGTTAGAATCTCGCGAGATTCTTCAAATCCTTGACGACAAGCACATGCCTTGCTCTGGGCAGGACCAGGCCTTCTCTAGGTGCAGAACAGTTATAAAATATGCAAGTTTCACAAGCCTTCAAACTCCAACCGGGTTAACAGCTGATAATTTTGGCAGCTGTTTCTATGCAGGTAAATTATGCGTTGATTTTGATGAGCGTACCCAGGTACTTAATTACACGCACTACATAGCAGATAATGCCAGGGGTGATGCGCCGAGATGTGAGCTAGAAACCGATTTCAGAGCTGCGGATCCGTGATGCTGGATCGAAACGCTCCAGCTGTTGCGTGCGTGGAGACTTACAGAAGGAACAATTCTGTTGTCCTAGTTAAAAAATAAAATATTTGCCCAGAGAAATACAATTACCTCACCTCAGTGACGTGCTTTCTGGAGACTGTAGAGAGGGTTAAAGCATCTTAACCGAGTTGACCTGAGTGGTGCAAGGTGTTGAACTAAAGCCTTTGCCTTCTTCTATTTATTTATTTTTAAGTCTATGCTGGAAGAATATCCCTAGTGTGAAAAATCAGACTGGAGGACAAATCTCACAGAAGTTTGGGTTTGTTTGTTGTTTGGTTTTTTTTCTGAACAGCAAACATCTCCAGCACCGCATGCCAAAATGTAAGGGGAGGGGGGAACGACACGAAAATTGTGCCTTGGTAGGCTCCTACGAACATAATCACAGTGCATGAGTATGTACGATATTTGTGTTGGTACAGACCCTTGTTATTTAATAGATGTTAAAAGGAGAACGGGAATCTGGGTTTCCTGGGCCCTGCCCCGTTGCTGGAAATGGGGCGCACAGGAGCTCCCCATCCAAGAGTGTGTTAATTTATAAAAAGGAGAGGGCTTGGGACTTTGGCCTTTTTTTTATAATGATGCATCGCGATGTTTTTAGTTTAACTTTTTATATGGAAGTAATTTAATTCATTTTTTCTACTAACTCAATTACGTTTTGTACTTGGTTTCCATTCTTTACCAATTTCCTGAATGTCCCAGACGCAGTGCTTATGTTTCACAGGAATATTTTTGTCAGCGAGCGTTTTGGTTTTTCTAATTACCATAAATCAGATTTACCTTATGTATTAAAAAAAAAAAAAGTTTACATGATACTGTAAAATGTATAATATGTACATAATCTTCAGAATACAATTATTTTGGTAAATCGGCCTGTATTTTTAATGCCACGGGTGCAGTATTTAATTATTTGAGGCATCATAAAACTTGAGTGCTGTCAATAAACTAGAATGCAGTTACCGATCTCCCGCAAGCCTGGTGGTCTGTTGCGGTTTTCCTAACGATGCTTTTGCACTCGATAAAGCACAGCAGAGACAGGGAGGGAGCTACGAGCCCTGGTGGCATTTTCAGGGAGGCGAAACAGGGTCACCGCTAGCAAGAACCGCGACCGACCCCCTTCTCCAGCTGCAGCGATAAAGCATCGTCCAATGCGAGAGAGGAGGAGGGAGAGCCCCAGCCCTTTCCTGCCCGAGCTCCCACAAACAGGACAGGTTCTCTTCTCTCCTGCCCACCCCAGGGTGGGGGAAGCCATCCGTGCTGGCCATATTGGGTCTGCTCAAGCAGGAGGAAACTAACTCTGAGGGTACGGGTATAACTTGCGGCTCCAGCAGGAGTCCGGAGAGACGACAAAACTCCACCCGGACCAAGAAACTGCAGAATAAGGGCTCCTGTTGTGCGCTGTACGAGCCAGTGGTCACAGCAGATGCAATATTTACTTCAGCAAGCACAACGAGTTCACATCTAATGTGAACAGGCCAAGAAACTCTTAATGAAAGCCTATTCTGTCCTTAATCAAGGGTCCATTCACTTCAGACAAGAGTTACTTGACTGAAGATCAACTTTCTGAGTAAAGCCTCAGGCTTGGCTGACAATAGGAGCGTGTAACCTCCGTAACACGCCCCAGCCACCGCTCCAGCAACCACTGCTGGTGCTTTCCCACAGCTCCCCGGCCAGCGTTGCTCCCTGCCAGGAGCTCAGGTTGGCATGACTGAAAACACAATTCCTCAGTTCCTCCAATGTTTTTTGCAAAGGCTTAAGGGCAAACCACATAAAACCTTGCACGATTGCCTGATCTGTAGCTGGCTCGCCCTAAAAAGACTGTGACCTCTTTGCCCGACACACGTCACTCGGCGCCAGACCCTGTGGTCCCATTCGATAGATGAGCTGGTGGTGGGAAGGGCGTCCTACATGGCAGGTCCTCATTGGCATAGAATATCTTCTGGGATGCAGGGAACGCCGAATGCTTTGCAAAATCAAGAAATTATTGTGGATTTGCGATCTAAAAATAAACTGGAGAAGGGCCAAAACTCGCAGGCGCGCAGACCGAACGGCAGAAGGAAATGCTCTCAGTTTTACTGCTCGGAGAGCACGACTCCCAGCATGACACCGTGGCAGAGAGGACTAATGAGGGAAAGTATGAGTTCGAAGGGGAAAGTTGCATCATTTCTGGATTTGGCAGGAGCAAGACAGCTACGGGCATACTGTGACCAGCATCCATTCATCAAAATATTGGAGCCCATTCAGGGAATAGGGTGAGTGTGATGGGAAAACTCAGTTTATAGAAAGAAAGCGCATGCTACGATCAGCTCAGGAAAAGTCAGGCTGAGTTGGTTGTGGGCTAGGAGAAACCACAGAGGCAGCCAACTGGTGAGACAGGAATCTCAGCTTCCCGGCAAATAACAAAAGAAAATCCTGCAATAAAACTCAGGCTAGAAATACGGTGTAAATGTTTAGCAATGGAGTTAGTAATTGCAGCAATTAGTTTAAAGGTTTTGATAAATTCTCCATCACTGGACATCTTTTAAAAGCCTTTCTAGTTCAGTCTTGGCTTGGGCACCACGAGAGAAGTCCCAACTGCCTACGATCATTTGAAAGGTCAGTCATGAGGATCATAATGGCACGCTCCAGCCATAAAATACAAGAAACAACATCACTCAGTGCAGAAAATAAAACCCAGTGGAATTTGTTCTGTAGGTCAGGAAATCCTCCAACAGCTCCAATACCATATGATGACTCCACAGCTCACCTCGGTAAAATGACTGCTCCTGGGTTTTGTCTCAGAATCCTAACTTAAGCATCCTAACTTAAGGCTCGATCTAACCCAAGCTGAAAAGTGGGTTAGAGAGCTCTACCTTAAAGCAAACACTAGAAACATCGCTGTGTTTAGGAATGAACCACACAGATACACTTGTCATTTAAATACAAACTAATTTCTGACAAGTTTTATCTGGTTTTGCTGCAGGTTTTCACGACAAAGGAGCCACAGAGCAGCCGTTGCCAAAAATGACCTTCACTCAGCTTTTCAAGTCTGAGCACGTAAGAGGAATTTACTGCGTGCACAGAACTTCTTACTCGGTTACATGCAGGAAATAAATTTATATTGTTACAGCCAAAGTATTTGCAGGATGAATGGAATGAGCAACCCAAAGCCACAAATCCAGAGCAAGACAAAAAGTTACTTGCAGTACACCCGACACATCGTCAGCCTTCAGACAGGCTTCCCTCCCACAGCTCTTGCCTTAGTGGTTCTTACTAGTTCAAATGCAGAATCATTCATTATCTTCTCAACATCATCACTTCTGAAGGGGATAAAAACACAAATAACTTTGCCACATCTACTAAGAGTGTATTTTTCATTAGAAGTCCAGCGTATTTAAGGTAATTATCAGCTCTGCTAGTCAGGGATTCAGCTGACAAGATGACCAACACCTCTACTTGTTCCTCCTACCCACTGAAAAGCACAACAGAAAATCCACAGGCACATCATGGTCAACCTGTGACTCCTCAAAACACAATCATTGCACTGTAATAAACCAGTTTATTCTCAAAGCGTCTTCTATCGGCAGATCTCAAACCACTTTTAAAAAGAGCAAAACCTTATCTTGGAGAGAGGGGCAGAGGCGAGTGATTCAAAAAGGTTTTCAAGAGGAAACCTGAGAACAGCCCTGCTGCACCTTCTGATCACAATCAGCGTTGTTAAACCGCATTTCCCACCTGTTTCGCAGCACACAGCAAGAGGCTTTCATCGGTTCAAAAGATACTTTACAACAGACTTTTCACCTGGGGCCGATCTCTCACTATTTTAGTCCGACAGCCCTTGCTCGTGAGCCTTCCTGCCCACCTTTGCGTCACCCCTGATGTTGGCTCAGGCCTATGTGTTGCCTTGGCTCTGTATCTACATTTTAACGCTGCCTTGCTCGTGCCTCTCCCCGGGCCAACCTCTCTAGGAGCCACTCACGAACAACAGCTGGGAAATACAGTCCCTTCTCCCCAGCGCTGCTTTTATTCCAGAAAATAAACCGTTGCTGCCTGCAGAATAATTCAGCCAGTTCCATTCCTGCTGCCCATCACCCTGCCACAGCTGGAACTTGCTTGAACTGAAGCGACTCTGGTTTCTACAAAGCTGTGAGTCACAGGCACAGGCAAAGTTTTTGAGGTAAAAAGATGCGGCAGGAAAAGGCTCAGCCCTTAGTGCCTACGGGAGATTTCTCCCCTGCCACCTAAACTCTTGGTTCATTTGTTTCTCCATTTGAAAACAGGTCTCCAGAAGAGCCACCAATCACCCTGAGCAATGGCCGTGCTCGGTTTGCAGCTGTGCAGGCAGCGCACTCCATTGTCACGTGCTGCGCGGAGCACGGGCAGTTCCGCATCCCTCTTTGGTCACTCAGCCCTTGGGATTCCCCGGTCACATTTTATCAGAACACGCTATAATGGTGCTTTTCTAGGAATGATGCTCTTCAGCTCCAGGCTGCAGGAAGAAACGAACATCTCCCTGCGTCCGATGATAGAGAAGAAACAAAAGGTTGACTCTCTGAGCAGAGGCACACAATGAGCTGTTCTGTGATTCTTTTATGGGGTTTTTTTGTCCTTTTCCAAGAAGGAGAAGGCAACTGTAAGGATGTGCTTGCTGAAAAAACTTCTGCATAAAGAAGAACATCATGGCTAAGGATCAGGGCTGAGCTCTCGGTGCACCACAGGTCAAAGCGTAGCTGCCAAGCAAGCCACAAGCATTGTGATAAATTACAGTTTCCCAAAAGTTTGTAGCGACTCCTCAAGCCTTCAGCATTATGCAGGAGGCTCACACAATTAATCTCACCTTCCTCATGCAGAGGACATGGTCAAAGACTGGCAGAAGACGGACAGGGCTGGCCTCTGCCTCCTGCTGGGGCTCCACAACCTCTCTTTTTCTCAAACTAACAAAAATACCCACCACATTACCCACTGCCACGAAGGAGAGATTTGGGGATCTCACACATCAGAGGTCAAACGAATTGGAGGATCTGTGTTTACATGAGTATCTCTCTAAAGGCTTCTGGGTTTTACCACCAATTTGCACAGCTTCCAGTGGAAAAGTCCCTCTCCTTATCAAGGACTTTGGTTTACATCACAAATAAGTTGGCACAGGTTGTCTCCTGAAAGAGCTCATATTCATGCCAAAGCCGACCATCGCACATTTGTCCACGAGGTGCAATTGAGACCTTAACTACGAATTGAAGCAGATAAAAAAAGGTGAGCTTGAATGAAAGGTTAAACTTCACAGAGAATGTTATACACTGCCTTATGTCACGGGAACAAAACCGTCCCAGATGGCATTTTGTAAAAAGCAGCATCCTTGCTTAATGAACAAACGATATTGTTCGCTGCTCATCAGAACAACACAGCCTAAATTATACAAAAAGGAGATGATGAAATGAATTCACCGACATTATTCCACTGGTGTCAAAGACCTGTAGCTTCTCCCTGACCTCTGGGGAAGACAAGCTCCATCTTTCCCGGCAGAAGCTGCAAAGTATCTCCCTGAAGTAGTAATTGTGGTGAATAACCCGGGCCAACCCCATGCAAGATACTCCTGACTGCAGAAGCCCCGAGCTGCTCGTGTACAAGAGATACTGCAAGCTGGATGCAAACAGCCCTCCCAGCACTACAGGGAGCCAATTTTCAGGTCATTTATTGCCACAGGCAAGAAACGCGACGGCTCCTGTACATTAGGCCAAGACGGTTCATAATACTAGTGTCCTCACACCCAAACGAAGCCTACCTGGGTCTAGCTTTACGAATAGTTTTATACTGTGATGCTAAAGAATAAAATCAGTCTCTGGGAAGACAGGGGGGTCGGAGTACTCCTTTAAAAGTTGGTGCGGGGCACAAATGGGAGGTGGGCTGTGCCTCATCGTAACTCGCTGAAAGCAATAGCGGTGCCAATAAAAACTGCTCCATTTAAGTCACAGCTGGCAGAGGTTCAGAAACCCCATCGGGAGACGTATCCAGCTCTGCTAACCCTAAACCCAAAAGACTACGAGAGCACGTGATGGCTCTGTTACAAAGCAAGGTGACTCAGTGCGAGTATGAAGAAAGAATATGTCACAGCTTCCAGCCTTGCTTCGATTTTCTACATTGATTTTGACTCTAATGCAATTAGTCATTCATCAGGTTATTCTGCATGGCAGTTCCACACTGTCAGACATTCCCCTTGGGGCTTGTCCTCACAGGGAACGTCATTAAATTCGCAATTCACCTTAGTGCCCGCTGCGTTCCCCATCCAGACAAACCCTCGCATCATGTTGCTTCAGCTAACAGGAAGAACTGTTGGTCAGAGCATCATTTTCCTATCCCTTTTTAACCTGTTTTTACTTATATTCTTCAGGCTTCCTGCCTTGAACAGCTGTTCTTAGGAGGACTCAGCTTCCACTTCACGTAAATCCACACAAACAGCACCGCTACCTCGGGTCTTCTCCTTCCCTACTAAGCTGCTTTACTGAGCCTCAGGGATTTAAGCCATTTGCAGATAATGACACTACCCAAACTCAACATTTGGGCTGTGAGTATCTAATCCATGTTGTTGGTGGACCATCTGCATTTTAGGAATTATATTCGTGTCGTAAGGAGTGAGGGAAAGAGGGGGCATTTTGGTCTTGTTTCATAGCAAAGGTTTCACATGTCCCAAACTCTGAAGGTTATAGTATGCAAAAAGGAGATTTTCTGAAGTTCCTCTATATCTTAGGAAACTGCTAAGGATTCAAAGCGCCCTGGCTTTCTAAAGAAGTGCCTTGGCTCTCTTTGGAGTGCTGCAGATGTACCTTTTTTTTTTTTTATACCGAGTACCTCACAGAGTTATGGATTAAGATCTAGCAGGGGCTGACTGTATTTTAAGCATCGGGGAAAAAAAAAATAAAAATTCACCATTGCTCTTTCTACAGGGCAATGCCACACCTTGCTCAGGTTGTTCATGTGAATGCCGAATAATTGCAGTAACAAGAATTCTTTTTGTGACCAACATTTTCAACAGCCAAACACACGTTTACAGAGCCTGGTCCGCACTACTTGCTCATCCTGCGCAGTCTCTTACTGTGTTCCCTGGAAACTGAATTTTGTACTGTAGAAAGTAATACCCGTCTCGAGTAAAAGTACAGTCTCGGATTCCAGTTTTCAGAAGTTTTTGCTTCCTTGCCTTCACAAAATGGGATTTTTCCTTGTGATGTTGCTCTCTTGGGACAGCCACCCAACTCCAGAGCGCCACTTCACCCTTGCAAGCCTGGCGTGAGCGCTGGGATTTGGGATACGGCAGAGCTCAGCCCTTCCCCTCTGCCTCCGAACCCCACAAATTTCATCGCAGCGAAGACCTGCGAGGAAAACACAGAGAAACAAAGAAACAAGGCTTCAGCCCTCCCAGGAGGGGCTTGGTTTGTTCAGTTCCTTCTGATTTCATAAGGAGACAAAGGCCATTTCGTATTACTGGGGCCACATTCGATAACGTAGCAGCCAGCAAGCAAACCGCATTCATCTTCTGCAAGACAGGACATGCATCCAACTGTCAGAGACTGAAAACGGTTAACTCGGAGCAAATTTTCCCCATCCCTCACAAGGTTTGGGCGCACACAGGTATCGTCTCCTGCACAGTAACGATGCAAATTGATCGATATGTCATCCCTTTTTCTACAAATCATTTACGGCGTTCTCAAGGAGACGACAGATCACTTCCTCACTTGCTCTTACCAACAGGTAGCAAACACATGAACAGCCAAAGTAACGCAATACCTAATAAGAGGATTAAGTAGAGAGGGTTTCTGTTTAATATTGTATTAGCAATAGCAGATACCTTCCCTGCCTGTTCTAACTCCTTCACAGGATACGATGTCCACGCTTGTAAGGGAAACTTATTGAAATCTGATCAGTCAATAAATCTGGTCTTGTCTTTTAATGACCCCAAGAGCTGTTTCCACACGCTCACGTAATCTTACCAGCAATTTACCCTCATGGACTAATAATTGCCTTTAGGGCCTTTCAAAACTGATTTTGCTCCTTTACCGCAATTCTAATTGTAAATCAGGACTCGGCGCGGAGCAGGATTAAGCCTCGCCTAACCGAGCACGGCAGCGCATAACAAATAACCTAGGGACACAACAAGACTCATTCTGTGCACAAAACAAAGCCTCCGACACCTACAAATGGTAGTAAAAAAAATCTTCTCAAAGGAACAAGGATGATCCCGAGTCAGGACACTAGTTCTGGAGTGCTTTCGAGTCTTTGTTGCTAAATCCTGCAGATGGCATTTGCAATTAGCTTCCCTTCTGCGTTTCATTTTCTGTCTGCGTAAATGGGGAGGACAGCACTTTTTTAAGCACGCAAGGACTTAATCAATAAGAATACATTAAAGATTCATATATGAAGTGCATTAAAGCATCCATGCTACGCTAATGTCTCCCAGTGAAATACTATAAAAAGCTCAGTGGGCTCTTGACTGAGTCATTAAGTGAATGACAGGCAAATCAGAAATGTCCGAGAACAAAGCAGAATTACGTTCTGCTATGAAACACTGGGCAACTCCTATTAAAAAAAAAAATAAAAAAAATCAATGGGACCGCATAGTAGCAAATTGCCAGGGAGATGAGCTTTATTTCATGGCTCATAAGTGAAAAATGAATCTCTAACAACCTGTCGGTCCCGGCAGCTTTGCCTCTGGAAACAACCGGCTTCTCGAGCGCTGCTGTGGCCGTGGCCTCCACCCTCCAGACCTGCTCCTCGGGGCAGCAGCTCCTCTCCCGACCCAGCTGCCCCTGAGCACAAGCAGCCCCGTCCCCAAAATCCTGCAAGGAGGCACAAAGCCTCTTGAGCCTCACAGGGCTGACCCCACCGAAAGCTGCAGCAAGGGAGACGCTGGAGCGAGCGCAGCACCAGCCCGCCGAGCCGTGCAAACACCTCTTTAAGCTGTGGGGTTTATTTTTGTGTGTGTTCTGCTCTCTGCCCAAAGACCTTATGCTTCAGGCAAACAAGTTCTTCACTAATAGTGTTATCGCTCCACTTTAAAGGAGGAGGCACTGAGAGGGAAAGCAGCCTGCCTGAAAAAAAACAGAAAAAAACCTACCACAAGGTTACAAACTGAAATAGGAGCAGGGCTCCCACGTGCCTTGAAATTGGTGTCCGGGACCTAACCAAAGCAGAAGGAGGCAGAGCTAGGTAGCTGCTTTTATCTTAGGAAAATTGTTAACATACGGCAGCCATCAGATAAGATTGGCAGCAACTGTGGTGCTACCAAACACATCGTGAGAGGGAAAGATGCGTATTTCAGCGATGCGGACGCTGGTGACTGCGCTGTGCTCGCTCAACTGACAGGATGGCTGAATTTGAGGAAAATGCATATTAATATGCAAGACATCCCGCAAACACGAGTAGCTTTGCTGCTCCCTTAGCTTGCTGGCAGAACATTTACCTCCGCTTGCACGCCAGAAACCTAGCGCATGCCAATAAATTATCTCTTTGTGGATTACCATACAAATAACTTGTTTTGATGCTGTCTGTTCACTCAGGGAGCACAGTGCCATTCTCCAGATTCAACAATAAAAGCCAGCAGGGGATCTATACAAATCAGCACTTTGTGGCCATATCTAGAGATAAAGGTCTACGGGAACAACAGATAAAATCAAATAAATTACATAAATCCCCAAGGTTCCGGGAAAAAAAGAAACTCAGATTTAACCATTGCCCCCTACTTCTTCACACAAGGACATTAAACCAGGCCTTCTATTTGACAGTGAAAAGCATTAACACCTGAAAACTTGAGAACACAAATCAGCCTAAAACCAGAGTGTATTTTCTCTCAAGCCAAGTTCTTCACCTTTTGCTCTCCCCAGATACTGCACTTGCCTTCAGCTCCCCCCTTCAAGCTGCCAATCTCCTTATACAACCCACATCAGGCAGGCACTTCCACCTCTCTCTTCCTAATCTCCCAACTATTTTCCTTTTCCATAGTAATTTTTTTCTTTTTTTTTTTTTTTCTCTGACAACGATTTTTTATTACCCTCCAGAAGGCATTTGAATCAGTTTTCCCAACTCATACAGCACAATAAATTATCAGGAATTAAATTAGCTCTCACAGGGCTAATAGACTTGTTCCTTCTAGGGCTAAATTGGTTTTCTCATATTTTATCTGCAAGCAGGAAGGTTTGAAAATGTACTCTTCCAACAGGTTTTGTTCCTCATTAAGTATACTGAAGCCTATCTTCAACAGCCACTCAAGGGATGAAGAAAAGTCAGCTGCTCAGCACAGATGGCCTTGAACTAAAGGTCAAAGAAAAGAGCACGAAAACCATGGAAATACTTTAAAACCACTCTTGCAGGCAGCGCTGCTGGCTGGAGTTACCTTTCTGTGTAGGCTCGACTGTCTTTGAAATGCCTTCTCAGTATTACCTCATTCAATTTAATTTTACAAGAACTTCTTTTGGTTTAGCTTTGCTTTATGTTTTAAGTGGGATTTCTGGCGTCTCTCAAGAAAGGAAAAAAAATACTTGCTGCCTTGTGAAAGGATTAGGAAATATGAACAGTTGAATTTGCCAAGACATTGTATAATATTAAAGCAGCCTGGACTCTATTATGCAATAAAAACTTGACAACAAAAGCCCTTGAAGACAGGTTATGAGAGCTATTTTTCCCTGCATATAACAACCTGATCCCCACTGGCAGCTGAGTGGATGAAAAAGCTATACTGGACATTAAGGAAAAACGCTGGGTAAACACCTATTGTCTATCAAGTCTCTTTGAGCTTGTCAACTGCCTTCCGAGCAAAACAGAGCCCAGCCTTCCTTCTGACATTACGGGTTAAATACCGCTCTCAAATCACAGCTTAACGCTGCAGTTCGTTTCCAATGAGCTCGTTAATACAGAAATTAAAACAGAGATCCCTGGCATAGCTGGCACCGAATACCGAACATTTGTAAAACCCATCAGCTTGTGCTACCAGCCTGTGCAAAGAAAAAAAGGCTTTACCTGGGTGAAGCTGGACCAGATGACCTCCAGAGGGATCCATTCCAACCTGAACTATCCTGCAACGCGCTGTTCATCGCAACCTTTCGAGCACAAGCCTTAACACCGAGCTGCCTTGCCCTGAGCACTGCAACGTACTCCAGCAACCAGATACACCTGTGAGGCAGGCAGTGCAACCCAGCTGCCTCCGGCGAGGAAAAAAAGATGCTTGATTACAGGACGAGTGCAAATGTGCAACAGCTGGGGCTGGTTGCCACCACACACCCAAAGCGAGGAACGGAAATACTGCTACGGCGTTGTTGCAAGGGGCAATTGGTGGGGGGAAACTTAATTTTTACCCTTTTGGAGGAAGAAGTTGTTAAAGTGCATCAGGAAGAATTTGTGATGGGTACGTGGGGTGCTTTGAGGAGCTGGAGGTGCTCAGCTCTGCAGTGTTTGTCGGGAGCTGAACACGTGTCTGCATAGAAACGGCATCTTGCGAGTCTAAAGAGAGAGCTGTAAAATGAATATTTGGTTAATCTTAAGAAGCATGATAATAAAGGGATTTTATTCTTTTGGGAGTCCTACGAAACAGAATTCTTCCAGGCCTGCAGGAGGCCTTAAAGAGTATTTTGCACAACACAAAAATCAGCACAAAAAGGAAAAAAAAGCACTTTAAGCCCAAGGCCTACAGCCAGCTACCTCAGGTAAGCTCTTTCAGGCGTGCTGGACATGACATATTCCTTTTTTTTAGCAAAAGCTCCACAACCAAGAGACCCAGAATGGCTATGGACATGAGAGAGGGATCAGGAAATCGCACCCAATTATTAGAGGCAAAAAGTTCAGCGTTTCTCTATGTAATCTGTGTTTCTTTCAGCTGTAGTTCATTCCACTAAAAAAACCCCCAACTTTTTCATCTTTTCTAATTAACTTAAACTTTTGGCAGTCGTACTGCAATGTATTGACCAGGGTTTTGGTGGCTGCTCTGCTCTCCACAGTTCTTATTGTTCGATAGTTCAGGTCACATTATTTCACCCACGACAATTATTAATTGCTCCGGCAGTTTTCAGTGCTCACACAGACATCTATCTAATAGATATGCCACTAATTCTGTGAATGCCTTCTCTTCCAATCGCTGCTCTTTGTTAAAACAGGATTATACACTGAAATGAATAAAAGGAGATTCTGTGGCGAGTAGCTAAAATTAGTACTAAGGGGGTTACAAAGCCCCACGCTTCAGGAATGAACCATGCCCCTGCAGAACCATGAACCAGGCAGACCTGCCCTCCACCTGTCTCTACACAAAAGGGCAAGAGCCAAGGATTTCTGAGAAACCTTATTCGTTTTCGTTGAAAGTCTGCACCTTGGCTGCCACCAGCACGTACCATGCGTACCGCCCTATCTCAAATTAAAGGAGACGTCTCCAAACGAATCAGAAAAACAATTTGTTTTTCAAAGAGAGCAGTGATTTGCAGCTTAATTAAAACAACAGAAGGCAGCTGGAGAAGGAGGGATGAATTCAGGCCAATCCTAAGGGAACTCCAGTCCTTACACTGCTTTGAAAGCAGGCATTCGGGTGCCATACATCATCAGCACAAGAAGTTCCAGCAGTTACTCCCAGGAGGCACGGCTCTCCGCAGGTAGATGGCTTCACAAGTATAACTCTACCACAGCACACTTCCCAAGCGCAGAAATCCCTCGCTCCGAAAGCAGTTTGTGTTTAGAAACAAAAAGGAACAGCGATTGAATGGCAGCACAGTCTGCTCCTGAAAGATCTACTCGCAGGGCACGAAATGCCCCCATAATTTACAGCGCAGTGGCCAAAGAGGGGGTTTCAGCACGCTGGCCCACGCCAGCAAGCACCCAGCATTCTTGGAAAGCATTCTTGGAAGGAGAGTGTTAACCTTCAGGAATACACAGCATTTCAAGAAGCTTGTTTACCTGCTGCTTTTCTCCAGCAAAGTCACATTCAGTAATTAATAACCCAAGCTTTCCGGCCTACAAAAAAAGCGTGCAATAATTTGCTTACCTTGTTTAGCACCGTGTTGTCTCCTTATTTTGTTTCGACCCATAGGCTGATGGTTGTCCTCACACTAGCAAGAACTGAGGCTTCAGCAAATCACAGAATCACAGAATCACAGAATGTTAGAGGTTGGAAGGGACCTTAAAGATCATCTAGTCCAACCCCCCTGCCAGAGCAGGACCACCTACACTAGAGCGCACAGGAACGCGTCCAGGCGGGTTTTGAATGTCTCAAGAGAAGGAGACTCCACAACCTCCCTGGGCAGCCTGTTCCAGTGCTCGGTCACCCTTACAGTAAAAAAGTTTTTCCTCATATTTTTCTGGAACCTCCTGTGTTCCAGCTTCCACCCATTGCCCCTTGTCCTGTCAGTGGACGCCGCTGAAAAGAGCCTGGCTCCATCTTCCTGACATTCCCCCTTGACATATTTATAAACATTGATGAGGTCACCCCTCAGCCTCCTCTTCTCCAAGCTAAAGAGATCCAGCTCCTTCAGCCTTTCCTCATAAGGGAGATGCTCCACTCCCTTCACCATCTTTGTGGCTCTACGCTGGACTCTCTCAAGCAGCTCCCTGTCCTTCTTGAACTGAGGGGCCCAGAACTGGACACAATATTCCAGATGTGGCCTCACCAGGGCAGAGTAGAGGGGCAGGAGGACCTCTCTTGACCTACTCACCACCCCCCTTCTAATACACCCCAGGATGCCATTGGCCTTCCTGGCCACAAGGGCACACTGCTGGCTCATGGTCATCCTGCTGTCCACTAGAACCCCCAGGTCCCTTTCCCCTGCACTGCTCTCCAGCAGGGCAGTCCCCAACCTATATTGGTACATGGGGTTATTTTTTCCCAAGTGCAAAACTCTACACTTGCCCTTATTAAACTTCATAAGATTTCTCCCCGCCCAGCCCTCCAGCCTGTCTAGGTCTCTCTGAATGGCTGCACAGCCTTCTGGTGTGTCAACCACTCCCCCCAACTTCGTATCATCAGCAAACTTGCTGACAACATTCTCTAATCCCTCATCCAGATCATTGATGAATATATTAAACAGCACCGGCCCAAGCACTGACCCCTGAGGGACCCCACTAGACACAGGCAACCAGCCAGACTCAGCCCCATTGACCACAACCCTCTGGCTTCTTCTCTTCAACCAGTTCTCGACCCACCTCACTACTTGGTCATCCAGACCACACTTCCTCAGTTTACCTATGAATCTGCCAAGGCTGGAGGAGCAAATCTCAGCAAGCCCTCGGGGGTAAGCACTTACACAAAACAAATTCAGCCTCGATGATCCCCCAGTTCCTGGCTCTCCATGCACACCCTAGCCCTTCACCTGCTCTTTCTTCTCCAAAGTTTCTTCACCAAGTTTTACCTTGCTCGGTGGAGCCCACAGATATCTTGGTCCCCTGGCTGGAGCTGGCTGTGCCGCTTCTCTGGGCTTTAGTTACGCGACTGCCACCTGTTCTACTTTGTAGGAGACTCTTGACTTCTGTCCTCAGCTTCCCAGAGAGCCTAACGAAAGCCTTCCCATGTTCGGGGTGCTGCCTTATATCTGGAGAGAGCTGCATGGGCCCCAGCCCTGGAGGGCAGCGTATTTTTAAATTTACAGGCAGTGGGAAGAGGAGAGGGAGTAACAGGAAGACCAGGAGCAACCGGAATACGAGCCCATCAGCAGCCCGGCTCGCTCAGCCATGGGCCTTACGGCATCCAGACGGGACTCCTGCCCGTCAGAGGAATGGGGCGCGCGGAGGAGATGGGCTTATAGAGGGAGCAATGGCTTGCATTTATACCCAGATGTTTATAATTACAAATAGAAACCAAGATTTTCGTTTTCTCCTAATACTGTCATGTAATACCTTTCCCTGTAGATCTCTTTTTTTTTTTTAAATACCTGGTTTCTTTCAGAGATGACTATTCACACACATTTATTACGCAAACAAGCTCACCACTCCCGAACCCTGCTCCTTCTCTTGCACCATGAACTGCTCTGCCTGGCTTGCGCCTACTTTGAAGCTGCTTGACCTTAAATACACACACACACAGACATTTATTATGCTACATTATATTTTGATGGGAATGTAGATATTTTGGGCTTTTATTACTAATCTGCCATGACCTTTCTGGCCATGTTTAGAGTTCTAAACTGGAAGACAACTGCGCACTGAGCAGCACATCGGTCACAGCGAAGGCACCGCAACGCATCTTCTAGACCACCCAGGCAATCTCTTGTAAAGCTCCTGCTGAAATACGCTTCTTCATCTCTCAAGGTCCCTTCTAACTCCTAACATTCTGTGATCCCGTGGTTCTTTAGCTTTGTTGTAACCCCGCAGTTCCAGCCCTTGCCCAGGCTCGCTCCTCTCTTCCTGATCCACAGTCCTCAGATACCCGCCCCGCCAGTGGATCCCCACAGCCTGGCTGGTTCCTCTCCAGCACAAACCTTCTCCCCCAGCCCTTTCCTGACACAAAACCTGCCTCTGCAGCACCAGTCGCCCTCCTTGGGACTGCAGTTCCCAAATGTCTGGTCTTGGAGGATTAACACTATTTTACAGAAGCCTGGGCCTGGAACTGTAATAATTTACACCAAGTTTCCAGCAGGGTTGGTTAAAAAAGGAGTTTCTTATTCTTCTCTTGAAATACTCATTATGGGAAGGAAATAGAGACGCGTAGCTCCTGTTGTATCCCCTAGACAGCAGTGTGCAGGACTTTTCACCATATAAAAACTGCTGCCCTGTGGCCCTGCTCAAGCTCAACGTTATCCTGCATCCAGCACCCAAACTACTTCAGGCACCCCGGCACTGCACTGCATCGAGATGTGAAGATCCAGAACTTAAAGGCAGATTTAGAGCAGATTTAATTACGGCCTTTTCAACAACTGGCAGACACCCGCGGTGTAAATAAACCCAGCTAGAATAAATGGGGTTATGTCCTGGACTTATTCTAGCCCATTCAAGCTGACAAATATAATCACTAATATATGGCACTGGATACAATAATTAGGCACTCTGTTACTGTGAGGTTTTTGGTTCAGAGTGCTCGAGTGTGATACTGTCACAATAAAAAAGTTAGGACATTTTTATCTAATTTTTGTGGCGTGGGACACGACAAACACTTTGAGCACTGCAGAATTAACACTATTTTCCATTTTCACTATAGGCATACACCCACCCTTTTGAGCTTAAACTGCGATTTTATAGTTGTGTTTGTTGCAATGTTTAAAGGAAGACAATTTTAGAAAAACAAAATAGCAGAGCAGAACAGACCTCCAATGCTTCAAGTTAGAACCAGCGGTAAAACATGAAGCTTGTGAAGAAATGCAGCAGGGCTAAGGTCCCCTTATTCTTCGTCTTTTAGACGCTGCTGATTTCAAATGTCCTCCAAGGTGAACACATTCCTTTACAGTGTGCCCTGACTTAGACATTTGCCCTCATGAAGAATATCCCTATTAAAGATAAATAGGGATAGCTCATGCAAAATGGATGTCGTTTGATTTATTTAAACCCACACAACTCACTCCACCAGCAATTTCATTTTGCCTACGTGATGCCAAGCGTACCAAACGCAGCGGGGGGGACCTCAAGGTGGAACTGGACGAAACTGCAGGGCGGGACCAGAGACAGGAGCAAGGAGAGAGCAGCGATGCCTGGCAGGCAGGGAAAGGCTTGCAGCAGCCCGAGCATCCAGAGACCCGCTGGGCTGGAGTTTCAGGCTCGTGGGAAGCATTAGCTCAACGCGGTGAAGGTCTCTGCAGCCACACGAGTGTGACTGAGCTAACACGGGAAAAGAAGCGAGATAAAACCCAGGAGAGTAAAGCTCAAAATGGGTAATGTTGAGAAGAGGTGAGAGCTAAATGCTGCCTGAAAAAGGGCTTGGAGCCCTGAGCACAGGTACAGTCTCTGGTTTGATTTTTCCTAGAGATCAGAAAAAAACGGAGCTTTGTGCATTTTACACAGAGGATGAAAATTGCATCAAAGAAACAACCTGACTTCATCATCCATGCCTGTTAATAGGAACATCCTTAAACTGGTTCAGTGCTCAGGTCATAAAGGGTAATTACAGCAATCTGTTAGAAAGAAAATAGACCGTACATGGCGTAGGAATGGGAAATATGTCAACACACAGTAAAAATAAAACGATCCATATGAAAAAGAAAAAAAATTGGCTTAGATTTCACTCCCCAAGGCTGGCTGCCCCATTTCCTGTAGCTTGACTATTCATCAACTTTCTGGTCATTCCCAATTTGTTACTGTCCATGCTTGTCTCGTCCCTGTTACGGTCATTATGTTTATTTTTATAGCTGCTTTTATCCAAAGCATATGTTATCAATGGCATTCTTTCCTTATCTTCAGTGTTTTCAACTACATAATGGAGCATGGTACCTGGCAATTCCAAAGCAAATGTGTCTTGGATGATAGATTACAAATGAAAAATGAATGTTCTGGGACATCTTAATAACTTATTTCCACCTATACTTCCTGCCAGCGTGTCTCTGCGCATCTCATGCATGTATCCAAATAGATCAAAACATCAGTCAGTGTATTCACTAAATTAATTTTTTCTTTTAATCTGATAGGAAGGAAATAATCAAAAATGCTGAGAGTTCTTTATTGAACAGCAAGAGTTAAGTGGCAGCGATAGAAAGCTGCCTTACATAGACCAGAAGGTGTTTGATTTTAATCAGTCAGGAAGGCGATGGCAAAACGAAAGAATATACACTGATCTTCAAAAAGAGGTTCTCCAGGGAGAGGGAAGAGTGTTCTGCTTCTCAGAGGTTAACAGCCTCACAGTGCCCTTTCTGGTAACCCAATCCCTGATTTCCAAGTAGTTTCCTTTTTTTTCCCTGCAGCAGAGAATAAAGCCGTGCTTCTGCAGCTTTTAAGTCACTGTAAGTTTTGCTGTTGAATTACATGCGGGAAGGACTTCGGTAGTCACCTGTGGTCGGTGAGGGAACAAGCAAGCACTGAAAGCATCGCTGTCACGGCATCACTAATACACAAACACCATGAAGAGAAGCCAGGGCAGACAAAAGATAAGTAATGCCCTTGCAGGCCACAGGAACACGCAAGCTGGTCCATGGGGGAAGAGCTAGACCACCTTCAGCCTCACCCCGGCAGGGAGACGCCAGCAGACTGTCAGAGCACAGCCCTCCGTGCCGGCTCCGTCAGGAGTTAAGATGACGCAGCAAACAGCACGATCCTCCACGTCACCCAGACCCCTTCGCACAGCGTGTTTCAAAGCACTCACCAAATTCCTTAGAGACACGGTGACAGTTGACAAGGACCTCAGGAAGTCACTCGTGATGTCCTCACAACCGTTCTGTGCCCCAGCACTGTCAGGCTAAACTCTGGGGAATCGCTGACAAGTTATTTACTCCGTACAGGTGTACAAATTTGGGCTTAAGCCATTTGCATTAACATCTGTGATGATGAATTACTGGCTTAACTGATCAGCTTTGATTTGCCTCTGATGTACTCTCTCGGCCTCTGAAGTCCAGTGTAAGGAACTAAAAGAAGACATTTCTGCAGGGCAGACAGGCGAGCTGGGGCTTCCCTCTTCCCTGTATTCACGTCTAACCCTGGTGCTGCAATGCATCAACCTGGAGAAGGCTCAAAGTCTTTATTTCCTGAGTGATTTAAACAATGTGGACTGATACGAACACTGGGTGTTTATGCTTCATGTTCTACAAAGTTAATGTGTATATGAGCAAAGGGTCTCTGAAATGCTCATCCGGAGTCGACGTTTCTTTTCTGATGCAACTTGATTTGCTTCCATGATCCACGTACTGTAATATTTTCAGATGTTTTTAACCCTGCTCTGGAATTCCTGGGATCATAATAAATGGATTAAATGAAGTCTTGTTTTCTCTCTGTTCACTTAAGGAATCTGCCTTTTCATTTGATATTGCTTGCTTTCAATTTTGTATTGAGAGATTTAGACATAACGAGAAATGAAGAGACAGTTAAAACGAGACCCAGGAACTTGCTTCTGAGCTTTGTGAGCCCTGGACCTGTCCCATGATGTGAGGCAAGATTTTGAGAACACTTTGCTAAATTTTCATGAAATGTCAGGTTTGAAGGAATCTTTGTGAATGATCGGAAATTGATTTCACAACACTTTGGTACTGAGCTCACAGGTAGTAGCTATTAGATTTCAGAGTACAATCACATGAGATGAAACCTCAAAAGCTCCAGCAAAATCAAGGCTCTACCATTGTTTAATTTCTTCCAGGTTTTCCTGAAATCATCGATTAGGTTTAGATTCAACCACCCCATAACATAACTGTGGAAAAGCAAGGCGGTAAAAGTCAGAGAGTAATTTGCCGCAGGCCCACTTTTTTTCTTCAGCGAAGCTGAGTGTAAATTTGGCAGGGAAGCAAAGTTAGATAGTAATAATCTAATTTAGAACACAAAATGTATATTAATTTATTCCCAGTTTGGCATGAACTTCAGGTCAGTATCAAAAGGTTCCTGCTGCTGGGGTTTCTAGTTGACCGGTAATGCTGAAACGCATCCAGCGTGCTCCCTCAGTCTTATGGCTGCTGTCCAGTAAACCAGCTGGAACCTAATTGCTCCTCTTTTCCCCCCCCAGTTTCCCATGTGACATTGCTAATAGCGAACATCTCATTTAAATCTCGTCGCAGCAAAGTGACTCAAACACCACCAGTGCATTCTTGTGCCTCGGATGCGCTTTAAATAAAATCAGCAAAGCTCCCCAGATATTACCTCGGATTTCTCTGGGATTCCAAAGCCAGACCATTAAAATAATGAAAGGAAAAATTATGTGAGTAGAACCGACTTCCCGTCCGGAAAGAATATATCACTGTCTGTGCCTTTTTCTTGTGACTGACCCAGAACTTGGGTTTAAACAGCAAAGTGTGTTCCCAGGAGAGAATCGACCAGCTCCTAACTGCCCGTGCGAGTGGGTGGTAGCTTCACTAGGAGCTTCTAACCAAAACCTCGACCCACGGGATGGGAGTAATTTCCCCTCTCAGTCTCACTTTCTAACGCTGAATTCCTGGAGGAGAGCCAAGCCCTGCTTCTTCTTGTTATTCTAACAGCACTGATTTGAAATATCCCTAGTGCCTGTTACCTTGGGAAAAGACGGCTTCCCTTCCCCACCTCCAGACGCGCAGTCGGCGCTCAGCTGCTCGCCGCGGTCTGTCTCCGGCCGGGTCCTTCAGGCTTTGTTTGCTCTTTGCTTTAGCTCCCTGCCTTGCTTCCAAGGAGACGGTGTTTTCCTACGTACATCCTCAGTTGGAAGAACATATTTCATCCTTTGGTTTTTACCTTTTCCATTCACAAACACAACAGTGATTTTTATTTTTTTTTTTTAACGTTGATTATTGTATTGCACTATATCTGGATTAATCTAGATCTCAGGTAGAATACTACCCTCACTCCTCAGGAAGCTTTCAGTTTTTCTGTTCTTATCCTGATCACGGGAAAGATTCCCATTCTTCTGGACCAATTTGCTGTGCTGTACAACACACCGTGTTCTGCTTTTCCTGCTTCAAAGCTCAGGTTGCCTTGTTGTTTCCATGTAAACCCCACCGTCTCTCCTCTGAATCTGTAAATGCTTGCTGTCACGTATTACTGAACTGTATTCTCTTGATTTTGTAGCACGATTACGGACGGGTTTGCCGTAGCCTGATCTGTTCCCATTGCTGGGGGGGGGGTGGTTAGTAGGTCAAGAGAGGTTCTCCTTCCCCTCTACTCTGCCCTGGTGAAACCCCATCTGGAATATTGTGTCCAGTTCTGGGCCCCTCAGTTCAAGAAAGACAGGGAAGTGCTGGAGAGAGTCCAGCACAGGGCAACTGGGATGGTTAAGGGAGTGGAGCATCTCCCTTATGAGAAAAGGCTGAGGGAGCTGGGGCTCTTTAGTTTGGAGAAGAGGAGGCTGAGGGGTGACCTCATTAATGTTTACAAATATATCAAGGGTGAGTGTCACGGGGATGGAGCCAGGCTCTTCTCGGTGACAACCACTGATAGGACAAGGGGTAATGGGCTGAAACTGGAACATAAGAGGTTCCGCTTAAACTCGAGAAGAAACTTCTTCTCAGTGAGGGTGACGGAGCCCTGGAACAGGCTGCCCAGAGAGGCTGTGGAGTCTCCTTCTCTGGAGACATTCAAGACCTGCCTGGACACGTTCCTGTGTAGCATAATCTAGGTGTTCCTGCTCTGGCAGGGGGATTGGACTTGATGATCTTTCGAGGTCCCTTCCAATCCCTGACATTCTGTGATTCTGTGTGATTCTGTGAAGTACACTGACTGGCTCTAGTTATTAAATCCTGTGAGCACGTAAAGGAATCGGGATGCTTTTGTGAATTGCAAGAATATTTCCTGAGTGTGAGTACCCAACCCGACACCTCTTTGCAGCGATCCATTGGCTTTTTCCTTTCACAGCTGCGCAAAATACTTTTGACCTAGGCACTGCTGCACATTCAAAATCTTGTGATGTAGTTCATGCAATATTTTGATCAACTGTTCCGGCTGCTAGGCTGTGAGAGAGGGAAGGACAGTCTTCAGGGAGAGCCTGGAAACTTTTCAGGCTGGTCATTTCTCTTGCCCTGATCCAATCCAGACATTATAGAAAGCTGCTGCGACCTTTCTGCTGACATGTCATCGCACTGCAGAGCTCTACAGGGCTGAGCAGACATTACTCCTCCCTGTGTAACTGAACCAGACCGAGCCTGCAGCCAATACACAGCAGAGGATTTATGGACTGTCTCTGGAATTAGGCAATTCTCTTAATTGTCTTCATTTTCCAGGACTCTGTCATTCTTTTCCTAAACCATTAGTGGCACAGCTATTTGTGTGCCAGCATGAGCTGGGAAAAAAAAAAAAAAAAAAGGCTAAAATTGAACAGCAAATGAATCAAAGACAAGGACAGATACTTCTCAAAGATAATTGCATTCAGATGTCCTGGGGAGCCCTTACAAATTCCTTTTTAAGCTTCCACAGCTCTTTTCCCTCATCATTGTGGCGTTGGGTTGAGGAACTTCCATTAAGCAACAACACGTTCCTAAACAAGGCCAGTAACAAGTCAAAAGACTTCTTTCCTCTTTCATAATTTACCTCCCCAGTACTCTTACCCGCACCAAATTCCCAAGCAAGGTAATTTTTCATTGTTTTTTGGTTTTGAAGAGTCAAAATGATTGGGGTGGCTCTGTCTTGCCCATCTACAAAGTGCATTAAAGAATACCAGTGCGTTGGTGGGAAATAAAGAAGGAAACTGCACAGCTTGTTCCTTAATTCATTTTTTTTCTCTCTCCTTTGCAGCCTGGATGTTAACTCCTGCACCATTTCCCACAACAGACATGTGGTCTGAATTTGGACATGTTTTAGGTAAATGCAGTGGGAATCAGTAATTGTGAGTCGTTGTCTACACAGAGTTCCTAGACAAGAAAATCACCCAATATTTTTAATATAACAAACTCGTGACACTCAGCATACACATTATGTCTTATTTACATGTCATTTATCCATACTTACTCAAAGTCTGCAGTATCACAAACACATTCAGAAGAATTATATCTGTGCTTCAGTATCTCTTTGATCACAAAAAAACCCGGTAACTTCCACATACAGGATTAATTACATCATTTAAGTGACATGATTCTAGCACAGGTGTGATCCCCGAAAAATACAGTGCTAGAGTATAGTACACATTTTAAAAAAAACCCTGATATCTGGGGGTGAACAGTCCTCTGGCAGTTTTGGGATTCCATCCAGCATTTTCAGATTTGGCAAACTGGAGAATACTCTTAAAGAAAGACAAAAGAAAAATGGAAATTGAGACAAATAATCTTGTGAAATGTTGAGAGCAAAACAGACACTCATAAAAACCAAAGAGCGGCTTCAAACATATCCAAAACAGATCTGTGCTGTTGGAAATCGTGATTTGTCATTTGTTGCAGAATTCTTCTGATCAAAAGCTAATAAAAAAATTTCAGTTTTCACTCTGTTGCACAAGTTTTATATCCTAGATTCAGTAAACTGCTACAAGTATCTCCATTTTTAATGGGGTAGAATCAAACCAATGGTCTACTGCGAAAGAGAGGACACTGTTAGCTTACACTGGATTTCCTAGACTGCTGAAAAGTGGAGATTTGTATCACAAGAAGTGCAACTCAACTTTTATCCTTCCGTGATAAAGAAATTGGGCTCCCTGCAAAGTTTTTTGTGCTTCTGTTTCTCCCAGAGAAAAGAAGTCCCAGGTTTGTGATACCAAAATGAAATGAATTTCTTTGTCTCCTAATGCAAGGTCTCTTTTAAGCTTCCACTTTAAGTCTTTCACTTTAAGCCACTTTAAGTCTGTGGTTTTCTTCTTCGGAAGAGTCTGATGGAGCCATAGCCCCTCCATAAGCACGGCACAGGGTGTGAACCCACGAGCTATGTTTTTTTTTCCTGTGCCTTTAAAGCGTGGACTCCAGCACTCAACCTCAGCACGTAACTCAAGGTTTTATCTATGCTTGAAAATCATTCATTCTCTCTTCCAATGCTGGCAGTGAAAGTAATGCCAGAGTAATGCCAGTATTAGTTGCCTTAAAAACTGGTAGGACTGGGAGCAGATGCATAATTAGTAACTCCTAAAAAATGCTTTTCAGCTTTTGTTCTCCCGGACTCTTTGATATGCAAATAAAATGTGAAAGCCACCATTTTAAATTTACTTTTTAACTTTCACCTTGATATCTGCCTGTTTAACTTTAGAAAGCACAAGCATCCCGATCACGCTGGCAAAGGGGTGCCTACTAGGCTGAAAGAAAAACTGTACTGGAAACTCAGGAAGGTTTTCATTAAACACTTTCTTTTAAATATCTCCTTTTTCTTCCCCCTCCCAGGAAGAAATGACTTCTTATAGACGTGCTGTAACGCCGATCTAAATAATATCAACAGTGCCTTCTGTAGGTGGCTGTTTGTGATGGGGAAAAACAGCGAACCACGCAGATTTCTGAAGAGCTCAGAAGGAACACACTTTGCTCCTCTTTCCGATCCATGTGCAATTTTTTTCCTGGCAACAGGGTTTTGGAGTCAAAGCAACTGAGGAAGAGTGGGATCGGGGTGCGAGTACCAAAACATGCATGAGACACAGAATAAATTGTCTTCCCCTGAACTCTCTACTCTGTCTAGGATTTGAATTTTCATTTCCAGTGTCCGAGGCAGCTCTGTTAAATCTACACGACACTGCTCTGCCTGCAAGATATACCTGCACCGAGCAGGGTGCTCAAGGCAGTGCAACTTCCACAGTGCTGCCACAGAGAGAAGAGACAATCCAGAAAAATCGAATTAAGGTAACTTAGTTTTCTCTCGCTTTGGCTCCCATCTTTCAACACATCCTTCTGATTCCATCTCTGACATGTAATGCAATTTAGGCCTCCTTCAGAATACACGAGGGATGCAATGAGACTGAAGAGAGATTGAGTAATAGGTAGTTTCTATTAATAAAAAGGAATCTAATTTATCTGCTCTACTCACTGTCTCTAAATTTGATCCAGGGACTTAGTTCAGTTCAAGAACCGCCAGTCATGTAATTAGAAAGCCTCCTAGACAGATTCTGAATATTTTGTAGCTATTAACAGATACTGGCTCACCAGCCCAAGTTCCTGGAGCATTTAGGACAGCTGAGACTAAAATAAAAAGATTGCTCGGGACATTGTTGTATTTGAGATGCTATTCCTTTTGAACTCCCTCACAAACATTTATTTGTGTTGATCAACTTTTGTCGGCCATGAGATGATAAGACTTACCGTTGCCTGTATCCTTCTTGAAACTCACAGGGATTCCTCTTGAGTACAAGGGATTCGAGCGGAGTATGCCTGAAGTCTGATATTCCACTTAGCGTCGTAATGTTATTTTCAGCGAGTGATAAGTGCTGAATCTGAGGGATCTTTGGCAGCTGTCTGAAGGATGTAAAGTGGTTTTTATTGACATTTAGTTCTCTGCATCTGCAAAGTACAAAGCGTATGACATCACCGATCACATCTGCAGCGGTATATACCTGTAAGCCAACACAGGGACGCCTCTTCACACAGTCAAAGTCACAGCAACTTAGAGTTTCCAATGACAGATACAAGAATTTGATTCCTCGAGACCTGCCTTCACACTCGTTTTGCATTTGTGCTATTTTTGCCTACTCATGGACTCCAAGATCAGATTCTCGCACTTCATACTCTCAGTTTTCTTTACATTGTACAACAGACAAATCATTGTTCCTGTTCTCAATACTGTGACTTTCCATATACCTAGACATACGATAGCACAGTAGCAATAGTTGGACTGTGAAAGTATAGTTGGCACAGTCACACTTGGCTTCTCCGCTTGGGTTACGTTCCTCCGTCTCTTCAAACACATTCCTTCAGCTCTCAACAACTTTCCCTTTTAGCAAAAATATCACTGAACTTGGTGAGACTCATGAATGACCCAGCAGGAAGAAAGGAGACAGCACCTTACTTCCTTACCGAGTATTTTCAACTTGGGAATGAACTCAGAGTAGCAATATACTGGTGGATATTCAGTATAATAACCCCCAAAATATTAGATTTTGCAGTTCTCAAGAGTCTGCTCCAGCTACTACATAGGTAAATAATAGTTTTGATTTCTGTGATATGACATAACGGAAACAGGACATTTTGTTTACCTTGGCAACCTTATGGCACTTAGGTCTGTCAAAGAATTGTCCTCCAGCCAGAGCTTTTCCACACGAATTAATCTTTGGAGAATTCTTTTGAAGTTTTCCACCTGGTAAAGATCACCAAGGTCCTGAAATGAAAGGTTCAACTCCTGGGAAAGGTAAAAAAAAAAAAAGAGAAATCACTTAAATTTGTTTCTTCCTTTCCAAGAACTGTTTCATTAGCTCTTTTCAACGTCAGAACCAGTTGAAAGGTGATGCTCTTTTATTATGATGCTCTTACACCAATTAGAGGTGCCAGTTGCCCCATTCACCTCAGAATCACACAGAATGTCAGGGATTGGAAGGGACCTTGAAAGATCATCAAGTCCAGTCCCCCTGCCAGAGCAGGAACGCCTCGATAAGGCTACACAGGAACGTGTCCAGGTGGGTCTTGAACGTCTCCAGAGAATCACAGTGACGCACTGCGTAACTCCTGGAGAGTAAAGCAGCGTGTGGATCTGACTGCCCAGCACCAACTCCCTCTTTGAGCGGGCACGCCTCTGTGTCTGCTCTGGGTGGAGAAAGCAGGACTAAACGACTGTAGCTTATTTGTCTGGTGTCCAGATTCAACTGGAAAATCGAGTGCTGTGCAGTAGCCAGAGATCAGTATCCCCCAGCACTCATGCGCAGGAGACGCACGATCCCGAGCACTGGATCTCAGCGTTGGTGGAAGCTCCCCCCTAATTTAGGGAGGTTATAACTTGTAGCTGATCAGAACCAGCAGTAATGCAGTACCTCCAGCCAAAAGAACTGCTCAGGCTGCCACGAGGAGAGAGTGAAAGAGCTGAAATTAAACTACTCCATTCTCTAACCACTCGTTTACCATCAGGCACTAAGCAGGCAAAGAATGTCAGAGGTTCTTGTATGTGCAAGCACAAACAAAGACCAGTGACAATGCAGGAGTTTGTTCTTTGCACAGGGTCAGAATCCAAATTGCAACATATTCCAGGGTTTCTTCCAGCTTGTAAAAACCTGCTGGTTTACAATGTCATGGTGAGCTTTAAACCTGCTAACTGCGAGCAGCAGCTGGTACATTACTATTTGGCTTATTTACTACTACAGTACAAAGAGTTAATGAGAAAGTTTTACAGCACAGTTTTCCCAGTTCTCTTGCAGTTTCTTTTGCCACTTCTCTGCGTCAGTTACTTGTCTTCTTTTTCTCAAAGTCTGCTCTTCTCCTCTGAAAAACAGCTCCTCTTTTGAAGGCCCTGCCAGGAAAAAAAGGATTTATAATAGCGGATGTGATATGGAACTGCCATTTAGTCACTTGCTGAAAGATTAGATATATATGGCTGGGAAGATATCTGAAAAGAAGAAATATATATAATATTATAGGCGTGTAGTTTCCAGGCTTCTAAGAAGTAAATAAAGGTGAAGATTTTTCTATCATTTCAGGGCCCATAATTCAGCGAGCAATCTACGGTTGTGATGATTTGGTACGCAGTTAGTAAGTGACATTTCTTCTACAGCTCAGAAGAAAAGCTTTCTCAAAACGGTTGAGCATAAGCATCTTTGTTCTAAACCACTGTTTCTATACATTCTGTCACACGCTATGAGCTTATGTAATGGTTATGCACTTACCCTTTAGCTGTCCTGAGAGAGAGATGTGTTTGTAACTTCCAGCTCACTGCTAGCAACCGTAACTGGGATCAACAGCCATACTCAACACCTCCCTCATGTTAAGAACGACACACGCCGAAGAATTAAAGTCTTAAAGGCCTACTAAAACGCTTAGAGATCAAATTCCTAACTGAAGCTAGGACAGTGTGGAATTTTTCTACTGTTTAGCCCCAACCATGCAAACATTGGATTTTAAAATCCACGTTTCCTTCCTTTCATTCTCTATTCTTGAGTGTGTCTATAGATTGTAATTGGGCCAGTTGGTCTTAAAACTAAAATACACATGTCACTGTTTGCAGGGCTGGATTTCACTCTTGGTTTTGGTGTTTTTTTTTTTTGTTTGGCATATGGCTATTGCATTCTGAACAGTATTTAAATGTTAATTAACTTTCAGAAGAAGTAATTGACAGCACATAAATACTAAAAATTTTCAAACTACAGTTCTGGTTCTGTTTCCCATTTTCGAAACGACAAAGGGTATTTCCCTAGTGATTAGAAAAAGGAAGCATGTGCAATATGGGATGAAAGCCAGCCCCTTCTCAAAACACTGGCAAACTCCATGATTTAAGCTCACAACATTTAAGGACATACTGTTTGAGTGAATAAAATTACAACTGAAATATGAACATGTCTTTTTGGTCTTCACCTTCTCTCACTCGGGGACAATGAAGCTGATTTCCTCGAACATCATGTTCCTCTATGTCACACCAGCTGAGATATTTGAAGGAATCAGAAGGAAGCTTAAAAAAAAAGCAAAATAAAGATAGAAAAGAATCAGTTAGGGTTTTTTTTTTTCAGTTTCTGGAATTGTATTTTCTCCTATTTCTGGCTTTATTACAGTAGAAATAATATTCATACATGTTTATAATGTTTTCTGCCTTAAAAGCATCTGGTGAATAACAAAATGCTGTACGGAAGGGAGGATGCACTGACATGCATCTGTGTATGCACATGCATGTAAACACATTTTTGGACAAGCTCACATAAAACATAACCCGAACCCAACTCAGGCCCTAAATCTAAATACAGAAAACCTGCCGCTGCAGTCAAGAATATCAAGTTTCGGCCCACTTCGCTCTTCACTTTTCTGCAATTTCCAGGGCATCAGACTCCCAGAAGGGAGCAAGGAACAAAGTTTCTGACTCTGGCTGAGGTGTGTGGAGTAGGTGTGATTTACGACACGTCCAGCACACACAGAACCACGACTGCCTATAGGGGGGAACCTCTCAGTGCAACACACTGTGGCATTTGCTTGAACTCTCAGCGTTTCTGTCACTGGAAACCATGGTGGTGGAGCTGAGGGGAGAGAAGAGATGGAGCACGCATCTCTGGCTTGTCCCCTCGAGTTTGAGCCACATCCAGAAGTTGGCAAATGCTGGGAATTCACAGTTTAGATGTAGTTTACCACAGTCCATTCCGGTTTGCTGCTATGAATTGGCTCAAATATTGGAGAGAGATCTTCTCGCGGAGTGTCTCTACTGTCACCTTTCGTAGCACTCCTGGTTATAACATTTTAGAGCAAATGTACACAGCATCTTCAGGAGTTATTATATACCTGCCCATTGCATCCAGTGCTGTACACAGTGCTCAAACCCCTTGCTGACACCGTATCATATAATCCCACTTATAATCTGACCCAGCTTTGGAAGACAAAAGGAGGCAAAACACAACCAGCTTCAAAGCTGAAGAAGAGATGTTTGCCATAGTTACTTTTTGTCAGTGTCTCTTTTCTATAAACTCGTAAGCAGCCTGGTAAGCCAAACACTTACTGGGGAAGGTAGCCCAGAAGCAGAGTTCTGCCTGATGATTCCTCTGTTTTGAGACAAAACCAGTGGAACAGTGTGTGTATCGCGTAGGATGGAGCAGCAGGATGAACAGGATTTACAGAAGTTTTGGTTGATTGTAGTCAGACCTGAGGAACTAGAGAGGAGACGTTAAACGTTAAGACGTTAAGCAATCGATTCTCTTCAGAGAAATGCAAACTGTTTTATAATAACAGAAAATACTGAGTAGCAAGAGGTAGGTCTTAGCACCAGACAACAACCACGTGATCCTGAGGTCAAGTTGAATGTAATTCCTTCTAGACCATTAATGGGACCTCTCACCTAAGTACCTTTTACTTACACATTCAAGGTTTTCACAGATATGTCCAAATATTAGAAAGAAGAACGTAGTGGCATTTTGTTGGAAAAACTCATTTGTGGAGAAAATGAAGAACTGAATTAATTCAACAGCATGATGTGTTCCCTTCTATCCTGTATAGCCCTGCTTTTATGGATCTAGGTTGCACAAAAAGATACCTCAACTGCATATTTATTTTGGCCCCTTGAGTGTGTTTTAGTAGAATATCAAGGTTCCAGAGAAGAGTTGAACTTTGTTCAGTAGAGTATTGAAGTCATGTGCTTGTGTGCTTTGCTAGTTCATTGCCTAAAGACACATTCAAAAGTGCATTTTATGTACCCCAAATGATGTGATTTCTCCAATTGTGCTTCAGAGAGACTGAATAATTTCCAGACTGGCAGCTGCAATTTAGAAATTTACCACGGAATACTTCAAAAAAATAATTCTAATTTAGTAAGCGTGTGCATACTGCACTACAATTTGACTTTAACCGCACAAGCTTGGCGAGAGCTTGCCGGAAAGTATCAGCTATCAGTAAAGCATCATTAAAACAATTACAGTCAGGAGCAGAAATGGAGAATAAAAATGCAGTTTGAAACTGGTCTAGTGAGGATGGTAATGGAAGTTTCATACTGAGTGCAACAGACAAGCTAAATAGAACATCAGTTAAAACTTACCATTACAGGTTATTGGCGAATAATCATGGAGAGACCCCTCGTGTTGACCTTATTCAGATTGTTTTGGCTACTTGAGACATCAGGGAACTCCAATATTACATCATTCCTGGCTTTTGTCTGACAGGGCATATGGACTGCACAGAGCGGTACTGACACGCAGAAGTACTCCTGCCTTCATGCGTTACGTTTTTGGTTTTTTAAAATGGGATCAAACCAGCCACAACAAACTGTAAGTGACTTAAAGGAAGCTGAGCAAGCTCAGCATTTCTGAAAATTACAGCTATTTATTTAGGCATCTTTAGAGATCATCTTGAGGCAAACAGATCATTTTCACATGTGTGTGTGCTGCGATAAGACCAGCAAGCATTCGCACACACAACCACCACGTGAAAAGAGGATTTAGATTTGTTTAATGTGAAAAAAAAAGAAAAAAGAAATAAAAGAAAAAAAAAAATGTAAAAAGAAAAAAGTAAGAAAGGAAAAAAAGAAAAAATAAGAAAATGGAAAAAGAAAGAAATAAAAGAGAAAAAAAGGGGAGAAAAGTGCTGGGAACTCCTGCTCGGCCCTATCTTGGTATTTCTTTTGCCTCTGCCTTCTTCTGTGTTAAATGAGGTCGTACCATTCAGACATTCTTTTATATTCAAGAAAAAGATCTATTCTTCTTCTCAGTTTTAGAAGCAATTTCTTAGGATGGATTCAAGTGACTATTTATAACTGCAAGGCTCTTCAGACCCTACCTTCCTCTGAGCTGAATACTACCTCCTCTGCTGAGACAGGAATATACACTCCTAGTCACTTGAAACGTAGGATAAAACATTTCAGCTGAACCATTTAGCATGATACCTATTCTGATCTTTCGGCAGAAACCCACTCACAAAATTCCATATCGGTGCTAGAAAATAAAACATAAAGTTCCAGAATCAATATGTGATAGATAAGACCTCTCCAGTCAGGTGGGTAGTGAGATTTCCATTGGGAAGAGTGACAGAAAGGAGCATTTTTCATCTCAAAACTGCCCGAGTTTAATAAGCACCAGCTGCACCCTAATATTAAGTCACGGAAGCTTTTTCCGAAGGAGCAAGCGCAACACTGCTCTTCTCCCCCTTGCTTTGGTTTCTTCACTCTTTTGCTGCAAAATTGATGCGAAAGCAACGGCAATGAATGAGGCAGGATGCAATTCCAAACAATTACAGATCACACGATACATGAAAGTAACAACATTTTCTGCCTCGATTGTGAGGCCCTTCGGCTGGATATGAATCTCCGATGACACCTCTGGGAGCTGCACACTAGATTATGTCAAGCATTAGGGGGGAAAAAAAAATTAGATTCATGATGTCTGTCCAGGCTGAGTCATTTCCTCTCACTTTGCCTGCAGTGAGAAACTGGTGGTTATCATAAATCATAGACCTAAATTCTTATGAGAGAGGAATTAATTTTGCTAATGGAAACCCTCTGTGGCAACAGCGTTCCTCCTCTATTCCCTCTCTCCTTGAGGGGGTGTGTGTGGGTACCGACGATGCTTTTGGAGCACAGATACTTGACTGTATTTTAAGGATCCTATAAAAGAAGATCCTTAAGGAAAATTAAAATGGTAAGGGAGAAAAATCTTGTGTGTGCCACGACTCATCCTCAATGCCTATTATTTTCAGCTGGGAGGAACCACAGTCCACACTGGCTCCATGAGGAGCCCACAGGCTTTCCTGAGGGCGCACACAATTTCAGGGTACCTGAATTCTGATGAGGAAGATCCTCCCTTTAAGTGCCTAAAGGGTGCTTGGAAATGGCAGGACTGATCAAAAAATCCCAGGGCAGTCATTCTGATCCATGTGGCATCATTTAAATACATATAATACCCTAAATAATATAGAAATATTCTAGGACAAAATAATATATTATTATTTATTATATTTAGAAATATTATAGAAACAAACAAACAAAAATGTTCCTTTTTAGCACCTTGAAATCCAGAGCTGCATATGAGCTGCATAGAGGCAGCACAGACCGCGGGGGTAAACGAAAAGCACTCGTGACTAACCCAATGTATTTTATGCATTTTCCTCAGGGGAAAGCCCCAGCGGGGAATTAAGTGGCTGAAATCTTTTGTAAATGGGAAGGAATGAGTACAGAAGAGCTACTGCATTTTTCAACACATGATTTATGAGATATCAGGCTGTATCTTGGAAAATCATGCACTCTCTAGAGTTTCCTGATAAAAGTCACACTTTATCAAGATGTCAGTGTCAGCCGCGCGTCCGTGAAACGCGTCTGCTTCTCCTCCCGCTGACATCTTGGCAAAATTCTCAGAGGCAACAAAATGCTGTAAGTTTCTTAAACTGCAGCGCAAGTACATTTGAGTCCAGCTGACTTGAAGGGTAGAATATATTAAAAGCCCATGAAATACTTGAAGAACTAGAGCTGAGCTACTTCTGAAACTACACCAGCGAGAGTGGAAAACATTCTTCCTGTGTTTCATTCCAGATATTTGGCCATTAAGAGGCAACTGTGAGTCAAAAGATTCCTTCCTCCTGATCGCAGAATCACAAAACTGCCTAGATTGGAAAAGACCTTTAAGATCATCAAGTCCAATCATGTAACTGGCAGCCCTGACAAACAAACATCTTAGACTCTAGAGCACAGGTTCAGCTTTGCCTCATAGAGAATGGCTCAGTGGAAAAGGAGTAAAGACAGAGAATGTTACAAGCAAACTCTTGCAATTGGGATTCAAAAGGCTTTTATGCCAGTGTTCTGAGCAGTTCTGGGGGCTGGTGTAGCTTCCAATAATCTCATCCCCAGCTACTTTTCATAAATCAGCAGCCTTGAGCGGGCTCAGCTTTCACCAACCCATGGCTGCTTTCCCTTGTAGATGTGCAATGCCCTCGATAAAAGATTTGGGAACAAGTGGCAGGGCTATTCATACTACTTCTTCGCATATTCAGAGCCAGAATTCATGCAGTGCTTGCTACGGCTTCACATCCCACCAAATCACAGAACGCGTGCGATGGAAAACGCCCACGCTCCGGCACGGCTGATCCCAGTGGAAGCCTGGTCAGATGGCAATTTAACAGCAAAGTGCTCCGAGCTCTTTCCATCCCGCTACTACGGAAGTGAGCAACGTGGACCATTCCAAAGGAACCAGGTCTAATGTATTTTAAGATCATCTCAAAAAAAAAAAAAAAAGAAAAAAGAGAAAAAAACCAAATAAATTCAGAAAAGTGCAGTAAGTCGTCCCGAAACGAAGGGTTCTTATATCTAGGTCAGAGCTGCTGAGTTTGTACAGGTTTAAAAGACCCACTTATGGATCTGTCCAAACCACTTGCACAAACAGCTTACGTGGTACAAGCACCCAGTTATTTCCGTTGTCTCAGTCCATTGCATGTGCCAAAGCCCATCAGCATAAACGAACTGCAGGGTTATATGCAATTTGTACAGGTATTTAAAAGACAGCAAACCCAGAATTCGGGCTGTGCTTTGTTCAAAATGTACACAGGTTACCACGGTGCAGCAGCTGTTGCTTGTATGCAAACACTTATTATGAGAACTCTCTGAACTTAGTAGAGTAGAGGGCTTGGACACAGTGTTTCCATGCTCTATTACCTTTCAATTACTTTTTTTTATAGGAGTTTTATGAGGCATTATGCAACAATTGCAGCAGTTCTTTTGAGCATAATTTAGTGACAAACACACCTGTAAGTTATGGTTACAATGCATCCTTGCTGTTAGCTGTATCATCAATTATCTTGCTCTATGCATCATAAAATTGCCCCCCCCAAAAAGACATAATTAACATAATTAGGTCTTATCACCATAATTACACATCCCTAGCATATTAACTAACATTCCACGCAGCTCTCCGTGGATCTGACCTGCAATGATACAAATTCCCCATCTCAGTCAATGTGCCTTTTGCACAATTTTACGAGAAATTACACGTTTTCGTTGAGAGACCTTTTGTCAGCCAGCGACACCAAGAAAAAAAACCCTTTTTCTTCCTGTTCTGGTCGCACAACAATCTCCATCAACACGAGCTGGTACATTTTAAAAAGATACCCAATCCTGTAACACTATCTTTGTTGTCAAAGCATGTCAAGCCAACTGTGCAACGACTACAGTTCCTTCTCTTCTTTCACCCTCCTACCTTTCAGACATGTCTTGCTGTTGCGTAAAATCCTCACATCTCGCATAAGGCTACTTGTCTACAGTCAAAGCTTATCTTCCCATCTTTGCCCCTGCACACAGAGGTGGTTCTACACCCTCCGAAGAGAGGCAACCTGCACGGATCCTGGCTGGGGCTGTACGGATTCACCGTCTCCAAGGAAACGCTGTCACCTCGCAACGCAGTCACGTTAGGAGCTTTTGTTACCAATCTCTTAAGCACATCAAACAAATTCCTGCGCTGATCTAGCTGGTATCAGTGAACTGACTTTCCAGAAGGTGGCTAAAGATAGGTTGGTGATACCTGCAGCAAGATACGTGATCATCCAGACGAATCTCTGGTGTGCTCACTCCAGCAACGTTGCTTTTCTGAATCGCTTTCACAGTTTTGACCACCTGAAGTTTATCTTTTCTTCACTTAAAAGATCCCCTGCTTCATTAATGGCTGTTAAATGTTTCATTAATTTACCCAAGAACTTCGAAAGAAAAGAAAGGAGATACTTAAAGAGTCCCACATTTCATGTAATGTTCACAAACGTTCCTCATGAGCACCCCTTCACTCTGTTGAATGTCCTTGCCTCATCTGAACACGCTCAGCCATTTCACAGACAATCTTCCAGGCTCCCTTCTTCGAGTTCACGTCTGAGAATGAAAACGAGAGACTCTTCTTTTGGTGGGAATAGACAGGTCAGTTTTGTGCCCATTTTTATAGGATATTTTTCTTAAAACATCAAAGCTGTAGGTTCTGAGATGAAGTCTAACGAAGCTCTTACCTTCAATTTGATATAACGCTCATCTTGTTCACTCAGAGAACTTGTAGACACTGGCAGTGTGCCACCGCTGGAACTGCAGCAGCTCGACACGGTTATGGGCACTGGCCAGGCCCAGCTGAAGTTTACAGATGGCTTTTAAACTCTAAAAGTGGTTACAGGAACCAAGTTAAAGCACTGTGCTCCATAACGTTATAACAGAGCTGTCATGCCCTATTGATCTGCATCGCCCACATGACAGGTACAGTTCCTTCTCACATCAGCCCCTCGGCTCCGTACGGAAAGAGGAGGGGATAAATAGATTAAGATCAATGTGGAGAAGAGTAGGGAGCAAACCCCCCTGCCCAGGGATATTCAATCAGAAACACCATATAGTCATAAACTTCTATGATTCAGACTTCCCTACCTTTTAATTTCTGAACAGAAAAATTCTCTCCTATCCTCCCTTTCTTTCAGATTTCTCTTTTCTTTTTAGGCATTATAAATGCCGATCGGTATAAAATCTGTCTACAGAGGAAGGTGTGTGCTTTCCCCAACAGTGACTGAAGTCTCCAAAACGTTCTTTTAGAAATTCTGCCAGCAAACTTCGCTGTGCCTGTGAAGTACAGGAGCATACTGCTTACCAGAAAATTTCAGTTCCTACGCAAAGGCATTTTGTGGTTCCAAACGTGGAATTGTCAGATCATTACCTGAAATTTAAGCAAGCCGTCATTCCGCGCAGGTTTCACTAAAACTTTAGCGAGTCTGTTACAGGGCAGGCAGAGGACAAGGCATTAAGATTTTCATTAGGTCACTTGAGCACATCTTTTCTCTATCCTCTAAGAAAAAAAAGAATAAATTATCTCTGAATTAAACAAGAGGGCCCTTCTACTTCTTTTTTTTTCCTCTCTACATAAAATGAAAGGTATTTCTCCACATTATCTATTATCTACGTTCTATTTCGGTGAAATTATGTTTTTAAGTGCCGGTCTTTCAGGTTTTTGCAACCTGTCCATAAAAACATGCTTCTGCCAAGAATTTCAGCAGCAGGTCCCACCCCTGCAAGAAAGATTTTCCCCACTTTATCCAAATTTGACCAGGAATTTTGTTTTTGAAATGGCTGAGCAGGGCAAACACAGGGTGGGCATCACTCGCAACCACATCTCTCTCCCATCTATATTCGACCGATTGGATGTTTCCCTGCATGTCCTAAAGGTACAGGAAATATGTATGAACTGGTCAGAATCTGCCTCATCCTGAGATCTGATTAATGATGGAAACAATTGAAAATATTACGACGGCTGTAGGCCACAAGAGGCCCTACTGTTCTGGGCACCACAGAAAGGCAGTAAAATACATTTTGCTCCAGAGAGTTTGCAGTCTAATTGAATAGAGCAGACAGACAAAAGAGTAGGAGATGGGAAATAATATTATCCCTCCCCCTCTTATGCAGAAATAACTGAAATGCTCAGACCATGAAATCCTGGCGCTGTGGTAGTCAACAGCAAAAACTCTGCTAATGTGAATAGGGTCAGGCTTCACAGAGACTGACTTCGTAGAGATCGGACTAGATGCACAATCTGGCTTTAAAGTCTATGCATTTAAATGGCGGAGTTTTTCTGCTCTGACATTATGTTCATCATCATTAAAGAATAAAATGACACTTCTCTATTATAACATCTTTCCGACTCGGGGATACAGCAGCTCATAAAGATCAGTTTGTTGATGTAATTTCACGTTCTTGGTGTAAAATTCTCACTTTACTTAGCGTTAGCTTGATAGTTATTGTTGATATCAAACCATTAGGTTGATGCCACCAGTAAAATCAGATCTCAAAATGTAACGACATTATAGCGACAACATAAAGTTAATTTCTATACTGATCTTACCTGCTTTGACTACATCCAGGAATCCACGGCTTTCGCGTTGGATGAATCAGAGAGAGAGAATTTCACTGTGTATTTCATTAGTATAATCTGCAGGGATACTCATAGGAAGCACTAAAAAAGCAACACAATATTAAACACATAGATGCTCATGTGTGCTTGAGCAGATAAGCAGGCACACTTGCAGAAACTAACTGGCTATTTGGCCGAGTTACCTAGGCAACAAATTTCTTTTTGTCCTGCCCATTCAGGATTTCCAGAAACTCTTTTGACTCCCACTGGTAGAACTTGGAGAGCATTCATGGGGAAGCGCCAAGTACGGCAGAATAAAGCCTTGGGTAGAGGAAGAGCGATGCTAGTGCAACATTTCATCAGGGTTACCAGACAAAAAGGAATCAATAACTAGTGGCATAAATAATTGAAGTGAAAACTGTATACGTCTGGTTTTCTAAGGGGTTATAAACCCACGAATTCCAAGAGGGTTGAAGGGGCTGTAACCAAGCAACAGGTACTGAAACTCAGTTCTCTTTTTTGGAAAAACAACGGGCTTGCAAGTCATGACGACAATATCTGGCACCGAAGGTCGAGTCTCCCCATTGATTTTATGGTCTTTGGATCAAGACATAAGAAGAGATGTTTATGGAATGAAGAATGGCATTTTTATTTGGTTTAGGAGAGACTTGTTTCAGTACGAAATCTGACTTTTCTAACAAAATGTAGGTCACCATTTTCTGGATGAACTAGACTTTTTCTGACACTAAAGAAAGATCACATATAAGTAACGTTTTCTTTTTTTTTCCCTCAAAAGTTTCTTTTCAAAAAATTAATGGACATAACTTGCCTTCTCTTGCAGTTGGCAACTTACCTGTGCATGCAGGAAAGAGAAAACAAAATTGTATCCTGAGTGAAGTCAGTGGCATGCAGCACTCCTGTTGATTGATGTGCAATAATCATTTATCCCATTACATGTCTCACTGAGATACATTTCTGCTTTCACCTTAAAACACATCTTTTTATATGGAATGAAATTATTCCATCCCTAATCTACAGATGCACATAAGGTCACCTTTAACTTTTTCGCCCTTAAGAGCAATGCCATTGAATCCAACTGGAGCAGAATCAAACCTGTAGGCACATACAGAAAAAAACCCCAAAAGGTACCTGCCAGGTGTCTGCCAGATTTTTCACAAGAGGTTGAACCGAGCATTCTTTGACAGAGGTCGTGGTTTAGAGCTCACTGGAATTGATAGGCAAACTGTCATCCATTTTAATGAGCTTTCTGTTTGTCTTCACTTGTGCAGATGCCATTTTTGTCTAATCCTCAACATTTGAAACCTCTTATCTGAAGTTGCCAAAACAAAGAAGATCAGACATCCGATGAAGCCACCCAGAGATGAAAATCCCAATATGAGGGCAGTCTCATTTGCCTCCATCCACATCTTTATTATGAATCTCATGTTTCATCTTCTCGTATGGTAATTGTTAATAACTCCTAATGGAATACAACATTCATTAAGTACTTCCTAATTTATTGAATATAAATTTAATCAGGTAATTTTAATCATATGAAAATCATTCCAAATTCATTTTGATAAACAATTTCCTGTTGTGGTCTTGTAAGCTTCCTTTCAAACTGTGCCATTTGAAGCAGAATCTCTGGTTATTTTCCTGTCTAACTTTCATCATTGCAGATGCCACCATATTTCCATAAACTGTTTTATTTATGTAACTGCTGCAAACTGCTAAAGAGTTATGTTTCCTTTTTTTGTGGAGAATCGATTACCTGAATTATATTGAAAAAAAAATGTTTCACTTCATCCATCAAACCCTGCCTTCCTGAAACTCTGATCTTGCAAATATGGGAATACTTAGGAGTCACTGGAGCACTCCTTTATTAAACTGGCTTTACTAGTCATAATATATTAGATATTGAAGATAAATAGACATAAGCTCTTTCAGTATGGAATAGAAAAACAGCTCACAATACATTTGACTCATTCAATCTACCATTATCAATACCAGCAGTTCTGAAATTTTTATGCTGGGCAGCATTTCCCTTTGTCTGAAGTACTTTGCACCTTTTCCTCCCCTTTACCTCCCCAATACCTTCCTGCCTCACACGTATACGAACTTTTTCGTTCATATACTGAAATAAGTTCAGTTGCCTGTATGCACACACGAGAAGATGTCACTGCACCCTCCCTTGAGGTGTTCAAGGCCAGGTTGGATGAGTTCTTGAGCAACCTGGGCTAGTTGAGAGGTGTCCCTGCCCATGGCAGAGGAGTTGGATTAGATGATCTCTAAGGTCCCTTCCATCCAGGCCATTCTATGATTCTATGAGATACCAAATTCCACCTGCAAAACAAGCCCATTTTATCTGCATATTTACAGATATGCGTACCTGTACGTGTCTATGTATTTGTGTGTGGATGCACGTGTACAGGTTTACAGACCCATAAACATATGTAATTAATGTGCAAAGACAGGCAGGGGAACAGAGCGTAAGTACTCTTAGACAGATGAAAACTCCACGGGATGGTCGTGAATTTCAGGGCAAATGTGCTTTAAAACATATCCACTCTCTTCCAAAGATCTACCCCTTCTTACTTTTGTTTCAAGGACGCGATATGTTTTACTGAACTACATTTCTGAACTCCACTGCCGGGCCAAGATGCTAAAAACTACCCAGCTCGACATACGCTAAGAAAGGAGTGAAAGAACAGCAACGCCTGCAAAAGCAATAGTTGAATGATAAACATAATTCAGTTATTTAAAATTCAGAGACACCTGCCCCTATTGCAACCAAAGGAGGAACCGAGAACTGTAAGCGGGTATAGGTAGAACTTGTTTCTGACATCTCTGAGTTTTCACCCCTACTCTTTCCCCGGGTCTTATTGCCAAAAAAACAAAGTTCAAATGAACGTCTTGTTATTCACTGTCTGCAGGAATAATAAAGCTGTTCTTTAGCTGAAAACAGAAAGCAAGGCCTCCTATGACCACAGGGAAGAGAGAAACATTATGAGGAGAACTATCTAGTTTTATTAAAGGTGTTGTGGTCATGCAGCTTTTGTCAGGAAATCCAAATAATTTGCTCCTACTTGTTTTCAGTTTGGAAAACTGGCAGCCATGTGTCACAAGAAAGGAGAAACAGCCTTTTCTCCTGTGCTTTTTTTATAGGAAGGAGACAGACGCACTGTAGCTGTCCACAGTCTCTGCATTTAAAGTTAGAAACTGGCGTGTCCTGCCAAAAGAAATTAAATGTAATGAAAATGTGTTTCTGGTCAAAGTCAAAGACTGCGTTTGCTGTACCACAGTACACGCATCCCGAGGGCTACACGATGTTCTCCTTTTAGCAGCACTGGGGGTATTTAAGCATTCTTGGGACTGATTTTCCATTTGTCTCTCAGCTAAGTGTCTGTACCTCCTGCTAAGCAGGTGTGAGTGCTAGCCTCACCACATGGGGATTTCTGAGTAACATGCATTTTGCATTCACAAGGCACAGATATAAATAACTATTTAAAATCACATCTACTGTCTTCAGTAGAGAAGGGATTCTTGACTCGTATATAGTCAAAGGACAAGAAGACCTTAAAGTATCTCCAGCTGGATGATGCACCTTCCCCTTACTCTACGCAACACTGGTTTTCCACCCAAGTTCTGGAACTGCAGGACATCAAATCTGTTGGCAGGACTTCCTAGAGCATGTGTTCCTAATCCCTGATAAGGGGAGTGCATTGGCAATATGCATTAGTCTTTCCTGCCAATTGACCAGTTTCCATCACCGTCCAGTAAAGGCAATCCACTGGCTAGAGGTGGAGTGACTTCAGCCAGGGCCTCTCTCTGCTCTTTCCATCCAAAATCCCCTCTGAAGGCAAATCTGTATTTTTTCATAGGTTCATTCTCCCCACCGCCTCCCTTATATTTTTGCTTTGACGGAGATGAGGTGGTAGAAGCAGCAGCTTTTCTTAAAAAAAAAATTAAAAATTAAACCCCACACTATTCAGATCTAGCCTGATCTTTGGACTTCAAAGAGGCTAAATCCACTGCTGGCCTAAAAGGAGGTTATGAAGGTGCTATTAAATTATTTGATGTCACCATATTCACCAGTCACTAGTCCCAAATATATACTATACCCATCCTTCAGCTGCTCTACTTTGTCATACCCAGCCAGCTCCACGCCATATTCCAGCAGTTTGGAAATACGAATGTTCTTGACTCACACTGGGGGAAGAAGGGAGCCCTGTCTTCAGCAGGCAACATCCTGTCCTGTGGTTACTTCTTAAGGCAAACAAAACTTATTAAAAAACTAAGCCACCAGGTATAATTCTCTCAATTAAGGTAGTCTAATATTTCTGCTGATACTCGTACTTGAATGTCTTCTTTCAGACCTCATCGCTTTGGCAGCTGAATTGTGAAAGATCAGCAGCTGAGCTTCAGTAGTATTCCTCCTGGTTTTGCACGCTGCCTTTGCTGTTTTGCAGAGCCACCGAATACAAAACGAAGCCGCAGGAGTGTGTTTGCTCCACCGCTAGCAAGGCATGGAGCACTTCTTTCTACAGCTATGGGGTACCTCCAGAACATTCGTAACAGCGTCGCAGGAGATGTGATTCAGCGCGTGACATTCAGTGCGCTATTGTGTGCCACCAGATGATTAATGCTCACAGCAAAACACAGGCTGGTTTAAATAAACAGAATGAAATATATTTTTATGATTACAGAAATCATGTGTTGCATCTCCGAGGGAACATCAGCTGCTGTTCCCAAATGCTTCAGATTTGTCAGCTTGTTTGTAAGTGCTTTGATCGTTCGCTGGATTTTCCTGCCACGTAAATCCATCGCTACTTTGGCCCAACAAGGTAAGTCAGTGACTTGGGCAGTAGCTTGGGACACAGAGGGCAGCTGCCTATTGGTCTCCATCTCATTTTATGATCAGCAAAGTATAGCATCGTATTGTTCCAATTTTCAGCCTTAGAAAGATATTGTGAGTTTATAAAGGGCAGGGACCTGAACCCAGTGCCAAACCAGTAGGTTTCTTCCTTCCCTGGCACAAGAGCGTTAGACCAGCCGTCCTTGGGGGCGCTCAGCTGAAGGGCGACCTTCTGTGTTCCAGCAATGCTGCGTTCTGTGGAGTGAGTCACTTGGGCTACAGCTGAATGGGTGGACCAGAGACCAGTTCTGAGCCCAGCGTGTGCCCTGGCAGTGCTCCAGGTGGGCACTGGAACAAACCCCTATGATTCAAACCACCGTCCCTCTTCGCCTTCCCCTCCTTGGGGAGGAAATACAGGCGTGCAAACCACTAGAGCGTATCCCAACGTTAGGAAGCGATTATGGCACGAGAGCTGAGGGGAAGGCAAAAGGAGTTCGAGCCTCACAGCAGAGACAGAGCCCCCATCTCTCTTCAGATCTCAGCTGAGAAGCCAGTAAAGCAGCATTTTCCTGCACAAATGCCTTGCGCCACGTGAAGCAAAATTTTAACCCACGAGGTTCCAGGTAAATCCTGAGATTGAGGACAGGAGTAAAGACTGTGATTTTATACAACTCTACCACCTACGCTGGCGAAAACAGAGTCCTAACTGCTGTGTCTGTGCAGGTTTAGCGTTACAGCAGCGTACGTCACCAGGAGCATTACTGTCATACTTAGAGCAGCATGATGCAGGAAGGCACAACGCTGCCCTAAACACCCCTCAGTTTATTACGAGATTGTGTCTTTTACGTATCTCTGCTGAACGTGAACACACTTGCAAAACGATAATCTCCAGGCTCCATTTAAAGAGAAGGCTTTGCACAGAAACTCTAAAAAACACACTGGGCTTTACAGCACCAAAGAAGATACAAACGTAAACCATGTTTTTGATTTGAAAACTTTTGTCTACGGTGTCGTCGGGACGCATTTCCTAGGAGAAACGATGAAGACTTCGACCTGCGTTTTTCTCGTATGCCGTTCAGATTATCAGGCTTACCACAAAGGGTGGAAAATGGGCTGCCGGATGGTTAACAGCCCTTCTGAGAAACAGACCTCTATGTTACTTTTTGGAAGTCTCTTGTCACGGAACTATGGTAATCGCTGTACTCTTGCTCATAGAAGGAATCATATTTTAAGCAGGTGTCATCAAGGCTAAGAGAGACTGAAAGAACTTGTCTTAAATATACCTCTCAGTGCACCACCAATAAACCTAGTAAGTTATTGTACCTAGAAAAAACATGCAAAGTAACACAGAGGGAATGAGCTCTGCCAGGTTGGTCAGCTTTGTCACCACCCATCACACTATTTCCCCAGAATTTGCCGCCTTCATCTGTAAATACTCCCTTGCGACTTGCCTGCGCGATGGTTGTAGGCAGAGGAAGACGCTGCCAAGGGTTTCAAAAGGCCTTGAATTCATCTAACCTGAGGGATCTAAAGACGGGAACCTGGCCAGGCTGGGCTCCCTGAACAGTTACTGAGACAAGGGGAGGGGCAAACAACCTTTGGATTCCATTCTGAGCATCCTGCACCAAGCGTACCCCGTGCGCACACACACAAAACACAAGTTTGCAAAGCCCACGTCTTACGTGCATATAGCAGTGGCCTTTTTTTTTCATTTGTAGAAAGCCTGCGATTAGAAGTTAATTTCATATTTTCATGTAAGTGGCCTGAAGTAATTTCAGCAAATTGGGCAAAAAATGAGTTCCTTCTAATCACACAAAATAAGAAGGATGTCAGTTCCCACCTGGTTCTTTGTACTCGTGCTTCATGGCATAGCCTGAGAGAAATCCGCATATGGTCCAAACCTGGTGGAAACTAACAGCAATCTTTTTTTTTTTTTTAAGGGACTACAACAAAATTTGGAACAGGCTCCAGATTACTCTGATTAAATTTACCTTTTCCAACAATGCTCTTTGCTATCGGTGTGCTGGACAGTACATGATTGTTTGCTTGATTTAAACACTTAATGTCATTGAACTAGATATTCCCTAACTTCTCCTCAGAGGTAACTGCACTTTATCCCTTAGGATGGCTTACGCCTACCTCATTGCAATGACGACAGTGAAGAGGAAGACCTGATAACATCCTCATCTTTTTTAAGGGCTCGATACTAGGCAAGCTATTTTACTCGTGGTTCCAAGCTCTCTGTCCCACACGCGTTATGATGCAGTCAGGAACTGAGCTCACGCCCTCAGAACACTGTTCCACAGATGTATACACATTAAACTTGGAATGACACTGGGAAAAAATTAAATATATTCAAATGTTCAACTTGTACCTTGCAAAACGTGAGTGGTAAGACTAGCTCAGAAATATTGTGCCAATTTGCAAATAACCTCTGTTCAAGAAATTTGAATTGAATTTACAAAGTGTTGCACATCGTCTCCGATTCTTTTTTTGTTTAGACCAAGGAGAAAATTCTGTAGAGGAAAAATCATATGTAAAACACTCTGCAGCAACACTAGATTGGCCTCTTTTACCCGTGAGTTTGGCCGAGAGCTTTAATAGCCCAGCTGATGAAGACATATCAATGGTTCAGAGCTGGCAGTAGAGATTTATACGGTCCCACTCCTGGAAAACGACAGGCTGTCACTGCACACTGGTCATTCCAAGCTGCAGCCTGACCCAAAGGGAGCATATCCAAGAAGAGCCAATGAATTTTAAGGCCAGTATTTCTCTTGTAATAAACTTGAGAAATTTTATTAATTCCTCTGTCAAACTATGCCAGCTTTCTGGCTGTTATCTTTAGAAACATACCATTTACAAAGTATAATGACAAAAGCCTCACATAAACAGGATTTTTTGGTATCAGACATGCTGGCATTTGGCATTGTCCAAACCACCTGCCTTACAGATCTCAGGGCAAGATGGACTTCCTGATGTCTTTTATTTCTTGGCATATTTTGACATGTTTATTTCATTGTGTTCATGCGATGCTATCATACAGTTACTGCTTGTAAGAATTCCAGCACGACAAGTTGTTTAGCTTTAAAACATGCTTCTTAACAAATACATGTAGATGAGTAAAAATGTTACACTGTCACTAGCCCTAAACTCTTTTGGTAGCAATAGAATATGTGAAAGAATGGCGAAGCCCATCTGAACAAATCATTCTTAAACAAAACCCGGGATTTTTCCATGGTCATTTCCAACCCCTTAATGAGAGCACAGAAAACATGATTTAGACACAATCCAGACTTCCTCTGCATGTTTTTTTCTTCCTTAATTAAAAGCACTTCTACACAAGTACAGAATCATTTTTTTCCTGTAGGAATTCTTCCCTCGGTTTCTCCAAAAGGTGACTCTTCCATAGGTAAAAGAAGATATAGGCTTGTGAGAGATAGTAAAACAATTTAACAGTAAAGCATCGGCCATACCTACAACATAATTCATATTGTGATTCAGTGTGGCTGAAAAAGATAAAAACTCAGGCAATGGGCTTAAGTTCCCTAGCTGCAGGAACAATTTCCATCTTTTTCCTCAGCCAGCTCCTAGTGGACCTGGACTGCACCACTGCCAGATTAGTTTGCACAACACAGTGTCACAAACACATCATTAGGGGAAAAAAACACCTTTCAGACTATTTGATCACAGTTGAAAGCGGAGAGCCCAGTGAAGACTTTTGCATAATGTGCTTTTTGGGAACATTGGCCAATGTTTTGAGCTTTGCTGTGCTTGGTTTGGGGCTGCACCTCTCTGAGGATGATTAGCTGTCTGACTCTCAGGCACAGCCATTAACAGGCTTCGGAGAGTGCATTTGTAAGGTGTTTTGAAGGAGCCTGAACAATTTCTAAAGCAAGAGTTGAACCGAAACTTGTCTGTTGTTTGGATAACTCATCCTCACCGTCTTTCTCCATTTACACGCCTGCCAGAGTGACTGTGACTAAGTCTGATGCCACTCATTAGCCTTGACTACTGCACTGTGCTATTGTCTACAAGCTGCAATTTAAATTGCATTTTATTACATGAATTTTGTCTGTGTTTTTATTCAGTTTGCCTAATGCCTAGAGCAACTGATCCACAACTCAGGCTTATTAGTGCTGTAAAATAAAAAACATTTGTGTGGATGTTGTTGTTAAGAGCAGCATTATATAAAGGAACATCATTTGAGAAGCCCTGGTAGTGGGGGTGACAGATACGTAGCGTTCATGAGTTTTACAGTACCAACTACATTTGTGTATTGCAAATGGCTTCTCATGTGTAACGTTGTTTTATAGCCCTTAACCAATGCCAGCTGGAAGCCAAAGAAAAGCTACTGAACCAATTAAGAAAGGTTCCCAGTAAGCAGGCAGAGACTTCATTCAGTCGAATCCCTGTAGCTACTGGAGCTTGATCCAAAAAAATCCTTAGGGACTGCAGACAGCTTTACAAGCTAAATTAATCTACGGTTTCTCATCAACTGTGTCAGTATATGCAGAAGAGCTCACAAGGGAAGTCAACTCACTTCTTGCTGGTATGATCTGAGTTACTAAAGTACCGTTTTCCTCCTCCCTGGCACTGCATTGTGGGGGTAAATCTTCTCTCTGTCTTTAATCCCTGTACTTCCATTTTCCACTGTAGGGATAAAAGCAAAGATTGCCCATTAAAAGAGACAGAAACGACTCAGAAATCAGGCTGTAAAAAACACTTTTTGAGTATGCCTCATTGTCTTTGTTTTAGAAAACCCTCATAGGAATGATATTACCAGGAAGAGAGTAGAGCAGGTTCCCAGCATGTTCTCACTGCACAAGGGAATCTGCTCACGTGTCGATTCTAGTGACTGTATGCAAGGCAGAAAGGAAAGGGGGGGGAAAATAAGAAGTAAGCAAAAGAGAACAATAACAGGCACAACACCAACATTGGTGACTTCAACCCTAGTTATTTCTCCATCTAATCAGAACACGTCTCCTATTGCAGCACTGACACTCTGAAGTAACCACGGTACAGCACAATTGCTCTTCGTGGGGATGGGTTGAAGGAATGAACTTTTTCTTTTATTTCACCCCATACTAAGTTCACAGTGCAACCACGCAGGCTAAGACCTGGACAAAAATTCTGCTCTGAGCAATGAACTTAATCCACATTGGCAACATAAAGCAGGTTTTGGGGGGATTTTGTTCCCCCCCACCCCCCCAATTACTAATCTCAGGCACCTGGGTGTAATTATGATCTCAAACTCAAGAAACTCACTGATTTTACCAAGACCTCCACATGCTTGATTCCCATGCAGGATATTCAGCTCTCCAACAGTCCCACAGGATTACTGTCAACGGGAAAGTACTTTTCAGCTTCTTAGGATAGGGTGACATCTTGTGGTTTCTTCTTTTGTCCATCATTGAAAAATAAAGAATTGGCCACAAAAGCTTTGACTACATCTTTATTTGTTTCTGGTATAATGCTAAGATCTTATTTGCCTGAGGAATATCATGTACTCAGTTGACAGAAACTGATGTACAAGTTTACTTTGCCACCACCAAGGCTTGTGGAAGGACAGTGAAAACGTGTGCTTGTAACAGCAACAAAAATATTTGAATTCACACAGCACGGCAAATCTTTGTTTGAACACGGTACCAATCTAGAAGAATTGTTTGGTGCTCAAAGTCAGGTACAGGTGGAATCTTATTAAATACATCAGCCTCCAGCGGTAGCAGCAGCACGGAAAGGATGTGTAGGGAAAGTGCTCTTTCCAGCTGCAGCTCTGAAAACCATTTCCACCTGGGCTCCAGCACACATACACAAGAAAGAGATGATGAGAGCATCAGGCAACAGCATCTCTCGCTTAAACACCACCTGCATCACACAAGGATCTCAGCAGACTGATCACGGGTCACTTACACAGCACAATTAGAGAAGTTCCAAGAATTTATTTTCTGATTCAGCCTCCAACACAAAACACAATTTTTGATTTTTTTTTAAAAGACTGTACACCTAAACTCACATATGAGCCACTATTGACAAATTCCCCTTTCCAAAACAAAAAAAAAAAATCCAAATGAAAAGACAAAATTATTTTACTCGTTTTGTCTCAAATAAGCAATAGCAGCTTTGAAAGAAACGTTATACAAAATTTAGATGAAAAACCACAAGGGAGTACTATTCATATATCTCAATAAACTGGTAACAATACTTAAGGTACTACCACTAGTGAAAAACTGTAGTGTAGAGCTGTTCTCACTGCGGTCAACAGCTAACACCTTTGCATAACTTGGTAATAAATCAATTCATGTTGTCAAAAACCAGGTAAGGCTCAATTTTCCAGAAAATGAAAGGGGTATTTTGCATCTTTAAGGACTAGGAGAGTATGAAGTGCAATAACTGGTGTTTGCTTTTCTGTTTCTGCTGGTTTTCCTATATGCTCGTTTAGGCAATTCTCAGAATCAGATTTGAAATGTGCGATTCCACATAATTTTCCTTATACCTATGCTCAGTCTAACTGCCGGGGAAGTCTGTGCACTTGCCTGATATCCTCTATAAATACTTCTGACTGGCAGCTGTCCTTCCACAATTCCATAGCTTTAGCTCAAATCTATCTCCAGTCCTGGGTAAGGAGCATCTACGCTGCAAGAAACTAACGCAAAGAAAACATAAAATTGGTGAGAAGAACTTTCGATACGCTAAAAATAAACAAGATTGAGGGTTGTCATCTGCCTTCTCATTTCTTTCCATATCAGAGTGAAGACCTCAAAAATTAGCCTGAAAAAAAAGGTAATAGCTTAAAAATCGGGCTCCCCTAAAGTTAAACCCACAAGAGATCCTCAGCATCATCAGGTGACATTCCCAGAAGCATTCAGACATGATGAACCAGCCTTTGTGTAACCCCACGTCAAAGGAGCTCATTTTACCTGCAGTGAGATTAGTTTTGTACTCTGGTAAAATTAGCTCGGGCTCTTTCTTCGAAGCACTCCCTTTTTTCTCTTGCCTAGCATAAAAGAACTAAAATTACAATTTTTGTCTAAATTTGAATAGAAGAACTGTCTCACCAAGTCCAGACTACAATACAGTAAGGGCAATAAGCAACAGCAATACACTAAGGAGCTTCATTTTTCTTCTGTGCAACACAACTAACAAATTCAAGGAGGCAAGAAATATGTTCCAACGCCCTTCCACCGAGGGAGCATAACCAGCCTCCACGGAGAACATCCATCACCTGGCAGTCTGACCCGCATGATTTGCGCCAGCAATATAAAAAAAAAGTGAACCACGTGTTAAACTTTGGAAGTTCTGCTTGTGTGACTAACTTTGTGAGCAATACCTATGCTGTTTTGAAGTGAATGTAGGCGGGAGAAACCTACACCTGCGGTTCAGTCAACACACATTTGTTCCCACAGAATTCAAAAGACAAAACTCCTGTGGATGGAGAACAAACACACTTATTACCCAGAAGTTTGTATTTATGATCTATTTCAAAAGAGCTTCTCCCTTCTTCCCTCTTATACTGTCTTACCTTTTTAATAACTTCTGTTCTTTTTATGCGTTGCACAATGAAGGAGGAAATAATTATATGCCTCTCTGGTGACAGCTGGTACTTCTCCTCCTCCTGCAAATGGAAGCAGCAACTAATTTCCCTGCTAATATTTACTTGTAGTATGTGTCCCCTCTGTTAAGAGCAGTCTCAACAAAAAGTTAGGGAACAGGAAAGATTATGTTGTTCCTTTAAACATTTATTTACAAATAGAACATTTTTTAGACACTTAAAGCTATGTTTGTTTGGTTTTGTTTTGTTTTTTACTTTGAGAAAAATCATTCTAGATCTCTAAAGTGAGATACTTCAGAGCTCAGGTTAAAGTAGAACAACTATTTAGGAGGAGAAAAATATGCCCACACAAATGACACTACTATTCAACTCTTTTACTTCAGTCACATACACAGCTATTCTACACTGACTAATCTCAGATATTCATGCGATCAAATTTTATTTGCATCAACAGTTACGGAAGGTGAATTGCAGAGTCACATGCAGGAGCATTCATAAAAGCAACATTTTAGAATCGCACGTGGGAGAGTTCACACAAAATCTACCACAGTTATCTTATAGAATAAAATCCACCAGGCTTAATTCGTTCCACTAACTTTGATGAGCCAGTGTATCGCAGTCTGTTTACTACTTTTACAGGAACAGGAAGAGATCACATTTTCCAGTTGTAATTCTTCAACTTGATAAATGATCATTAAGGTTTGCCATTTGCATTATTCACACACATTCCACTCCTGTCTCATTGATCAAGTCAGTCTTTGTACTGTAAAAAAAAATTATGAATAATGGATTTGCCTTTTTTTTTGTTTTGTTTTGCTTTACAATTCACTAGAACAAGAAACAGTTGTTGACATATACACAATTTTATTTTAAGGACACGGCAATCACAATGACAAGAACAGAACCATTACTTTAATACTGTAAGCTTTCCTCTGGGAACTGACTTGCACACAGATCTGAAAGCATTTTAAACAATATCTTGGGGGAAAACACAGCAAACCTTAAATATATTAACTTCAAACTTTATGTGCTTATCTCCTCTGTTTTGGTAGCTGGTGGCAGTTAAAGTTCTTCAAAGTCATGGCCACTTGTATTCATTGCTTCAGGGTGCATTACCCTTCCCATGAATAACACGGTACCTGGTGAAAAGTGGGAAGGGAAAGTGTTAGGAGCAAAAGGAGGAGTTGAGGTTATAAGATGATGAATACCAATAATAAGTTGTAAAGCACATGGTGTGCAATGTTTATAGGAAAATGTGTCTTGGAGAACCTGGCAACCAAAGGGAATGGATCAATAATCCCAGAGAAGAGGATCTCTTCGTATTCAGAACTGACATAGTACAGACAAGAACAGTGAAATCTGTATTTCAGTGCCCCTCTGGTTACTCTAAAGGCTTGATTGAAAACCCACCACAAACCAACACAAGGGTTCACTTTCATTTCCGTGGTTCTCATGAAGGGCCGTGAAGTACCGTCCCTGGTGTCCAGTGGTTATGATGAAGGATTGGTTTCTAGGGTGGGGGGCTTCAAAGGTGGCAGCTAAACTTAACTGAAGTGTGAGCAGGTCATCACGGTAACCCTCGCGATCACTTCCAGCCCTCACGTGCCTGAACTGCTGGACAATGTTCCTCATAGAATTAAACGTGAGCCCCAGAGGCTCCACGCTAATTAGTTAACGATTATTAATAGATACTTTGAGTTCACGGATTTACTCCACGTTAAGGCACGCAACCCACAACAAGGAACTGTCTATATGAATACTGCTCTCCTATGCTATTTAATCACCATTTTAATCTTTCCTATTTTATACATTTCTATCTGGCCTGTTTAAATAGAGTAATCAATCACAAGCACTTTTGAGTATTCTTATGAAGAAGAGTAACCATAACAAATTTTTTTCAAAATGATTCTAACCTTAGATTTCTAGATTAGTAACAAGCTTTGAGGTTTTAACTATAATTGTTGGCAATTCCTCTTTCCACATGCAACATTGAGAACAGCCCCAAAGCTACCAAGCTCTACTTTGTCCTAATTTAAACTTCTCTTTTGGGGGAGATTTTTGTATACTGCATGAGCAAAAGGGCAGATACTGTCCTCCAGATACATTTTTTGCCTGATTACATTACAACAGCAAGGATACTCAATTTAGTTTTAGTCAAAAAAACCCAAAACCCTCTTAAGAGTTGCTATCACTGCTATGTAGCTCTGCTGTCAGCATTTCTGCCATCTAAACGGTTTAATAAACATTGATACCTATGATGAGGATCTCAAATGCAGAAAAGACTTGTCAAACCAAACCTACCAGAGTTTGCTTGCAGAATATGCAAGATACCGCAACACACAGACCTACAGGAAGGTCACAGCAATGTCTTGTCATCCAGTCACAGCCCCATCATTAAGACTAATTACAAATATGAGACTAAGGAATTACTTAAGCACTGTCCATTTTGCTGGCGAGTGCTGTTCTCATGCCTTGCCTGCCACAGAACACTTCAAGAGCACTATGGAATTATTCATTGCTGTAATATCTGTCCATTATGTAAATCATTTGGTACCAGGAATGTACCTCACTGGTCTTACTACAGCCAAGCTCTTACAAAATGCAACAATTATGGATATTCAGGGCAGCAACACTGTGTTCTACTGAAGAAGAATGGGGAATTTTTCTTCCCCGCGGTTTTTAATCATGTAATTGTGAATATTTTTCAGGATTATGTCAAATTTTTGTGTCTGTCTTGGAGAAACATCAAGAGGACATAAAAAAGGTCAGTCTTTCAATATTAGGTAGTCTAAGACAAATAAGGAAAACTCATAATACAAGGCCACTTCACTGATCAAAACATGCAATTTTCTTCTGTAGACTTGACGATGGAGTGTGAAAAATGTGGAAGAATCTGCAGTGTTCTCACCTGTTCTTCTGTTTCGGACCAAGAAGAAAAAGGGATGGTCAACTATAACTTGGGGATACAGCACTGCCATTCTGCTAATGGCTATCATTCCTAAAGGAAAAAGAACACAGGCAACTTGTTAAATATCACTGCACGTTCTCCTGCTCTCCATGAGAGATACTTGCAAAGCTCGTGAGCAGACACTTAAGTTCCCCACTCTCAGCACTAAGTGTCACCAAGAAATAGCATGAAAAATCTAACTGAAAAATCAAAGAGACCTACAGAGTAATTGCACGCCTATTTATGCTTTTGGAATGATTAACAGTGGAGAGTGGCACGATTTCCCAGGCTGAGGGAGCAGCTTATAAATTTTAAGATCCAGAACTTTACAAGGAGTTACGACTCCCGTTCGCTTGTAGAAAAAAAAATGCATTACGTTAGGCAGCACTGCTGACCTGTTTTAAACAGCTCCAAGCCTGCAAGTTGATAGCAAATATGCAACAACCAAGAGGGGTGATCTTGCAGCTTTTAGCTTGAGTCTTTAAATAATGCAGAGGTTGAAAGTAAAATTAACTGGGAATTAGGCAGAATTCAGCTCTCTGTGATTATTTTTTTTGGAGATGCATGGAAGGTCCCTTCCTACCTAGGCCATTCTATGATTTCTCCAGGACATTATTATTTCCCAGTGTTTCATTTACTTTTACATTTTCACTGCACTGTCCATAAAGACTCGGCAATCTCTGTCCACATCAGTACTACAATTCAGTCCAGTTACTGATATTCATGACCAGGGAATCAATCTTTCCTTTCTTCAAGGACCAGTACAAAAAGAGGCAATTAGAAACCACCTAATGATACATATTGGCAGCTTATTGGTATAATTTCTTTTCAGGGAAAGCATGTAACAACCATGTAAACCCATCGCGTGGCCTCCTAGCATTATAGGGGCCAGCTGTGGTTTTGTATTTAGCACTTGATAGAATCATAGAATGTTAGGGGTTGGGAGGGACCTCTAGAGATGATCTAGTCCAACCCCCCTGCCAGAGCAGGATTACCTAGATCTTATATCTCTACACATGAGCTTAAGAAAACGCAATTGCAACAACTCTCAACTCCTCCTAACTATTCTAGATCAAATGCCTCTGACCATCTCAATTAGCAGATAAAAAAGTATGAATGCTTAAGTTCCACGAAGAAAATATAAACTGCAGTTTGCACCCTGTGGACAACCAGAAGCAAAATAAGGAAGAAGAGGTTTTCCGCAGGCTGTTCAAAATTCTTTGTGAAACACACCGAGTTTAAAAAAAAAAAAAAAAGCTAACATTGTGCCTTTCCAGAATTCTCTTCTGAAAAGCAGCACGCTTGCTACGCTGTGGTTTCATCCTACACACTATTTAGCTTTCCTGGCTGTTCAGCAAGTCAGTTTTTAAAAATTAATTAACACAGAATAACCAGACATTTGATTTAGTTCTGCTTTTCAGTCAGTCACCTGAGGCAGCAGCAGCTTCTGATCCTTCCTCATTAACTTCTAGAAATGCCTTGTGAAATGCCTTTGCAAGGTACAGTTCCTTGTTATCTGAAGAGGAAAAGGAAACATATTTCAAGTGTCTCAACAGTAAGAATCAAGTATTTAAAAAAGCCAAAACAAACACTGCCAAAACCCCCGATACTATTATCCACCTTCTATATGAAGTAGGGAAGAGCTCTGTGCATAGGAGTGGCATTAAAGTATCTTCTGCCAATATATTTAATAGCACCATTTAGCTCACTGAAATTTGTAGTGCCCTCCTACACAATGGATATTAAAATAGTTTGGCACTGCCTAGAGAACCAGTGTAAAAGCCAATCCTTGAACATAAGATTTTTAAATGCTACTCTTGGGAAAAACAGTTCTGCTATTATACAGCCAATACCTCGTTTTCATGGATGAAGCCTATATTGTATCTAATGCAGAAATAACGCTCTTGAAGTATTTTCTTTCCTCTTGTCATTATATTTAAAAGAAGCTGAAGATAAATACTTACTGCAAAACCCACCATGGAACTAGTTTTTTTCAGTCTTGTTTGTTTTCCAGCTTAGTATTTTAATTTTAGTCCAAGCCTACTCCTGCTTAAGCCAGTGGGTGTTTCATAATTTTTTTCTCCAGTGGCTAAATGATCCGACCTATTGGAATACTCAGCACCTTGCATGAAGCAAGACACGTAACACCTCTTGATCTGTTCGACTACGTTTCATCGGTAAGACATAACGAGGATTAGATATACATTTATTGTACCTGCATAAAATGCACAGTAATGACAGAGCACAACCGGCAGTTAAGAAAGGAATAAAAGCTTTCTCAACAGGGAGACACAGAGTCATAAAAATCTAATCTAACCACCCCAGTGAGACAGCTACACCACTCTGCATTTCTGATCCTTCACAAAAAAAAAAAAACAAACCACACTGAAACTCTGGTTGAAGGTTGACTAATGAGGGAAAGCTTGGGACTCTTCCTCTAAATGTTACCCATTTATTTTGGCTCTCACGATGACAGTCACTAGCTCTAATACCAATGGAAAGCCAAAATCACAAGAGACAGCAGTTTAAAATGTCTCTCCCCAGGAGATCTCTTTATTGCTACACGCACTCTGAACTGAAGTAAAACTCCTAGTTCACACACTTAACTGAAATCTCACCAACCAAAGCCCCAGATCATCCCCTTTGGGATTCTGCATAATAAAATATGTACCGGACAGCAAAATCTTGTACTAGTTCCAGGCTTCAGTTCCAAGCCCTCAGTAACACTGCCCTGAAATCCAGGATAAGGTTTCCACCACGTTACTTTAAAACACGGGACGTGCGACATCTACTTATCTCAACACTAAGCACAATTCTCCCAGCTTTGCCTCCGTAACTGTTAACACAAAGTTTCTAGTTCACGGAATATATAAATGCCTTCATTCTATGTAGTATAGAGAAAGTTTTGACTGCTCTGAAGCATTTTTTTTTCATCCTACCAATCTCAGGATCTCAAAAAAAAAAGCTCTGTGGTAAAGTTTATCAGAAATACTTTCTACCTGGTTTCAATTTGTTGCCTTTCACTTCATTAGATATCTTTGCCCTTGGATGGCAAAAAGAACCATTCCACATCCCAATTTGCTTTCTCTAGACCGTTTCTTCCTATTGCCACTATCACATCCCTCTCATTCATGTCTTCCTCAAGTGAATGATTCTATTTTCATACGGAATATTGTCACCGGTTGTTCAGGCAGCCTGCTCTTTATTCTGTTTTGCGACTGTCAAATCCCTGACTGCAATACTGTGATGCCACACACATCTTGTCATTATTACACATCTTGTCATTATTACACATCTTTCTTCTATGGCTTTCTCTGTGGATGAGGTGAGGCTTACCTGAAGATATAACATCAGGTATTTCTTCCCTAGTAGCTTCTTAAAATCTGGATTTTCTTAATAACCAACACGATTTGATCGTTAGCATCTCGGAAAAGTCCCATGGGGATTCAGTATCCAAGTTTAAGCTTTCTGCAGGACCCCAGCCTGGATGCCCATTCATGTGTGGGAGTAAAGTGCAGCTTACTTCTAGTGTACGTGACTCTGTTAGCATCACACTTCGTTTGTCATTACACTCCATATGCTTGCAAACTCCTACTCACGGTTGCCAACCGGTTGTTCTGCAAGTCTCATTTTAAAAGAGCATGTCGGTTTATCGGCCTTTCCACTTTAGGTAGTCCCCAAAAAATTATACCTATATCTCAGTCAAGATTTCGAAGAGCAATTTACTGGACTGATGCTCTTCTAACTATATTGTGAAAGTAAGTCATTAAGATCACTTCACTACTCACTGAAATGCAGATCACTCGAGATTAAAAGCAGTTGCCATTTCAGGTATCGCACAACAATAAGAAATATTATAATCATTTGAAAGAGAAGGGGAATTTTAAGTGGTGTCAAAATACTCAAGTAGCAAGTTTATGTGCTGTGTAAATTATAAAATCCTGAATACCAGAAGTTGTTTCCAGAGTGTTTTGAACCCCTGATGGAATCAGAGATGCGAATAAAACCTGTCAAAGCCTTTTGCTTAAAGTGAGAGTCAGAATACATGCAACCAGACAACCAAATAGCAATGTCCTCCTACTCACCTGTGCTAACTGACAACAAACTTCATCTCTGCAAGAGAGTTACACACTTGCTCTTTGGTTGCTCACAACCCAGACATCCCAGAAGGTAAAACTGAATTGCCTATTCCCATTTTTCAGATTGAGTGCAAAAGGCAAAGAAAAATTCTAAACATTGCAAAAATAAGTCTCTAATCCTGCAATTTGATTTATATCCACTAAGCCCACAATGATGATTTCACTGAACTCAACCAGCTCTGCCTGGATCTGATCACAGGATTAGGGCCGTTGCTGAAGTTGCAGAAGGCTTTCCTTGGCAAAAAAAGCCAAAAGCAAGAGCAATATGAGAGGGGGAAGAGAGTATTTTTCAACATAAAATAGAATTTCTCAAAAAATCTCATTAGATTTCTTTTATTATTTCTATCTTGAGAAATTAGAAGAGTCAAGTCTCACATTTTGTTCAAATATCTGCATTTGAGGTTTTATCAAGTGCCAAATTTTCCACCAGAGGGCTGACACTGAGATACATGTCAACTTCTGGCTTCAACTTCCTTGTTACGTGAAACACTATCCAGGCATTTATAAAAGCTCTCAGCATTTAACATTTTGCTTCATGACTTATTTTTCTTCTTCTTCCTCCTCCCTCCCTATTTTACACTGTGAAAATTAGAAATAGGAAACACATTCTGTATTTCAATTACTTAAAATTTCATTTCCATTGCATCAACAGCAGGGTTTTCATTAAAGACATTACTTCGAAATCATTTTCTTAATTTATTAATGAGCTTCTCATCACCTGGCGACACGTATCCTTTTAAGTGAGGAGAATGCTGCAGTAACTCATGAATTCTCTCTATATGCTGCTCTACATTACTTAATAAACAAGTTGATCTTTAAATGGCAGAGGAGTTAATTCAGTTATGCAAAACATGGTATTTTGATTTTGTACTGTACAATTGTCAAAAATACAGAACTTTAAACAAATCGTTAGTCACATGGATTAAAATACAGGCACGTTCCAATCTTTGTGCTTACCTCTCAACTACCAAATTATTCTCCAAAATATAGGTGGATTTTATATTAAATTAAACAAGAGCCAAGCACTGCTGTTGTGGTTCAATTTCCCCTGTGCATCCTCCACTCTCCTTAGTACTTTTCCTCAAGTAAGTACTTTTCTATGTATAGACCAGAATTTATCGGGAATCTTACTTTTCCTTGGGGTGACAGAGAAACTGAAGGTTTTTCTTCAGTGAAATGGTATTTCTTTAAAGAAGGATATTTCATTTATTCAAATTCTTTTCACACGGGCTAACTCTAGCTTTTGCCACAATTTCACTGGAAAAGCAAAATTAGCAAAACAATGGAATAAGCTACATGATGCACTATGACCAACGTTTCAAATTCAGCCAAAGCAAAAAGGATATGAACATCACAAACATTTCTGCTGTAAATTTTAGGGGAGCCTTCATTACCACTATTCGGAATAATCGACACAGGTGTTCTGGCTTCCAGAGACAGACAATTAAGAGCAGGTATTTCCCATCAGTTACGAATCTATCTGGCTGATTAAGCAGTAACCCACAGAGCTAAGAAATAACCAGGGAGCAGTATATAAGCATGAATTACAAGCACAATGACAGCGATTTCACACTGTCTGTGCTTCCAAGATAGAGAACAAGCAGGTTTGCCAAAATTCAGGTCTAGACGGACCACACTAAACACACCACTGTGTGGCTACTTCTGTTATGCAAAAATTAAACAACTACCTTTTGTGCTGCCTTCTAGGAGGTGTTGAAAGCATAAATATATCTCATTTCCAGCTGCATTTCTAGATGTGACTAAATTCTGAAAACAAAGTGTCAGTAACCTATTGAAATAGGCGATAGCACAGGTGACTAAATTGCTTTTATCTCAGAATTCTTTCTTTTCCTGCTTCTGTAAAGCCAGTATCTGGGGAGATGCCCACTGTACAGTACCTTTAACGCTCAATGCTGTGAACAAATAGCCTCAGGAGATAAAAGATGACAACCCCCTTGTGCAAATCCCATTTGCTATGAAGGCACTGAAGCCATATATTGCTCTAATGCGGATCCGTCTCTTGCATAGCGTTACGCTTTCTCTATATTTCTATTGAGATCCAATTCTGAAATACTTGGAGGGAACATTCCCAGGTCAAAAATCCCCCAAACCCACACCCTGATGGATTTCTCCCCTGCCCCAACAGTGTGTACATTCTTACATTACATAAAAATCACAAAAATTCAAAGAATTACTAGAAGATGCTTTTTTTTTTTTTTAATAGAAAACAATTTGAAGAGTTTATTGGTTATCCTTAGGTGATTTTAGTACTTCCTGAAACACCTTGGCAGTCAGTACAAGAACCTCTTACCAGACATCGCAGTGAGGTCAGCACTACTGCTGAACAGCTCTGTAATTCCCAGACCTCTCCAGACGTCTTTCAGATCAATTTCCTGCTCTACAGTGAACCTAGAGAACGCAACAGAAAATTACAAAAAGCCCAGATGTAAGCAGTACTTCTTGTTATTAGGAGGTTAAAATTTTTAGGTGCTGACAACGGTAATACCGAGGTAAATAATGCAAAGTAGGAGATTTGGCTTATACGAAAATGTTTACCAACAAATTAGTTCAGTCTCGCAGCTGGATTTTTTTTTTCCTAATGCAGAAGCAATCAAAAATATGCTAATGGTATGTACAGTCCCTGACCATAAAACCTCAGTGCAAAATTATGCGGTAGTTAATATAAATGCTTACCACTTATACAAAAGCTTTACTATAAAAACTGAATTTAACTGTACACACAATTAGAATAGAATATCAAATAAGGCGAAGGACAGGACAAACTTCAAAAGACAGCTGTTGGAAAAGAAAGAGAAGGAGAGCAAGGAAGAGACTCCATTTTTATTTAGGCATTAGGCAGTGTAAGAACATCAATATAAAGCATTTCTGACTCAGCTTCTAATTACTCTGGTGGCAAAACTTTAATTGGGTTTTGACTGTGAGGAAAGAACAGGGAAAACAAATGGTTGTTAGCGCAAATGGCACATGTGAGTGCAACACCCAGCAAGATTTTGGGGTTAGCTTGCAAAGCCGTGTTCTAGGCTGTGTTACTATGCTGGAAGGACAAACTGAGATTTATCCTGAAGGCAAGATTTGGGGTAAAAGCTTGTTCCATTTACAAAGGCTGTTTTTGTAACATTACAGAAATTACACCTGACGTCAGTAAGACAAAAAAAGACTCAAGACCTTTATGTATGGCCAGTACCAGACTGGACAGCTGGAGAAACCAAGAAATATATCACAATAATAAAAAAAATACCAGAAGTCTACAGACAACCACAAGAGAGTAATTATAAATGTTTGTTGTGGGTGAGTTACAGGTTCTGTGTAGAATGACCTAACAAATCATCAGTGATTTACATTATGCTGACAGCAGTGGTTGCAACTATACAGCACAAAATATATAGTCCACAAGGTGCTGGTACAGTTCCTCCAGCAAGCCTTTCAGTCAGAAACAAGTCCGTAATTATGCTGCAGGCTTTAGTGATGCGTTTTAACTGTGCTGGAACCCAATAAAATAACACGTGCTTCTGTGCAATTTCCTTTTTCGGGAATAAACTTCCTCGACCGCATTTAAGAACACTTTTTTTTCTGGAGAGAGTAAAGCCCAGAACTCTGAGCAGAGAAGAGCTGAGACGTACAACACCTCAGCACGTACAAACCTTGGAAGCTTGAAAATTAATGATGTGGCCAGCAAAAGACAACTGGGTAAGAGTCAAGTGGATCTTCCTCACTTACAACATTTACACAGAATGAGAAAAATCCAATGCACAACGTACATTCATAATGAGCTTAGAAAAGTCACTAGAAGCCAAAAATCTATGATGGAGTAGATATTAGTCATTACCCTGAGAAGAATTTTACACGTTAAAATAAGATCTGGAGATAGTTCAGGACTGATAAATCACTGATGGCATCTCTCAAGTGTTCGCGTACCGTGTCCAGATGAATTCCAGGATATGCCTGGAATAAAAGCACAAGAAATGACTCTTGTGATTTTATTATTTTGGCAGTCCTCGGAAGACACCAAGAAAGATCGACGTGCTGGAAGGAGCTTTTCATGGTGTTCCGGTATATTCTACATCAGTCAGTGCGGCAGCATTTGTTACAAAAAGAAAACAAAAAAAGAGCAAGCATTATCTTAATGAATGAGATGTCGGTACACACATGAGATAACCTGGAAATAGCCAAAAGGAAAGGGAAACGTGTCCTCTTAGCACTCTTCTCCTCTCACAAAGCTGTGGACAGACTGGTCAAAAGCTACAGAGGCAGGGAGCTCTCAAGACCTTATGCACAATTTTAGCTTTAAGCTAAGAGGCAAATCTTACAAGTTGCCCATTCCTCCAGGTTTCCCTGGCTCCAAAAGTACTGACAAGCTTTATTCTCGCTACATGATTGCAGCATATGGCCAGACCTATTTTATGGACTTCAGTAAAAACCCTGAGAAAGATGAATTGAGACTTGATTTCTAACATCAGATTTAAGTAGAGTTAAACAGTACAGAGATCCTGTCTGTGCACATGGAATAAAGCCAGAGTGAATCAATCCAGAAATACTTCCTTCTATACTAAAACCCTATTATTACATTTTGAAAAACACATCCAGCTGTACCCACCTTACAAACAGAAAAGGCAAGCGAATGTCAAAATGCATTTCATAAGAATTTCAGAGTGCTGTACTTTTCCCTTTTTGGCTTTTATTTCACCACAGTCAGTGCTAGATGTATCAGGCTTTCAAGACAGTTTAGCTATTAACTAGCAACGTCGAACCAGTAAGGAATATCAGGATAGGACAGCAGCAAGAGAAGTCTGCACAAAATGCAAAATTTGACATAAAAAGCAAAATTTGAGATCACAAACAGAAAAAATAACTGCAAACCAGTATTTTTTCCAACTGCAGAGACCCACTGTGAGATATAAATGGAAATCAGGTGGGTTTAATAAGTCCCTGGACCACTAGACAGAAATCTGCTAAGCGATGAATTGTGACCCAGAAAGCAAGCATGACAAAAGATGCTTTTGCATACTAATTGAGGGAGAGGTTTGGGAGATGTTTTTGAAAAAAAAAAATCCAACTCATAAAGCCTCAGCTGAATATGCATCTGAAAAAAAAAAAAAAGCAAAAGAGTCCATTGGTTATATTGCTAAAGAATCCCTACATGAAGGAGATAGCGGCAGTCGATTACTGAGTAAAGGCTACAGCCCTGATTGAAAGAAACCTCTGGAAAGGCAAATACTGAGCAGGTGGATGAGTGAAGGTATCCACAATATCCATAAAAACAAGTTCCTGCTCTTTATGACAAATAAAGCAGACTGAAAATAACACATTAGCCATATAAATACGAGAGTAGCCCTTTACAAAAATAAAACTGATTACTTCCCTTCTCCCCTCTTAGTTGCGTCATATAGTAAAACCCTCCTCTAAGCCACTATTCAAAACAGAATCTCCCCTCCTCTAAAGAGCAGTGAGAGTTACGGATCAGCTATTAACGATATTTCAAATATTTTAGCTGACATCAGAACTAGCCTCTTCTGAAAAATAATAGGGCTGCTTTACACTTCAAAATTTAATTTCGGGCTACGCAATCCGGCATAAATATTCAGTACGAGCATCCTCCAGTCAGATTTGGGTTTCTTTGCATTCTTTATAGACAGTGATGTAGATACTCAAAATCAAAGCTGACAACCTAGAACGCAGAAGAGAGATTCAATTTAATTTCCTGAGCCAGGCGTTTGCTGTACCTCCAGCCTTTGGAAATGCTGAGCTACATGACACTAGCCCTGACACATGGTTATTTGCAGTGTTCGTCACATATAATGAACCAGATGGTTGTATTTTCTTCCACCATCTTTTAGGTGTTTCTGATGCTAAAAATACTATGAAAAAAAAAATTATCAATTTCAATACTTCAGTACGAGGAGTCACAAAACAGTTGCAACTCAGGCATTAAAAAACCACAAAGGGAAGTCTAAGAAACAGACACTGAAGAAAAGAGGAGGTATTTTCACCATAGGACCAGAATGGAAAGTCTGGTGTGTTAAGGAGAGCTCCTGTACTTAAAGCAGCTCTAGAAGGTTCACCAACACGCACGTTCGTGGATATATGCTTCTACAGATCACCTCAGAAAGGAGCAGAAAGATGTCAAGGGATAGTGACTCTGCCTATTAGCTGCAAGACAGGACTTAGCTATTTATTTTTACAATGTCCATTTGTAAAGCCTCCTCTACTTCCTACATGTAGAACGCACTCTAAGCACCTTAACAAAAATACCTCCCTTGATATTGACCATCTTTGGATCTCTCCCATGTGAAACAAAGGACAGAATAAGACGAAACAAAGAACAGAATAAGACGTTCAGGAAGTAGAATTAGACCGAGATACTAACAAACAGTTCTCTGGAGAGTTTAGCAGAGAATTATGATATTTTCACAAAATTTAAAACCTACACAAGCCTTAAAATGATGAATTTATGTCATTGACAGTCTCCTTAGTTACGTATCTGAACCTTCAGGTTTTGTATAGAGCATTAACTTTAACACACCGTATCAGGTCATCTTTCTTCTATTTTACAGACTTTCAAGACAGAAGAAAGATGGCTTCATCTTTAATGACGCTGTGCAACCCTTCCGAAACGCTGGGGTTTTTTTTTGTGAAGTCTTTATGCACTCAGAATCCAAAGAATCAAGGGAAGATTACTGGATACTTTCTAGTTATACAGCAGAAGTGAACTACAATTTAGTGTGATTCATCCCAAAGACTATAATTTCAAAAATCAGTAAAAGTTCTAAATAAGCAAAAGCAAGAAACGACAGGTATTCAGATTTGTTGCAGCATGTTAAATTCCGCAGAACAAAAAACCAAAGAAAGAAATTGCTCCATTGGTTCAAATCCACAATATTCTTGGAGGACAGGCCCTCAGGATCTGAATCACTACTTTAACATAGCAAGCAGCCTCAAATGCAAAGTTGCCAGGTGATCTAAATTCCAATATTTCAGTTGGAGTTTCAGTTAGGTTATCCTGAGGTGCCAGAATGAGCCTGCATGATTTAATAGCCCGAAAGCAAACAATCGAGCAACAAAAATCCCACACTAACAGCAAAACCAAACAGAAACCTCCTATACGGCTGCTCTGAGCAGGTGGAGCAAGGCAGGTTATGGTTCTTTTTCTGGCAAGGTCCTTCTACCCAGGGCTAAACATGGGCTGCAGAAGCTGGTCAGGAACGTATTTCAGTGGGACAGGTTTATGCCCTTTCTGTGACTCTACCAACAATCAGCACGAGCCTATTCCTCATGAAAAGAGGACTCAGGAGAGGACATTTTAAAAAAAATAGAGAATGTCTGGAGCTCTTGGGTTTGGAGTTGTTTCAGGGTTTTTTTGGTGTGGGGTTTTTTTTAGGTTTTGGGTGGGTTTTTTGAGGAAAAAAATGACTCTTAAGCTAAAAAAACACCCCCAAAACCAAACAACAAAAATCTTATAATTTCAATAGCATCTAGGGCATTTTTAAGGTATTTTATATGTATGAGAAAGTAAAAAGGTCATTAGAGAGAGCCAGGCATACTAGAACAATCCTTAAAAGGAGATCTGCAGACTGTAGCACCATTACTAGGTACTAGTTCCTCCCTATGCTCTTCAAATAATTTATGTTAGAGAGACAGCTTTGTAAATTAGATTCATGGTCTGTTTCACTCCTATGCAAAAAGTGGATTAAAATGTTGATCACTTTAGTCTGGGTTAAACTGGAAACAATTATTTGAAAATGAAAACGAGAGAGCATAATTTAACAATTCTGTACAAATCTCTCCTTCGCTATTAGGAGGAATAATACACAATTCCATTTGCACACAGATAATGCAGACAGAAATTGGAAAGCTGTGATTAACTCTGCTTTGGCTAGTCATTCAGGCCCTATTACAAATGTATAAGTTTAAAAAATGTTCACTTTAAAATTGGATAGCATCTTTCAGAATATAAAAATTTAATTTTATTCCACCGCTGCTTTCAATTTCTCCGAGGACAGAGCCTGCAGGCCGCATTTCATAACATGCCTTTCTGAGTCAGAGCATAAAATATTTATGAAGTGTTTATTTAGAGCATTGATAAAATCCTGTAGATCACCTCTGAATTCCTAAGGGAAACCCAACACCTTGGGAGCACGCAATTAATCTTTGGAGTTTTTGTAAGGAAACCGCAGTATTACTATATGGAATTTTACGCTCCTGACAGTTATCTTTTATAATTCGAAAATACCAAAAGGTAATCAGCACCTGGTTGCACTTGTTTTGCCTTTGTATAGCCTTACTTTGCAAGTGTTTACCAAGTTCTCTGAGGTTCTTAGATAAGTAGCAGGCATGACACTAGCCTGAGGGTGGAATAAATAAGGACATTTTATGACCACACATTGACTAGGTCTCAAACTCGCATCTGAGAACCTAGCTACGGAGAATCCTGAGGTCTCTGCTTTGGGTCAAAAGCAAACCAACCCCAAAACTATCCCTATAAACTTAATTCAAGTCATAAACGTAACATGTTTTTTATGACATTCAGATATTGAACTTTAGATATCTAAGCTGCTTAAATTTGGAAGCTAGTTTTCACAGATTCCCCATACAACCAGAGAGAGACTTCTGCTGTGGACCTTGTACACCAGGAATTCTTTGAGAGATATCAAACTTCACCACCTGATGCACAGGCTGTGAAATGCTCCACTTACAAAAGGAATGTTTAAGGGATGGAAGAATCCTCATATTTTACTCTTCAGTAACATCTAGGTACCACCTGCCCAAGCCCACAGGAGAAATTGCCTTGGAGAACCACCCTTCGACTGCATCTTAGTGGACTGTTAACACCAAAGCTCCTGGGAGCTGTAGCTCCAAAGAAAAGCCAACAAAAGTGACAGGAACAGTGTAAAGTAGGTTCAGGTTGTATAAAAGCTGCAATGCAGCTCTTTGCTGCTCTCCCTGCTTCTTCAAAGGAAACACTGCTGAAAATAAGAAAGAAACTATTACTATGGGGCAGAGGAAAAAGCCCCAAAATGCTGCTGTTTTCTCACCACTTTGACTCCAAGTGTCAAAGCCTTAAAGAGAAGTAGAGTTCCAAGTCAGGTTGGAACCAGGGCAGGCTGACAGCACCAGTCCATCTCCACCTAATTCACCCTGCCCAGCCTTGTTTTATTGTGCTCAGCTGCAGTTGGCTTCTTCAAAGTGGTCTTTCCTTCGGAAAGGAAGCTGATAATCTGCAGGGATTCTTGCCCTTCTCTTTACAAGCAAAACGGAACAAACTCAAACCTCCAAGTCACCTGAAAACAAAGAACTATTTTAATGATTTAAAGGGTTCTCTAGAGTTTATCTTCTGCAGCCTTGTACCTGCTGCACACACAGTGGCACAACAGCAGAAGTGATCTACATCAAACCTCTGCCATACTGTTATATAAACACTTCAACGAAATCATTATGAATCACTTGAAGGACATCACGAACCAACTATACATTATTACTGACATTTAGTAGTAAACAATTCTGTTACTAAGTCAAGTGTAGGGCAAGCATGAAAAATATTTGAAGGTAGATGAAACAGAATTCTACAAAAGGTAACTAAGTGGTGTATGTGAGCAAATATGCCACTGAGCACACACAACTTATGCCTACAAACCAACTGACAGAAGTTTCATCCCTCCTGGTAGTAACATGTTGTTATTCTATTGCTCTAAGGAAAAAAAAAACAACCCAGCACTTATTACAGCCAAGAAAAAAGACACATTGACTGGAATTACCTGTCAACACTGAACCATTTGTATCTACAACAACACACACCAATAGAATTTTTTTTAATTAGCACACAGAAATCTAATTAGGACCTAAATGAAACATTTTAGCTTTTGTTAATTCAGACTTGCAATATTTCTGTGGCTCCTGTCTAAACAGAACCTATCCATAATGAGCTCTGCAATACTCTGAACTTTATCCAGAGTGGATATATTTCTGATGATGAAACTCTCCTTTCTGGAGCTTACGTACAAACGGGATGCAAATGCAGTGCTCAAGTGTTGCTCTAACAGCCATCAATCTGCACCGAACACCCCCTGGGCTTCCTTGTCAAAGCAACCTTGACATGGGTGCTACATAACCACAGGCTTGATCAAGGCGTTCAAGTTTTACCTCCTCTGCTACTCCGATCAATTTGAATGCAGTCTTTCTCCTTCTACTGACACAGGAGCATATCCTCACCTTGGCAAATACACTTCCACTTTTTGCTTCTTTACAGAATTAGCCCATTCATTGATCAAGGAAGCTTTGACCAGTGGTTCCAACGTGGCCAGTGGAACTTCTTGTCTAGAAAGAACGATCGTCATACTAATCTCATCTCCCTCATATGGGATTTCCAGAACTTGATAGATACCGCCCGCTTCGTTGGAGCCATCACTGAACTCTCCTACAAAAGGAAAACCATAAGAACAAAAGTATTAGAAATATTTTCTTTATTCTATTCTGTATGAAATTCATACTGGTTTCTTCATCACAGAATTTGAAGCTTAGGTCTGCTTTCTTAAAGAAAACAAGCTTATGCAATCACACAGTTCATAGACAATAACACTTCTTCACGAACCTATTACCTAACTTCCACTAGACAGAGAAAAGTCTAGGAGTTGCTACAGCAGCAAAGCCTTTTGTGGAAACAGGCAGGTTTCTTTATTCAGAAGAAATTTTTCTGTGATGAGACTGAGTGAAATACTGCCAATGCCAGACACTGTAGAACCCAGCATCAAGCTAGAGATAAAAAACAATCGTTGGTTCTGCTGTTCCAAGAACTCCTACCGTACCTTTCTAAGGATATTACAACAGTAATGAGCAAACATTATTCATTTTAATATTTAGCATAGCACAGTAGTCTAGTGAGAAGCAGGACTAGCTCAAGAATTGTAAAGAATTTAAATATAATGGATAAAAAATCTCCGAGATCCATCATGAGGCAAACACACACCTAAAAAAAAAGTAATCAAGAAAGAGATCGTTATTGATATTGCTATCTAGTTATAATACACAAGTGCACACATTACAGAATGACATGACAGTCCCTTTATTGGGCAAACACCACATTTTAAATTCTAGGTGAAAGAACAGACAACAATACAAATGAACATTGCTGCAGCCAACCTATTATGGGAAGAGTTACTACCTCTAAATCGCTAAAGGTCCAACTCACCGTAATAAAACTCTCCCTGCTGGTACATCATTGGAATCTGCACTTCACTTTCATCATCCTTAGTGAAAGAAAAAGTTCTTGTATTTTCAGGTCTGAACTGCGATTTCCAACTGCCTTTAAAGTAGATTGCGTTGATGAGAGCCAAATGCGTTAGAGCACCAAAATCTCTTGAAGACACAAAGTCTTTGATCATATCTAAGAAGAAAATCAATTGTCAGTCTGCATGTCAAATTGAGCATTAAATCAAAACTCAAGACAGCTTGAAAAATGCAGGAAAATAAAAAGCTGTGCTAACGTGTAATTTCCAATTCAGATGTTCCATTAAATCTCAAATTAAACTGCCAGTGTTTTGTAAACCTAAATCACGGTGTAAGTGTGGAAACCCTTCCATCAAGTCCATGTTAGTCAACTCTTTCTTGATCACTACTTAAAATAACCCACAGTGAAACCAAGTGAAAAAAGGGTCACACAGGGAATGTTCACTCCGGTGCTATAATACAGTTCAGCACTGTCATCTTAAGGTCACATCTATAAACTTTGGCTCCAATTCAAATAAGCACTTAAATGAGTGTTTAATCTAAAGGGTATAAGCGTACCCAACGGAACTTCATCTGCGCCAGTTCTGAAGGAAGGAAGCATTCCTTTTCAGTGATAGTCTCCTCAAAGTGAGGACTAATCATAAAAACCCCCCACATAAATTCACAGCATTTGTTCCACTGACATTAGCTCTTGAAAAGCAAAAGAGAAAAACATCTAGCATCTGCTCTATCCATGGGAGGTATGTCAGATGAGCATGGCAGCTGCTTTGCTCCTGCTCCTAAGTAAGTCATTTACATCAGAATAATACAGTCTGCTACCTGCCTTAGCTTATCTTAAAATTATTTTGCTCAAAAGCGAGCCATTTGAGTTTGTTAAATATGGTGCACTGACCAGATTTGTCACTATTCTTGACGAATTACAGCCTACTTCAGAGAGTATTCTTGCTCACTTCTATTTTGAACTGACATTCCAATGCAAAGTGTTAAAATAAACACATTCCTCAGTCTGATTATTACTTCTTAATCCGTGGTTTAAAATACAAATTAATTCTGCTTTCTAGAGCATGTGACACTGACTAACTGGTGTGAAATGTGTGCATCACAGGGCAGTATGGCTTTTGCCTTGCTGTTTGTACTTCATTTTACCTAGTTCAACACGGGCAAGTGTAGAGTTTTGCACCTGGGAAAGAATAACCCCATGTGCCAGTACAGGTTGGGGATTGAACTGCTGGAGAGCAGCGCAGGGGAAAGGGACCTGGGGGTGCTGGTCGACAGCAGGATGGCCATGAGCCAGCAATGTGCCCTCGTGGCCAAGAAGGCCAAGGACATCCTGGGGTGTATTAGAAGGGGAGTAGCAAGTAGGTCAAGAGAGGTCCTCCTGCCCCTCTGCTCTGCCCTGGTGAGGCCACATCTGGAATATTGTGTCCAGCTCTGGGCCCCTCAGTTCAAGAGGGACAGGGAACTGCTGGAGAGAGACCAGCGCAGCCACAGGGATGATAGAGGGATGGAACATCTCCCTGATAAGGAAAGGCTGAAGGAGCTGGGTCTCTTTTGCCTGGAGAAGAGAAGGCTGAGGGGTGACCTCATAAATGTTTATCAATATGTCAAGGGGGAGTGTCAGGAGGACAGAGCCAGGCTCTTTTCAGTGGCATCCACTGACAGGACAAGGGGCAATGGGTGGAAGCTGGAACACAGGAGGTTCCATAAAAATATGGGGAAAAACTTTTTTACTGTGAGGGTGACCGAGCACTGGCACAGGCTGCCCAGGGAGGGTGTGGAGTCTCCTTCTCTGGAGACATTCAAAACCCGCCTGGACACGTTCCTGTGTGCTCTACTGTAGGTGATCCTGCTCTGGCAGGGGGTTGGACTAGATGATCTTTGAGGTCCCTTCCGACCTCTAACATTCTGTGATTCTGTGAACGTTCTCAGAAATGAAATGTGACCGACGCTGCTGCACTCAGTCCTTGTGGTTGGAACCAAAGAAAGAAAAATTAAGGTGCACACTTCCAGTTTTTCCATTTCTAGTACCTCATACTCCCAATATGTTTTTCAGCCACATCTTGTTAATAGAGTAACGTAACATAAAGAATTTTTCTGGCCAAAGAAACTTTTGACAGCTATGTTTTCTGCCTAACATGCTGGAACTGGGAACCTGTCTGTCTTGTACCCCTTTATTGACGTGAAAACAAGCCTCCTACATCAGAGCTGGCAGGCAGGAGAATGAGATGGAGTGGTCAGAGACAGGGCTGAGGGACTGTTACTATCGCAACCTAATGCTGAGAGACTCACAGCTGCCTTTGCTCGCCCTGCACAGCTCCTTCCAGGGCAACGGCTACGAGCTCGGTCAGCACGGGGCAGGTGCTAAGCCGGAGAACTTGCTGTTCTTCCTACACGAATTTTACTTGTTCTTCAGAGACCATGTTTCTCTGAAAACACTCTGCAATCTGCTGCATCACTTACATCTCCTCTGTTTTCTGTAGGTTGAGATAAAGGGCAGAATTTATCATGAATATAATAGCTGCCATTTTCCCTTGGGGAAAAAAAAAAAACCCAACCATTTCTAAAATGGAATAAAAACAGTATATGAGGTGATTTTCCACTTTGATGCCATACATTTCCATAAAGCATTATAGATACTTAAATGATCAGCCTACCGGGGATGTGTTAATTCCTTACAGGGAATTCTAAAACCTCCGAATTTACCATGGTGCAACTGATGCTAGAGCCAGACCCTGCTGAATTGCTCTGAAAATATCAACCTCCAGAGCACGCCAGATGAATTAGAATGAGATGATGCTTTGATCCCCGCAACAGAGGACTAACTTCACCCCCATACCTTGAGAGTCTACTCAGAAAACGCCACTTCTTTGGGATTCCACAAGAGAAGGAAGCACTACATCACACAGATCTGAATACACATATTTACAACAGTAATTTTGTGCTTGCTCCCCTGCTGCAAATTTGTGTTGTGAAACTCTGTTAACAGTCTTTCTAAAATCAACTCCCACCCTCAATGTGCTGTCTGGTTCCCTCACACTGGAAGAGATTACGTTATATGGTCTGGCTTTGTGGTTCAAATGCATCTTTTGTATTCCTTACTATTCTATTCCTCAAGTACCTTCTAACTATGAGCTTCTCAGAGCAAGAGTGATACTCCACACATTCAAAGCACAGGCCAGTTAAGTCCTTTGTTGACAACTTTTTTTGCCTTTTTCTTTTGTAATTTTAATACCAAAATCAGTATTAAAATACTATTAAAATGCCTACCATTAAAATATCCTCCTTCAGTGAATGGTGGGTTACTTTAAGATAGCAAGACAGGTGAAGAAAAACATTTAGACAGTTACCACTATATGGATTAGCAATGGCTAATATTACTTAAGACAGATCATTCCTGGACAGGAGAAAAATATGATTTCACAAAGACTTGCAACAGAATTCTTTTACGGAAGAAGATGCTTTAGTATCAAATGGAACAGATCAAAGTAACAATTCAATAGCATCACATCACTTTGGAGATGCCAACACTTGCTGCAGGAAGCGTAAGAAAGAGAATCATGTGGACTTACTATTTGTATGATTTTCCACCCACTTATTGATGTGGGTAGCTACAGCTGCACTTTGGCTGAAATCTATATTCTCCACTTCAGCTTTAAAGTATTTTTTCACCAACTGCAGAAATTTGTCACTGATATGAAATCCGTTTTGCACATAGAGAGAGTTAGCAATATTCAGAACATAATGACTTTCTTCCGTAGTTGCCATATCAGAAAGGTCCTTCAAGAAGCTAAACTCTTCACCTGAGGAAAGAAGAACAGCTTCAGTATTTCAGAAAAGAAAATTAATCCATGTTGGGTTTTTTTTTTTTCCGCTGGAAGTTCATAAACACATTTTAAGCATATCAAAAAAAGAGAAAAAAAGAGGAAAGCCTTTTTTAAAAAATAAACTTGTCTCTAATCCTACACACTGCAGGAACTATCTAGAAGGCAGAACATATTATTTAGAGCTTATTTTTGCTACTACCTATAATTAGCATAACTAACAAGACATTCAGATCCCGCCCCAGACAAAGCTATCGATGGCAATCCTTTCAACACCAGAACAGTAATTAAAAAAATTATTCCTACAAGTCACACTTGGACGTCCTGCCACCACAAATCCTTAATATAATTTTTTGTTACATCCTAAAAGCCAGTTGTTTACAGAAAAATGAACAAGTTTTGAAGCTAAGGACTTGCCCGCAGACTCCTCTGCAAATAACAGGTCAGAAATTGCCCAGGATCCTGCACGGGGTAGTACAGAATCATCTACCCTCATAACGAAGAATACTCAGTAGGATTAAAGCAGTCTGCTTTAATATAGGAAGCTTGTACTGTTGCATCATCTACCTAAAGTGGAAATTTTCAATTTAAAACACTGCACACGCACACCAAAAAAAAACATACACCACAAAAAAAGCCCTTAAAAATGGAATGAAATTATATATTCCAAGCAAAAATTGGAATAGTTCCACTGAATATCACTCATATCAAGAAAAGTGAATGGTCCAGCTCAAATCAACTGCATAACTTCTTCAACTACAGCTAAGGGTTAATTTATCAGTGTTTTAGACACAAACTGTAGAACTAAATATGTGCCGTTGTCTCCACAGAGAGACCTCACCTGTGCAGTGGTACCGCTGAACGCATCTTCAACATTGTATTCAGAAATTCCTTCACCAAAGACTTAAAGCTCGGTACGTTGTACAAATAAGAAATGTCATGCAGGTTACAAACCAATCATTTTGATACCAAAATTCACAGAAATTGCCCGTTCCAAGTCTTTTTTTGCTGTTCACTCATGCCCCCTCCACTTGCAGCCGTGTTCCAGTTGCTTGCACTAACGGAGCGAGCTTGTACCCCAGAGCACAGCGCTGCACCCAGGCGCAGGGCTTAGCTCACCCCATCCTACGAAGAGGACAGTGGGCTTCTGTGGGTCTCTGCTAAAGAAATGGACCCCGTTTCTCAGAAAAGCTGACAGGAATACATCACGTGTTGTGCTGAAACAGCCATGATGCTTGTATTTCCTCAATTAACTCACGTATCGACATCAAGAAACGCCGACAACATCAGCAACATAGAATTAAAGAACCTACAAGGTTTTACCTACAAGAATCAAACAAGTTGCGTCAAAGAATTATTAATAATACTAAGATTTTCATGCTTTCTTGTAAGCAATATTGCTTAAACTACTATTTTCTTTTTCAGGTTTCATTAAAATCCCTAAAAACGCTCTTATAACTGCAGAGGCAAAGGCAAACTTATTTTGCAGACGGAAAACAAGATCAACAGTTACCCACAACTGCTTAAGATTCAGGTGCCCAAGCCCAGGTTGTGCGTTGGCATCGCTCAGCTTACGCAGGATCCGCCGAGGTGTGCTTCAGCACGCTCAGGCCATCAAACAAGATGCCAAGAAACCTCCTGATTAATAACCCATGGACACGACCGGGCCACTTCCAGCACTGCTCAGGCATCGCCATCTGTTTCTTTAAGACAAAAAGCCCCACAGCAAAACACGATTAAAAGGCCTTACCATTTTTTAAGCTGTCAAAACCCAAGGAATGTCGGATTTCTTTCAAAGTGGTTCCGTGCGCTCCAAGCTCCACCATTCCCATGGCTATTGCGATGCTCAGAGGGGAGAAAAGAATGTTCTCATCTTCTCTCGCAGCTCGCAGCTGGTTGTAAACGTTCACAGAAAGCTCCGCAATGGTTTCATCCGGAAAATTCGTCTTGAACGCTTCGCTTTGCCAAAAAAGCAAAGACAACAGTCCAAGGAAATACATGTCTTGAGATTCTAAGAACTGCAAGATAAATTTTAGAAAAAAAAAAGTTAACCTTCTTTAAGTAAGAAAAGTTTCAGCTTGAAAGAAAAAAAGAACAGTGAACTTTTTAGCCTTAAATCTCTGTTGAAAAAAAAGAGTTCAATGCAAAATTCACTTATTGGGAGGCGACACTAATACGCATACTGTTCAAACTGAAATCATGATCTATTTTCAAAAAAACCACAAAAACAAACAACCTACTTCATTATGTAACTCTGTTTTTGAATTTTTTTGGCCATAGATTAACAAAACACAGCTTCTACAGAAAAAAAATCCCACAAAACCAAACAAAACTGAAAGGCATAGCAACACCTTTCCCACATTTTTCAGTTTGCTGTTGTCATAGTTAAACAATGTTGATCTGGAATTGTACTTTTTCACCAAGGAGACTTACGAATCCACATTTCTTTCATTTGGCCTCTCTGTAAGATGCAACTTATTCATCTAAGTCACACTAAGCCCCAAACTGGTGAAACTATTTCAAGCACCGCAAGAGAGCTTTGCTGACACTGGTGACAAAGGAAACGTACCATGATGTTGCTCAGTTGCAAAACACATGGCAGGCAGACAGAAATTCTTTCAAAGAAAAATAAATCATGCCTTAGTTACCAAATGAAATCCCTTTTGTTAGTAAATAATGGTGAAAAGTTGGGTGTTTATGCTAGCTAAGAGACACCACCTGCTCAGAGATCTTTAAAGTTACTGTACACACCAGTGAGAAAGATCCAGCAGGGGAAAAAAGAAAGTAAATTAAATAGAAAAAAGGGTTAGCCCTGATACTTTTGGCTAAACCATCCTCCAAGCTTTGCGGCAATGCTTCAGTAAGCAACAGTTCTATCTCCATCCCAGTTTAGCTTATGACACAATTACTTATCCCAAAATTCCAGTTCCTGGAGCAGCAGACATATGTCTCCATCCTTCCACTTTTTCCTTTAAACGTCGTGTTACCTTGGCACCTGAGCCAGTACTGCCAAGTCTTGGGTCAGAAACACCAAGCCAACAGCTTGCATTTCAATTCCTTCTCCGTGCCACTTTGGGCATCTCTAACACATAACAGAGCAGAGCCTCCCGAAGCAGCAGGTTAGACGGTACAAGACGAAAAGCTTTAGTGCAGAAGTGTTCACACGGTGTTGTGCGAGGCTGCCGGGCTTGTCAGCACGGGACAAACGTGCTGTCCTGCTGCTCGTCCAAAGTCACCGTGCAGGCAGCCAGCCCACGTGCCTCTGCCTTACCCTTCCCAGCTCTCTCGCCTTGGCAGCTACCACGGGTTCCTGCATACCTGACGGAGACCCTTAGTAAGCTTTTTACATTTATGTTACGCATTTCAAAGAACTACGTATCACTATCTAATTAACTCTTACAGCACTGAACGACACATAATTTAAGGGTCCAGAGGAGGGTCATGAAGATGATGAGAGGGCCGGAGAACCTTTGCTATGAGGACAGGCTGAGAGAGCTGGGGTTATTCAGCTTGGAGAAGGTTCTGGGGTGATCTAATAGTGACCTTCCAATACATGAAAGAGGCTACAGGGAAGCTGGAGAAGAGCTTTTTACAAGGGCTTGTAGTGATGGGACAAGAGGCAATGGCCTGAAACTGCAAGAGGGTAGATTTTAGGTCAGATATAAGGAAAAAATTCTTGAATTGGTGGTGAAGCATTGGAATAGGTTTCTGAAGGAGGTTGTGGATGCCCCATCCCTGGAAGTGTTCATAGCCAGGTTGGATGGGGCTTGGAGCAACCTGGGCTAGTGGGAGTGAGGTGTCCCAGCCCACAGCAGGGGGGTTGGAACTAAATGATCTTCAAGGTCCCTTCCAACCTTAAACCATTCTATGATTTAGTAGCTGAGCAAACATAAAAAGCAAAAGGGCACCCACACATGCCTTGGCAGCAACTGATGCAGTCACTAGTCAAGATTCTTCCTGTCCTCTAGCCACGGATGAGCCTTTTGCTTATTTTACCCCAAGAAAATCAAATGGATGAACCAGTGCAGAAATCACAGCTTCTTAGTGCGACATGGTAGCTAAAGCCTTCCTTCTCTGCTGCTCCGTATCTCCTTCCTGATTATTGCTTCCATGTATGTAAGAAACATGCCTCTTCCCTCGGTTTCTAATAACCTCTCCTCTATGCTGGCCATCACTTCACCTCTCTAGACTACCTGATCGATCTTCCTCTGATTCTTAGTAAGATACCAAAAGTCTCCACCAAAGGCTCTTGTTCTGTTGAAGAACAGCTCAGAATAAGCCATATAAACCTAAAACATCAGCTTCCTATTTTGCTTATTACTTGACAACTACCTATTTCAGTAAACTTGTAAAACTATTCACCACTCCTTTGCCACCCAACAGAAAACACTTTGGTGTAAGCCACGACCATCACCATTTATTTCTTTAATATCTATTGACTTAAGGATATTAAGGTTTCTGTTACAGAAAATAAAGTGTATTTCTCCATTTTCTTTGTGATCATGGGCATTTTAGATTTCTTTATTTAAAAAAAGAGCATCCCCCTCTCCCAATGTTATGTAATATAAGACTTCATTCAGCACAACACCGCAAAAAACCGAGCTCAGGTATCAGTTTCTCATCCTAAAAGCTGTATAATGAAAGAAAGGCTTATAAACTTACGTCACACAGGACGTCTATGGCAGTGTCAAAAACTGTACTCAGAAAATAGATAAGCAGCAGCTTATCTTTCTTTTGTTGAGGACGAACCCAAAGCACAAGTGTGGCTTTTTAGCTGGCCTGCAAATTTGGGGCATCTCACCCCCCAATCTAAGCAAGTTGTGTTCCTCAACGTGGATGAAATCACACCAATAGCTAAGCTCCCCTCCCCCATCAAGAATGGTTTCAGCTCACTTTGAGACCTGACAAAGTTACAACAGACATAAAATGATCTTAAATTTTAAAAAAGGAAACTTCCCCAACAGAGGCAGCTATCCAACATTGCATCACTGATCTTTGCCTTACATGCTATTGCCAGATAGGCTTAAATAATCGCAGGGGGAAAGGAGGGGGAGTTTTATACATCTTAATGAAGTGTTTAACATGTAGGTTAGACCACTTGAATGTTAATAAAATATCTGGTATCAGACAATACTGAAAAACCCAAATTATACAGAAAGCCATCTGTCTTCCTGACCACTCTGGAAAAGCTCCTCATCTGAAATAATCCAGTTATAATATTTTTAATTATTTAGTTGGATAGAAAATAGAATAAGTACATAGATGGGGGCAAACAAAATTTATAATGAAATGTTCTTACAAGACAAACTTCTTTAAATACATGCTTAAATCCCATTAACAGCAATGCAAAAAGTTAAGCTGTGTGGAATTAAAGCTTCCAGTAGGAATGAATTAAAGCCAAACGATTTAAATGTCCCACCCTGTCCCTTCCACATCACTTTCAGAGAGGTTTTCTGATACAGTTCACACTGAAGTTGCCCTTACACACACCTTCAGGGAAAAGGAAGAACCAGGGAGGTGGGAATGAGCACCCAGGTACAGACAGGGAATGCAATCAGCATTTTTGTTAAGATATTTGTGAAAACCCGGCTCTCCCATGAGGTATGAGTAAGAGTACAATGCAAGGGAAGATGCTTTAAGGCAAACTGAAGACCTGTGGGTGATGGTCAGTGAGGAAAAGGCTGTAAAACTAAACAGATACCTGATCAATCCCTGCCAGCCAATGTGGAAATGGTCTCATCCATTTAATGCAAGATGTCTACGGTAAATGCTTCAGTTCAATTCTTGTGCTTCTGGTACAGGCATACACTGTTCTACGGACAACTGGGAATCCAGTTCTTAATTATTATTCTAGTCATAAGTTAGTGCTTCTCTGGTTCTGCCTTACTTTAGGCTATATTACTTTTGGTTTTATGCTTCCTCATGCAGCAGGTCTTGATCCACCGAACATCTGAGCACGTATCATGGTGCAGCACATTCCCAGCATCTCTCTCCAGGAAGAGTCGAGGGGACTCTGTTTTGTTTCTACAGCAGTACGCAGAGCATTTTTAAAATTGGCTGTGCCTTATTCACAAACAGTGAAGGAAATGAAGCTGAACATTATGTAATGAACGTCCAGAAAGTTAAACAACTCCCATATCGTCAAACTTTTTAGTTGGGGTTTTTTTTAGACTCTTCCTTAGAGTCATTAGCAGTACAGTCTGTCACTGCCGTTCTGCATCAATGAAATCTAGTTAAATAATACTGCATCAGCTGAAAAGGAGTCAAAGTCCACACTGAACATTTAAAAACCAGGAGCCATCGGTTCCAAATGTTACCGCATGCATTTTGCATTTATTCACTACATATGTGAATGAAAAAAAAAGCTGTTAAAATTACCTTCATTCCTCAATTACATAGATGCTAAGACCAAAGATAGGAATTTCTCATTTGAGCGCCAGTCTCAGACAGAACCTAAGTTTTATTTTATCTTATGTAATGCGTGAGCACCACTCTCCCCTACTCGGCACTCAAAGATTCAGTGCCAGCAAACACCCGCTTTGCAACAGCCTCTTCCTGAAAAAGAACTGTGGATCACAAATCACCGCTCGCTACACAGGTTTCTCAGAGTATTAGTTTTGTTCTTGCTCGCAACTGTTCTCAGGAAAAAAAAAAGCAACAACAGCAACACCAGTTTTAATAATGTCTGAAGAATAACATTCCGAGGGTAGAATAGAGGCCTGATTAACTATAGCTCTGTCTCTCCCCAAGCATAAGGCTGGAATGACTAAGAGGAAGTAGAACAACATCACCCCCTCACACCCACAAACTCTGAACTATTCAGCTCATTACATATGCTTTCAGAAAAATGCAACAGGGGCAGGCATCATCAGTACGGCAAGATATTTTGAGAGAGATCATATCAACAAACTCAGACTGGGTTCAAGGATATGAAGTACCGTTCATTTTGGAACAGCAAGAATTGGACTCGGTGTAGGAAGGTGCTAAAATTCAATTAAGGGTTGAATTCTAGTACCTCCTGCATGCCAGACAGGTTGAAAAAAAAGGGGTTATAATTTCCTTGTCGTTTACACCTTTACAGACTGCGTTTTATATGGAAACTCATCTGTGGTTTTACAAACCTACAAAATAAAGCTGTGATATATTGCCTTAGTTGCTCAGCACAGAGAGACTAAACTAAGATTAGTTGCCTTAAACATTACTCTTGGCTACACACAAGCTCATCACCAAAGGGGTGGGAAGCACAAGAGAGGAACTGCTGATTTCTCCTGTAAAAAAGAAAAAAAAAAGGCAACAGGACTGATTACACTCTCTCCTGGCAAGAAGAGCATCTGCAGGAGCAGACAGAAGTCTGGTAGAACTGTTAAGTGAGAGACAAATTTCCAGCAAGTCCTGCTGGGCAGAGGGGAAAAAAAAAAGCCTAAACAACCTCTATTTATCTAGGTAGGACCTGGGTTCTTCCCCCTTCCTCTAAAATCCGATGAAAACTGTATCATGTTTGTGACAGATTAATTACGAAAGGACACAAGTTTGGTGAAATTCAGCCACACGGCAATTGCCACAGACAGGAACCTTTACACTAGATGATTTCTTGTCGGCAATCTTCTCATATGCCACAGTAGCAAAGAGGGAGGGACTGCACAACTAGAAAATCGACAGGATTCCCCCCCCAAAGAGGAACCAGTGAGCACCAGTTGAGCCGAGGAGGTACGCTGAGCAGCCAGCGGGATCATCAGCCCAGTGCCAGGGCCCGGGGGTTGTCATGGCTACCCTGAAGGATGTGCCAAGGAGGTAGCACAGCGGTAGGGAAGAGCTCCTGGGCTGGTTTTGGCTCGTGCTGCCCTGCAGCATCAGGGGAACGTGGCTGCAACCACAAATCTCAAGATCCTTACAGATCCGCTCCATCAGCCTGCGCTGCAGAACAAAGTAAATATCATTTTTTTTTGATCCTTTCTGCTTTGCCCAGGAAACCAACCTTTCAGGTTTTTCTTTAAAGATGGGCAAAAATTGCGTCTCCAGCTACTGTTACCGGAGTAAAAGTATTCTCACGCTTGGAACACTGGAGTTTTACCTCTGAAAAACCCCACAGAAGTAACGGGGCACCTCCTCCATCAGATGCTCCCTTTGTCCATCATCATTTTTCTTCCCAAGCATTCAGCTCCTCTCTCCCTCCATCACAGGCAATGACAGCGTACTGTGAAACAAAGCTACGGCCTGAATTGACTTAGCCTGAAAAATAATTTCTTTTACATAACAAGCGAGAACAGGCAGGTACACAGGGGACAGCGGTGCAAAGGGTAACCGCTGTAGTCAAGCGGCAGAAAATCTACATCGCACCAAGTGCTAGAAGGGTTTAACTTAGACAATCCACTAGGGCACGCTTACACATGCGGCTGAGGTACAAGAGAACGTGCCTGATCAGAGGTAAATGAAGGTACCAATTCTCAGAGCAACAGATAAGCAATTCATGAGGTATTATTGCTTATAGCCAGAAGAATACACCCAAGGAAATGGGAGAATAAGTAGAGGTCTGAAAATGTTTTAAGTTATGGCTACTGCAGACAGTGCAAGCAGTACATGAAGGTGTTTACTTTGGTTATTTGGAGCAGTGACAATAATACCAAGGCATAGATGCCTCCTGACACCAAGCAGGGACATAACTGCTAGCTGTTACACGTGTTACATTTAGCCAACAAGTCAACTCCTTCATATTAGGGCATGTATTTACATTTTTTGGAGTTAAAAAAAAAAAAAAAACACTTATCCCTAAAAAAATGTTTATCCTTAGCGTATGTGAGCATATGACCTTGTCAAACAGAGATTCTACAGATATCTCTAGATTCATTAAGCTTGTTTAAATCTGTTTTGTTTCAGAGATGTGCAACGACATTCATATTTCAATCTGCACAAATGTTAGTAATAGAGTCACGTCAATTATGGAGTCAGTGCCTTCTGGAGCAGGAAACCTTGAGGTAAATTTCATTAGAAAGCAGCACAATAACACTATATAAAATACTGCAGTATTTAAACCTCTAGTATGTAGTGACTAAGACGAAGAGCCACCATGCTATAAGTGTTTAGACCATATATGAACCTTGCTTTTCAACACACAGCAACGCATGCCCCTCGAGATTCTTTATCCTCATTTTTTAAATGACCCCATAACACCAGAAGCTTTGAGAAAAAGGAAATTGAAAGGAATTGAAAGGAAAACGCTACACTGAAAACTTTCATATTGACAATTTCTACCATTAAATCCCAAATGTTTTTAAATTTTCATGGAGCTTGGCAATGAGTCACTAACCTGCTGAGGCAATTATGCAAGCCCAAGTTGTCTTAATTGAGCTTCCTCAAGCATAATCCCTCAGCTCCAATTAAAAAATAAAAAGAGATGCTGAGAAGTCATGTCCAAAATAGTTAAATTTGAATAGCCTAAAGCAAACATCTAAATCCATGTCTAGGCAATTAAGAAAAGGTGGTCTTATTTCAAAAACTTCTGTAAGGCCTTCAATTTTGAGGACTCGTATACAATTTCCCTATTTGTTTCTCTTGTCTAGAAGAATAAATTGTTCAGAAACTGTTTGGCAGAGTGCTTTTATGTGTGACAGCTACGATGTGCCCCACAAAGTAAAAGCTATAAACAAGATAACGCAAAACAAACAAGTTCTGTGAAGGAGAAAATTTGAAGTATTAGAGAATTTGGGGATTCCAAAGGCTCAGAATGGAAGGTGTGCACGTGGCCTTTCTAAGAAAGTCAAGAAAGCCCAACTGGGGAGAGCTTCAAGACTGGAGACTGAAATACCAAATAAGATCTGCTTTCAACAGATCAGAAGGGAGGTCTACTCTCAAGCTCCACAGAAGCAGCTCAAACAGGCACAGATTGAATTTTTTTAACATATATTTGTTTCAGTGAGGGTCATCAGTCGTGTACCCCACTCTGAACAAGGTCACTGTCACACACATTGGTCTTGTGGCAGAGATGCTGACCTGGTTTTACTACGGGAGGAGAGTGTGTCCTCATTTGAGCTAGAGAAGAGCCAATCCTGCTCAGTTATTTTACTTTCAGCTCAGTCTTTTAAGTGACTGTACTTTCTGAAGTTACCAGCGTATCTCTTCAGATAGTGTCTGCCTCTAGAAGGGATGGTACTTGATGTTTGCAGTCACTACCAAGGAATGATATGCAGAAAGGCTCTTGTTTCTATTTGCTCCTATGGAAACCAAGGTCACTGCTAAATCTCACATGTCACATCAGAGTGCCTTAAGTAAAAGCATCACAAGTTTAAAAAAAAATAAAATAAAAAAATCACACTTGCAGGAAGGAGCAGACAGGACAGTTCACCCAAACATGAACAACAGAAGTATTCCATTCCATGTCTGTCATGCTTAGTATGAAGCTGAGGGATCACAAGGGTCAAGCTCTCTTCTATGGCCAGTGTCCAAGGAGGATTCTGTTCTCCTGTTTTCGATCCCAGTCCCTCTGTTCCTGAACCCAGTTCTCATCTGGCTGTGAGTCCAGCCTGAGACTTCCCCAGCGTGTGCCTGCAGCATCAGTGGTGACTCAGCAAGGGATTTTGATATTGGTTTTCCGTATAGTTGTATATATTTCATTATCTTCTTATTAATATTATTACCTTTTTATTGTTATTGTTTTATTAAAGCCATTTTTGATTTCTTTTTCTTTTTCCTTTCTCCAACCCATAAGTCTCTCTCCCTTATTCTCTTTCTCTCTTCCCCTTCTAGGAAGGACAGGCGGTTAACAGAGAGCATCTACCATTCATTTAAAGGCCAGCCCAGCCCTAACCCTTGGCAGGGGGACAATGCCTGGACACAGGAGGTGAAGTTAGAACTCGGAGGCTCTCAAGAACCAATTCTGACAAGTTCTACTTCCGCATTTTTTTCTTTATTTTGAAAGCAAAATGATCTAGGGAAGATACCCCAAATGAGACAGTAGCTTTTTTTTTTCCTCCCACAGATTTCCTTATGGCTGGTTTGGGAAAAGGAAGGGAGAGGAAGGGTGTGATCCGATTCTGTAGTAGTCGTTTTCTATCAGCAGCAGCAGAGATTTCACACTGCAGTTACTTTAGGTACAAGAGTAACTTCTTGCCTGCTCTTGCATGTACTGCAAATTCCCTTACTTACAAGAAGTCACATTTCTGTTATTTTACTGTGAAATTCAGTTGATCAGCAAGCTCCCAGAAGCAAGCTCCCAACTGTAATTTAATTAAAAGGGCAGTAGCTAAGTTTCACCATATGCAACTGCCAGATGCAATCACTGCAGCTTGAGTCTAAAGGCAACGTTACCGCATGTACTGGAGCGTAGTTTTATAGGTGATGAAAGCTGTCACTTATGTCACAGACATTGCTGTAATGCATTATGATATTACAGTTTCAGCAGAACCAAAAAAAATAAATTAATAATACATATTGTGAAAGCATTTACAGCAAGTGATTTTGGAATACAATGTTCCAAGTGCCATACGCTTTTTCTCACAACTCCGTATTTATGCATAAAGTCACTCGAGATATGTTACATCAGACTACACACCATGCCTGGCATTTTACAGGCTCTCACAGGCAGTTTTAAACCTTCAAAAGTTGGAGGGCTGAAGGACACGACTGATTGGGGATAAACAATAATAGAACAGGAGTCCTTCACTATTCAGTGATTCACAGGAATAGGGAAATACTGCATCAAAAGTACCTTAAAATTGTTTGTCTTTGGAGGAGGCTTGCTGAATGCATTTCAAACGCCTATCAACCAACTCAGGAAACTTTTCACATGTCTTTTAACCAAATGTAATGAAGAATGATAGTCTTTAAATCATTCTCAAAGAACTATATAGGCAAAGTGTATATTAGCCGTGAAACAGCACTTCAAACATTCAAAGCAGAAGTTAATTCTTCCATACATTGTTCAGTTTTATTCACAAGGACTTGAGCAGAAAAAGATCAGGCCACGGACATACCTAGGTCAAGAAGGTGAAGAAAGTTAATTAAAAAGTATCAGGATTTCAGAAAAGGAGTCTATCGCTTCACAAACAGATGGCACATGTGACACCCGGAACAGATTGCTTTCCTACAAACAACATTGGCTTCAGACTTGCAGTTGAGCTCCATTTGCACTTAGGTAACATCACTATTACCAGGAGTTATTACTCACTTGAGTTAACACTACTTAGACCAAAAGCTGTTACAGTTTAGGAAAAAAATAGAGATTGCTTTTTAAAAAAAAAATTTAAAAAATCCTCACAAAACAAGCCAATTTATCCCATCACTAAAAGTAGATATTCTATATTACAAATGGCAATTCACATCATCGTAAGGATTGTTATTTATAACGCATGGACGTGGTTTTTTCTAACATTTCTCAACTTCATGATCCATTTTTATAGAGAAGAAGTAAGATCGCAGCAGCTACAGCCCCCAGTGAGCTTCCAGGCACTCTTGGAAGCAACTGCACGTACCCGACAGTGTCACGACAGCCACGGTCCCGAGAGCCAGCAAAGAACGGTCCCAAACGCTGGCCCACACCAGCTCTGAGCCAGGAACCTGCCAGAGAGCTCCCGGGGCACCTTCCGCGCCGGGGCCAGCCAGGGGCCGCGCTGGCAGCGCTGGCCAGGCCACGAGCAGCCAGTTAATAGAGCTGTCCTGGCACAGCAGCTGAAGCTGGACAAAAGCCCTGACAGACAGTTTTTTAAAACCAGTTGAAAGAGCTGTTTTGGCAAGCGCGCCGAGCCTGACGACCGGAGCCACAGTTGATATGAAAAAATCGAAATGCAAACAGCCTGTAAAGCTGGTTTCGCACAAAAACTTCAGAGACAAAAGGGATGAGACAGAAGAGTCGCTCAGAGGGCGTTTACTTCTGAATGAGCAAGATGAAAAAGTGCATTTCAAAATCGGTAATTCTGAGATAAAAATTCAGCACTGCTATGTAAGCTTCACCACGCCAAAAATTTCTCTAAGATAACATCATAACATGTTACAAAAATAGTTTTTTTTTTTTCTAAAAACTACAAAATAATCTGGATTCAAAATTCAGCCAGTAGAAGGATTTTTCACCCTGTGTTTCACGCAACGGAAAACTCCGAACAAGATACAAAAACTTCATTTTGATGTGAAGGATGCCCAAAGAAATGTGAAGCATGGAAAGATCACATATAGAAGAAAATCAAACTTCGTCCTGCCTTAAGGCCAATTTCAATTCTTGCCTCTTTGGCTTCAGCATCACTGCTATCTGCTTTGCTAGTCGTTTTAATATATTTTCAAATATTTTCATTTTTCTGTGTTATCTCCCTGATTTATTCAACTCCAGAACTCCAATTTCATATTCCTTCCACTTGAGAACAGCTCTGCAAATATCTTAAAAGACAAAAAACAAACAAACCAACCCAAACTCCCCAAATATCAAAAGGAAAGCAACCAGCGCATCTGCCCGATTACAGACACCAATGAAGGCAACTGATGAGCTCACAGAGTATGTGGACAGGAGGAAAAACGAGCTAGTGTGTAGCATAGTGGGCAGAATTGCCATTAAAATCCCCATTTTTTTCTCCACATCATTCAAATTCTTCTTCCCTCTTTCTCACAAGCACCTGTGGATTTACCAGCTTAAACAAAAAAAAAAAACAAAACCACAATAGAAAAACACCCACAAAACTCACCAAAAGAAGTAAAAAGGAAGCAGTAGTAGCCTTATACTGTTCAAACTGGGTGAGCTGGCACGAAGAAGTAAATTCAGTGCCCTGCATGTGTTACTGAAAAGAGTAATCAGAACAGCAGCAATTTCAAAGGACAAATGAGAAAGCTGGAAATGCAAAGAGAAAGGTAGAGAGGGGGAAAAAAAAGAAAGTAAAAAAACCCAACAATCCCTGCTGTGCAGGTATCTTTTCCAACACAGATGATGTGCAACAACCAAAGAAACTGCTTCAGTGAAACACCAGAAAAAAAACCCAAACAAAAACCTCTTTATTTGTGGGAAAAAAAAAGAAAGACAACCAAAAAAAGAAACTATTCACGATTTTGTTCCAACAGTTTTATTTATCCTGGCCTTGGAGACCTGTAGCTGTTGAAACATCCCTCTTGGCTCACCATGGACAAAAGAGCTCGGTTTAGAGTCCGGCGTTCAAGCTGGGCCTGGGAGGTGGGATCCGGCCCCGAAGCGCATTTCTGCGAATCGCTGTTCAAGCCTCATTGCTTTGTGTTTATGGGAACTGATGCTGTTCCAAGTATCCTCTCTGCGATGAGCCATTTAAACCATACACGGAGGGAGCTGAATCTGTCTTTATCTTGCTTATTCTCCCACACATTGTTACCGTGTAAACGCCAAAGGAATTCACGTGAACAAGAGCAATCACGAAGCCCTGAAGAAACGGGGCGCTTCTGTCACGCACCGGCTCGTGCCTCTGCGATCTCCCTGTGGCTACAAAAACACATTCGTGCTTGGTTGGTTTTGTTTTTTTCTGGGTTTGATTTTTTTTTGTTAAAGATTTTTAAATAGGTTTTTATAATTCAAAAACTCCCATACATTACAGAAAGTAATCAAGCCATTTCCAACACCCAGAATGAAAAATGAGCATTGAAACCTCATTGAATTCCCCTCCCAAAAACCAAACTACTTTTGCAGAAAGTCTTAGGTGTTCCCTCTAGGATTTCCTATGGCAAGTCTGCCTTTCACTGGAGAGATTACAATACTACTCCCATTTTTTTGTACCATGTCCTATGATTCACATGCATTTAATATTTTACATTGGTGGGTAATATACACGTTCTTACTAAAAATTAGGTTAATCTTTTTAATTAGCGTGGCTTTTAAAACTAAATAGGCTGACCTGAATTCTTCCGCCTGTATATAAGATCTCAATACTGAAGCTTTCCACACTATCCGATTTTTTATGTCTAAATTAAGTTGTTAAACGTGCAAGGTGGACAGCTGTACCTGGAAGCAAAGAATTAGACCCAGTTTATGCCAACTAGCCCCATGAGCACAGCCACGTCAGAAAAGATATTTCAATATTTTCCAATATTTTAAGATTTTTTTTAGTTTCTCACCACAGTTATTCTATTGGATCTAAATACGTGCCACCGTGTAACGCTCATCTCTAATTGCACAAAGAATCTGTTAATCCTTGAAGGAGCACACAGAGATCAACTGTACACCTTGTGGAATCTAGATAGCAGAACCCCAGCCACCTGTCTCATCATGAGTTTATCACTGTGATACACAAGATACTATTCAAAATTATTGCTAGTCTACCTCTCGGAGGGAGAAAAGCAAGCATGGTGGTAGAATTTAAACAGAAACCATGACTTATAGTATGAAATTATCTACATAAATTTCTTTTTATTTCTTCTTTGTTCAAAGTTATCCAAGGTAGAACATACAGGCTGTCTTTAAGTTTGTTTTTTTAAGCAGTAAACTGTCCATGTACAGGTGAAAGCTGCTCACCTGTATCAAGCGTCCAATCCTGTTTGACATTCAATGACACGAGTTTCTCCACGGCTTCAGGAGCAAAGAGTCATCAGCTGAGACATCAGCTTCGTGCTTGTTTTCATAAAAACACAGGCAAGGCAGTTGCAGCAAACAGCAACCCTTAATCACAGGACATGTCTGCTCTAGTTCCCAAAGTCCACAGTAACGAAGCCTGTTAATAATATTGGACTAAAAGTTCACACTTTTGCCCCAGTGCTAAACTGAACCACCCAGACTTTAAACAAGGCAGTCTTCACGGGATGCAACGCTGTGCTATTTGCACGCTTCCAGCAGCTACTAAATGCAATATGAATGATGTCAGACATGGCCATGCACCTGCCTAGGTAAGATTTACATCCCTATATAGCCAGAAATTAGTAGCCTAACGTTTGTTTTCCTATGATTCACAGGGTTCCAGGAATCGTTACAATGTACTAGGAGGGGCAACGCAAGGCCTAGTAAAATAATGGATTAAGAAAACTCTCAGTACAGCAAGACTTAAAGCACACTTATCACAGCCGTAATTACAAGCCTGAATGGCCACAGCTGACCCCTAAAGCCCAAACACTGCTTACGCTCCCATTCAGGAAGTCTGCTTTAGGAAAAAAAAATAAAAATCTTTACTATGGCCTTACTAAACAAACATTTCCTTGTACTTGCTTTAAAGTTCTACTAGTTCAACATGTTTATACAGGAAGAGTCAGACCACGACACTACAAAAGCTAGAGCACTGACTACCTCAAAGTCCTTGGGTTGTTCAGATTTTCATAGAGTTCACCACCTTTTTTTTTTTTTTCCTGAATGGGATTAGGAAGGGGAACTGTGACCATAATCACCAGCTATTTGAGAGTGGCAACTCACCACCCCCTCTAACAACTGCCGAGATTACTTTGTCCAGGCATGCATGCTAAATTGTTTTTTCTCCCTGTAATGTCCTATCAAACTGTGGATGTATCAGCACATGCAGTTTATGATATTGCTAATGAATTGTCAAAAAGTCACACTGGTTACTATGAAACAAAAGCTTATATTCTCAAGAGGTGCCTTTCAAGAACCAGAAGTATCTCCTACATCTTGAGCAATTTTCTTCTAAGCTTGACTGTCACACCAGTCCAGCTATGAATTCTGTAAGGCAGGTGCTTATTTAATTGGACTAACAAAAATGCCAGTTGAAGCAGCCTAGTATGAAAGTCATGTGGATTTAAACCCTCAAATTCTGACAGTTTGGGGACATTTTAGTTCAGTCTCTATCTGTGACACCAATCATGAAGGAAGAAAGAATAAAAAAAGAATTTAAATAGTATTACAATTGCATACACGTAGTAGATGGGACAAGAGTCTCAAACTGTAGGAGCAAAATGCCAGGCTGGACTTTAACAATAACCTTTTGCTGGCAAAGGCAGTGAAGCTCTGGAGCACGTTGCCTGGGGACAGCTCTAGATCTACCCACATCCACTAGATCCCTTTAAGAAGGTTGGAGAAGCTGTCAGGAGTCAAGAGACGGCTGACTGGGACTTGGGAAAGTACAGGAACGAGAGGAGTGAGTTTCAAAGCTCCTCATATACAGCATACATCTTCTCCCCCCTCCGTGTTCTGAAAAAAATACATATATATGTATACGTACCCATGTACAGCCTCACCCATATATAGTCTAGGGCTCCATTTTAGGAACTGTAGAACTACGTACCTCTTAAATACTGAGCAACAGTGCCAGAAATGACTTTATCTACCTCATGAGTAGCGATCTCGCATCGAAGATGCATGGGAGGGAAAACAAGAGAGAAAAGACTAAATAAACCGCTCCTGATTTATGTTCTACACATCATGAAACAATTGTTAAGAGAAAACTAAGAAAGGTCCAGCTCAAATATCTTTTTGTTGAATGATTTCTTTGGTAAAGAATTCTAGGAATTCTTCGGCAAGGCAGGCAAGTAAGGTTCAAACTCCTGTTCAGTGTCAGGCATGGAAATGCAGAAAACAGTCACTGTCAGTCACTGTTCTGGGAGTTTTGCTGCTGGTACATAAACCCCAGGAGGAACCAACTTCTGTTTACTATGGATCTTTGGGTTTACTTAAAAGGCCTGAAAAAACTTCACATTTTTTTCCCCCCTTGGCTTCACCTAATATTACAAAAAAATATTGTGAGCTACTCAGAAAATTGCACATGTTTAGCTACTCTATCCATAAGGGGGAAAAACCCAATTAGGCATTTCACGTCCCAAGTCCAAGTCACCGTATGCCCACAGGAAGCATTAATAAACACAGTTTTTCCTCACTTTCTAGAAGTTGGGATTACCATTTTTCAATAACTGAAGCTATCAGCAATGTGATACTTCTGCATACCTTATGAAATGGAAGCAAAATGGCAAAGCCTATTGAAATTTATCTCAAATGTCAGTTTACTATGAACACAGTGTCTTTTTGTTGCTACACAGAATGTCAAAATTCAGGGCTGGATTTCTGAGAGCACAGCACGCCAGGGATCATCTGGGAACAAACAGGAGCAGCCAAGCACATGAGATAACAAGCCTCTATTTTGGTGCCTAAAGAGGAGGTAAATATCCAGTGTAAAGTAAATCCAAAACAATGTGTATCCACTTGTTCTCAGAATCATTATAACTTAAAGACTTTCTGTAGAAACGGCCCACTTGGCAATTCAGTTACTGACTTCACGAGAAGTATTTAAGAGTGGAACAAAGATTATCACAGTATTACATACTTAAAGTCCATGACTCATTAAACTGACACTTTAATTCTATCATATTTTTGCATATGTGAAAAGGACATGCATGCTTTAAAAACTTCTCATACATTCATAATTTTTTTTTTTCGTAAAGGAAGATCTAAAGTCTATTTGAAGAGGAGTAAATAACCTTTCTTCAGCTGCAATACAATGCACAAAGTTGAAAGACTCAAACTGAAGACAAATCTCTTTGACTGCTGCTACAGGACAAATTTAGAGATAGAACAGACATTTGTTTCAATTACTGGTCTCATTTTTGAAAATAAAAACAAACAAAAAAAGAAAAGCTGAAACTACTTTGATCTGTAATAATACAAAAACCATTGCCACTTGGTGGTTTTGCCTCAGCAACCTGATGCTTTTGTTACAGGTTACTGATGCTCCATTTCTCAATGAAATTCCACCAAGCTGTTGGTCCCCATTCAAACACCAACCGAGCTGCCTCCTTCCCTTTTTGGAGACAAACAAAATCATCGTACGTTGGGATAGATCACCGTAGACTAGCAAATGCTAATATTTCAATGAGTCATAGGGAAGAAATTCTTAAAAAGAAAACAAAATTGCTAAGTTTTCTAGCCACACACGAAGGGTACAGTCCAACATAAAAGCAAGCTTGACGAATTGGGTGCTAGATTATCTTCAAGTATAAGTCTTCCAACAAAACACACATATCATCCATCTTTGATATGCTTAGTTTGATACAGAAACATGCTATCAACTTACCAGGTAATCACTTCCAACATACTGCAATATAGAAGGATCTAAATACCAACTTAGAGGGTAGGTATCAGTGCCTGCAGTCTCTGTTTGCATTATGAGATATAATGATGCCATGATTTCTGAAAGGCATTTTTACCACATAAAGGCTACTGCTAATATCACTACACCAGGCCTTTTTACTAGAAACTTCCAAAATTTAAACAGTGGTTCAACCAGTATACTTGCACAAGATCAGTCACAATTTTATTAGTTTTTCCAAATAAAAATATTGAGATTTTTTTTTTAATGCAAAACCAAGACAAACATCACATTCCCACAGAAACAGCTGATCTCAGGTGAACCTGTTTCAGAGGCTACAACCCAACACTGCTCAGGTTTAAAAATATTCTACAACAAATTAAAAAAACATAGCAACAAGAAAAATAAGTGATTTCCCTAACCATTTCCGCAGCTTGCATAAAGACATCAATTACCACAGCTTGTCTTCTAAATTAATGATTCCCAGTGATGGACTATTCATGCAAGGTGGCCAGCTGAACATCACACTTTGGGGAGAAAGTATAACATGTCTTAATTAACTGTATTTTATATAAGCCAGAAGACAGTCAGAAAAAAATTACAATCAGATAAAATATAAGAAGATAAAACTAGTGGTAATTTAAATATATAAAAAAAATCTTCAGTAGTCTCCATAAGCCATACTGAAAGTGAACAAGCAAGAGCACATTGCCTTAAGTGAGCTCTTCAAAGCAGTTCCAAATTGCTGTTTTGTTGAACGAATTGACTTCAGATCCCCTCCATTTAAGCATGAAGATGGAAAATTCATGTTAATATGATGTTTCCTGTTATATGCACAACCTTGCAAGACTTCAGCAATGATATGATTCCTTGTTTCAAAAGGATATCAAGTATTTTCACAGCCTTGACTGAAATTCAGCTCAAAATTGAATTTTTCTATGAGTGAATGATATGTTATTATCTCAAATGTTTTCTAATGAATGCTATACTCTTATGGCCTCCTTCAACATATGTAACATTTATGTGCTGTGTAAGTCTACTGATGGTATTCATTGCTTTCATCCAGACAGTACAAAGCACCTCTATAATCCAAACATTATCTAGGATTTGCAATTGTTAGCTTCCAGTATTATTCAATCACTGTATTGAGAGATTTACAAAATAAAAATGGGAAGTCTATGATAAATGTTGTCATTTATCCTTCGAGTAAGTAAACTGAATGATCCAACAACCCTAAAAGTCCATACCAAGCTGCTCTAGGATAGCAAAGACCCCCATGACGGACGAATTACAGTTGCAAGAAAAAGTATGTGAACCTTTTGGAATTTTCACGGTGTTCTGCATTAATTTGTCATAGGATGTGACACCTAACCATCACCTCAGTCAAGAGTATTGACAAATAGAATGTGCCTAAAATAATAACACAAAACCAATTCTGATCCTCCATGTCTTTGTTGAACACACTCATTCAACGTTCACAATGCTAGTGGAAAAAGTAATTAGAAATTCCAAAAGGTTCACCTACTTTTTCTTGCAACTGTATATGACCACCTAGTTGCTTACATGGTTTATAAAGAATACATTAGGTTATCCAAATGTGATTAATAAGTTTAACAAAGACCCTTATTTTTTAACTGTTTTGGTTTGGCCTGGCCAGATTTCAGCGGCAGGGGGGGAGCTGCAGGGTGGCTTCTGTAAGAAGCTGCTAGAAGCTCCTCAAGATTGATAGAGCCAATGCCAGCTGGCTACAAAGAGGGACCCGCCGCTGGCCAAGGCTGAGCCTATCAGTAAGGTGATAGCAGAGGAACCCTCTGTGAAAAACATATTTAAGAACGGGAAAAAGAACTGCGCCATTACAGCTGGCACAGAGATGGAGGAGTGAGAATCTGTGCAGACACCAAGGTCAGTGAAGAAGGAGGGGGGGGAGGATGAGCTCCAGGCGCCGGAGCAGAAGGAGTCCCCCGGGTCCGTGGTGAAGACCATGGTGAAGCGGGTTGTCCCCCTGCAGCCCATGGGCGAGGTGCAGATGTCCACCGTGAGGATCAACGCGTAGATATCCACCGAGGATTCCACGCTGTGTGGGTGGATGCCTGAAAGGGGACTGTAGCCCGTGGGAAGCCCGCATCAGAGCAAGTCGCTGCCGGAGCCTGTAGCCCGTGGAAGAGGGAATGCCCACGCTGGAGCAGGCTGGCCAGTGGGACTTTTGGGACGCTGCGGGTGGCTCACGCTGGAGCAGTTTCCCCTGAAGGACTGTGCCTCAGACTCACGAGGGGTGGGCTGCCCCTCGTGAGGTGTCTCGCGTTGGGCAGTTTGTGATGAGTTGCCCTTCGTGGGACGACTCACGCGGAGAAGAGAGCGTGAAGCTTGTCTCCCGTGAGAGGGACCCCACAGTGGCCCTGGGGAAGAGTGAAGAGTCCTCCCCCGGAGTGAAGAAGCGGTGGGACCAAAGTCGGATGAACTGACCGTAACCCCCATTCCCTGTCCCCCCTGCGCCGCTCGGGGGGGAGGAGGTGGAGAAACCGGGATTGATGTTAAACCCGGGAAGAAGGGAGGGATGGGGGAAGGTGTTCTGTTTAAGATTTGTTTGCTCTTTCTTACTCCTCACTACTCCTCTCTGATTAGTTCTTAATAAATGTACCTAATTTCCCCAAAACTGAGTCTGTTTTGCCCGGGACGGTAAGTGAGAGTGATCTCCCTGTCCTTATCCCAAACCCTGAGCCCTTGGAAATATTTTCTCCCCCTGTTCAGCAGTGAAGGGGGGGGTGAGTGAGCGGCTGTGTGGGTACCTGGCGGCTGGCCAGGGTCAACCCACGACATTAACAAACAAATATCCAGATCCCACACACTCATTGCTCGATTTTATTTTATGAATAGGAATAGTCTGTTTTCATTTGATACTGAAGAAATGCAGGTTAATTATACATTATATTACTTGTTCACTACCGAAGAATCTAAAAAGAAGTAAGCTTTTCTTATTCCTCCTTTAAAGTTATGCTATCCATTCGTGTTACCTTCTCTGAGCTCCCAGTACAATGCCAGAGCTGTGGAAAGCAAGAATTTAATTTAGTCCTTGCTCTCCTGGTGCTTCGCCAATATTTCTGAGGATTCTTCTAAAGACCTAAAAATCTTAAGGAATTAAGTAATAACTCACAGATATGATAGCTACATAGATAAGGACTAGGAGAAAGCATGGTGAAATCTGTCTCCATAGGGCTTTCACAACAGGTAAAGATGATACCCTGTCAGTCCTTGCTCCCTGTAACAGTTCTTAAATGCATATTTGAACTTACATTGCTTTTCTCTCCTTCCAAATGCAAAATATCTTACGGTGTTCTTGTTGAGAAATACGCTTCCATCAGTTCAAGTACTTATTTTCACTGTGATTGAATGAAAGCTCGTCCTCTTCAAGCTAAAGGGTATTTTGTTGTCATTTCATACACAAAGAACTGGTATCAGTTATGTCAAACACACAAGTGTAGTGTGTTTGGATATTGCATGTACATTTTCCTCCCTCACATTCGTATATGAAAAATTACCAACGGCATTTTTTTCCCCTCAGGCATATCATCCCCTCAAAATAAATCTACTTACAGTCAATCTGTTTCTTACTCGCTTTCACAGATATCTCCTCTATAGCCCTGCTACTCCTTATCATCCATAATTAGACATTTCTGCTTGCTTATTTTTCTGATGTTTGTTTTGCTTGGTATCTCCTTGTAGAACTAATACCCTGCTTTCTTTAGTATTTCAATACGTGCATGGTAGGAGAGCAGATGGAAACTACCAGCTATGTACGATGCCAAGTAGCTTCTGCACAAGTGGAGACTCCAAAAGCTGTAAAATCTACACAGGATTTTTTACTACCGTGACATTTTCTACGCCTCAGAGGTTCTGGGGAAGACTAATAAAAGGCAGTCTCGGGAAACTGAGAAGAAACACAGTTTTAGCACAAAGTGACCACACAGCGACAGCGAACTGAGCGGCTGCATTCAGGCACGCATGGCACGTGAGGCTTCAGAACCTGTGCAGGGAAGAGTGAGAACACTTAGGGCTACAAAGCACCATAAACATTGTTTCAGGCTCCTCAGTGCTAGCAGGCATCACCCTTCTATTAAAAATGTTACCTCATGTCTTGCTGAATTCCCAAGAGGTATTTAGAGATGTTCTTCACACACCCGAGTTTGTCAGGTGAGGGGCAGGGGGAGGCATGGGAGGAAGTTACTCATCACCTATTCTCTTGTCTCTGCCTTAAAAAAACCCTAGTTTTCTAAAAAAAGCGTATCTGAGCAAGTTCACATGGAGGTAGGATATTTCACAAATCACTTATTTTGCTTGAACTGGTAGCAATAAAATCACTCCTGCTTACTCTACAAAAAGAGCCCCAGCTAGTGCTCCTCACAGTTCTGCTTCCTTCCAATGCCATTTTCAGAGGGCAGAAAGAAGGAGACAGAAAACATCCCTTGGAGACAAAAAGGAAGCAAAAAAAGATTTGTATGAACACGCTGCCGGAGCACAGAGCACCACGGGCACAGCAGAGGGACCGCTAGCGCCTGAGGAGGGAGATCTGTATGGTTAAGCCTGGGAACTGACATCAATAAAAACCAGCAAGCTGATGAAGAGGGAAGGCCCAGTTCTCACGCAGAAGAATGACCCCAGCCTAAAGGAGAATATCCCTTCCAGACTTCACTACTATCAGTTACAACACGGTATTGCTATCCTGTCATATTTATATTACTGCAGGATGAAAATAAGATCATAGCAACCAAAGATCAAAACCAGTGGTGAATTAAAAGGGTTCAGACGTACATCTGCCATGGTTTGCAGTGCAAGTGCCAGATAGTTGTTCTGTTCAACATCTTGCCGGGCTTTGCGCAAGAGATTCTCAGACACTGGTGTTCTTTTCTCCCCAGCTCCTCCACTTGTACGCTTTCACTAATAACTTCTTTGGATAGAGCAAACCAGAACAGATGTGTTCATGGATTCTGTGGCTGGACTAATCACAGCCAGCAGCACAGGACAAAGTAAAAAACAAAACAAAAAACCACAAACACAGAAGATGGTCCGTAACACATGCGGTTATGGAACAAGATTTTATTTGTCACATTAGTCCACAGAAGTGTGGAGCAGACACATTAAGCATTAAACTAAAAGTCTCTTCTGTCATCTTCAACCCAAATATCAGCTTTGTCATATACCATCCGAACCCTTATTTTAGAAGTGTGGAGACAGCTTTGGGTTTTTACCTTTTTAAAAAAAAATTAAAAAATCCTGTTGCCTGTAACATTATTGTGAATAAACAATGTTACTTTAATAAAAAGGTTTTTATTCACCATATGCAAGTGTACATGCTTTTAAAGACAAAACAATTACTAGTGTGTTTTAAAAGTCCATATTCAGTTTAATAACAGACTAGTTTATTCCTCTTTAGTACTTGTAAGAATCATTAGACATCTTTCAACTCCCACTAATTATTTTGGTTTTGGCAGACAGTACTGTTTCCTTCTGCTCCTTTTTTGAATAAATCTGAAATTAACAAGTCAATAAACTGACATATTTACAGTAAAAAATAACTTGGCTCCCCTCTTGTCTTCCTCCCACTTCTCATATTCCTCTTTGCAGATGAAAAGGTTATCGTTTACCTACTGGCTCTACATATACTTACAACAATTTGGTGAGAGACCCAGGCATCTTTCCTTTACATCAACAGGATCTCAAGTTAAAGACCTGATATTACGGTAAGCTGTTTGTGTTGTCTTAGGTTCTGACTAATAGCTTTAAATAATTTAGAAACTAGAGCAAACCCTTCTTTTGAGGGGGGAAAAAAAAAATCCGAGAAAGAAAAAGCAAACATGAGTTGCTTCAGTGAACTCAGATTGCTATGAGAAGTACACAATCATTAAACGCTCCAAAAATTGCTTTTATTTAAATGTGGAAAGAAACGTATTTGAAAAGGGTAGTTTTAGTGTACCAATTAAAAAAAAGATGTTTGAATCTTTAAACCTATTTTCTTTCTAACTACAACTTATGTAACTGAGATGTGTATAGGGAAATCTGGGGCAGCAAACATCACCTCAGACATAGAAATGGTTTCTGAAAAACGATGTTTTGCTATACTGTCAAGGACAGAGGCCATCTCCAGCAGCTAAGTGATCATGAGGAGTTCAGACAGGCTGTCTTTGGCAAAGCACCCATGCTCCTAACATTACCTTGACATGACAAGGTCAGTTTATACAAAAAAAAAAGTCATACTGAGAAGTACATGTCCAAGTTCTCCAGCTTACTCCAAACTTGTACAGGACAGCCAAGGCCTGGGATGGCATCGCTGCTCAAAAAGTAGCAGCTGCAAAACACAACTAGTGAGCAAGTGTTTGGGAGTACTTATTGCAGAAGCAATTGAAATGTTTGTTTTCCTGTGGTGTCTCAGCAAAATTCTCAGAATTGCGTCTGAATTCCAAAAGCAAAACCAAGCCTTAAACACAGTGTTCAAAAAAGTTGAAGGAAATGACAGTTCTCTCTTCTCAGATGAGGAAGTTCCCCAAACCCACTGCATGAACAGGAACAGAGGTGACAGAAATAGATGAAAACAGAAGAGCAGAGGAACTGAAGTTATTTTGAGGTTTGCAGAGATCCTTCCTAGTTAACAAGTGCTTGGGTTTGTATGTTAAAGAAATCCCACTGCACACATGCTATGATTTCGGTTCCAATTCTGACAGAATTGATCTTTCTAGAAGCAGCCAATTGTCCATCAGCTCCATCAAGTCATCATAGGTTTAGAACTGTCAGACATACACAGTAGATGAGAAATAGTTTACATTACTAAACAATTATTTGTTGATTTGTAATTGTAATGGTGAAAGACTGGAGGGCTGAAAGACATATTCCGGTTAACAGGTTGGTTATTTGGTTAAAACTAAACACACCCACATTGTTTTAACTTTTTTCTTCTGGGCAGTTAATTACTTGTCATTCTTGATTCTTCCTGAAAGAATATCTCAAGGCCTGAAAAGGTATTTCACAAGGATTGTCATAACATTTAAACACTCGACTAAATCAAAAATCCTTTACAAAACAGGAGGTCAAATCTTATTAACCTAAAAGCCAGACACATATTTAACTCATTAGCTTGTATGAGTAAGATATTTTCTCTTTTCCCATCTCGCAGCTAGAGGTGCTTTGCAATGCCTCTAAAACACCAAAAAAGCTGCAGATAACTCATGCAGCTTTTATCACATTAGCCACAGTCCGCAGTTCTCATAATCATTAGCTTTGAAGTACATTAAACAAAGCGGAACACGACCTTAACAGTTGATACTTTCATCACACCACCTAAGAACCATTCTTTATCTCCCATGCTTTATTAAGGCCACCAAACAAGATGCTGTTCAGAGCTCCTGCAAACACAAACGGGCAGAAAAGAAGCTGCTGCACAGCCAAAGCAAAGCCAGGGGTCACCAAGCTACAAGAAGGGTTCATGTTTTTAAAGACAGAGCCCCCAGACAATTCCCAACCCGCCCCTCTGCTCTTGGCTGGGCTGAGGGATCAGCAAGGAGGAACACATGCAGGTGTGCAAAAAGAGTAGACAAAAAAACCCTGAAGCTTTGAATTTTAAAATAATGCAACATAGCATAGCTCTACTTACGAGTAAAATGCACAAATTATTTACATTTATGTCTAGTACTACCTTTTAAACATAGAATTAGGGGGATGGAAAGCAAGAAGAGATGACATGGCATTCTTCCAGCAAATTCAGGAAGATATTTCATACAGGAATTCATCCTACTTTAATTGTCACAGTACAGTGCTGTTACAGACCTTCTCCAGCATAAACCCTCTTTCTAATGACTGTACTAAGGTATTTATACTATGTAAATATATATATTCCTAACACGACTGATGCTGTTTACTTACATTTCTGTCCATTTGTACTGCTTTAAACACCAAGAGGGAAATAAATCCAAAACTTAGTGAACTGTGGGATTAATTTCTTGTATTGAAGTGGCCAGCCTCATTATCTCAAACAAATTTTAAACATAAATTTAAAGAAAATATGCTGTTCTGTCAAACCAGTAATTCAAGACGCAGAAAGTACTTCCTTTCCTCCTGCAAGAATACATTACATTACTTCCCCACATCCCTCAAGTTCCACTAACCTTTTGTCATTCAGTTCACAAGACTAGCAGTGCTCAAAAGACATGAATTAAACCCAAGAATTTTAAAGATATTTCCAAATTTAACTACTCTGGTCTATCACATATCCGAGGAAAAATGCAAAGTTATCACTAATCGCAGTTGACTATATAGATGTCTCTCCCTACCATCTGCCCACTATACAAACGTGTAACGACAGATACTGACTGGATCAGTGATATGCAAGTGTACATAAAATAAAGAAACCCAGACATTAACTTTTGAAGTCACGTTTGCACACCAGTTTTTAACAGTACTTTGAACGCACAGCAGCCTAAGGACTGAGGATACGACAGATGTACCCTATACTAATCCATATTTAGCCCGTGTTTTACAAAGACGGAATAACCTATTACATATGCAAAACATGCATTGTCAGAACCTACTTTAAAAGGTACTCAGCCATGCCCAAAATGTGTCTTTATGGATGATGAGAAACCCAAAACCAAATTTGAAATTTTGAGAAAAAGAGCTTTAGATACATTAGTTGCAAAGGACTTGAAAGAGCTAAGAGTAGCTAGGAAATGGATGTGAAGAATCCTACCAGCACTAACTCCTCTCCACCGGTACATTCTATGATATGTAAGATTAGAAGTTGAATTAAACTACATATAAACACGGCATTTACATCTACAGAATAAATTTCAACCGAGTTACTACAAGGTAGTATTGCTAGAACTCCACTACACCATGTATGAACATTTTTCCATCTGAGAGAAAGAGATGAGAGAAGGAAATAAGAGACCCAACTCTTAAGAACGAATTCAAAACCACACCATCCTGGCACGCTCCCACAGGGAGCAAGTCACTTAGCAGCTCAGAGGCACATTAATCCCAGGTCATTTTTGGAGTCAGCTTGAGCTGGCAGAGCTGTAACGAAAGCATTCTGCAGGCCAACAGACACACGGCCTGTGGTTTCAGCATTGGATAGGAAAGTAGATGAGTGACAACACTTCATTGATACATTGGCAAGTGAACAAATCATTCACTGGAAATGACAGATGAAGAGACAAAGTCAAAGTAAACGTAAACACCTAAATTCAATCTCAAACTCAACTTGAGAATGTGAACATACAGGACAGACAGTCTTACGAAAATAAATTTTGGAACTCGTGACTGCATTTAATAGCAAACTTAACATTGCCACAAGCCTTCACCTTGTATCACCTCTCAGGTTAATTCTGTAAACAATTCATACCTTAAAGAAAAAGCCAACAACCATTCCTCCTTCCTTGGTAATTATTCCTCATCACACCTAATCAAGCCACAACAATTCTGAAAAATACAGTGGACCTAAAAGAGGAGAATATGGTTCTGGTCTAAAACTTCACTGCTGTAAAAAAAAATTAAAATAAAATACAGAATCTGTAAAAGTATCTCTAAATTGATGGAGGGGAACAACAGACTCTAAAGTTTTAGCACCTGGAGAATTGCAGCTTTGGAGCTTTAAAGCATCCTGATTTGACTGTAAGGATACCATAGACATGCTCAGGACTCAATCTATGCTACAACATTTTGGTAAACATCTCTCACCTCAGCAGAATGGCATCATTTTGCGTTAGACTGAAGTACTGGTCACATCAAAAATGACCAGACAAGAATTGGGGAACTGGAGACAGTACGTGATTGAGAACACGCGATTCACACCCACGGTGCAAGTTTCAAGTAGCCCTTTAATACCAAGACACAGGGAATATTTCACATACAAGGGATCATACAGAGGAAAAACAACACTAGGTGGTGTGGCAAGAAGGAAATTCAGTATATTAATAAAATATAACAACCAAGGTGCTTTTCTTTTTCCCCCCACCTGTGTTGTCGCTCACCTACGTGACGGTGACGGGCCCGGTGACACACGTGGCTCCGGCCACACGATGTGTCTGTTCCCACGGGCTCTGCCCTCTCACTGCTCCAACAAGTTACCATCAGCGTTTGGTAAGTTTAACACCTCTGCTGTTCATTCACGTCTTCACATCGCGCCTTGTTACCGACAGCTAATACCGACCAGCTGGGTTTTTTTTTCAATTAAAAGAACCGAGTTTTAACACCAGCGGGTCAGAAACGCAGACACAAACGCAAAGCGCTTTAACAACTGAGCTCGCTTTAAGCGTGATTTAAAACTTTAAATCTCAAAGCGACACCCCACAAATAAAACGCAAGTTTACTTTTTTTTTAGCTCCTCTCCTTTTTTAAACAGCAAAACGCCGAGCCCCGCCGTGGGCGCACCCGGCCCGCAGCGCAGCCCCCGAGCCCGGGGCGGTCCCTCCCGGCTCCAGCGCTCAGCGACCGCCAAAACCACCCCGATCGCCGCTTCTCTCCGGGCACCGGCGCCTCGTTCACAACTCCCGCTACCCCACTCACCTCGGCACAACTTGAGAACCGAGTGCGGGAGCGCAGCCGCCGGCGAGCGGGGCTGCGGGCGCCCCGGCCCCTCAGAGGCGGCTTTTTCCCTCTGCGCGGCCGCCGAGGTGAGGGGGAGAAGAGCGGGTGACCGCGCACCCGGAGGGGGCTCCGCGCTTGGTTTCCCGCCCCCGCTTCACTTCTCTCCGCGGCGGGGAAGCCCCTTCCCATAGCCGAACACCCCCTCTTCCCGCCGCAGCCTCCCCTCAGGAGGGTGCAGCCCCCTTCCTCCTCCTCCTCCTCCCCTCAGGCACTAACGGAACGCGCGTCGCGAGCCCGGCGGCCCCCTCTCCGCGCGACCCAAAAGCGAGACAACCCAGAAAGCTTCGCTCAATTGAGGAAACAAACCGGGAGACGCCAAACCCCCAACCCGCCGCACCCCCCACAGCGCCGGCGGCCGAGAGACGAGCGCACTCACCCGCTCGCTGCTTCTGCCGCCACCGCCACACCCCCGCCAGCAGCTGCTCCCTCCCGCTCCGCGCTCCGCCGCGGGTGTGCTCCCCCCCGCGCCGCCAACGCCTTGGGTAGTCCCACCGCCCCGCCCCGCCCCGCTGAGGCCCCGCCCTCCCCGCCGGCCCCGCGCTCCGATTGGGTGCTCTCCCCACCCCGCTCCCCCGCCTCTCCCCGCCCCCGCCCCGCGGGGCATTGTGGGGATTGGAGTCACCCGGAGGAGGACTACAACCCCCAGGGGCCCCCGCGGCCGCCGGTTAGTTCCGGACAACGCCTGGTGTGTGGTAACAGCGGCGGACGCTTCCTCCTCGCCCAGGCGCTTCCGGCGCGGCGGAGAAGCCCCCTCGAGAGCTGCGAGGGCTCCGTGGGTCCCGGCGGGGGGAGGTGAGGTGCTGGGCTGTGTCTCGCCGCCGGCCTTCCCGCCTCGGCGTGAGCCAGCGAACGCGTTCGGAGAGGGTGTGTGGGAGGGGTGTCCGCTAGTGTGTTTGCGCAGGGCCTGGCTCGCCCTTCGAGGCTGCGCCGCGTTAGGAGCGTAAAACTCTTCCCAGCATTGGGGCCTGGCGGAGCGGTGGCGGCGGGGGGGAGAGGACGGGGCGGGCGGAGGAGCGGTGGGGGCCGCCGGTAGCTCCCGCCGCAGGTGAGCGCGGCCTCGGGCCTCACCGTGTGGGGAAGGCGGAGGGTGCCCCTTTCCCCGCCGGCGAGAGGGCCCTGCCGAGCGCCGGGTGACCTCTTTCCTCTCGCCCCGAGGCCGAGGTGCAGTGGGACCAGGGCTTGTCCTTCTCCCCGTCCTTCCCGCAGCCCTCCGTGACCGCCCGCGGGTGTTTGGGGCCCTCCCTGCTTTAGGGTGGGGAGAGCGGTTGAGGGAGCGCAGGGGAGGCCCGGCTTGAGGCCCCTGGGCCTGGGCTGCCCGGAGAGCCCCGGGAGGGCGGCCGGGGGGGACGCCCGGGCCTGGGCAGCGTTAGGCCCTGATGTGTCTTATTTTTAGCTCGTCCTAACGTCGGAGCAGAGCGCTGTCAGGTGGCTGCGGTGAGCGGCAGCGGCGCGGTCTGTGCCTCCTCAGGTAGGGAAGAGGAATGGGAAAAAAATAAAAAAAAATAAAAAAAAAGGCATCTTGGCTCCTTCCCGCAGACCTGACTGGTCTAGGGCTGCCCAACTCCACAGGGCAGGGACAGCAGATAGCCCAGGCTGTGCTGCTCTGGGTAACTGAACAGTCTGGGCAGAGCTTCAGTGCTTGGATGTAGCATTAAGGTGCTCACTTAACTGTTCCTTCCCTGTAAACATACTGGGGCACAGGTAGATGGCTGAAACCTTGGGCCAGGTTTGTGCTGTTCCTGTTATTGGAGGAACTAATTGCAACCTGGTATTTGTTTACTTGAATTTGTGTGTTCCAAAGTGTGTCTTACCTGTTAGCGGTTGCCAGAGAAATAGTTGTACTTTCACATTCGCAGAGAGGGGAAAAAAAAGAAACGGGGATATGTTATTCTGATTATATGTTAAGAACTATGACCTGTTTAAGTTATACCGCATAATAATTTCGGTGTTGCTAACTAGTGAAATTAGGGCACAGTGCAGGAGGTTATAGTTTCTCATGTGGTAGGCAGATGAAAAAAGCTTGGTGTGTTAGAACAGACTTCTGTCTTGAAGTTCAGCAATGCAAAAGAACGTGAACTAGTGGTAAGCCTGAGTTCAGAGTAGGCTTGGATATTGGTTTTTAAGTTGATGTGACTCTAAAAATACATATCTTCAGTTTATTGCAAGTTCGTGTCATTTCAGAATTAGTCATACGAATTGCTCTTAAATAATAAAATGCATAAGCAGTTATGCTTTGTCAGAGTGAACTCAGCTGTAAGTGGCTATTATGTGTATGGAGATGTTTGAAAACTACATATCTCTATTCTAGCGAGAGGCATTTAAAGATAATATTAAAACTTTAATGCTGTTTTCTGGTGACATTTCTTTTATTAACTCTTCAGTGGTCTTTTATTAACTCTTCTCCTGGGTGTAAGAATTAGTGGAATATGGAATCAGTGCAGTAAAGTACCTTTTAAAGTTTCTTGTTATTTTTACTGATTTCAAAGTAGGGTGTTCTTGTCCAATGATAATTAATTCAGCCATACTGTCATGAGGTCACCTCAGTTTTAAAAAGAGGGAAAACGATTCTGTATGTCAAGAGCAAAGCCTTTAAGCTTTGTACCGTGTACTCTAAACTACATAACGGGAAGTGAAATATGTAGTTGAAATACAGTGCTGGCAGGTAAGTTACCACCTGACAAGGAAAAGAATTAGGTTTTATTATTTCTTCTGAGTGACCCTTAATAAGGGAAACTTAGTCATGGTGTATGCATATGGTTAAATGAGCGTACTCTGCAAATCTTTTCTGTAAAATTTTCCACTGTAATTTATTAATTACCTGAACTCTCTCCTGCCATACGTGTCAGCCTTACAAATAGGGAGCCAAGCTCTTTGCCTCTGAATTTGGGTTAGAATTCATGATGCTATTTCCATTCCCCAACTGTTTCTTCCTGAACTTGATTTAGTTGCTCTGGTAATTCAGGGTTCTTGGGTTAAAGGTAAAGCCTCCTCTTGAGTCCTTGCTGTAAAAAGTGGAGCGGAGCATCTTGGCAGTAAGAATAGTGTTTTCTAGTGAGAATAGAGCTGTATTTTGCTTGAAACCCACCATTGAAATAATCCCGGTGGATCACTACCTAAGGCTTTATTTCTCTTTAGTACTTTTCTAAAAATTAATGTCTGTGTGCTTCAGGTTTTCCAGATCTAAGGTAGGTGAAGCCAGGAGAGGGAAATAGCGACAACATCAGTGCGTAGGTAGATCTATTGATGATACAACTGAAGATTGAAATCCTGCCACTTGATACCTAGTGTTTCTGTTGTTTTAAAACTCTTCAAAAAGTTGCAGTCATGAGACTCTGGCTCTTCTTAAACACCTTTTTTACACAGATACCTTGCTCATTTCCTCACTGGCAAATGAGCAGGTGTGGGCTTGGTGATGGTTGCTGCACTCTGATTTATATTGTGATGGTTATAGTCTTATTAAGTAGCTCTGCAGTTCTGCTGCTTGATTTTAGTGCATGACCAAAACAGTCAGTAAGTGATACGGATTAGAGAAAGCAAATCATCACCTTAGATTACTGATAACAGTAGTTGTGCATTTTGGGGAGTGTGATAGGTTTTGGTAATTACCCTTTCACAGAATGTGAAATTTCTGGCTTACGGGAAGTTTATCCTAATGTAGAGATTTTTTCCTGATAAAGTTTAATGTTTTCAAATGTCATTGGGTGCATATGGGGGAAATAGGTCTATCAAAGAATCCTTCCAAATTTGTTTTCTCATCTAAAATGTACCAGTTCTCTCAATGTTTGCTGAAAAGCTAGGATAATATTTTAGTGCTGAAACCTAAAGAGTGTGAGATTTATATTGACATTAGTTAGTACAGTTCTTGGAATACAACTTGACGTGTTTGATGGCTTAAGACTGTGCAGCCAGGATCGTATTCACTGGCATCTTAGCACAGTTTTCAAATTCAGTCTTCTCAAATTCTGTATATTGTTCTGTACATTCTCTCCAATGATTGTTTTCATGTGATGTGGCTAATGGTACATAGAGATTTCAGTCTGTGGGATCACTGTAACAAAGAAAGATCAGGCTTGCATGCACATTAGTATTGGGCAGTATTCTATTACCCTTTCCTTTTCTTCCCCCTCAAACCAATTAACAAGTTTGCCAACAGAGTAACACCTTTTTTGCATCTTACAGCAGTTTGCCAGGATTTTATGAACAGCACAACTACGTTATGCAGTTCTAATAGATTACTTTCTTAAGGAATCTTACTCCATCTGTTTTTTTGAGAATGTAAAAAGCAAATTGGCAGATGAAACTAGGGTAGACTCATCTGAAATACAAGATTCTTTTGAGATTGTAGTGAACTGAAGTTAAGCTTTTAGAAGACAGTGTTGCCATAAAGCTTGGCAGCTATGCAGATGGCTGCTTTTGATCGCACACCAAAAGTACTGAAAGCTCCTAGTTGCTGCATGATAATGTGCATTAAACTCTGACTTTACTCAGGCAGTTCTGAAGGCTAGTGGACCTTCTAATTATTGGTCTAAATAATAGAACAGAAATTTCAATTTTCCAGGGTATTTGGGCCATCTTTGGGATTGAGACTTTCTTTAAAGATACTCGTGTGTGGTTTAGTGCAGCGATGACAAACGATCCTTCTGTAATGCGAATGTGAGGGGTTTTGGTGAAGGTATTTATCCCTCCTATTTAACACTAGCAAAGACTGCAGTGCATCTAAGTTACATCTGAAAGATGTGAAAAAATTGATCCCTAGCTGCAAATACAACTAGTGTGGTAATGTCAGCAGTCAGATACTTGCACGGCAGCGTGACACTACCTAGTGTATCTTCTGGAAAATGGGAAGACTTCTAGAATAATGAACAACCAGTGAGATATATTGAATATAATCCTTTTCATATTTTGGTAAAAAAGTACTTGATGTTCTTATATATTTCTTGTATGCATGTATAGTTAAATCTACGTCTTGTCTTCAGTCACAGCTCTTGTATCCTTTGTGTTAATATAAATCTAAGCTTTTTATTTTCTTTGAAGAGCACCAGTGTCTGATAAAGAGCTAATAGATGGTGTATAATTGTTTTTATATAGGAGCTTTAACTGTACCGTACATTAGTAACAATAGCTTATGGCTTCTCAGGAGAAAATGAGATCTCTGTGGTAGTCTACAGTGTAATAGGAGTTCATCATAAAAATCCATCATTTCAGTCAGTCTTTCTTTCTCTTTGTGGATACTGCTAACCCATAAAACCAGAGTAATTATATCTAATGGTTATTTTGTCCTTTTTTGCCCTTCTTCCTATGATCAAAAAACTCTTTGGATAGACTAGAACAATGTTCAATGATCTGATTTAACCATTTTATATACTTACTCTGTTGAGAATACAGTACTTTAAATAAAAACTTGCAGTAATCTGTGAATGCTCTCTTCAGTGGTGCTTTTTAGTGTAGTCCCTTGCATGAGTATACATTTTTACTGACATTCTCTTCCAGAATTAAGCAATAAACCAAAGAGCTCTCCATCTACTCTGCCCTTTGGATGCCAGAGTCTGTAGTGCAGGGAATATGCATGTATAATAAATGGGACAGCTTGTACTTGCAGTTGTGAGTGAAGACTTGTTCAGACAAGTTTCTTCCCCCCCATGTGAGTAGAGTAGACCTTGCATGAATTTAAGTAACTCTGAACCAAGTTCTTTAAAGATACTCAGCTTTATGGGAAATGATGAATATTCACTTAGGTTCTTCCATGTTCTCTACAGCTATAAAATATCTGTGGGTTGGTGATAAAGATGTGAGAGGCCTGACTTTTGTAATTCTGTCCATGTGGACTTTTCTCATCTATACAGACCCTTTTTTTAAAGTCTTGATTGGAACAGTAAGAAAAACAAGGATGAAGTTTGGCAGTAAGTAGTTCACGTCAGAAGACTTGTATAAGGAACTATTTATTGTTGCTATAGTCATATTTAATTTCTCTTCAAATTATGTTTTACCTGTTGGATGTTTCTGCAGTGTGACCAATTCCTCATTAATTTTCTCATTTTTGAGTGTATTCATACTGCCTTATCACATGCTCAGATGAGACATGCACGGTATTTGTGCTCATCCGTGTTCTTCTCTGTGCTCACCATAATCAGTAGCAAATTTCACTTGTATAATTGTTGCTAAACCACTCTATACGTGCCTTGGGCGAGAAAAAAATAATCTTCTCTTGGCTTTAAACAACCTGAAAACTTGTAGCCAGTGTAGAGCATAAGAGAGTATAGCTTGAAGAAATACCATGGCATTTTTTTTAACTTGTTCGCACTATTGAGAAGTGATATTGATTACTGTAGTAGCTTCTGTTGTTTCTTAAAAAATTCAAATACTTCGCTTCTTACAAAAATGTCAATAAAATCAGTATGTTAGGAGCAAAAACCCTCTCCTCCAGTGCATTAAATATTCCAGGCAAATCTGAAAATTAAAACTGTTAATATCTTTCTGCGTGTTTTTATTCTTAACTTGGACTTTGGGACTTTATTATATAAAATATTTTTAAATAGTCTTTTGAACAGAAATTATAGCAGGCTGTAACAAGGACTTCTTATGAACTGTAGGGTGACTTTTTTTCCACCTAATTTCTGGGTCTCAGCAACGATCGCTCCGTGATGGATACGATGAGCTGGACTGGGTGGAGAACTTCCAAACCCTAGGTTCAGTTACTGGAAGAATAATTTTCCATTGAGTTAACGTAGCTGTTGACACACCCTGAGTGGAAACATGACTTAGAACTTCCGCTTATTTAAAACCAAAGTTGTTATAGCCAGAATTCAAATGGTAGAAAGTACGCGCTGATCTCCAGCAGAATCACAGCTTGATGCATATGCGAAAATAAGGAGTATTTCTAGGTAGTCTTAATGTCATTTGTCATAGTGCCATTGTATGGGGTTTGGGTTTACAGCATGTAATGTTCAAGCTTTTTCTTTATGCGAGTTGTCAGGAATCTTAAGCTGCTGCTTACAAGTGGTGGAAAGATTTTTGTAATACTTACCAAATAAAGTCACTTCTTTGAGGAACTCCCGCAGAGCTTAAAGTAAAATTATTTTGATAGTCGCTTACTTGTATCTGTTCGCCTGATAGATTTCCGTTGGGGTTTTGAAATTACACGAAGTAGTCGTTCCATATTTACTCAGCTCATAAGTAATTCCTAGTTTCTAGGCACTGACAAACTGTTCTGTGCCTTTTCATTTTTTAGTCATGAGCATTCGTAATCGTGTTATGTTTTGGTTTTTTTCTCGCACAACCTAAGGACAACAAATTCTTCAAGTTCTTCAGGTATTCTTGCACAACGAGGAAAAAGAAGAAACATTTCAGTGAATGAGGAGTCTTTTGCTTCTATAGTGTTTTCCTTGAGAAGTGGGTCTTTGAATGAGGATGACAATGGAAGAGATGAAGAATGAAGCAGAGACCACTTCTATGGTTTCCATGCCCCTCTATGCTGTTATGTACCCTGTCTTTAATGAGGTAAGCTGCGTTTTGCTTTAGAATGTAATAATTCCTTTTATTTTGGGAAATGTGAGCAAATTTGGGAAATTGCTCATCTTGATTGGGAAAGCTTTGTATCCAACACGATCTTCTTTCTACGCAGTGTTTTACCCTTCTTTTCCATGAATACTGTTTCATGCTTATCAAAGATTTGAGAGTTGTCTTGGCCATGTTCTTTTTTCGTGTCCTCATTTGCAGAGGATTTTCACAAAAATGCCAGGTCTGGTGTTCAATGGTAGGAAGTAACATACTGTTGAAGATGCACCTGTGAACAGCTTGATACATTTTAATGTTACTGCTGATGGTTATTATTTAAATTTGGGGGTTTGGGGGAGTATTGGGGATTGTCATTACGTTCTCGGAAACTTGTGGCAGACTGTAGGCTGGATAAATGCAAAATACATCCAGTGCTATGTTTAATTTTTATGTTTTTATTTGGGGAAGAAGTCTTTCCTTTGGGATTCAGCTTCACAGTACCTCTCCCTTAAAGGAGACCAGTCATTTGAATGCTGCTGTCAAATCCTTTTTTCATTATGCTATCTAAGGCAAGGCATGAGGACTTGACTTGTTTTCTTCTGATAACATTAGCATTGCTAATAACTCTGAACTTTTATTGCAGCTAGAAAGAGTAAATCTGTCTGCAGCTCAGACGCTGAGAGCAGCTTTTATTAAGGTAAGAGGTAACTTTAACTGAAGAATGATTGTTTCATAGGTAAACCGTATATGATGAAGCTAAAAAATCAGTGGTTGTCTTTCCTTGTGGTTTGATGATTGAAGCCTGCATTCTTCATCCAGTAGTATGAAAATAATAACAAAGTGGACAAACGTGTGGAGTGTAAGCTTGAGATGTCTGTAGATGTTACAAGTAGAAACCTGAATGATAGAAACGTAACAAGCAATTCTAAGCCAACAGAATCATGCCTTGTTTATGTAGAATGAAAACTTAAATGAGGAATCAGTGAAGGTAATAAGATAATAAACTTAATTTAAACGTGACAAGATTATGTAGAATAGGTGCTCGTGAGAAGTAGGCACATAGCAGACTTGGGTTTACAAAGTGAATGGTAATGTGATTCATTTTTTTATGAATGAGAATAAATTCAATGTTTGTGTTTGCATATATTTGTATTTGTACATGGAAAGAGTCTTCTAACTTTTTTCATTCTTTAGCAATATAATAGAATACAGATACTCCTTTACTGCTTTATTGAAGGGATGATCTTTTGAAGTACTTCAAACAAAAATAATTGTAGATGTGACAGATCTTAACATGACCTGTGCAGTTAACTAATACTTCCCTGTTTCTACACTTAAATCTAAGTGTACCTAGGCAATCTTAAGTCCCAACTAGAGCTCGAAACATTAATAAAAGTGGTGGTGAGGAGCTGAGCTGAACAGAGATAATGTAAAAGCCAAGATATTGGTGGAAATGGTAGTGCTAGCTAAAAAAAATATTAAAAAATCACACACCCTCGTTCTTATTCCACACAGCATAATTTTTTGATTGCAGCACAGGTCATGTGAATACCTGCAGTGTTGGTCTAGCCTAGCTTTACTTAGATATGTCATCAATCAAAAGTGTTTTTTTTTCCTGAAAAACCAATTCCAAGATGACGTTTGAGCGTGTGATGTGATTGAAGAGGCACATTTATGAAATGTCATGGGGAAGGTTGGGGAGTAGCAACTGTGTTGTGAGTGAAGTAAATTCCCATGGATACAATGTGTTTGTCTCAAAGCTTAGTGGTTATGGAAATATAACACAGTATAGAATTTCATAAAAAGAACACATTACCTTTCTTATTCAAATGGAAATGAGTGGAAGGGCTTATTGGAAAAGTTGTTTATAAAAACCTCAGCAATCCAAGAAAAATGGATGTGGAAGAATGGTTTTCAGTGTCATCTGCTAGTTTAAAGCCATTGGATTTGCCAAGTTTCTAGCAAACTCCTGCAGTGTGTGAAGCAAGTCGCATGCCTTTGTGCTTGCAATACTCAAGTCTTGCATATTTAAGAATAAAACTTTTCTTTGCCATACAGGCTGAAAAAGAAAATCCAGGTCTTACACAGGACATTATTATGAAAATTTTGGAGAAAAAAAGCGTGGATGTGAACTTCACAGAGTCTCTTCTGCGTATGGCAGCTGATGATGTAGAAGGTAATACGTTATCTCTCATTTTGAATACTGAGCAACCAGAAAAAGCATATATGGAGTTTCATATTCACCTTCCTTTTCTTTGCTTCAAATTAAAAGCAGTAGTTACACTGTCAGAGAAGGGAAGTATATGGTAGACTTTAAGATATTTTAATACTGCATTTGATGAGTGTAGTGTCTTTGGTGTCGCGAATAAAATAAGATGGGCTCTTTTTCCAACTTGCAGTAATAAAGGTTATTGTTGCACTGTCTTTCTGCTGGCGCAGATTGTATTCACTGCGGTTTTCTGGTCATGGCTATTTTTGTGCTGTTCACCTTCAAATGTAGCAGGGCGATACCGGTGGAATTTGTGAAGTTGCATTTTAAAGCTGTCACTGGAGACTTGAGGAAAAACTAATGGTATTTTTAAATATGTTGTTCTTGTTAGAGTATATGATTGAAAGACCTGAACCTGAATTCCAAGATCTTAATGAAAAGGCACGAGCACTTAAACAGATTCTTAGTAAGATTCCTGATGAGATCAATGACAGAGTGAGGTTTCTTCAGACAATCAAGTAAGTGTACTGTTTTACCTATTTTTTTTTTCAGACTGAGAGGTCAAACTTACTTAAATCTGAATGTTCAGATGCTGTAGGAGATGCTAGTAACACTGTCCCCATTGACAAGGAACCTGATCCTCATTTATAAATGAGCAGAGTTGACGATGTTTAACATGTTACTGGGGTGAACTTGTTCATCCCTAGTTTGAATTCCCATGTCGATGGTCTTAGCTCTTTGCATCTGGTCTCGCTACGTCCTGTCTGACACTTACTCTGTAGAGAACGTTTTAAGAAGTATTTGACTACTAGAAGGGGATTAAACTCCAATATTTAAATAGGGTAGCTTAAGGATATTACAACTATGTTGGTTTTTTTTATTGCCAAATAGGGACATCGCGAGTGCAATAAAAGAACTTCTTGACACAGTAAATAATGTCTTCAAGAAATACCAATACCAGAACCGGCGGGTATGTGTGACAACTCTTTTTCTACAATATTTTTAACAGTGGAAGAGGAAGCAGATCCTTTTGATCAAAGGGCGACTAGGGAGAGCTTAACTGGTCAATGACATAATACTTTAACAGTGAGATTGTTGTATGGTGTATCTCAGAAGTTCTGTAGGAAGAGGACAATTTCTGTGTGTTCTTTTTTAAAAAAAAATAATAAAACTAAACCTTGTATATCTAACTTAATGCTAGCCAATCAGTTAAATCTTGAGATTCTCACTTTACCCAGCTGTATGTGAACTAAGCCTCTGCTCCTGGTGTTTTTGTTTTCTTCAGGCACTTGAGCACCAAAAGAAAGAGTTTGTAAAATACTCCAAAAGTTTCAGTGATACTCTGAAAACCTATTTTAAAGATGGAAAGTAAGTATGCTTTTTGTACTAACATTTTACAAAATGAGAGGCTCTGTTGACTAATGGGTGAAAATAGGACAAGCTGTGGGGTATAAGCTAACTTCTTCAGAACTTGCCTGATTTTTTCTTCATCTGTGTCTTCAAGACCATCATGGCTGCTTTAAATACTTCTTTCTGTAACGCCTTTGAGGAAATGGAAGTCTGTTAAATTCACCGCCATCCGACACTCATGCGCAATATCGGCTTTGAACTTGAATAAGCGAAGTTTAAATTTCATGGTCCTGTGTGTTTCTGCTCAGGGTATATACCAGCACACACACACAAAGTTATGAATGCTTTATTGAAAAAAGTGACCTACCTATCTGAAAAGTAATTTACGAACATTAAACATCTGTGCAGTGTTTATTTTGATTTATGTTGTTACTGTCCTTCCTTTATAGCTCCTTATAGTACTTTGCAGTATTTGGAATTGTGCAGCCGATTAATCTTTTTATGTTTGAAAATTTAAGCCTTCGAACTGAGGCTTTTTTTCCGGTCTTCACCTTGGGGTTTGAAGTCGCTGTGGTGTATTTCACCACAGTGACTTTCAGATGACGAGCGTGTCCCTCGCAGTTTCTGACTGTGCCAAAGTGTTCTATGTGCTACTGTTTTAAAGATGAGAACTAACTTTTGTGTCTACTGAAGGAGAGGCAAGTTTTGAGACCAGCTATGAATACTAACTTGCTTCTGTCAAATCGTTCTTTTTTTTTTATTTCTCTTTTTTTTTCCCCCTCTTTTCCTTTATTGGGCTAAATTTGATACTGAACAGAGAAATTCAGGCCTTGGTAGCTTTCTGATTGCTCAACAGATGTATAGATAAGTTTTCACATGAGCTAAGTCTAAGCAGTCTCAGTTGATGAGAGAACTATTTGACTGAAAAGATGGGGAAGGCGTTAGATGTGTTATGCCTGTACCCCAGCTGTATTGGAAGAGGCCAGCTCTGTTTAAACCTTTGTGAGGTGAAAGCTTGAAAAGGTGTTAGATACTATAAAATTCCATGAAATCCCAGATGAGGCTTGTATTTTGTATCCGTGTGGTATCAGAAGTAATTGAAATCTGAGCTGCATGTTGGATAAGATACGCTGCTCCCACCAGAAGGTAACACCCTAAACAAAACAGTCGTGCTCACAGAAGTTTTTACTGAGCAGTCAAACTCTGTGACCCCCACACCTCTTTCTTAACAAAAAAGATAAGTAAAATAATATGTTGCTTCCATATGCGTGCACGCGTAGCATTTCTTGAGGGAAGAGTTGCAAATTCTGTAATCACTAGGGGATTGAGTGTTCGGCTTTGAAAAGCACAGGGGTTTACCAATCATCTGCTCCACTATTTTTCTTAGCCAGCTAAAACCCCAGAATTTAATGACTCGGATGTCAAGGATGATAGAGAGCCCACGTCGTGAAGTTCTTGCCAATAGACTTAGTCTTTCTAGGATTAACTATGCAAATCAGTCTGTCCGTTTGCCAGCAGCAAGCTTCAGGTAGATCGTGGTATGGTAAAGCATCAAAATGTTCCAGATTTGCAGAGCCTAGATGCCAGTATATTTAGTCACCCAAACTCAGTGTTTTATTTATTGAATGGCATGTTTCTAAAAACGTCTGAAACGCTCCCTTTCTCTTTTAACAGGGCAATAAATGTGTTCGTAAGTGCCAACCGACTAATTCATCAAACCAACTTGATACTCCAGACCTTCAAAACTGTGGCCTGAAAACTGTATATGTTGAGAGTTGTACTTTTCAATGGTGGATAGGGTACCTTTATATGTAAATTTTAAAAGTTTTGACTGTATAAATTATCAGCCCCTCTTGAGGGGCCTCATGCAGGATTTTGAATGGGATTATTGCCATCTTACACCATATTTTTGTAAAACATTGTAGCTTAATCATAATCTCATGATGAAGATTTTTTGCATCACTTTTTGCTATTATCATTCTTTTCAGAATTATAAGCCAAAAGAATTTACGCCTTAATGTGTCATTATGTAACATTCCTTATAAGAATTGTAAATATTTGGTGTTCTGTTTCTGACATTTTAACTTGAAAGCGGAAAACTGCAAGATGATGTATTTAACAATATTGGTGGCAAATATTCAATAAATAGTTTACATCTGTTAGACTGTCTTTTTGTATGTGAACAAAAATGCATAACTCATCTTTCTAGAACTGCCGAACATTCATTAAATGGAAAAAAAATAAAATTAATTGGGTGCTTAAAGCTACTGGCAGTTTAAAACAGTATAAAATGAGGGGTTTTCCTTAAAGCTGCCATTTTGGCTGTGATCTAATACTAAGACCAAAATACCAGAATAATTCTATTAAAATAGCTATGACAAAACAGTGAAGAACCCCAGAAGTGAGATGTGCTTTTGTTTTTGCTAGAAAGTAGATCTCACTTCTTACTCTTCTGTTGGTGGTGAGTTAACAGGTGTTACTCCTAGATTACTCTAAGATTTTTGAGTCTGTGTGCAGCTGACTATGCAGTAAAGGGTGAGTTTAAAATTTTGAGGTAGCTGGGGTTTGTATTGGTACCCTTTTGGAGAGAGGAGAAGATCGAACTCTTCCAGGTAGCACTAGTGATATCTGTACTATGCATGCCATAAGGCAACTCTTTTTTAATTTTTTTTGGTCAGGGACTGAAATCATTGAGACCTCGATTGGAAAAAAAGAATAAAAAAAAAAAATCTTATGTTGGTGGTTATGAACTGCTGATTGAAACTTTATCACTGTATTTCCTGAGTTCTGATGCGTATCTTGCCTGCCCCTTTGAAGTGCACCGCGAGGTTATTTTGAAACAGGATCTTTATGGAATTAAACCTCCGAAAGTTTTCAGAATATGTGGCCATAACAAGGAAGTCTAGGGATGGATGTGAGGCGGTTTGTAAATCTGCACGAGCTGTTGCGGGAGGTTCACTTCAAACTGAATGAGCACAATCGCTGCAGAACTATTCCTTGTTTAGGGATAAATGTTGAAGAAAAGGTACATCCAGACTTTCCTTGCGCACTGGCCTGGTGCTGTGTTGCTCATTTCGGGCAAGTGCCTTATCCAGAGTTCAACTGCTGGGTCTTTTGAATTCGATGACCTGCTCAAAAGATCTAGAAGGGGGAAAGGCAGCCCTCTGAAATAGTTCTGTCGTCTATCTGTGCATGGGCAAGTGTTCACTAGTGGCTGTAGCGAAATATAACAATGTGAAGGCGAGTATTATGTAAAAATGAGGTTTTGGGAATGTATGTTCTGCATTTCTTGGTTACGTAAAAGCTATAATCAGAACGTGGTCCTGAAAGATTGCTGTTCGGGCTGTGTTCTGTTGTGACGGTGGTGTTTTGTGTTTACCAGCAAATTGAGCTGAGTAACGTGACAAAGGGCGGCATATACAGCGTATAGGTAAAATTTTTTGTTCTTTATTAAAGCTTGGCATGCTAAACTGTCATTTCTTGGAGAGTGGTAGCAGAGAAGCAGTGTTAGCAGCTACTGAGGAGGCAGTCAGACTAAATTAGAGTAATACGTAATTTACAGCTTTGAATTCTGTAAGTAAAAGGGTTGAGTAGTCTTCCTTGTGGATGATATTCAGTCGTAGCACCAAAGGGCTTAATGAAAACTAATTAGTCAAGTAGAAGAAAGGGAAACACACACTGGGTTTCTGATGCTTCCTTTGTCTTGAAAAGAGTGCTTGGTGCTGGGGCCACCGTACCAGTGGCTGCAAGGAGAGATGTGAAAGCTTGAGTTATGCTTTGTGAATTGGACTTAATAAAATTTGGAGGGTTTTGCTATTTTCTTGGATCGAGGGGGACAGGAGCTAGGGTTGGCAGTCAGTGGAGTGATAGTGTGTTTGTGTCAGCAGGTGTAGTAGAAAAAAAAAATTGACCTGGGTCCCAAACAAGATGCTGTGTTGTGTCCTGCTAATTGATTCCTTGAAGTTAAAATCAAAGTCTGTCAAGAAATGAGCTATTCCTGTTCATCAGTTCTTCCCAAAACTTTTATTGGGTAAAAGGTACCAAGTACAGGGGCTAACCTTCAGGTAGTCTGGCCAATGTATTTTGTTTTATTTGTAAACTTACTGTGATTTCTTTTTGTTAACCTTAAAAATAATAGATTTTTTTTCATTGTAATCCATGTCTGGTAACGGGAAAACTTGAAAACTGATGTCTTCAGGTCACACTCTTCTATTGTGTGCAGTGAATCCATATCTAGTGGTCTTACAGACTTTATTTTTCACTTGAGTATGAGCTGGGGCATATGTCTGTCAAATTGTATTGTGGTTTTGCACTTTATTATTCAAGTTACCCTAAAGATAAGTTTCTCTTAAGGATTTCTAGTACAGCAGTTAATGTTGCGAAATGCTATTAGACAATTTCTGCTGTGAATGTGGGTTATAACTGATATGATAATGTTAACATACAGAAAACCGATCTAATAAAAAAATAAAACTTTGTATATTTGTTAATGAAGCAAAGAAATGTCTTAATTACTTGTTTTGATCTTTCTCAGCCTATGAAGAAATGAAGAAAAGCTTAGCTTGACTTATTTCTGGTTAGAAGCTTCTTGTTTTAATATTGACAAAAAGTTTGAAGTCTGTAAGATGTGCCAGGTGCCCAACTCAGTATAAACTTTATCTTGAGTTGGTGTCGAGTGGTAAGAGTGAAACTTCACGGTGTTCTGTTGTCAGCACTTCCATTTGTGGGGGCAGTACGATGAGACAGTGTCGCTCAGGATTAAGCATTACCTGTTCATACGATCTTACCTAGATTACCACTCAAGTGTTCCTTAATGTTCTTTTTGGATCTTTCTGCGTCAAGGGAAGCCGTGCCTGGTTTATTCCGCAGGTGTTACACGCTCTCTTCATTTTACAAATTGATGCTGTGTGCTTCTCTGGATCGGGTGGGGAAAGAAAAGGTTATCTAGACAAGCTTGCCGCAAATCTAAGGTTTGGATTATTCCATCATGAAAATAAGTGTAACTTCATGCGCACAAGCCTAACTGGGTTTGGTACAGCAGTGGTGATGATCTTTAGGGTAGGCACTGGCTGTTCTGCTTGAGAATATTGCTTTGCCTGGCTGATCCTCCCCTAGGACTAGCCAGCGCCTTCTGGAAACGTATCGCAGGCAGGTTCCGCTGGAGAGCTGTGGGAGCTCCTCTGGCTTTGCATAATGATTCAGTGCGTTTGTTCGCTCGGTCATTTTTCACTCCTCTGTTTTGGTTTCCCTCGTGCTATTCTGGCCAGATGTTGCTTTCAGAAGAGACTGTTGGGAAATGTGCTTTAGGAATAGAGCTGCTACCAGGCAGCAAGCTTAGTGCTAAAAAATAGGACTGAAAAAGGTGCTCCTGAGCCACCAAGTTTGGCTTCCTGCAGAAATTAAAAAGTACCATATAATGCTGGTCATAAATCTGAGTTCTATTTTAAAGCCAGCTTCTTTGTCCTCATCCCTCTTGCTAGATGTCATTTTAAAACAGTCTGAGAGAAAAAAAAATTGAAGTTTAATATGCTGCGTAAATTTAATTTATGATGAAGAATTTGCTAACCTTGACTACAATCAGTTGTTCTTTTTTCCTCTTCTTCGCTTAGTCTTGGAATGAATTGCGTACTGTCTTGGGCTTCACTTAAAGATGCATAACCTCAAGTTTTTGGTCCTCTAAAAAAAGCAGAGTTGTTAGGCAATGCTCACTTGATCCTTCGGGGCTGACACAAAACAGTTTTTGTAAATTTTGCGACAAAATTGATTGGTGTCTCCAGAGCCGAGGAGAAGGGTTTGTCTCATCTTGAGATTTCTGTGGCGGTGACGCCCCATGACTCCTCTGTCCCTCTCTCCTGCCTCACAGCTTGGCTACGATTTTGTAGACGTGGTGCTTGCTTCCCGAGACAACGTAAAATGCTTCTGACGGGGTACAACACAGAGCAGTTGTTTACAGGATGGTGTAAGTGTCTTCTCCATAACTTCTTATTTTGCACCTTGTCTCCTGCAGCCCCATCCAGCCGGGGCCGCGGCAAGAGCTCAGGGAGCAGAACGTTGTCGTGACAAGGACTCGTGTAGCGCGGGGGAGAAAAGCTCTTTGCTGGCCTTGGCGCCAGGACTGAGCTTAGGTGATCACATGTGATTGTTTTTTTTAATTTAGCCTATGATGCATGTTGTTTTCAGAGCTGTTCTTGTGAGATCTTTACCAGGACATCGCTTAAGCCCACTGTAAGGGTGAGGAGTGCCCTCGGCAACGTTGGAGGGACAGGAATCGTTTGTGCCTGCGTTGCACTCTTGATAAAAACCTCAGACTGCAATAACGATGCCAGGATGCTCTCAGAGTGTATGATTATATCATCAAGGGTTTAATCTCTTCCTCGTTTCTGCCATCTTGCCACGCACCTTATCACAGGTCAAGCGGTGTTAAGATCAGCAAGATTCTATCCGGCAGCATACGCAGTGAGAATTTGTCGTTTAGGAGTCTACCGTGCCAGAAAATGTGCGTTGTTGGGTTAAGATTAGTTTGGTCGGAATATTTTAGTGAAAAGTTCGTCTTTGGTTAAACTTTGCTATTGCTATTCCTTCAGAGTTGGTTTCCCACTGTTAAAAATTCATAGGTGCTTCTTTTTTGAACTGATAACTAAAGGCAGCCGCGGAGAGAAGTTCAGTTGTTTGTGTAGGGACTGTGAGGAACTGTCACACTTGGGAGCACCAAGAAGGGAAGCAAAAGACTGAGCATTGTGAATATTTTTTTTTTTCTCACTCTAGAGACAAAAGTGTTCTACTTACTAAGTGTATTCAAGAAGGAAACGTGTTTTAGTGCTGTAATTCCTTGATTGGTGACAAGGTAAGCGAAACAATTTCTGATTTCTCGTGCGTATTCAGACATTCAGATATGCTGTATAAATGTTTGTGAATTTGCATTCGGTATCACAGTCAAAGAGGTCATTGTACCTGATGGATTTTAGCGAGTATTTTGTAATATTTCACCAAGCTAGAAAGCTTAAACCCCTATATCTAAATTAGAAATGTCTTTGACATTTTATTATTTCATAATTGTAGCTACTAGACTTTTCACAGTAGGTAATTGCTTTTTTCCCCAAAGCTGCGTTAGTCTCCAAGGACAAGTGACGAGTGAAATAGAAGCCTGAGTGCCTGAAGTTTTCAAGTAAAGAGAATAAAGTATGAGCTACAAGTATAATTCACTTAAAGCCCCTTTTTGCTGCTGGGTATCTAATCTCTGACAGAACCACAGTGAAAAACACTGTGGAAGAATTTGAAAGGAAGACTGAGTCACAACCTTTAAGAAAATGCAGGACACTTTGGTAAGTGCGTTTTCTAATTAAAATGTTAATTGGAAGGATTTTGCCTTGCTTATCAAGGAAAATGTCGTAACCACTCCTCGGTGCTGTTTGCCTAGCCGTGTGGCATTAGTAATTCCGCGTGGTTTTCTACATCTGCTTAATGAGTGACAAACAGAATTTTCTTAAGTGGTTTGGAACAGGAAATCAGAAGTTCCTGTCTAGGATCTAATGCAGTAAGCATAATAAATATTGCCTATGAAGGTTGGGAAGTGAAGCTCCATCCTAGCTATAAGCTTCCTCTGATTCTAGACGGTCTCTGCAATAGCTGGAAGTAAAATTCCCACACGTGCGACACTGCAGTTGTGCACGGTGGTGAGTTCACCCGACACTAGTATTTCGGGAGCTGTGCTGCTTTTCCAGGTTTTGTCACGATTAAATGTGACACAGGTTCCTCTGAAGCCTCACAAAGAGCTTTGATTGCTGCAGTAAGGGGAGAAAACAGTCCGACTTGTTTCTGTTTGGTAGGAATGATGAAGTTTAAGGGGCAAAGGAAAATATAATTGCAGCTGAATTTTGCTTGAGATTTTTACACGGTGTTAAGTATCAAAGCCAAAGCAAGTGTTTAACAGTAAAACCTTGTGCAAGCTGGCGTTTTCGATCAGAAATACCTGAATAAGAACTGAGATTTTTCCTTTCAAAGAGAAAACAAAAGTGAATTACCAACACACAAAACCCTAAGAATGGTGTGGGTTTTTTTTTTTTTCCCAGCATAAGAGAACTTTACATCATGAAATACAAGCAATAACAACTGCTGATGATGCCAAAGTAAGTGAAGTTCAACCTGCTGACCTCTTTCTATCTGGAGCTTTCTCATGAACATGCAATAATGCTTCTGTAATTCTCTGCCAATATAAGGAAGCAACTTGTATTAGCAGAGTAATGCATAAGAAAAATACAGCTGAGGTGCAAAAAAAACCTGTTGTCATCATGTCTGTTAGACACAAATTAAGAAGCAAGGCCGATGCACTGGAATAATTAGAAATCAAACCTGTCATTTGGCCAATTCTCATTTACGGAGGTGTCAGGTGTGATGTGTAACCTTGTACCAGTGGTTCATCTGCAAGGATGCTGAGCCCAGCGGGACGTGCTCGGTGTTCTCCCGCTGCCTTACTGGGGGAGGAAACCAACAGCCCCCCCCCCAAACTGTTGTTGCTTTGTCTACCCAGTTCTTGAAACAGCCGATGAGCAGCTGCCCACGTCTTCCTCCACATTACGTATCTATTGCAACCCTTAAAAGCAAGAAGAATCAGGTGCAAACCTTCCTGACTAATGATTTTGGCACAAAACCAGTCTCAACTTGTGTAGGTCTCTCGGTGTAGCTCTTAGAGCTTATAGAGCAAACCCTGGCGTTGCTGGGTCTAGGGTTGAGGGGACGTGGACCAGAGAGTGGGCTTGAGTCCTTGCTCTGCCTCCAGCCTTAGCTCAGGGGCACAACTTCAGCACAGACTTCTTGTTTCCAGACTCTTCTGCTCCTGTAGCCTTTGAGGCTGCTTAAAATCGATGGAGTTCATTTGTACAAGGTACGCCTACACACCGCCGTTTGTTTTCATAGCAACAGTCGTCGGGCTTTGTTTTGTGTGTTCAGACTGCAAGCTCCAATTTCGGTTCTTCTCCAAGCTATTAGTCACTGTCTTTGAGCCTCACTTGAGGAACAAGTGGAAATGTTCGTCATCAAAAATGCCTAAAGTAAATGGACTTTACCAGGGGAATGATCCAGCTGCAAGTTATTGTTGCTTCTACTCATCTCTACATTGTCTGTCCCTCTAAAGCAAGTACCTGGAACTAAATTTTAGGAGTTGGCAGCTTTGTGGGGTGTTTGACTTCGTAAAAGCTAATTCAAAACCTTTACCTTCTGCTGCTTGCGTGCCTTGCGGGCAAAACTTCTTGTCGCTTTTCTATTTCCAAAAACCTATTTAGAGGAGAACTGAGGTAGAAGTGAATGAGAAACTTGGCCTTTACATTGGTTTTCTTTGACCTCTGAAAACTATTCCAAGTAGTGAGTGAGTTATGATGACTTAGTTATACCTTTAAATGGTGTCTAAAGATGTTTCCATCTCAAAGCGTGAATGTGTGGCAACTCAGCACTGTGGGAGCTGGATATGCTTTTTGGTTATATATACTGTATATGCTTTTTGGCTATATATACTGTATATGCTTATTGGTTGCTTCTGATTGTCTTTTGCTGTACTATCGGTAGAGTAACTATACAGTATACTCATTGTAGACTATATTTTATCAGCATAGTATGTAATATATGGGGTTTTTACATGTTTTGGGTGGTCGCTTGCAAGACTGTTGCTGCTTTGCAACAAAATGAAGGAGTTGTAAAAGCTGCCGCATGGCTCAGATTTTTGTAGCTGTATTAGCAGCAGAAATTTTGTATGGATTTTTGTACCCGAGCTATCAGGGTTCAGAAAGCCATCACGCAATCTACATCTCTCTCAGATGATGCATCTAAAATCCTCTGTCTTTTAAGTCCCTGCATTAAAAGGCTGATTTTCTGCTGATAGATCTCGATGAAAGAACTTGTAAGTTGGACAAAAGAATTCTATCAGGAATGGAACTTGGAGACTAGAAATTCCATAATTAAGTATTAAAGTAAGGACTGAGATTTTCCTTACAAAAAAGTGTCACGCTGAGATGTTAATCTTGAGAGCTGCCTTTTGTCAGTATTAAAAGATTTCCAGATGTGGCAGAGTTGGGAGCTTGTTTCTCCAGGAGAGCGTTGATGTGTAGGGAAACCTGCAGTGGCTGTAGCATGACTGTAACTCCTGCTCTTGCTTCTTCACAACCTCACATCAGTTTTTCCAACCTTAAACGCAGTGTTGGTACGCGTGTAGTTAATAAAGCTGTATCTTTGGTTTGCAAGCCACTGTATAACTCTATGTCCAAAGCATATAAACTTTTTCCCAGTGTGCAGAGCATCACTCAGTAGGTAACTCTTAAGTTACCTACTGAGAAAGAAAATCGAATTCGGTATCATTTGCAGGTGCAGAGAGGATTCAGTTCCCTTTTCCCATGGCTCACTGTTGTTCAAGGGCCAGTTTACTTATTGGGAAAAAATCCCTTCTTTGTGCTGCAGTGTTCAATACCCAAGTTAGAATTGCCACCAATGCAGCCCTTTAAAAATAAATATAAACCCCTTTTAATATCTTTTAACCACCTGCTTCACAACCAGTCCTTGCTTTTAAGTTGTCTCAGTGATGAAAATTTATTTTTTTCTGGACGCTGCCAGCAAAATTGTGGGACCTCAAGATTTATTTCCCATTTCAAACGCATGACGTTAGATCTCACTGTGTTGCACACGACATTACTCGAAGCGTCTGCTGTGAATTGCCAGCTGGCATCCTCTTGACCTAGTGGGAAGCTCGAATTCATACCTGTTCTGGCACCACAAAGTAATTTCTGGGACAGAGCCTGGACGAGCAGGGATGTGTGGGGCCAGTCTGTACTGGACTTCTGCGTGCATTTCTCTCATTTTCCTTGTGGTTTTGCTGTATGGCTGGCTTTAAGTGGTCCCTTTTTTTTATTTTGTATTTTAAAAAAACCCAAAAAAACAGTGGATCAGTTGTTTTGCCTGTAGTTTCGGTGTAGTTTTGACAGCGCAGCAAAGACTGGCAGAGGACAAGGGTGGCCTCACCTCAAAGGGTAGCCGTAGTTCCAGCGATCCTAACCTTTGTCTGACCTTGATCAAAGGGTTTGAATTCTCTGTGCCTCCGTTCCCTGTTCATTATTTAAGGAGCACACACACAACGGGGCCCTGATTTCAGCTACGCTACTGTAATAATAATAAATTTTTCCAAGCATAAAGGAAAGATTTGCAAACCAATGAGTCTGTCACATTCCAGAGTGCTCTATGGTCTTTAGAATGAGAAACATTTTAATGTGAGCCACGGCAAGTCACTGACAGTATGGGAACATTCCAAAGCTGGATGGTATCTTTTAAATATTTTAGAATTGAGGTAAAGTAAATAAGTCAGTATCTTTCAGCTAAAGAGCTCCAGTAATTTTCTGCCTGGGTTATATTGCCAGAAGAAAACCAGAGAAGCAAATACTGGGGGAGAACAGTTGTGATTTGTAGAGAATGGTTGTACACAAGGTGAAAATCTTCACTGTCTCATTAAAACGTCTACATCATGTTTTCTTCCTGGAGCAGAAGAATGCTGCGGTACCTTAAACTACTCCTTCCTCAGGGCAGTACCTGCGGAGGTGCCAAGTGGAACGGATGGGCAGTTCTCTGCTTCTCCGCGGGCTGTGACGTTATTTGGACACCTCGCAGCCCCCAGTCTCTCCTGCCCTCGTGCCCTCCCTCTCCTGGCTTCGAGCCGTGGCCTCGGTAAGTGCGCCGGCACCTCCTCCTCCTCCGAGGCAACGCTGGCTGAGGTGTGTGCTTTATTCCCGGCAGAAGGCTTCTGCTGGGGCTGCCGTGTAACATGCTGGCTCCCTTTTGCCAAAAAGAGGAAAGGGAACCAAGAAGGGGGTCTTAGCCACCCTCCCTGTACACTGAAACAGGTCTTATTTATGTCATAAATAGAATTTCTGAGCCTTTTCTAAAGACAAAATGTCTCCTTTAGCATCTCTTCTGTTTTAAGAAATACCGTAAGAGCTCTTAAATCTTTTTTTTTTTTTTGAGAAATTATTCCTATGTGATCTCTATTTCAAACTTATCCCAGAAGTACAGCGTTATTTATCGTTTTGTAATACTGGAAGTTGTCAGTTCAGAGCAGGGTCTTGTTACGCTTTGCTTTGTGCAGAGATACAAGACAAATCAGGGGTGAAAGAGCTTGGAGTTCAAAACGGTATGACTCACAGAACAGAAAAGGGAAGAGTTTTGCCAAAGATCACTGGCATAATGTAAGTAGAAACTAGTTTGTTGTTTGGTTTGGGTTTTCTTTTTTTCCAAACTATTAAATTATGTCACTTTATAGACCAGCCCCTGTAAGGGGTAAAAAGTCGCATTGTTTGATTTCAGTGATAAAGACTGTTAGGACAGAATGTCACAGAAAATCACACAAAAAGGAATATAGCTTTGCAGCATCACATTTAATAAAAATAATTGGGGAAAAAAAAAAATTCCCTTGATGCAAGGCGGTGGTGGGGAATAGACCGAGCTTTGATTTCAAGCTGTAATGTGGTCACAGGCTCTGCCTCTTCCTAATCCTTGGCTCATGCCGGGATGAAAACAGTGGAGAGCTGAGCAAATTGGCTGTGTTTAAAACAATATATCTAATCTTCTGCTTCAGAGGCTGTTCACAGAAGATGGCAGCAATTCTGCTGTACAAATTAATTTTAAAATTACCTTCTGTAATTGAGACAAGTTGAGCGAAGAAGCATGGGATGGAAAAAGAGGAAAGTGAGTGGAAGGGATGGTGGTGTGGGAAGGGATAGAAGAAAATGTTTTTACAAGAAGTGCCCTTGTACGTCGGGTTTACAGACCCAGCTCTGAAGGTGCTTTGGCACATACTGTCTTTGTGGTTAAATATGTGCTTGCAATATGCCAGGGTGTTTGGGTTTGCCTAGCCAAGGCTTCAATTTTTTGTCTATTAAAAAGAAAAAAATGAAACTGTAGTGCTTATCTTGGCAAATCATTACATCATCTTGATGTAGTATGCGTGGAGTAACTAACAATGAAACACTTCTAGGCAGCCTGACCACCAGCAGAACTGAAGATGACATTTTGAGAGTCCCATGCTGGAAAAAAGTCAGAATTTTCATTTTTTCGTATCTCAGTCTAGGCAGAACATTTCAGGGGTATCTTGATTGAGGAATGATTGTGGTCGACAGTGTGAGAGGTGTGAGAAGGCATCCCATGATTATTCTCCTGAAACAGAGTAGATGAGGCATCCCCAACGCTTTCAGAGACAGGGAAGTATTTTGTAATTATAATGGACAATGGTAAGATGACTTGGAGAAGTACGTGTTCTTTCTGGCTACCTCTGCTCAGAAAGATTGCCTTGAATGGAAACGGAACCAGAGAAGTGCCGTTAAGAAGATCAAGGGAATTGATTAATCTTTTTGTAAGAGAGATTAAGGGTTTGGCTTGTCCAAAATCTCATCAAGGTCAGAAGAGAGATTATGGATCTCTACTTAAGTATTTTGGAAAGAGAATTGCTTCAGCTAGAAGCTGATATGATGGCATGATCAAACTATTTAGGACTGCATGGTGACCAGTGTTAGCTACTCAAAGTGAGGTTTACTCCTTATTTAAGGAAGCTGTATGTCCTTCTGAATGCCTTGTAAGGAAAAAGAACATAAATGACCTTAAGATGGAATTCTGGTTCTTGGAAAGCATTGTGTAACTGAGGGGGAAGGGAGTCCGGGGACAGGAAATTAGATGAAGTCTATAAATACCTGAGGCTTATCTATACCTAAGGGAAGAGGGTTAAAGGCTCTTGAGCGACTGCTTTCCACACAAATATTTGCTCTGTACCTGTCACATGCTTTTGCTGGTCACTGGTTGGGGCCAGGAGTTCACTTCTCCCCTTCCTTGAACACTGTAGTTTGTTTTAAATTTATTTTTGGTGGGCATATGTGTGGTGGGGAGGGGAGGAAGTTTGGCCTTTCCTTGCTTTCTAATGGAATAATTTGGCTGCAGCCAGCTAGAGGTGGTGCTGGTGGTCCTACTGGTGTAAATGTTTCAGCACCCAGGTAGTACAAACTCACAGTGTATGTGTATATGATGATATAGGGGTGTAAGACAATGGCAATTCCCTTTATTGCTCTATAGAGATCTTATAAATTGGAAATTGCTTGGAAGGAGGTTGTGACCTGGAGGGTGTGATGATACATTGAATGGATGTACTGAAGCTCCATTCTCGTGTAAAGGTAAGTGAGCTTCTTCGACCACAAAATTCATTTGAAATAAAAAGGGCCACTTTGACGGATTGAAACTGGCTGTAAAAATGGATCAGAGTTTGTACGTAACTAGCAAAATAAAAGGGTGTATACGGGGGGGATAGTTTTTTTTTTTTAAAAAAAAATAATCAAGACTACTTAGCCCAACACTTCAAAAGAAAGTTTTGTCCTTTTTAAAAAAATGTTACATTTAGAAATTGAATTTTTAGGCATTGGTTTATTTTTGGGTTTAAAAGTCTGAATGAAAACATTTCTAACAGAAAAACAAACTTGACTTGGCTTAAAGCCCTTTAATACATCATGCCAAGAAAAATCATTTTGTTTTGTTTCCTTTGGACTTCGGCTTTCAGATACCAAAGCACAATGTGAGTTATTCTGCTGCTGTTCTTACTGTCCCACAGGCAAAGCAGTTAGTGTGGTTTGCTTAGAGCCTTAGAAAATCAGGGTATATTTACATTTCGTAGAGATCCTCAACTCGTAAGTGAAATCAGTTTTTCTTAAAATATATTATCGCAGTCTCAACTGTCATGATAATGTAAAATACAGACTAGCAAAAGTATCAGTATTTATAAAATCGATACAAGAATTAGTTGTGTTTTTTCATGCAAATATTATGAAGCTGAATTTCACTTTTTTTTCTCTTTTTTTTTTATTTAACATAAAATTGAAAGAGTCAGCATTTGCTGGTACGGACAGGAATTTGTCAGGAAGAGATGAGATTGCATACCCAACGTCGTTCTTCACTGCCCTCCCCTTACCCCCTGCCCAAAGTAAGCACAGACTCCTTGCTAGCAAAGGACAACTGAAGAAATTGAGGTAAATTGTGTGCTGTAGGGTAATTGCTTAGGAGATTACTAATACAGAAGCTTCCAGCCAATTTCACCAGATCAGGTTGAGCCCAGTGACCAAAAATCGTTACCATCAGACAGCTGTTCAATAGATCATCTGAAATAAGTCTGTGGTCTCGGGTGTTCAAAGCTCAACCCCCCCCCCCTCATTAGAACTGGAATTAATTTGCACCTTTCGGAGTTTCAGCAGAGTGCTTGGCCCGCAGAGAAGGCGATACCACTGTATATTCCCCAGGGAATTGAAAAGTATTGGAATTATCTTTTTTTTTTTTTTTTCCCTGAGCTAAATAGAATGCATGAAATTCCCTTCTGTCACAGAATCACAGAATGTCAGGAGTTGGAAGGGACCTCAAAAGATCGTCTAGTCCAGCCCCCTGCCAGAGCAGGATCACCTACAGCAGAGCGCACAGGAACGCGTCCAGGCAGGTTTTGAAAGTCTCCAGAGAAGGAGATTCCACAACCTCCCTGGGCAGCCTGGGCCAGGGCTCCGGCACCCGCACAGTGAAAAAGTTTTTCCTGATATTTTTGTGGAACCTCCAGGTTGTACCCATTGCCCCTTGTCCTGTCAATGGATGTCACTGAAAAGAGCCTGGCTCTGTCCTCTTGACACTCCTCTGTGACATTATAGACATGAGGCTGAGGGGTGACCTCATTCCTCTTCTCCAGGCTAAAGAGCCCCAGCTCCTTCAGCCTTTCCTCACAAGGGAGATGCTCCACTCCCTTCACCATCTCTGTGGCTCTGCCCTGGGCTCTCTCCAGCAGTTCCCTGTCTCTCTTGAGCTGAGGGGCCCAGAACTGGACACAAGATTCCAGATGTGACCTCACCAGGTTTGCCGTGTCGTTTGGCAGCAGGAAGGACTAATTACCATTCTGAGCTCCGTTAACATCTGCAGGATGGAAAAGATGAGGCCAGCATTGAATTTTTAAAAAATGTCATGACCACATGCTAGAAGCTGCATCCATTTCTAGTCATGTTCTCACCTGACAAAAATATAAGTACACAGGGAGTTTAGCAAAGATAATTAAAGGTTTAGAAAAGTAACTTGTGTGGACTAAAACCCTTTTTAGGCACATTAAATGATGGCTGAGTGGTGAAGCATGTGAAACACAAATATTTATATACACTGTTGTGCCAGCTTGCAGGTTCCACACTGATTTTTGTTTTCTTTCTAAACCTTCCTGCTGTGTTTTCATTTCATTGGAAGGTTCTCTTGCAGGTAGCTCATTACTGAAGATGGAAGATTTGGAAGGAAAGATAGGTTGTCCCAGAAAGAAACCTACATGTGAAGCTTCTCAGGGATACCTGAAGTTGCCCATTGCCTCTCTGGCCCCATCTATGTGCCACACACGCACACACACAAGTGTAGCCAGGGATGAAGAACAGAGTTTGCAGAAGGAGAAAAAGTTAAATAAATTTAAGCCAGATCAGCATAACTTGGGAAGTACTTCCAGACTTGAAGTGGTTAATTGGAAATGCCCCGTTTATTACAAATATTATTGTGGGAATACTCCATTGGTTTAAGCAGTTTGAGAAAATCCTCTCCAACTTGCTCTGTTCCTTTGGATGTTTTGCAGTTCTTCACTCTGAAAACAGCTCTTCCTGGTCTTAGCCTTTGACTGGAATTTGATGCTGGTTTGTTGTTTCTGCAGAAACCTTTACTTTCTTGACCCTCTTCAACTCTTTAACCCCGCTTTGCCCTGCTTCGCCCCTCTTCGATCTCCGTGGCCCCTCTTCGATCTCCGTGGCCCCTCTTCGATCTCCGTGGCCCCTCTTCGATCTCCGTGGCCCCTCTTCGATCTCCGTGGCCCCTCTTCGATCTCCGTGGCCCCTCTTCGATCTCCGTGGCCCCTCTTCGATCTCCGTGGCCCCTCTTCGATCTCCGTGGCCCCTCTTCGATCTCCGTGGCCCCTCTTCGATCTCCGTGGCCCCTCTTCGATCTCCGTGGCCCCTCTTCGATCTCCGTGGCCCCTCTTCGATCTCCGTGGCCCCTCTTCGATCTCCGTGGCCCCTCTTCGATCTCCGTGGCCCCTCTTCGATCTCCGTGGCCCCTCTTCGATCTCCGTGGCCCCTCTTCGATCTCCGTGGCCCCTCTTGGCCCTTCATTTTCCCTCTTTTTCCCGCCCTCTTTTTCCCGCCCTCTTTTTCCCGCCCTCTTTTTCCCGCCCTCTTTTTCCCGCCCTCTTTTTCCCGCCCTCTTTTTCCCGCCCTCTTTTTCCCGCCCTCTTTTTCCCGCCCTCTTTTTCCCGCCCTCTTTTTCCCGCCCTCTTTTTCCCGCCCTCTTTTTCCCGCCCTCTTTTTCCCCGCCCTCTTTTTCCCGCCCTCTTTTTCCCCTCCCTCTTCGCCCCTCCCTCTTCACCTTTTTTTCGATCTTCTTCGACCCTCTTCACCCCTCTTTGACCTTCTTCGCCTCTTCTGCCCTCTTCTGCCCTCTTCTGCCCTCTTCTGCCCTCTTCTGCCCTCTTCTGCCCTCTTCTGCCCTCTTCTGCCCTCTTCTGCCCTCTTCTGCCCTCTTCTGCCCTCTTCTGCCCTCTTCTGCCCTCTTCTGCCCTCTTCTGCCCTCTTCTGCCCTCTTCTGCCCTCTTCTGCCCTCTTCTGCCCTCTTCTGCCCTCTTCTGCCCTCTTCTGCCCTCTTCTGCCCTCTTCTGCCCTCTTCTGCCCTCTTCTGCCCTCTTCTGCCCTCTTCTGCCCTCTTCTGCCCTCTTCTGCCCTCTTCTGCCCTCTTCTGCCCTCTTCTGCCCTCTTCTGCCCTCTTCTGCCCTCTTCTGCCCTCTTCTGCCCTCTTCTGCCCTCTTCTGCCCTCTTCTGCCCTCTTCTGCCCTCTTCTGCCCTCTTCTGCCCTCTTCTGCCCTCTTCTGCCCTCTTCTGCCCTCTTCTGCCCTCTTCTGCCCTCTTCTGCCCTCTTCTGCCCTCTTCTGCCCTCTTCTGCCCTCTTCTGCCCTCTTCTGCCCTCTTCTGCCCTCTTCTGCCCTCTTCTGCCCTCTTCTGCCCTCTTCTGCCCTCTTCTGCCCTCTTCTGCCCTCTTCTGCCCTCTTCTGCCCTCTTCTGCCCTCTTCTGCCCTCTTCTGCCCTCTTCTGCCCTCTTCTGCCCTCTTCTGCCCTCTTCTGCCCTCTTCTGCCCTCTTCTGCCCTCTTCTGCCCTCTTCTGCCCTCTTCTGCCCTCTTCTGCCCTCTTCTGCCCTCTTCTGCCCTCTTCTGCCCTCTTCTGCCCTCTTCTGCCCTCTTCTGCCCTCTTCTGCCCTCTTCTGCCCTCTTCTGCCCTCTTCTGCCCTCTTCTGCCCTCTTCTGCCCTCTTCTGCCCTCTTCTGCCCTCTTCTGCCCTCTTCTGCCCTCTTCTGCCCTCTTCTGCCCTCTTCTGCCCTCTTCTGCCCTCTTCTGCCCTCTTCTGCCCTCTTCTGCCCTCTTCTGCCCTCTTCTGCCCTCTTCTGCCCTCTTCTGCCCTCTTCTGCCCTCTTCTGCCCTCTTCTGCCCTCTTCTGCCCTCTTCTGCCCTCTTCTGCCCTCTTCTGCCCTCTTCTGCCCTCTTCTGCCCTCTTCTGCCCTCTTCTGCCCTCTTCTGCCCTCTTCTGCCCTCTTCTGCCCTCTTCTGCCCTCTTCTGCCCTCTTCTGCCCTCTTCTGCCCTCTTCTGCCCTCTTCTGCCCTCTTCTGCCCTCTTCTGCCCTCTTCTGCCCTCTTCTGCCCTCTTCTGCCCTCTTCTGCCCTCTTCTGCCCTCTTCTGCCCTCTTCTGCCCTCTTCTGCCCTCTTCTGCCCTCTTCTGCCCTCTTCTGCCCTCTTCTGCCCTCTTCTGCCCTCTTCTGCCCTCTTCTGCCCTCTTCTGCCCTCTTCTGCCCTCTTCTGCCCTCTTCTGCCCTCTTCTGCCCTCTTCTGCCCTCTTCTGCCCTCTTCTGCCCTCTTCTGCCCTCTTCTGCCCTCTTCTGCCCTCTTCTGCCCTCTTCTGCCCTCTTCTGCCCTCTTCTGCCCTCTTCTGCCCTCTTCTGCCCTCTTCTGCCCTCTTCTGCCCTCTTCTGCCCTCTTCTGCCCTCTTCTGCCCTCTTCTGCCCTCTTCTGCCCTCTTCTGCCCTCTTCTGCCCTCTTCTGCCCTCTTCTGCCCTCTTCTGCCCTCTTCTGCCCTCTTCTGCCCTCTTCTGCCCTCTTCTGCCCTCTTCTGCCCTCTTCTGCCCTCTTCTGCCCTCTTCTGCCCTCTTCTGCCCTCTTCTGCCCTCTTCTGCCCTCTTCTGCCCTCTTCTGCCCTCTTCTGCCCTCTTCTGCCCTCTTCTGCCCTCTTCTGCCCTCTTCTGCCCTCTTCTGCCCTCTTCTGCCCTCTTCTGCCCTCTTCTGCCCTCTTCTGCCCTCTTCAATATTCTCCGCCCCTCTTCGGTCTTCTTCAACCTTTTTTGACCATTTACCCCCCCTCTTCCCCATCTTTTCCTAAGAAATTTAAGCAAAATGTAAGCTTTTATGAATACCTATTCAAAAGTGAAGACTTAGCTGGAATTATTTGCAGATCAATTAATGGACCTTTCCTCTAACACCCTATCAGTCAAAGACTGGCTAAGAGCAGAGGAGAGCATTGAAAAGAATACACCATGAAACAAAATCAATTGTCTCTTGTCATGCTGACAGAGGCGAGTGTACACACAGAATGCAACAGGAAAATATCCCCAGGCTGAAAGATAACCCAATTTTCTAAAATCAAGGTTGCCATAAGAATCTTTCATAATTGATGGCGAGATTAGAATTTATCTAGCATCCCGGTGGTGAGAATCAGAACAGCTTCTGGTAAACTTTTGCAATTCTTTAAAGCTCGTTTCCTCGGCCCTGAATTCTGTCTTTAACGTCAGCTAATTTAAAGAAACTATGTATGTAGCATGTACTTTAAGGTCAGACTTTTATGATTGAGGTCGTATGTTTATGATTGTAGCTGGCAATCACGTTGCTGGCAATTATTCAGTTCTGGGAAAGTATTGGTACAGGTACGTTTCTGATGTTGTAGGAGAGTTGTTCATATTTTCTGTCATATCTTCTTGAAAAAAAGTCTCTTGTTTGCAAAATCCTTAGTTCGGATTTGTTTGTTTGAACGTGAAGTTGTGAGTATATTCAGATGGTGATCCCGACTATAGCACAACTGTGGGAAGAGGACAGTTGGGGTAAAAAGAATGTTTCTTGTTTCTGCTCCTGACCTCACCCCACCAGTGAGGAGCCTGGGGGCGCACAAGGAGTTGGGAGGGGACACAGCTGGGACAGGTGACCCCAGCTGACCCGAGGGATGTTCGTACCATAGGACATCAAGCTCAGTGTGTAGAGCTAGGGGAGGAAGGGAGGAGATGTTTGGAGCGATGGTGTTTGTCTTCCCAACTCATGTTTCCGTGTGGTGGAACTGGAGATGGCTCAGTGCCTCCCTGCAATGGGAAGTAGCGACTAAAGTCCTTGTTTTGCTTTCCTTGTGCGTGTGGATTTTGCTTTACTTGTTAACTGTCTGTATCTCAACCCATGAGTTTTCTCACTTTTACTCTTCCAATTCTCTCCCCCTTCCCAGCAGGGGGAGAGTGAGTGAGTGGCTGCAAGTGACTTAGTTGCCAACTGGAGTTAAACCATGAGAAAGTTATTGTATTTTTTTTTTTTCTAAATTTTATTTTGTGGTGGCTCTTCTGGAGCTGCCGTTTTTGCAAGTAAACAGATTTGCTTCTGTAACCTACATTGCAACAAGAGCTCTTCCGAGTCCAGACTGCACTGGAATGCTTGTACAGGAGCGCTGCAATGCCCAAGCTTTGATAGAAAGGTTCTGATCAGCATGAAGTCATTCTAACACTTGGAGATGCTAAAGTTTGGACACTTTAAACACAATGCCATCATTATATTTGGATAAAAAATGCTATGAAATTTTATATAAACTTTTATATGTAAAACTTCTATGGACTTTAATTCAGTTTAAAATGAAAAATATCTCCTTGAGTAAATGTGAAGGCAAAACTCCTCATTCTCCTCACCATAATATTTTTGCAGAAAGTGTTTTTAGAGGGTTTTTTTCGGTAAGTCTTTCTAGGCTGAGGGAGGCTGTGATGGCATTCATATATATTTTAGGGTAATAAATGATGTAAGAACATGAAGTCAAGTGAAAGGACAGTACTGGCACAAGAGCATATATAAATTGGCCTTGAATGATTTAGGTATGCAATTAGCAGTAGGGCAGCTAGTTTTAGCACAGCTGCCCAGTGGGAACAGCAAGAAAAAAATACAAACTATCAGGCAAAACAAATATCCAAATGGCATTACTGCCTTTAAGTGAGAGATTTTTAAATTTCTGGAAAGAGTTTGTAATATTTTGCTCGCAGCACCACAGGTTTCGACCCGCCGGCGGAGGAGGCTTGTTCTAGTACCTATGCATGACCTGAATGAAGTGCAAAAGTAAGAAGGAAATATATCACTGAATCATAATAAGATGGAAATTGCAGGAGGAAAAAAACACCCGTTGTGTCATTTAGTCCACTCCCTTGACAGCACAGAACATGAGTTCAGTTTCACTGTTAGAGCTTTTTCTAATAATCAGGATAAATTACCCTCATCCTTGCTGCATACTATTCCTCACATTTATAATCATTGTACTATACTAAACGGGTTTTTTTTCCTATTTATATTGGCTGCCTTCGATGACTCTCGTACTTTGTCACCCCAGTATTTGTCACATACCCAAGCTGTACACCCTGAAGTGCTTCAGTCTCTCGTAAGAAAAGCCCCTTCTGTCTCGTTAAGGAAAACAGCCAGAGCAGTGATACTGAAACGTAAAGACATGCCAGAGCCAGGTAGGGATTGTTAATAATAAGGGATCTCCCTGCTGCAGTTGGTGCAACTACCTTGATAAATGTCCTCATTTGAAATTTCAAGGTTGACAGAACCTTTTTTTCTTTTTTTTTCTTTCTTTTTCTTTTTCCCTTCCTCAAGTTAGGTCTCTCTTTGGCAGGTATGAGTTATTTTCTTTACTGCTCTAGTTTGCTTGCTCCAATGATCGGCTCGCTCTTTGTAAGAGGAAGGCTGCGACTTTTATTATTTTTTTTTTTCTTGGATGATCAAATGATCTTTCCCCTCAGAATGTCGCATTACTGCGGTGAGCAGTTATGATTGCCAGAGTACGCGCAGATCCAGTCTTTTATGTAGGATGTAAGAACTGTTTTTCATCTTGCTGCTTGTAAGATAACTTTGAGGGCAAGATCCCTGTGCAGCGAAACTCCCAAACTTGCTGGTGTCTACCTGCCAGGAGCCTGCTCCTTCGAGAACCTTTCGTTGAGTGTCTGGATGCTGCTGAAAAACAACGTCTAGGAATGAAGTCAGTTGCTGTCAAACAGCTGAAAATCAAATGCTGTGCTTCTCAAAACGGATTTAGCATTGCAGTTTCCAGAGCAGTGTCTGAGTTTTCCCCTTTTGATCACTACTATAAGGAAATTAATTCCATTTCAACCTGCTCCTTTCCCCCAGTTTTCTCCTCTGTGAAGTTTTTAGTTTGTCGCATAGTGATGTTATGGAAATTACTTGAACATCACCTTTGAGTCAGGCGTTCTCTGAGGAGCATGACTTGCAACACAATTTAGTCAGGAACGAGTTTACATCTTCCTAACAAACTGCAAATTACCAAGCTCGTGAAACACAACTTCTCATAAATGCCACTTACAACCTTGCAGATTCAAGTCCTTGAGCAACGATCGGGCTTTTAAACTTCTTCATTTGTCTTTCTGTATGGACTGCAGAGCAAAAACTAAAAATGCATTTGGGTTTTAAATAGAAAGAAATATCATGGGGATTTTTTCGGGTAGTTACGTGGTTTTAGGAAGACACAACAATAGTTTAGACTTTGTGATTCTGTGATTCTGTCGTGATTCACAGTCATTCCCTCTTCCTAAATATATCCTAACTATATGAGCTATACAAACTATGTAGCAGTGCACTGTGTTTCACTACAGTGGATTTTTATCTTAATCCATTTTGAAACAGAGGATCTTCTACAAATTTAAACCCATAAGGGTTGATGCCACTGAATACCTCCAAGGATCAAGTGTACGTTATCCAACATGTTGTTAAGTACATGTCCTTGTTCTCTAAAGAGTCTTTTATATTTTTATATATATATATATATGTATAAAATATGCTAAGGACCCTGATGAGTCTCCACAAACACATTTAAGCATGAGAGGAGTCTTGAATTGAAGCATAAGCACTGGGGACCTCACAAGATCCAACATCTGGGACTTGCTCAGACTCAACGCAGTTCATCTTCATGTTGGGAGCTTTAATGGTCTTGGTATCAGCCTGCAGGTGAATCATAGAATGGTTTGGGTTGGAAGGGATCTTAGAAGATCATCTAGGAGGTGAAGTTTAATATCTTAATTATGTGTCTACTTCTGTAGGGCTCCATTTCTTGATTAATTTAGTTTTTTTATTTTCATAGTTGCATATAGTTCTTCATTAAATGCCTTTATTTCAACTAGTGTTATGAGTGCTGGCATGGAGACAGAGTGAGGCTCATTTGCAACTGTATGTTTCAAAATTACACGAGCTTTATGCTCTTGCTTTCCACTCTCAACTTAATTGTTATGCTAAAAATTTCAAAATTAATTGTCTCTACAAAGTTGCCAGGATTTATTATGATGGCTAGGATTGTGTGTTGTACCAACAGCTTTTTTTTGGTTTGTAACTTGTATGCAGAGTGAATTGTTGCACCAGGTAAATGGTGGCTGTGATTTCAAAAGTCAAGCCAACTTGCAAAAATAGAACGTTCAGTTTCACCAAAATGAGTTTGGTGAAGTTTCATGTAAATGAAGACGGAATTAAAAATCAAAGTATTGTTACCATTCTAATAAATATTTTAAGATAACCCATCGAGGGATGTCATCAACTCATTTCCTGAGAAATGGGATAGTGCTAAGTAAAATCTTTGCCTTTTCTGGATGGTCTCTTGCAGAGGGGGGTTCACAGAAGATGCATGGCGAACCCTGTCTGAAGGAGCCTGCACGTCGGTTACTTACCTGCATTTAGGGATTGATGTCTTGCAGCTGGATGTTTCCAGGACTGCTGCAGGGAATGGACCCCCCGTCGTCCCTGCAGAGCGAGCCATTTCCTACGACCTGTAGCAGCTACTGCCATAGACTTATTAAAAGCCCTTTACAACGCACCAAGTAAATAGTGGTTTAGAAATTGCCTGCTCAGTTATGTGCACAACAGACCATGATATTTCCGCCGAAGCCACTCGGCTCCTGCATATGGTGCCACAGGAGATTTTTAGCGTATCGCTTCCTAACCAGCCTTTCTGGCTTCCAGAGCTCGTGTGTGATACTTCCAGGTCTTAGGAGATCCTGGAAAAAAACATAGTCCTGCCAGTGCTGACATTTCAACTCTTCTCTGATAATTCTCTTTTTTTTCTGCGGGCGAGAGACAGAGATTCTACCCATAATGGCTTTGCTTCCTCTCATTTGCCTGATTATAAAACAAATGCGTTTCAATGCAGACACGTCAAATGAGAAAGGCACGAGCTGTGGAAAAGAAAATGAGCACAATTCATTAGCTGAGACATTGTACTGAGATCGGAAACGGGGCTGTGGCAAACTGTGTCCTTTATACAGTCTGTGACCTTGGATAAATCCCGTTTGCTTTTTCCCCCTCACCCTTTGGACACGAGGCACATAAGCCTGTCTGGACAAAGACTGTGACCTAAGAGTAGACGCTGAGAAGGGCTAACAGGGCTCGTCAAGGTGATTCCTCTGCAATTGTGGGGGAAACCAGAAAATATAATGTGTCAGAGCAGGAACAGGATATCGCTGGAATATATCGTGTATTCAGGCAATGAGTAGTAGTACAACAGGGCCCTGGCTATTGATACAAAACAAATAATAGTGGAAAATAGTGGTTGACAGCTCTTTATAAAGCAAACAAAAAACGTATTTAGTTTTAGACGAGGAAAATAATAAGCAAGGCTGACCTTCTACAGCACGAGCTCTTCATTTCTGAATCCCATTCTGAAACAAAAACTGGCGGTAATTGGTGATTTCTCTATTGTGTTCACAGGTGTTGAGGATCTGGGGCGTGCAGCATCAGCTGCGCATCCCGAAGATGCTGGCTTGTTCCCAGAGATCTGAAATCCCATTTTAATGAAGCTCGGAGATGCCCCTTTGTCTCGTTTAATGATGACCTGATGTTACTGGAAATGGAGCAGGAAGCTGGCAGAAAGGTCAGAGGCAGTGGGAAGCTCTTAGTTGTGTCCTGCGCAGTTTGGTCTTGAAGCAGGTAAAGGAAAAAGGCAAAGCCAGTTTTCTGCTTTTCCCTGGGAAAAAAAGTTTGAAAGTGTGTCCTTGGAAAAGGTCGGAAAGTTCAGAGAGATGAAAAGAAACCCCCCTTTACTTTGGATAGGAAATTATCTCATGCCGATGTAGCCTAATTGTGATGTTTTGTGACACTCCCTGGGGAGAAATAGGGGTAGTCAGCTTCTCCTGAATTTTAGTGGAAGGGGCACGCTAGCTGAAGTCCTCCAGCCTTTCGTTTTTGAAAGGGGTTTAGTTTCTGATAAAGGTTTCGTGTTTCAAAGAGATACAAAATCTTCATGTGTCCCGTGCTTCAGTGAAACACCCGTAACAGAAATAAAACTCCTAATCAGAGATGTTCTAGGGTTACATCTGAGGAAAGCTCATCTTCGTGTCAACTTCGTGCCAACTGCAGACGAACTCGGTTATAAACTTCCCCCTTATTGCCACCTTTCCATATCCCTGAGGTTAATTCTGAAATATGCATGAAACGCAATTAGCGCGGATCCGTTTCTGCCGGCGCGTCGTGCGCGAAGGGGCTGGCGGTGGCAGACCTGGAGGTAGTCGCGCTCAAACGGCTCAGTGAAATGTGCTGCCACTTGGTATGCAGCGTGAGTGTTGTTTGTCTTCACAGCACTTTAATGATGCACTGCAGTCTTCGGTGTCGAAGCACTACCTGCATCTCAATGAAGAGCCACGGTTGCCGTACAGGGGAACGCCTCTGATAACGTCTTCCTTGAGCTCAGCCCAAACAGCATCTTTTATCTCCTGCTCGAGATGCAAACCTTAGAGAATATTACCTTCTCATACAGGGTACCGTGGCTTTTTTTCATCAATTCGGTTCAAATGAGTGTTTATAGCAGGGCAGCAGTGCTCCAATCTGATATAATAATAATAATAATAATAACAATAATAATAATAATAATAACAACTAAAGAGAAGCAGCCAGGGATCTAGTTTGCTTTATCTGTGCCCACCTGTCGGAAAGCACAATTTAGAATCTTCTCCCTCTAGACAGAGAGTTTTCAGGTTAAAGAAACAAATATTTCTTTAACGCGTCTCCTAAAGCTTTAAGAGAAGTTAAGATTATTTTAAACTCCGTTTATGAGAAGTTACTTTGCTGTTTCATTAATGGAGACGCTAACGCAATCTCTTCTGAGGAACCTGCATGGTTAGCAATTATCCCTTTACAATGTTTTTTGTCAGCCATCACCGAGTGCTCAAACAGCTTTTACAATCATCGGAGCTCATGCCGGCAAATTGTAGGCTGAATTGCCTTTCCCAAATAGCTTTCGGTGCACTCGAAATCTATCATCTTTGAGTGCAGCGTGTGCTTGGATCAGGCTCCAAAGGCAAGGTCGGTATGCGAGAGGGTTGTTTTTTTTTTTTTTCCTGTCTTGGGAAGCTGAATCAAAATGTCATTTGCCAGCATGGAAGGCGGTGACTGTTTGTCTCTAGCTCGGTGTAGATAGATGGTGCCGTAACAGAAACACGGCGGTGTGGGCTGAGAGCCAGGAGAGCCATTGCCAACCTTCTGTGGGACCTTATAGGACTAAGTCAGTGCTTGAGCAGATAAGGAGATCCAGGAGTTGGAGTTGCTGTCGGGGTAGATGGGCTGTGGTGGGTCAGCTGGGCTCCACACAATGGCTGGAGAAGTTACTGAAAAAGATGAGTCTTCAGTATTGGTATCCTACCTGGTTTTCAACTATGAGTGTTGTATTTGGGCAGTCGTCTTTCATTTATAATTCAGTTTTTTCTTCATGCTATAAAACCTACATACGCATTTATCGTGGCAGTAGCAGAGGTTCCCTGGGCAATGGACAAATTCCTGTATGTTTTCTGCTTAAGAATTCAAAGGGAATTGCAATATTAAGTATAAAATTCATTTTGTTCCTAATAAGGTGTTACTTAGGGAGAGGAAAACTGTTTTCAAGGTACATATGTTTCCAGTTTAGCTGTTGAAATTGAAGCCACAAAACCGGAATCAAAAGGAAGAGATGACTAATTCCCACACAACAGCAGCGTCACTGTATGGTTTTATTTTAGGGGCAGAAACTTCTATAAGGATTTTTTTTTGGTAGCGGTATTCAAAAGTTAGGTGTACGTGCCTGAATCCGGACGATCAACTTTTGCAGATGTAACGCTGAAAAATTAAATACCCAGAGCACGGGCGGTAATTTGTGACACAAAACGCTGCCGAGGAGGCAGCACCGAGCAGCCCCGGGCTTGGAGACCTGTGTCAGTGCTGGGCTGAGTGCTGGTTCTTCATCTCAACCTCTCTAGATTATACACTTCTTAAAGCTTCTTACTGTGTATTTGTCTTGCTTAAAACAGCGTTAAAAATGGAGAATATCGCTGTCTACAAAACTCATGGAATAAACATATCCTGGCCAAATGGAAACGGCTCCTGCTCAAATAGCCTGGACTTTCTATAAAGAATACTCCCTTGTGAAATTAAGCCTAAATTTAATATTTGAACACTTTCTTATTTTGAAGAGAAATCTTTTTTTTTGCTTGCTGTGCAAAAAAAAAAAAAAAGATTTATCAATGTCTCTCTTTTTTCTGTGTACAGCAAATTCACATAAATACTGGAGAGGCTCGGAGGAACAAGATAAGATGTTTCTGCGTGGTGATTTGCAGATAGATGCTTAAATATCCCAGCTAATTCTGCCTGAGATGAGCATCGTGGATTTGACATGAAATGCGGCAATTTTGGTTCATTTTTCTGAAATGTTTCATTTCTTTAAGAAAGCTTGTAATAAAGTAATACTCAAGTGAAAGAGAACAGAATCATCCCGGAAAAGCTTAAAATCCAAGTCTGGGAGTCTATTTAGATGAATCAGCCTCTTCCACAGAGCAAGGCTTGCATCTATAAATGGATGTGATCTAGATTACAGATTGATCTCCCTCAGATATTTAGAGTGGTTAGTGTCTAGATTTAAACCTAATTTCTTGCCCTGTGGCTCGTGTTTGTCATTACTAAAGCTAGTTTTATTTTTTTTTACTTTCTGGAGCCATGCCTCAATGTGAAGTACATCCGGGGGAGGTACCTGCAAAATTTGTGTTTTATGGGCTGGAAATCTACCTCTTCCCTTACATGGCCCTTTGGTGTGCCCTGCCCTGTGTTTTATTTTCCCTTCTGCTGTTTAGTCTCCTACTTGTTCTATTTGAGATGCCTGTTTTCTTGAATTGAGTACTATCTGTCTTCCAGTACGTCTGCTGAGTTTGGCACGTTCAACGTCATCCATTGATAGATACAAAATTGTATTATATGAAAGTTCATTTCTTATCGTGCTGGAACTGGGCCACTGTGCGCGGAGGGTCAGCCAAAGCCGGGCAACGTGTTCTGTTTCCACCAGCATGTATTGCAAAAAAACCAAGTTATTCAGTTTAGGCTGCTCCTTGCCTGATTTAAAAGGCAAGATTTAACTATGAAGGTCTACACTGAAAATCGTTTGCAACTACTGATAACTGTATTAATAAAAATACCTCTTCGAAATTGCTTTAAAGGAGGGGAAAAAACCATCTCGTAACCTCTCATCCAGAAAACTTGTCTTTGAAAAAAACTAGGAAGTGAGGCATAGAATTTAATGAGAAATTCAGTGCTACCTTCAGCATCCCAAGGGATTGTATCCTGACCTGCTCCCACACTGGCCACGGGTAAGTGTCAGTAGGTGAGTCTTCACAGAAGCAACCAGTCTGCTACGGAATGCTTGTTAGGTCAACTAAATCTTGAATTTTGTTGCTTTGGTAATCAAGTCTCACAAGATCAATCATGAAACTATAGTTTCTGGAAGCTGTCTCGAGCTGTCACCATACCTGCCCAGCCCTAAGCCAATTTCCCCACTTTTCCTGACTTTCCTATCGAGGCACAACCACAGTTTCTGGGTATTTTTTGTGTTGTGACGTAGTCAGCAACAGAGCTTACGTTTCTTGGCGTCAATTCTTTTGATTTATCTTCCTCCCTGTTTCTTTCTCACTAGATATGAACTTCTTTCTCACAATTCTTATTTAAATTACCTTGAATGAGTTGACCATAAGGAGAATTGGGGTCTCGTGAGGCAGCCCTGTGGCATTAAAAGTTTTCTCACATATTGAAACGTTCTGGTAATGGAGCCTCCATTAATTCCTCAATTTATTCTAGACATATGTTCATCTTAAAGGAAGGGAAAAAAGGAAAAAAAAAAAAGAAGCAGCTTTTAAAAAGCTTTTTCTAATGTTTAAGTAGATTTTTTCCTTCCTGCAATTTGTGGTCCCTAATGCTTGGGTTTATCCTCCCGTGGAAAATAGGCAACACCCTTCTCACAGTGCAACAGCCTTCAGGAATGGTGGAGACTGTTATGGTCTCTTTCTTCAGTCCCTTCTGTGCTAAAATAACCACATACCTTTGCCTCCTTGATCTGTATCTTCTCTAGACCTCTCTCCAGCACCAGGCTGCTGTTGCCCTGGAAGTGTTGGCACTTCAATGCTTCATGAGTCTTGCACTTGGGTAAATATACCATTACCTGCTGGGGTTTGTAACACAGTAACAGCTAAAACTGGCATGATTTCTGTCTGTGCGGGCAGGTAGCGCTGCCCAGATCCTTCCCATCATCCAGATGGTAAATGAGGTCACCGAAGGGAGCCCGACCTCAGCCCCTCCCTGGCACAGGGGGACATTGCGTGGTCTCCCACCTCGGTAGCACCTCAGGAAGACTGCCCGCCTGCTTTGCTGCTCTCCTGCAGCGATTCCATCTTGACAAGTAATTAGGGGGATGTCTGCCTAATATCAAGATACATGAAATTAACTGCTGCTTTCTGCTGTGAAGGGAAATGAGGTACGTGTGGTTCCTGACGAGTGAGGGATGGCCACTGCTCACCCCTTCCTACCCTTCGCTGCTCACCAGAAATATGATTATATCATCTCTGATTTTTTTTTTTTTTTTCTCTAGGGTGGAAGCAATGCTGCCTTGTTTTTTCCATCCTCATCATCTCTTTTCTGCCTCTTCCAGCAGACGGGGAGAAAAAATGCCTTTTAAAGTTTCCTGCTGTTGTGCTTTTTTTTCCGTGATTCCTCAAGGAGAACTGTTAAAATTTTGAGGTTCGCTGCTCAGACTTTGAAAACATCCATCTTCTCCGATTATGGTCTGAGCTACTTCAGGGAGAGCTCTTACCCTTTTCTCATTCCTGTTAACCACCTGTTTGACATTTTTAATAAGACTAATTAAATAATGCATTGAACACTTTGGGCTTCTTGGTATTGCCAAAACCATACTTACTTTCTAATGAACTAACACTTTTCCCAGTTTTCCTCTTATTCCTTTTATTATGTTTGATACTGGTGAGTTGCTTCTTGCTGTGGTGTGCCTTGGATATTTTAATTTTTATTTTTAATTTTTTTTAACCCTTTTAATTTTGAGTGATTGTACAGTTCAGTGCTCTTGATTCTTGCTCATAAAGCACTACATATGTGCATGCATGTATGTGTAAAACCTTCTGAAATTAGTGATCTGTGGTGAGTCAGGGTAGTTCCCACCGTGTGTTTTTCCTTTTACCTTTTCCATCATATTTTTTTTTAGAAAATGCACGATTTCTTAATACACAAGATAATTTCTTTTTATTTTTTCTTCCTCCTTTCATTTCTGAGCAACCTGTACCCTCTCGGTATCCTTCAATAATTGGCAGAGAGCTTAAAATGTGGAAGAAAATACCAATGTTCACGTTAAAAGGAAATTTGATTATAATCAGTTTACGTTTTGCTCTGGCTGAGATGCTTTTAAGGGCAGAAGCAGCCTTTGTAATTTGGTAAGTTTGAAGGATATTGCTTCTCAAATAGGTTTAATTAAATAAGACCTTCTAAAGGGCAGCTTCATGCTGCCTTCCTTTAGTGAAATTTTCTTACAGCTATATAGCAAAATAATTCTGATAGTTTTGACCAGTCGTTGCTGCCATAGGTTAGTGCTACATTTATGGCCTGAATTGTCAAGATCTAACATTAGTTGGCTTGTCCAGTTTAGTTGTCCTCACCGGCTGTGAAAACCAGGATATTTCTTTCGGTTTGGATTGCCTTATGAAGAAATACAGGGTCTTGTCTTTTGGAAGCTCAGAGAAATCGTGAGGAAACGCCGGCGAAAAGAATTTGAAAGGTATTATTTGCTTCCAGTTTTCGCGCTGGGCAGCGCAGTGCGCGCGGCTCTCTCGTGGGATGAAAATCACGCTGAGCGAGGATGCAGCGTCTTTACACCAACTGTGGCTCGGTCGTGAGGTGACACGTAAAAGACCCCCTATGATGCCTCCAAAGTATCAAGTGCCTGACAAAATAGGGTTATACACGCGATAGGACAATCAGAAATGGTCATTTCTGAAGCACTGCAAGGGGATTTCTTGACTTTGGATGGAAGTGAGGCGATCCGACATGACCCTGCTGTAAGTTTACAATAACTGATAGAGGAGTTTGTTGGTTTTGAGCAAGTTAAACTCCAAACACTGACCAACACATAGAAAAAAAAAAAACCACAGTGGATTTTAAATGAAATTTCTCCTGACTTTTCAATCTGATCTTACTGATGAATTCTAAAGTATAGCTGCTATCTTTTCAGTCTCCTTGAATTTCGCTTCACAGGGGCTGGTGATTTATTAGTCTAGGTGTCAATTATTTGAGAGGAATAAGGAATATCTTCCTAACCACTGACAGCTGCTGTTACATGTGCCTCCCAAATTGTAAATGGCATCAGCCTGCATTGGTGGTGCTGCCCGGCATCACCTCTGCTGATGACTCTGCAGGATCAAGTGCACTCTCTTCTTGGGAGCAGGAACAGTGTGGGAGCAGAAATCTTTTTAATGAATTGAAAAGGAGGGGAGAAAAAAGTAAAAAGTAAAAATAAATAATAAAAAATAATCAGTGCCTGCTGCTCTGTGATTTGCATTTCAGCTTTTAGTGTTGGGAGCACATATGTATGAGATTACTGTAATGAAGATGTACGTAGCAAGACTTTGTATTTCTGCTTTCCCCGAGGTGATTAGCTCAAACACAGGATCTGCCGTTACCTTTTTGCTGACTGACAGTGGGCAGAAAATCAAACTTGTTACTGGTTGTCATGGGGATGCTGGGTTTGAGCTCTGTGGCACTGGATGTGAGTGAGAGGAGGCTTTTCACTGGGAGCGCGGGTAGAACTGTGAAGGTGTGGGAAAGGCCATCCTTCTCCTTTAGCCTTTCAAAGCACCGGCTTCTCTCGCGGTTCTACCCAAATACAAAATGTGGAAACAACGGTGAGTTGTTTTCCACTGCCTTGCTAGGAAAGATGTTGAATCCATAATGCTGTTGAGGGAAAATGGAGTTTGATTTCATTGTTCATCTAAAACCCTAGATGTACCGTATTGGGTTTGCCTGGCCAGATTTGGGGGGCAGGGGGGCTTCTGCGAGAAGCTGTTAGAAGTTTCCCCTAGGTCTGACAGAGCCAATGCCAGCTGGCTCCAAAGACAGACCCACCGCTGGCCAAGGCTGAGCCTATCAGTGATGATAGGACAGGAACGCCTCGGTGAAAACACATTTAAGAAATCGGAGAAAAAAAACTGCGCCACACAACAACTGGCAGAGAGATGGAGGAGTGAGAATATGTGACGACACCAAGGTCAGTGAAGAAGGGGGGTGAGGATGTGCTCCAGGGGCCAGAGCAGAGAGTCCCCTGGGTCGTGGTGAAGCCCATGGTGAAGCGGGTTGTCCCCCTGCAGCCCGTGGGTGTGACGGGGTGTAGATGTCCATCTGCAGCCCATGGAGGTGATGGGGTGTAGGTGCCCACCTGCAGCCCATGGAAGACCCCATGCCAGAGTGGGTGGATGCCTGAAGGGGGCTGTGGTGCCGTGGGAAGCCCGTGCTGGAGCAGGTCGCTGCCAGAGCCTGTAGCCCGTGGAGAGAGAGAGAAGCCCACGCCAGAGCAGTTGGCTGGCTGGACTTGTGTGACCCTGCGGGGGGGACTCGTGCTGGAGCAGTTTCCCACCCCATGGAGAGACTCACGCTGGGGCAGTTTGTTAAGAACTGTCTCTTGTGAGAGGACTCACGTTGGAGAAAGTGTGTGAAGATCATTTCCCGTGAGGGACCCCACAATGGCCCAGAGGAAGAGCGAAGAGTCCTCCCCAGAGGAAGCAGCAGCGGTGGAAACAACATCAGATGCAGCCCCCATTCCCTGCACCGCTCAAGGAGAGGAGGTGGGTAAATTGGGACTGATGTTAAGCCTGAGGAGAAGGAAAGGATGGGGGGGAAGGTGTTATTTTTAAGATCTGTTTTTATTTCTCGTTACTCTTCTCTGATTTGTTCTTTTATGAATTGAACTAATTTCCCCAAAATCGAGTCTGTTTTGCCCAGGACGGTAGACGTGGGTGATCTCCCTGTCCTTATCTCAAACCATGGGCCCTTCGATATGTTTTCTCCCCCTGCCTAGCAGAGAGGGGAGTGGATAGAGCAGCTGTGTGGGCACGTGGCCACTGGCCAGGGTCAAACCACTATATACACACATAAACCATGACATATAATCCTTGCTTCAAGGTCTGTGCAACATATGGTAGAAATCCTGCTTTTCTTACTCGATTATTTCCAGTCAGCTACATGAGAGAAGCTCTACCAGAAACCTTACAAGGATCTGACCTCAATGGTTTTTGCTGCCCTTTATGCAGCTTTCTGTGTAACACAGTCCCTATAACATGCCGTGCTCTGTGTGGCATGAGGCTCTTCAAAACCAAAGCAGGACATTTAGTTGGAACACCCAGCAATTGGAGAGATATGTCAGCAACTGGTTAGTACCTTGGTCACTGCAAGATCAGTATTTTTGAAATGGGAGCTGTTGGTAGAGATCATAACCTAGTTTCTACGCTGGCAGTGCATACTCAGACATCGGTGTGTTAAAAGATAATAGCAATTAAACAGGTTTGCAATGTTCTCAAACATTTGGTCATTTGAAAATCACCCCATGACCCAAGGAGATTTCAGTGTTGGACCTTGGAATGTATGTTCCAACTTACTGACCAAACTGATTTCTTCAGAGGGGGCCAGCTCTGACACATCCAGTTTCATTTACTAGCTCTCTAATAAAACACATTGTGTATATCAAGCAGAGGCTAGCAGAAAATCCATATGCAGAGAGGTCCCGGTGCTGCAGAGCAAAGGGTGGCAGTGGAGAGAGTGCTGGCTTAATAAAAGTAACGCATGAATTCAGCAGCTGAGCTGGCCAAGGAATCGGTCTCGTGGTTCCCAGCGCCGTGCTTGCTCGCTAGCCCCTGCCCTTGCTTAACTTTTCTGGTGTTGCTTCAGAAAGCCACGAGCTTCAGTTCCAAAGACGCCGTCTACCTGGCTTGTCCTGGGAACTGGTCAAAAAGGACTGGGTTAAGTCACAAACTCGCTGAGAGCCGGGCGTGTGCTGTGCACCCGTAGGAAATACATCCATCTACATCAAATGTACCAGCTCCGGGTATTTCTGGTATCTGGTGGTTCCTCACGGGCAGAAAGTTCTTTGTCTTACTCATTTAAATGTTCTGTTCTTGCCACCTTGATCTCAGTCTTGTAACAAAGGTCGACCTTATGCCTTTCCCTGTTACCCAGAATGCTGATGCTAAAGTTCATGTGAATTAAACTCTTGGCTTTGTCTAACAAGAAGTGCTCTCAGAGGAGATTGCTTCAGAAAAGTGGGAAGCCTTAATAAATAGTAATAATATTATGCATTTCCTGGAAAAGAGGCTTCTCTTAATGCTGCGTTGCCTAAACACACAGTTCTGTCTTAGAACATTAGGTCTATTAGGTTTTCTACGTATTATACCTGTCTTCTGTTTCTTAAAAACTATCATTACAAAAACATAGCCCTTTTTTTAAATGGTTATAATAAGAAAAAAAGCAGGTGCAATGGTGGTGCTCTCCAAAGACCGGAGAAAGTTCAAATTTTAAGGACAGTCAGAGTTTTAAATTGGTGTCCTGGAGCCGAGGTTAAGCGTTTGCAGCAGGAACGAGACAGCAAGGGAATTCCTTATTGCAGTTATTCTGTCCTGTAAATGAAGATGACTCCCTGAATCTCACTTACATGAAACAAATGTAGGCAACACCTTTGAAATAGATGCTTGCCATGGAATACGCCAAGTTGGAAAGCCAGTGGGTGAAATGCATTCCAGCCTCAATGGCAAATACATCTTACCTGAAATTACTGACAATATAAATTATCGCTGCCTGAATTATATTGCATTTAAAATGAGACATGCTACCAATATTTCCCCAAAATGCACCTTTTCAAAAGCTTTTTTAATTTGTGGAAGGCAAGACTGTAAATTAATGAATATCAGCCTAGGAAAACCACATGATCCTATCTAATTGGATTTTAGCGTGGCATTGGGCTGGGGTGGGGAAAACACGGAAATCAAAAAACATTATTGCATACGATGTGAGTGTGTCAGGATTGCTGAATATCACAGGATTACCTGAAAAAGAGGAGTTTCCTTTATAGCACCGAACTGTGCCGCCAGAAGCAAGGGGGAACTTGGATGCAATGTCCATCCTCTGTCGTGTCATTGGTTTATATCCTGCCTCTGACACACAGTTCTGTTACTGTCTTACTTTATGACCTGAAACCGGTAATTTGATTTTTTGTCTGTTTTCTCTGCCCATAAAATGGAGGATACTGTCAGTGCACCTTTCTTCCGTGTCTTGATGGAAAAACAAAAAATCCGTAATGGGAGGTACGTGACTTAGTTGTAGTGTGACTTAGTAGTTCCTGTCACCTAGTGCTATTTTGCTTATATACTTTTTTTTTCCTCTATTTTTTTCATTGCTTTAATGGCTTAGGAACTACTAGAGCATTTTTTCTGCTTAGTATGAACAAAGGTTTTGATTTATTCTTTTTTTCTTAATTAGAAGATTGGTTTGACTGTCATACCCTTTGTGTTGGGAAGGACAGAGCAGCTCACATCTCCCAGATCCTGGTACTAAAGAGGATGATCACGGATACACGTTGGCACAGGTGCTCTGCATGTAATAAGAAACAGCAGGGAAAGGTACATTGTCGAAATTCATTGTTTGCTTCATTTTATTTTTTTTTAAGGTAAACATTTATCAAAGTCTAATTTTCTCCAAGCTCGGTAACTCACTGGCTGGCTGGCAGCTTGGTGCAGGCAGAAGATTTAGGTCTGGCTGCACATCACGGAATATTTCTTTAAAAGTTGCAGCACAGCTGAAGAAGCCGTATCTATTGCAACCGCGGGCACTGGTTCTGCACTGCCAATCCGCTCCCAACCACGGCTCTGTCCGTATTCAGGCTCTTACAAGCTCGGTGTTTATGGCACGGGATTGCCACAGCATGGTTTGCTAAAGCTTTGCTCTCTTGGCTTCGCGGTAAGGGAGAAGGTGCACTTTTAGATTTGTTCAACACGCGCGAAGAAATGAAACCACAAAAAGCGCTTCTCAATTTTTATACCGTTATTATGAAAAACACTGAGACGTAATTTGCGAACACTTCATTTCTCGACTTAGAAGCTCAGAGAAGACAGATGTTGCTTTAGCTGAAGAGATGACTTGCAAAGCAGTTGTTCACTGCAAGATGAGGACTGAAAAGGGATTTAAATTGCGCCAGGGGAGGTTCAGGTTAGATATCAGGAAGAATTTCTTTACTGGAAGGGTTGTCAGCCATTGGAACAGGCTGCCCAGGGAGGCGGTTGAGTCACTGTCCCTGAAAGTGTTTAAGAGACGGGTCGATGTTGCATTGGGGGACATAGTTCAGTGGGTTGATAGGGCTGGGACAAAGGCTGGACTCGATGATCTTCAAGGTCTCTTCCAGCTGAAACTATTCTATGATTCTATAAACTGCTGCTTTGTCTCCTCTGAAACTCAAAACAAATGTTTTTCTGTGCCGTTTAGGATATATAATTAAGGAAGGGAAATACCCAGTCATGGGCCAAAAGCAGGCTTGATACAACATATTGGCAATGCGCTCGACATTGAGAAGAATGGCTTTTAGTACCCAGGGTGGATGCCACCTCTCTCTGTATTTTGCCTTGTGTATTTGTAGTTGTTACAGATTTGATGGAACCACTCCCAGCTGCAAGGTGAGGAAGTGCTGTCGCTGCTCACATGGGCCTGCGAAGTCATCGTGGCTCATAAGCAGCTAAAACTCCCTTTGAACCTCTGAATCCGTGATGTTTGCAAATGAACGGAGGATAATATTCAGAATTATATTATTTTCAATTGACACCTGGGTCTAAACTTCACGTCGCCCGAATTCAATCACCTAAATGGTTGTCTGGATTTCATCTTTTATTTTTTTCTTTAATTTTTGTCTCCAGCAAACATAGGTTTTGTCTCCCCCAAGCGTGAGCTGACCATGTTCTGGGTGGGACGAACTGCTCCCTGAAGTGTCCTTGACCACAGCAGGAGATGAGGAAACTGGTTTAGATACAATCAAAATACAGGTGACTAACAAGATTAAATGAATCCCTACTAGCTGTCAGCACACTTTCTGGAACCATTCGAGTACTGAGTTTCTGTCTGAGTTTTCAGGAGCCAGCCCAGTCCTCCTGGGCTTGATGGTGGCTTCTGCTTGAGAACAACTCATCCATGGTCTGGCAGAGGCATTTAAGGCTCTAATCAGAGTTGTTTTATTTTCCACAGCGTCCTTTCAATGAGCTGCTGTGCTGTCCAATTGTAGATGTGGCATTGATTCTTTAAAATAAAGTTGTTTTATTTGGCGTGGCGACTAGAAAGTCAATGTTAATTTGCAGACAATAAAACACCATCGAGCTATCCAAAATATTGCTGCAGACAGATTAAATTCTGTTTGTAATCTGCACGTTAGACGGGACTAAAGGCCTCTGCTTTGGCAAGGATCAGTCTATCTTTCATCCTACTAGAATATTAAGCCTATAATTACTTGACTGACTTGCCTTTCTCTCTTCCTAAAAGCAAATGGTAAAATTTGAAAAGAAAGAAGATTGTTGTTACTGATTATTTCTACGTCCTATTTCTATCTGCCGAAGTCTTATTAAATTGCCATGGGTACAAAGACAGTTGTCTGTTTTCCCTGACTGCAACTGTGCCACGTCCACTCATGCCCTATGTAACCTTGGTATTGTGGTCTCTTGGAAAAATGTAAATTGTCTGGTTGTTTGTCTCTTCCCAATCAACAGGTAAACAGAAATGGGAAGAATTTTAACAGCAAAAGGCTTAACTGACGTCTCCTTGGCCTTCATACAATTCTGTGTAAGTACTGACAGCAGAAAAACATCAATGCTGCTTCTCCAGGTGGTAAGAGCTACACGCCCCTGTTGTAGACCTGAACGTCATCTGAGGTTCGACTGTTCTTTGTTGACAGCACGTTATGAGATGCTCAGGTGATGATACATCTCTTTGGGCCACTGTGGCCATGATATTAGTAATATCACTGATATTATTAACGTCATGCCGATATAGGACATGTATCTGCTGATGGGAACGTTTATCCCGCGAGGTTGGAACTGCTGCGGGCTGGGTGCAGTGTTCAGTGCTGGCGGCGAAATAGGATTTGTGGCAGTCACCGTTTTATCCTTTGATTTGTCGGCAGACAGCGCGCTTTTAATGGCAACTCGGCTCGAAATTCAGTTCAGCCTATTAGAAATAATAATCATGTTTAAGACAATACTGATAAAACACTTCTCTGTAGTAGCAAGGCGTGACTAGATTAATTTGTTTGTGACCGGATTATTTGTGCATCCTTTATGAGGGTAATTACAGCCTTCCACCTGAATAACGGGAAGCAATTTTCTGCTCAAGCTGAAGGAGGGAGAGGGGGGTCGGTATCGGTATCACACCCTCCATGCTGCATTCCCCTGCCACGTACACTCGTTACAGATAGCAGAAGGTTTATTGCCTAATAGATCAGCGGGGAATGTGCCCTCCTTATCTCTCCAGACCGGCTCTCTCCGTGCGGGAGGACCCTGGCATGGCTGGGGGCCAAGCTGGGTTACTCACCAGACATGACCCAATCAGATCCTTTTAAGAGTCAAACATAAATATATGTTTATATTGAGTTTGTGTATTGTGGACAATTTTATTTTTTTCCCAAATATAAGCTGGTTTGTTTTTTTTTCCCCCTCCCTTGAGGTATGTAGGGATGTGTGTGATTTGCAGCGCAGGGACTGAAAGGACAGTTGGATTCATATCACCATACAGGCACCAGAAAAACGTTTTTCCATGTGGGACATCATGCATGAAAGTACAATGCACACACACACAAAAATTTAAAAAGATTTCGGATGTCGTGCACTGTGTAATCTTTACTCCTCATTGATTTCATTTTGAATGGGTGTGTTTAAATTACTGTTTAAATAACTCTCTGGCTTAGCTGGCGCGGGTTTCTTAGCACCTTGTAGCAGCACGGATAGCAGGTAAAGCATTTCAGCCTTTAAATTAGATGCTTTTTGATACTGGAGATTGCAAGTTCAATTTTTGCTAATAGAATTGGCAATTATACAGGCACTGAAAGAAGACATGAGCCAATGCTCGTGTCTTGACTTTAAGGAGGCAGGACCAAAAGCCCTTGAGGTTGCCCCTTATTACCAGCCTAGTAGGGGCAGTGAGAAACGCTTCACTCCTCCCCATTCCTCCCATCCTCCCGTCTCAAAGACTGAAAGAATCAATCCAGGCAGAAAACCAGTTCAAAGCATTATGCCCATATAGGAATGCAAGTTCTGTTAACTTCCTTAAGGTGAACTTTGATATAGCACACATATATAGTAGGTTTGCTTAGATTATTTTTTTTCCCCCTCAAAGTTTGGTTCAAGATTGGCTGATTCATTTAAAGTTCATGTTGTTTAGCTTGGGGAGCTATGGTGGAAAAGTTGTTTGGAGTAGCAGTATGGAAAATGCCTGCCTTAAACAGCTCTTCAATCCTCCAAAGCCTCTGCAATTCAACCCGGGTGAAAAAGCAACTTATCCAAATGATTTTGTTGAGAACTGGAGGTGACATGCTGCATTTTCCTGTGCATATAATATCCTCGGTGCTACCAAATTACTGATAATTGAGTGTAGGCTTGGAGGGGTGGATTATTTACAACTCCATCCTGTCGGAGTGACATAAAGCAGCTTCAGGTGGTGCTCACTCTGTCCACCTCCCCACTTCCAATATATTCTCAAGGCTCTTGCCTCTGTCTGCTGTCACAGACCCACATCAGCATTTTCATATCATTACCTTCAGCGAGGAGCATTCCCTTAATTCCTGCCTTGTTTAGTCCTCGACTATAAATAACACTAACTGCTCGTGAAACCAAGTCTTGCAGAGCCCGACCCTGGAGGCTACTCAAAAACTGCAAATTCCATTGGTTTGACAGCCTTTACAGACTAACATCTAATATATAATGATCACCATGCCGGCTGGAAATCCGTAATTATGGCCCACTCTAAACTGTAGCAGAGTAGACGAGAAATAATGTCGAGTACTCCACTGAAGGAAGAGTATTTCTCAAGACATTTCCTCTACGTGGTTCTTATTTTGGCTCCCTCTCCCCAGCTTCCCAGCTGGCACGATATGAAAATAAATACAGATGTTTATGCCCGTTTCTGGGAATGCAGTTGTCTCGGCACACACGGCACCCAGGAGGGTTGCAAGAAATAAATTAGTGATATACTGCGTGCCCATGGATGCGTATCTCTTGGACTGCTTCTAAGGAGCTAAATATTTCAGATGAGGGAGGCTTACGATACTGTGAATGCCGCCGATATGTCAAAGGAGCAATAAGCTTCTTGAGCTTTTAGGGGTCTATTCTTCAGCTTGCAGCTGCCCGTGTCCTCACTAAGCTGATGCTGAGTTATGGCCAATGGGTGATGCAGCCTTAGGGTGCCCGGTCCTGCAGTCCCACACACCCTCTCCGGAAAGCACAACGCCAATATTCAGGTGGCATCGGTTCTCCGTCTGCCGATGTAAAAAGAACAAGCCCAGTTTACGTTGGCTGAGGATCTGGCCCTGCAATTAGGCAACGTTTTTTTTCCGTTCCGACAGCTGCTTGTGTGTAGACAACTCATTGATGTAGTGGCTGAGACGTGCAAATGAGGTAGGGACTGTGTTTCGTGCTCATTAAAGAAGGCACTAGAAATCTCATATGGCCACCATCTGCCGCCTTGTTTGTTGAGTTTGATCATTACTCGATGAATGGTTCTACTGAAATTCTGTGATTAATCTCCGGGATATGATTCTCTTTATCGTGATGAAGGGTGGCAGAATTTAGCTCGTTATAATCAAACTGCGCGGATGTGCAGATTCTTTTCAAAAGAGCCTGGGATACATAAAGGAGTTAAGTGCAAAAATGGGAAAATTAGCTGCGAGTTTTTGTAATGGCTATTTACAAACACCAGCTCCCTGATAAAAGCTGGGACTATCTCTTAGAGATACGCAGTGACTTAAAAGAGCAACGTGGCTGTGCTTAAAGAAGGACTTTTAGAAGGCAAACAATGCCTGCAGGTGATTTTAATGACTGACACCCATTTCAGCAAGCTATTATGAGGCTTTTCTTTCTAGACTGCAGAAGGAATATTTAATTGACAGGTGTTTTAAAGTATTTGCTGTACACTCGTGTGGCTCAATTTGTCTACAGTGAATAAAATGAGTTTTAGGGAGAAGGGGTGGTTAATAATTGTTCTGATTTATTAAGTATAAAACAATCTTTAATTTTCTCATCCTAAAAAAAAAAATGGTTCAATTAGAGACCTTGGAGTTTTTAATTGCATATTGGAATAGTCTTTCAAACAACAAAGCATTAAGTCTTGTTATGGATCCATATCACTTTTTATGTGAAATGATTTGATCATAACTGATACTGACGGAATTTAAATAGTCTAAACCCAGGCAGGGTAGAATCATAATATATACAGATTTATAGCCCATGAAATTGCTTTAAAGTCAGTGAGGTTGCATAGGATACACGTCACAGCAAGCTTCGATTTTGCACTGATATCTTCAGCTGTTTTCTGTCTCGAGATCATAAACTATATTCTCTGTTGTTTTTTCACTGGGCATTCTTTGAATCTGCATCCTATGTCTACAAAACGATTTGAAAAGCTGCAGATTTATTTACTATGTTTGAAGAAATCTGGTCACAAGAGCTATTGATTTTTATATTTTTCTTTTTCTCCTCCATCTATATTCAGCTTCACCAGTTGCTTTCAATCCTATAAAGAAAACTGTTTACACAGAGATTTACTTTGGATCCTGGTACTCATGAATAGCAAATAAAGGTTAAATTTCTGAAAGAACCATTTTTGTGCTATAACTGTTTTGCATTTCATATCCCTCTGGGAAGTGAGTGCTTCTCGCCACCAACTTGCACCATGCATTTCATGCGGATGAAATTTCTTTGCAGATTTGTCCCATTTGATATTTAGGAAGCGACTGGAATGGTAAGTTCCACAACAGAGGCTGTTTAAGTGTAGAATTGCTCAGCCTGCCCATTTGTGTTTTAGGAGGAGCATGGAGCAAGCTTTGTTCCCCCTGGAAGCTTTGCAATATCCAGGGGAGGCAGGTGCTGGCAGGGAGTGATGCTCAGGCTGGAGCTGGGTCCATTGTTATGGCTGCTGAGAGGGCCAGCATCTTCCTAATAGGTCAGGTAAGTGAAAATATGAAATAAATGGGTGGAGTGCCAGGAAATCAGTCCATTTCAATTTTACTTCTCTAATCTGATAAGTGCAAAAGAATTGGGGTTCACTCGTGGCCTGCTTGATTTATTTACTTATTTATTAGAGAAGGGAAAAATCATAGAATCATAGAATAGCTTGAGTTAGAAAGGACCTTAAAAGATCATCTAGTTCCACCCTCCCTCCACAGGCAGGGACAGCTCCCACTGGACCAGGTTGCTCAAAGTCTCATCCAGCCTGGTCTTGAACTCTTTCAGGGATGAGGCGTTTCTTCCTAAAGTCTAATCTAAATCTACCCAGGTCTAGTTTAAAATCACTGCTCCCTGTCCTGTCGCTCCTGGCCCTTATAAGCAGTCCCTCTCCAGCTTTCCTGTGGCCCCTTCAGGTACTGGAAGGCTGCTATAAGGTCTCCCTGGAGCCTTTTCTTCTCCAGGCTGAACAGCCCCATCGTAGAAGAGGTGCTCCAGCCCTCTGACCATCTTCATGGCCTCCTCTGGACCTGCTCCAACAGCTCCATGCCCTTCTTGTGTCGGGGGCTCCAGAGCTGGACACAGCACTCCAGGTGGGGTCTCACAAGGGCGGAATCGCCTCCCTTGACCTGCTTTTGATGCAGCCCGGGGCACGGTTGGCTTTTGGGACTGCCGGCGCACGTTGCTGGCTCATGTTAAGCACTTCATCGACCAGCGATGGAGCAAAGCTTCAAACTTCAGGTCTAAGCTATGGAGTGAAATCTAGGGGAGCCCTTTAACTGACTCCAAAGAGTGCTCAGTTCTCCACTGTGAGGGTGGCGACAGAACGGCATGGGTCGCCCAGAGAAGCTGTGGATGCCTCATCCCTGGGAGTGTCCCAAGGCCAGGTTGGACGGGGCTTTGAGACACCTGGGCTGGTGAGAGATGTCCCTGCCATGGCAGAGGATTGGAACTGGATGATCTTTAAGGTCCCTTCCAACCCAAACCGTTCTGATTCAACCAGGCAGCTAAAAACCCCCTATTTCCCCCTCTCACCCACCAGAAAAAGGGATTAGCAGAAGGAGACTTTTCCTATGAATCCCCCAGGACGAAGACCAGAAGCAGCAAGCAATGGTCTTCAGGAAGCTTTCGGGTTCCTCCTGTCTGCATTCAGGTATCTGGGTATTCTCTTTTTTGACCAGCAATGGTGGCTGGGTTGCACTGGGAAGGTACCCAACCCACTCTTTTCTGTCCAGCTTTACCAGCTCTTTCTGTGGAAGACTGGAACATCTTAGGAACAACTTTTCCTTCTTTAGGCAGTACTCAGGTAGAAATATGAAAGACAAATACAAAGCAGCTGTGGTACAGCAGTTATTCTGACTTTTAAAAACAACACTTTTAAGACATGCCACGGTAGATATAAATACTGTAGCTCTACGGATGTCTCAAGGGAGATATGTGCTTGCTTCCTTTGTCTCTTTTTTTTTCTTTCAGGAAAAGGATGACAACTGATATTTATTTATAGGAGAGTCTGCCTATTTGATTTGAAGACTGCAAGAAATTATTCAAGCTTCAAGCAACTCTTTGCTTCATACTTTGAGGAAGAAAATCAGCAAATTGAAAATCTCGCCTTTCACAGGAAGGATGTTGCGAAAAGAGAAGTACAAGAAAAAACGGCTGATGAGGAAGAAGACACAAAGAAAAGCAGCTCCTTTTCTTGAAGAGAAATCTCTCAGCATTGGTTTGGAGGATAAACAGTAATTTTACTTGTAAGCAACTCATAAAAGGTGGGTTTCTGCAGTTCTGTGCTTTGACCTATCATGTCAAAACCGAATAAAAAGCCAAAAAACATAGGATGTTTCAAAGACAGTTTTTTGGAGAATGATGGAAGACTTCAAGATTGCATGTCAAAATAAAACACTGAAATTGTCTCCAATTTGAATCATTTGTCTGTTAACCACACAGAAATCACATTTTCAGTACATTCATGTGCTTTCTCAAGCTCCTCATGCTTTGCTCTCCCCATTTTCCAGTTGGGAACATGGATTCATGTGATCTGCAAAGAGCAAAAAGGAATTTTCCAGCATGGCTTAGATGTCAGGGCCTGAGAGCACCTTATCTGTGTGCTAGAAAGTGGAACATTTCCTTGAAATGGAAAGGGGACAGTACAGCACGATGCCTGCTTGCTAACAGGGCTTTATTATCACATTTATGGACTCTATTTCCTCAAAAATGCTGCGTGGTTTGTTAGATGCTGTTGTGAAATACAATATTTAGTCTGGCTGACAATACCGTGTATTAATCTTTATCGCTTTGGTGCGCTTTTAAGCACGGACTATATGAAATACAAGCAGAGTAAAATGCAATTGCACTAAAATACTTCCTTGCGTTAAATTTTCCCAGCATAAAATCTTCAAACACTTAGATTATGAAAATACTTTTTAGATAACATTCACGAATTTAATCTTAGCGATGCCATCTGAATCACTAAAACGAATTAAAAGTGAAGGTAATCCTGTTATATGTGGGTTTATTTCTATATGGGATAAAGTATTTGTTAAAGAGTGAGCAGAGGACAAAAAGAACACGGAGTGAAAAGCATTTTTAATATACTTTAAATCTAGAATCTGATTTCAGAGCATTCCCCCTGGATTGCACTCCATAAAGCAGTTAGAAATCAGACCTGGATTGGGCCCAACATCTTAGTTTTCATTATTCTGATAGGAAAATACCCAGTTGCTAAATAAGTGCCATTTTTCCAAAGCTTTGCCATTTTTTGTCAACCCTGGTAACCGACACGGAGAGACGCCAGCCCCTTCTTCCACCTTCCAGCCCAACGCTTTAGGGATGGCCAAGGTTGTGGGTTTTTTTTTCTTGACATTTTGGAAGTGCCTAAAAATAAATAGATCGAGTTGTTCCACTTCTGGTACATTTTTACAAGCACATGAAAAAGAAACTGACTTTTGGGTGTTCTCGTAAATATTTTACTAGAAAGTGGCCTCATGAGGGATCCTCTCTTTTGTTATAGCCCGATTCCTCAGGAATAGAGCTTTTAGTAGAAATTGCTTTGGGATCACATCTACATGTCCTAGTTTCCAATTCTGCAGTGACGCGAAGCATTTCTTAGAGTATGTTCTTTTTCGGAGACGTTTATGGTAATGTAAAAACTTCTAGATGAGTTACTAATTTTTACATAATTAAATTTTTATTTAAAAAAAAAGATGATTAGGAACCTTATTATGTAAGTTGAGTTTCTGGCTCAGTTGCTAAACATCTAGCTTGTGTTTGTACGGGTGGGTCATTTCACAGACAATGTGCAAACGGCGATTTACCTGATCAGAAGCCCTCTAAAATTGAAAAGAAACTTCCTCTTGGATGTAAAAGGCGTTTGATTTGACCACAAACTGCTACAACTAGTTCTGTGCCTTATGCTCGCTGAAGTAGAAGCTGCACAGACCCATTTGTACGTCCCATCCCTTCACCCTCCTGTGGAAATAGCGGCTCTTTCTGAAAGGGAGGTACATCTCAGGGTAAGGATAGAGTACGTGGTACCTGATGGATTTTTCTCGTTATATGTTAGCCCCAAAGTATTTTGTTTTTCTGGGAAAAAAAAAAATTGCAAAGCAAAGAAATGTTTAAATGCCAAAAGCAACACGAAACAGTGAAGTGGCAAACAGCTCTTTTGACATAATTTCCCTCGTTGCACGTATATCTAAGGGCAGAATATTCTGGGGCTTGTTTTCAGTTTGTCTTTTTAGAACAGATAAAACTACAGAGGGATAGCTACAGTTTCAAACCTCTTTCTTGAGCCATGTTATAAAAGCATCTACCTAAAAGCAAAGCCCTTCGTAACTGTTCTTGTGGCTGCTTAAATCTCCCTACTCGCTGGCAGGCAAGCAAACTGCATTCCACGTTCTTCCCTAAAGGTTTCCTTCATGCCGTATTTACATACATATGGAACTACATAAATATATTTAAATAAATTTATAAAATGTATGTGTGTAAAAAATATCCCCCCTAAATGTTTATTTTTTTTTTTTAACACGGGTGAATCTGACAGTTCTGTAGCCACTGAAGGCGACAGCACAAGCGACATCGACCTGTAGGCAACGGTGAGCAAAGGGTGAGTAACTGCTCCTTGGTTCAATACTCCCAGGCTCCTCCCGTGAGCCTGACCTTGAGCGAGATGCTTACTGGGTTTGGGGAATCCACGAAGGATGTGACTGGTGGGCAGGGGCAGATTTATTCATTCCAGCTGATGTTTTTACCTTTTATTTCACAGACAGTTTTGCTTTTGAACAGGGGTCCAGGCTGATTCCCAAACCGGCTCTTTTGGATCATTGTTTCAAATGACATAGTTAAATATTTCAGCAACAAGTGAAATGCAGCACCTGATTTTTTTCTCCATAAAGTCTTGTTTTCACAAAACAAAGTAGTAATTAACACTCTTCTTTATCTTCAAGAGGCTGGCCCAGTTTCCCCGTGCCAGCTGCGTTCATCTCACTGGGAAGGATCCCACCTAGAGCAGGCAGAGTTTGGGCTTTTTAACTGAAGTGGAAGCTGATTTTAGGAAGGAAAGGCAACTTTTTATTTCCCCTGAAAGAGAATTAAGAATTGACAGTGTCTTAAGGAGCAAAAAATCACCACGTTGTTATCCTGCACATCTGTGTAGAGGTCCTGAATATTTTTTGCCTTTAACTTATATTGTCTGCCTGATAGAGTAATATGATGAACGTTAGAGGAGAAACGTTAACTAACCATAGGAGCACAACAGCACTTGGTTATTTAGTAAACCTGGGGTTTTAAGGTGTGTTTCGGTCATTGAATATTGGAACCCATGAGGAGACGATTGGCACGAACGACTCTGACTTCAGGGAAAAGACAGAAGAGTGGCGCTCCAAAAATCCGAGTCTTCCTAGCCTGTTGGAAAATAAGTAGACCTTCATTATATTCTCATTACTCCAACTCTCAGCACAGAACGGCAAAAAATAAAGGTCACTAGCTTTTACCATCTGTGCTAAAATGAGATTAAGGTAATAGAGGACTCCAAGATTTATTGCTCAGCTGCAGATTTGAGGCTTCAAGTAAGTAGTAAGACATATAATCCTATCTCAACTTCTTCCTTTATAAGGGCATGTTCCATAACCCACTGAATTTGATTGGAAAAATCAGAACTTCTTTCACGAGGCACTGGACCAGGCTTTACAGGTTAATTGAAAAAATGAGTCTGAAATAGTGACTTCGGAATGTGTTTGACCGAAGAAAAAGGACTTTAATTTGAGAAGAGATTTTTAAAAAAATACATCCAAGAGTCTGAGAGGAAAATAATATCTGGGTATTGTACCAGACTATTTCTGCCTAGGTATGCTGTTTAATAAGATGAGAGACTTCCCTCAGTCCGTTTGAAAAATGTAAACTTCATTCAAGTGACAAATGACTGAAGATGAGAGAATGAAAACTGGGCAAGACGCTGCTTCAGCTAACTTGAGAAATTATTTTCTCCTAAGCGTAGTCACAGTCAAAACCCAGCGGCATCAGACAATGCCTCATTTCCCTGACCGACGCTGAATGTGTAAGTGCCTGGTGATGGCTTAATTGCTCATTAAAAAGAAGATTTTGATGATATGGAACAAAGTTGGAAAGGTTTTGAAAGTAAACTTAGTACTAAAAAGGAGGCTGGAAAACCCAATTACTTCTGTGGCCTGTCTTCGCCAAGCACCTTCAGACACAACGTTCTGCTTTAGGTGCTCCTATTAAGCAACCAAAGTCCCACTCAAATGTCAGCAGTATCAGTGTCCTTAAATAGCTATTTGCTATTTAGGTGTCGTCTCGGTTCAGAGACACCTTTCACTGTTCGAGTCAACCCGGCTCTTGGCGACTTTTGTGCAACCGCTTAATTTGATTCATTAAAGAAGTTCCCTTTTGCATTCATTAGTGCCTCTGCATCCTCGATGAGGCTTTCCGAAGGCTTTGTAATCTGCTTTGCAGTTTCTACCGATCCTTTAGAAAACCTCCTCTCCAAACAGGACAGCTGACAATCCCAGCATGGTGTGGAGCGTACGTGACGCTTCCGACCGTGCACGTTGATTGATCAGGGCTCGTAGATACCAACACGAGCTATTTGCAGGTTGATATTCTGTGCTCTTCTGTGAGACATGATCAGCTTTCGGTGAGATGGAGAGAGCAAAGGTCAACAGCTCAGCTCACGGAAAGAAATGAGGTGAAGGAACCTGACTGTGCTAGACACCCCACAGCTGACTCAGCGAGGCCACATGTGCAGTCTTTGCATTAAATACTTAGAAGCTGAATTAATTGTGATACAAGATTTAATTTTTTTTCAGTTAGGTGCCTGTTTTCATCTGACTGAGGGATGTTATTTCTCAGTGAGGGTTGCATTAGTGGTGTCTCCCTCACTCCACGTCTCTCCGCTTTTCCCATGAAAGGTGAGGTGTAGAACACCCCGCTTTTAATATAGATGATTCTGGCATTTCAGAACTTTCCCACTGTTTTAGCTTTAACTATCCAAAACTCATCCTTGCCAAGTAAAAGGAGAATAAGCCTTGCACTTCCGCATTACTGAACGTTGCTCAAAATGAGCAGTAACACCTTAAAAAAAAGAGTGTGGGCTGTGCAACCTCAAAAGCAAAACTTGAATCAAGTGTAGTTGCTATGCGTGCATATCGCCATTATCAAACCAAAGCAGCACAGTATTTCATTTCTAAATGGATTTGGCTTCTCAGTGCTCACTACACAGCGAGGAAAGAGCTGGATTGTTAAGACAGGTCTCTGTCACATCGGTCCAGATTGAGCCACGGCGTATTTTTTAATGAATTGTGGGCACAGCCCTGCCTCGAGCACGCTGATTATTGAGATTTTTCCTGCCACGGTTGTAGACAAACAGCGCGCTGTGGTCACGTTCACGCGCTGTGAACTGATCTGTTCGTCTGAGGCTTCGAACCATCTCTCGTTAAAGCCAAGAGCAGCAGCACTCTGATGCCTTCAGGAGCAGGGGGGTCAGCACTTTAGTGTCAGATTCTTTTTGCAGCTAACTTTAACAATTCCTAGTCAAAACTGTTCTCGTTGAAGCATGTGTTTAAATTGCTTTCCTGTATCTGAAAGTAAGTATGAAGCTTTGGTAATGTATGTATTAGCTTTCTTTTTTTTTTTTGAGTTTAATGTGCCTTTTATATAAGTTGCATTTCCAGCTTCAGTTAATTCTTTAAAACTCTCATCCTTTAAATTATTGCAAGTTCCATTCTAAGCTTATTGAAGTGAATAGATAAACTCCTGCAGCTTTCCCAAGAGCTAAGTACCTGCAATTATAGCTGCGAGGTGAGATTCCACAGTTTGAACAAAAACTTGTCTTGACTTTTTTGCTTCTTGGCTTCCTACTCTGCACAAAGCGTATCATTTCCTACCGAAGCAGCAACGAGCAGGGCTCAGCGAGCATTGCGTACCTTTGATTTTATTTTTTTTTAATGGTCTCTACAGCGTTAACAATCGCTCAGGAATAAAATGCAGTCTTTGCCTGCTGGATTCGTAGCTTGTTAAATGCAAGTGAACTTTCGGTTTAAATGGCTGCAGCAATTTTGATCTCTGCAGCTCATCCGTGTTCCGATGAACTAATGCTCATCATCTCGTTATCAACAAACGAGCGTATGAAATTCCTTAACAAGTTAATTCCTCAGGCTTCTTTCCCAAAGAAAATAGTAGAGGCTTCCAGCCTACACTGCTCAAATGAGATACTATCAGGTGTCATAGTAACAGCTCACTGAATATAATTTAATTCTTATTCATGAACTAGTCTGACTTTAGTTGGAGGGATATTTGCACATGAGAAGAAAGAATCTTGCTCTTAATCCGGGACTGGAGAAATCCCTGAAGATCAGCCTCCTGTATATATGTAAATAAATGGTTGCACGGTGAATCTGCTCAGTCATGCAGGTGTTTAGTGAACGGTTTTGATATTCTTATGTCAATAGAGGATAATTTGATTTTTTAAATTTTTTTGAGTCCTTAATGGCAGGAATATAAGTTATAATAAAGTCAAGGAATGGAGATTTGGAGGGGGAAAAAAAAAAAGCGCCAGTCCACTCTCCCTGGGTCGAGCAGAGAATTAACCAGTTCCGTGAAAAAGTAAAAAGCAAAGGTCTGCTTGACACTGGAAGGGTTTGGGTTTGGGCAGCATGTACAGGGAGGGAGGCCTCTCCCTTTAGTCATTTCAGGATCTCCAGCTAATTTTTGATAGAGATACTTAAGTGGGGAAAAAATAAAATATAATAAACAGTTACAAAAGCACCAGTGAAGGCACATTCCTGGGATTTCTCCCTTGAGACTGACTGGGTTTGACTTCAGTGCCCAACAAGGTGCTGGCTCGGGCTGAGGATTTTCCAGGGACGGGGACATCCCTGTCCTCCTCTGCTCCTTTATAGGCACCAGAGTTACGTTGCTGTCCTCCTTCATGGGAAAGGCTTGTTCTCCGTCCAGTCAATCTGTTTTCCTGTTTTATAGGAATTAAGTTCTCTGAGACCTCCACTCTTCCATCAGATTTGTATGACCAACGAACTCAAAGATGGACAGAGCATGGTCCTTGGGACTGGGCAAGCCTGGGTTTCCCCAACTGGGAGAAAATTACCAGAAAGCCAAACTTGTCAGCTGAACTGGAAGGAAAAAAATTCCGTGTCATTCTCTGTGAAGTACAGAGCTTGAAGTCTGCCTTTCTTTTCTCTTCCCTCTTCCAACAGCCCGTTTTTAGCTGCATACCTCACCAAATATATAACTGATTTTGGTGTGGAATTCACTCCTGTTTTGTAGCCTTGAAAGCTGTGTGTGACGAGAAGAGCCTGCTCCCAAAAGAAATTCATGATCATGAACAAAAAGCAAGGTAAGTCTGTGAGCGAGCGTGCAGCGAAGGCAAGAGAAAAAGAAATAAGCAGCAAGGAAAGCTGGAAGAAAATAAACCTCCTCTTACAAAGGCAGGTGTGTATAAAGGATGCCAGAGACACGGGGAAAATGCTTTTGCTACTTGCTGATAGTTTTTACACTGCACTCTTTTTTTTTCTTTTCCTAGGGGCAACATTTTCAGCCATTACTTGGGATCTCGTCGTTACACACCTCTTAGGGCTTCACTAGGATCCCATCTCTCTAGTTTGTCTTGTGTTTTTCATCAAAGTAACAGAAATCAATGAGGTTATTTTTATGGGGATTTTTATCCATTTTGAGTCATGTCTCTGTCTGGAGTCCAGACGAAGTTGCCAGGCATTCAGATGTTCTCGGGGTGTTTCGAAACCGAGAGCAATCAAATCCAGACCGGACTTAAACGAAATCGTTTGGATTTCAGTAAAGTTATTTGTCAGTTATTTATCCTCTTTCAAATTTAAGGTTTTCTGTAACAGTTTCCTGTTCTAACCCTAAAAAGAAAAATGCAAATGGGATGCCAGAGAAGAATCTGATGTTTGCAGGGATTTTCTTCTTCAGCGTGTGCTGTCCCCAAGGTTTGATATTCATTAATTCAGAATAAAAAAGTAGGAGCCAAACTCTGTCTCATATTTCTACCAGACATCCCTTTCTATCTGTGAAGCCACATGCAAATGACAATTAGTGGAGCTGGATGCTTGATTGGATTAGGTGGTGTCAAAACATTCGTCATGGCAATCACGTCTCTTTTACCTTTGGACTAAAAAAATGAAAAAAATATTTGGATATGAAAAAAACCCTCAACATTCTGGCATTGTCTTATTCTAATCTCTTTCCTGATTCTGAAGGGCAAGAAATCTCTATAGACAACCTGACTTCCTACATTTTCCAGCCTAATACCTGTTCTGGATAAATTTGGGGAAAGTAATTGACTATTCAAGTGCTTGCCTAAACTGACAGAAATGTTTTAAGAGGTACTTTTTCTAAAAACTCAAGCCCTGATTCTTTGTCCGCTGGGAGCTTTGCTATTCATTAAGGAGCAAGGTCAGATTATAGGAAGAAAACAACGAGCTGGATTCCAACCTCAAATACAGCTTCTGCTCAGGAAATACTGCTCACTGCCCTACACGGCTGAGTGTTCGTCTTATCGTGCCTACTTAGAAAATATTTTCTCACTATTAAATGGACTTTATTCAAACCAATTTACATATCTTACAGAAATAACAGCATTTTGGCTGATCCTCAAGTTTTAGTCAGTTTGCAAAATATCCTGTTGTGGAATAATTAGCATGTGTAAGTTTTCCAAGCCAAATCCTGCAAAGATTTGAGATGTTAGTCACATCGAATCCATCAGGACTATTCAGGTTTACGCAGGCTTTATAATAACATAAAATCTCAAGTGCATGGTTGTTGACAAGGTCAAAACTTGTTTTTTCCCAGTGCCGTAAACGTTAAAATAACCAAAATCTCCTCCTGCAAGAACATAGTATCATGATAATGGGCAATATCACATATGTGTTCATTAGTTCAGAGCCATTTTAGCACTTCATGGCACGGATATACGAATCAGCCAACAACTTCATGAGGTAAAGCAAGCTGAGGAGAGTTAAGTAAGAAGAGTTAAGCAATTAAGCCCAAAACTTGAAGAATAGAAATTTATTTATTTTCTCTGGCCAGAACTATATCTCCTATCTTCTCTCTGTGTCTTCTCTGATAATTTTTTCCAGCTCTCCCGTGCTATAATGACTTTAGGACCTCAGTTACACGCGTGCTAGACGCTTGATGCTTTCTAAGTGGTGAAAAATTAGCCTCGCTCTCCGAAACTCTAAGTCGGGTAATGAAAACAAATAATCAGCTGGCACAGTGAAACGAAACAAGCGGTTCTTACACACGAGTATGTGGGCAGGTTCGCAAATGGTGTGGCGAAGAGCAGCAGGAGGGTCTTAACCACGGGGTAGAGGTAGGCAGGCTTTGGACGATCGCTGCCAGAGGCGTGAGGAGGCAGCGAGATGATGATTATGAAGGGCGACAGAAAGATGTATCTGCCAGCACAGCGGGAGAAGGGGGTCCTTTCCCTTCTGACTGCCTGATGCTCGCGCAAAATGTTTTCTTCTTCATATCAGTTAATTTCAGAGCTGAGGAGTTGCCAGCAAAGGCCAGTTTTTGAGGATCGATCTGCTGCGGCGATGCCCTTTCTCGCCTCCCAGAAATGGAAAGCAATTGCTGCGCGTCTGCTCCAGATCAGAGCGAGGAGGGTCTGAGGTACAAACAGGCGACAGCTTTGCTTGTACCAGTGATTTAGGCTTGATTATTTCTGTCCTAAGGGCTTGAAATTAAATCTCTATACTCTTGAACAAGGGAGATTCCTGCCCTCCCAGCACACCTGCACCTACTCCTAGGAGATGGCAATATATTGGACTTCATACCAGTGTCACCTTTATTTACAGAAAAGCTTTTTCGGTCTATCTCAGAAGTTTCTAAAACACTATTTATGGCATTCTCTTCCCTTAAAGCTTGACCAGGCTCAAATTTAAAATACGCAGTGACAATGGATGTTTGTAAATCGGCCACAAATAACGCTGTTGGTATAGACACAGCACACACAGGCTGGGTAATACATTACTGAGTTGCAACGCGCTTGTGACGACTCCCGTAAGCAACAATAGCCTTATCTCAAACACATCCAGATTAAAAGCTTTCTAGATGTTCTATCATATATTTCTAGTGCTTTTAATGTCACAATATTTCTCTGGGTTAGACTAGATTGCTCTTAGGCTAAAGCTGTTTTGTTCACATATGCCTGTTCAGCTAGTGATGGATCGAGGGATATTTTCTTTTGCGGTCGTGTAGAGTGTCCAGGGTAAAGGCTGGGCTGAACTGCTGCCCAGCACTGACTAAGGAAGATTACAGAAGTTGCTCCTGACTTTCTTTCCTGTGGGAAGAAAGGAAAGGGGCATGGGATGGCGCAATTCCTCGTGGAGCCACGCAGGACAGGATCACCACCAACCCGGTGTAGTACATTGGTTACAAACACAGAGCTCTGAACTCTGCTTCAGAAGCAGTTGCAAGGAAAAGGAAAATGTCAGGTAAGCTGGGATAGAGGTATTCCTTCAGGTCTTGTCATCCAATCAAACCAAAATATTGATTCCCCCCATTAATTTCTTTACCGAAGGCAGACCCAGCAGCACAGCCAAGGCTGCTCACATCAGGACGGCAGCCTCGGTACAAAGGGGGCACACGCCTGTTGTGACCCTTCGTGCCTTAATCAAATTGTTTTTCATTATAAGCTTCGTTGCATCCTTGTTTTAGTCTTTCTTCTTCAAGGCAAGCTTACTTTAAAACCAAAGAGTGAAGAGGTGTGGTCGTGTTTTCCAGGTAGTCCTACGTGTTAATCCTTTAAACAGCTTTGGGGAACAGTTAATGTATTAGCGATGGCTGCTCACATGAGGCAGCGTTGCAGCACTAGTTAGTGACAGCTATTAACAGAAGAAAGTTAAATATTTTAAATAGTAGTTGCTATTACCACTGCCTAAATTCAGGTTACTTTTGCTTAAGCTTTCAGCAGTGCAGTGGAGCGGTGAGCATGGGCCTCATCTCTTCTCCCAGAGGACCCGTAAGTTCGCTATTGATCTCAACAGAAGGTGTTTTGGAAAACTTGCCCGAATTAAATATATATTTACAGCCGAAACTTACCATGCTTGGGCACTGATCCAAAGCCCATTTAAGTAAATGGGAAGAGTCCCATTGGTTTTATTCCTTTCCAGATGATGCCTTTAGGACAGTGCAGGTGATAAACAGAATAATGGGTTTGGTGCAGGATTCTCGAAAGAGCTGAAGTGAGATGCTTTTAAAAGCTCTGCACTCGGCTCCCTAATGTGATTGAAGTTTATACTCTAGGTTAACACATTAGAGATATCCTATTTCTTTGTATAGTGCTTGTCCGGTGATAAATAAGATTCCCACAAAAGAAAACAAATATGCTGTGGCAGTTCTTTGAATGGAGGAAAAGGTTGTGTGGGTGTTGGTGATCCTTTTGAAGTGTACTTCTAAGTCAGTATCTGAAACTACCATTTCTAAAGGAAAGTTTGACTTGGGCTTCTAAGCCTCAGTGGAAGAAAAAAAAATCTTATTTTTTAAATGTCACTTAAGGTCAGGTTTATGCCAATGTCTTTAGTCGTCTTGCCTTAAAAATTCTGGAAGGAAGCATGACACAGTTGAAAATCCAGGTCCATATTTGCTCAGAGAGACGCTCTCTACTTGCAACAGATTATTCCACAATGATTAAAATAATGTACGGGCTTGGTATTGTGTGAGAATGAAACAACATCAGTGCATATAGCGTTTGCTGCTCAAATCAGGGAAACAAGTCAGTCACCCAACTTCCTTCTCAGGAGGGAAGACACTCTTAGTTATGGAACAATTTCTATTGTGTTCATGAGACACTTAAAGGAATATGTTACTTTAAGCCATAAATATGGATTTTAACTTTCACTTACGTGGATTTTTGTGTGACTAGATCTGGCATCCATTCAGACGCTGACATACACCAAGTACTGCTCCTGAAAGATGTAGGCAAGTTCCTTAAATATGAGCTAAAGACACTGAGCAATAGAACTCCAGAAAAGTCAGTGGTCTGAAGGGAAGTCACTTTCCTGGCTTCAATAATTGGTTTCAATCATTCAGAGGAGAAAAAGTGCAATGAACGGTGCTCTAATGACAAGTGCTTAGTAGCAAAACTCTGCCTTCACCATTATTGTGATGTCCCTGGCTTGGAGACCAGCTCTGTGTGACCCCGAGCACCGTGAGGCTGGTGGTGGATCTTCATCAGGCTCTTTGCCCTTTTTGGTTCTTGAAGTGAGGCAGTGGGGGGGTAGAGGGACAAACACTTAAAACAAGCTTCGAGTATCTCCTGATCTCCTTTTGCCTGTAGCGTGTAACAAAGGTCATGTCTCCCCTGCTACTGGCGTAAATTGGAGCAGATTATTATTTTAAAGTGTTTTTCATGTGGTATCAAATACAAATCAATGTAGCAAAGAATTCTAAAAGAAATTGATTAAGCATTATTCAAAGATAACTGTCAAGACCAGTATCTTTGACCTTCAGAGACACACTGGTTATGTAGATGGTTCTGTTGAACCCACTGTTGAGGAAACTGAAGCGATCTGACAGCCAGGGTTACTGCGAGTACAAACTTCACTCGTGAGCTCCTCACTAAAATTACTGGGGGAATGAAACATTCATTATTATCACAAGAGATTTCTGGCTGCAAATTCTGTCCCCGTTTCAGAAATTGGCTTAGCTCCACTCTCTTCTCAGCCTTCCCTAAAGAGTATTTTCAACTGTCTTGTTTCAGAAAAGTAAGATGGACAGTGGGAGATGGGAAAAAAAAACCACTTCAAAAGGCAATTTTTTTATAATACTTTCTAAATGTGCGCAATCTGTATGGATATCTTGAATTAATGTTTTTAAAAGCAGGAGTATTTGCATCTCAAAACTTAGAAAGGCAGTAAGTCTATTTTAATTACATTTAACCATTCTAATACAATCTTAGCAAGCGCAGTCACTGATTTACGGTTAGAATAAAAAATCTGGAGCATATTTAATGCTGCTTTCAACCACTGTTTCCTACCAGAGCCCTTTCTAGACTCTCAAAAAAAAATTAACTCACTAAGAGACAACTTGGCTTTTAGCATGTATTCACAGACCTTTGGTCTGTTCACTCAGGCAGGTGATTACCAGCTCTTTATAATTTGTTTCCCTCACTATTAGAAACACTTAAACAGACAAGTTGCATTAAGCACCATCTCTTTGACCGCTGCCAAGTGTCCTGCGGTCCGTCACTGGCAGAAATGTCTCTTCTCAGGCTGCCTATCGATACAACATGGCACGAGCAGAGCACTGACAGCAGGCAGCTGCGACACTAAATGAATTTCATATCCTGCAAAGGTTGGAGAAATGACAACGTCGGAAGAAGCGAGTGAGATGAGTACAGAACTTAAGAGAGGAAAATACAGGCTGCAATAAACCGAACTACTGATTGACTGGCATAAAGGACTGTAGCTGTAATGCTGGTGACATCAATAGAGATGCTTTGGAACTGCAGTTGATCCAGGCTGCAAAAATAAAAAAATCAGAATCAAGTATGTAGTCTATAAGTTGAAGATTTTAAAATACGTCTGCTCTCAATAACAACGTCCGAAGCACGCGACATTTAAAAAATCACCTGTGCCTCTAACATGCTACCCACGCTGAAGAGCCATCAGCCAAACACTTTATGCTTTCAGCTCCTGGCATCAATTTATTAGAGAACCATAAGATCTCATCGGTACACTATCTTCAAATTGCTTTTTTTCATGTTTCCGTTTTGAAATTAATTTTATTTGGTATTACCCTCCGAAGAAACTCATAAAGTTAAGAGACAGATTTGCCATTATTATGCTGAGCCGCGCTCTAATTTTTTTGAGTAGTCCCTGAGCCTGTTCGGTGACGTTAAGTGCATTTTAGGGGCGGAATGAATTTGGTCATAAATCACTGCACGTCTTGGAGTTGCAGAAGGATAGATTAGGTCTTAATGCTGAAGGGGTGGCTTCATTTTATTTCCCACTCTACACAAGCAGGGTCGATGGCGGCTTCAGTAGCCATCAGGTTGTATTTATAGGAGGGCTCTGAGCGGGGAGGAGGGTATGAAGCATCACTGTGTCTGTCTTTCTGTTATTCTGCTCATCTCGAGAGTCAGACCTGGCGTACTTTTAGCCTGAGGTGTGCTGAGATGCAGGCAGAGAATGCATAGAAAATTAATAAAAGAGGGGAGAAAAAAAAAAAAAAAGAGCGAGAGCTTTGCTATCACATTCTTTTCAGAGAGTTTTCAGCCTTCATGACTCTGCCTGGATCTGCAGGTCGCTTCCACCTGCTGTGGTTTGCCATAAAATGACAAGTCATCCTCTTCTGTGTCAACCTGACAAGGATGTTGCCAGTTTTCCCAGACATCTAATTTCCTTACCTATCACCTTTACAAAGATTGCACTAAGCAGGCTGTTTGGGAGGGGAGATCGTTATTGATCTCCCTCAACTCTCCGTTTCATTAAAATAGACCTGCGGGCACGAGAAGATTGCGACTCATTCACAAAGCGGTGTCGGTGGCACCTTTCCATGAATTTCAGGGGATTACGGATGTTTTTTCGTGGACAGCTAACAATGCTATTACACAGATGCTTTATGTTGTTCAAATGAAGATGATAATAGTAACGTTTGTTTTGGGGGTGAGGAATTCTGCCCGCTCCAGCCACTTTTGTCTGTCACGCCGTCCAAAAAAAATAAATAAAAGATTTACATTTAATCTTGCCAGTGTCCTCTACCTTCAAGAAAGATTCATCGTGAAAGAATGGGATTGCCATAGCAACGAGGAGTTTTTTCAGATGGCTATAAAACTGGTGAATTTCCAAGACACAAAAGCTTGCTCAGAGCCCAGAAGTACCTGGATAGAAAACAAAACAGATGGTAAACTCTCCACAGCTTTTGCAGAATCGTTTTTTTGCCAGTTATTCTCCACTTTACCCTATGTCCTAAATGTTTGTTTCACAATGAATTTGCGATCTGTGACAGATTCGAGACTTTGCTCAGTGGAATTGGAAGTTGGCACCACCACAGCCTGTCCCCAGGAACGACTAATCCGTAAAGGACAGGGAAGGTGCTGAGTTGCTCCGAAAAACATCTGTGATCTTCTTTAGATACTTGGCCATCATAAGTGCTTCTTAATACTCTTCCACAGAATGATATTTTCGAAAGCTTAAGGAGTTGTGATAGTGGGAACCCACCAAGCCAAAAGTCCTTGTCCTGTAAATGACTTCTGACGAGGTACCCAGCTTTTTCCGCAGCCTGAAATTTGACTTGTAGCAGGGAAATGTTCTTCGACTATAAGGTGGTTTAAGCTCTGAAGGATGATGCGCTCCCAACGCAAAAATAATAATCTACTTCTGCAGAGGATACGTATCACAGATTCGAGCTGTGAACATGTTATGTTCACGCACATCAACACTTCTTCTCACACAAGCAAAGTAATTTTTTCTCCTGATAGGAGTGACAGACTTCTGTAGACAGACTCCGTGTGGTACCTGTTTTTAGATTTTATTTAAAAGATAATGGCTGATATTGCCGGGTTTTTTCATAGGAAGTGTTTGCAAATTTTGTTACAACTCTTCTTCTAGGCAAATAACAGTAATAGTAATTAAAAAAATCATCCTGAGCACAAACTTTGGTCTGGTTAGGCTTGTTCTGGTGAGTTCCACTTCATTTAGGCAATATGTTTTTGGTGGTGTACTTCTTTCCATTATCTTTCCTTGCTTCCTACAATGTAAAAATCGAAGGCTTAACATAAATTATGAGGGTGCTCTTGCTATCAAGCTCTCGTTTTGCTTCTCACAATTTAATGAGATGTTTTTCCCATTGCTTTTGGTCAGCAGAAGATCCAGTTGCTCCTGGACTCATTGCCACCCATCCCTGTGGAGACAAGAAGGAAAAAAACCAACCTGCTCTGCACATACTGAGAGCCCTGCTTGTTTGATTTCTGAATATCCCAATCTGGGAGCAAAGAACTGGAAGAGTCCTTTGCTGCACAGCACTGGTAAATCCTGGACTGCTGGTCCCTGACAGGTGGCACCACTTCTGTATTTCACTTTGGGAATGTTAATTTTGCCTTTCAGTTAATTTCTACTCTGCTTTTATGGACCTTAGGCTGCTTGTCTACTTGTTTGACTACAAAAAAAAAAGAAAAAAAGTGATTTACTACAGCAAGGACGCTCAAAGGGAATTGGAGATAACTTGACTTCCATTTTATGATGGAGTTTGCAAGTATCAAATTTTAATTCGAAGCCGGCACATTTTCAGTTGTAAACCACTGTTCTTGAGCATATCCATCATCACTTAAATGAGCCAATTTAAATCTTCCATTTGCCAAAAGCCTGCAGGGAAAGTAATAACTGCAGTTAAAGCAGAATATAGTTACAATATGCCCTGTGCATAAATTTTTAAATGAAATGCCATGTCCCGAGTGGAAGAAGTTAAAACTACCCACTATTTCAAGCCAGTTACTATCAAAGGATATTAGGAAGAATTTCTTTACTGAGGGCGTTGTCAGTCATTGGAACAACCTGCCCGGGGAGGTGGCTGAGTCACCACCCCTGGAGGTGTTTAAGAGACGCGGAGATGTTGCCTTGAAGGACGTGGTTTAATGGTGTTGATAAGGCTAGGAAAGGTTGGACTCGATGACCTTGAAGGTGTCTTCCAGCCAAAACTGTTCTGTGATTCTGTGAATGATTATTTGTGGAGATCCTTAAAGAAAACGCGTATTGCACAGTGCTCATATAAATACTGATGCAAATTTTCTCTTTATAATTTTAAGTTGTCCTTAACTTGTGATTTAACAAAGTGTGTTACTAAGATGCGTCACTATTCTTTGTTGCACAATGAACTATAAAACAAGAGCAATGGGACAGTGACCCGTGGTGGCAGATTCTGAGCCATGACCATACTTTCAACTGTTTTGTCATGACCCAAAGATGAATCTTGGGTAGCTAATTTTAAAAAGGGAAAAACAAATGTTTTCTTTCTTTTTACTTCAGTGGAGAAGTGACTTATTCTTACAAAAGAACAAATCACAGGCTCCCGTAGTAGAGTACAGCACACGTCTATTAGGTTACTTTATTATATCAGATTTAACTAATCTTCAGCTACTTTTCCTTCTCCCAGCAGTCCTGTTTCTGAATAAAATTAAGCATTAAAATAAATAAGTACTTACACTGGGATATTTTTCAGACAGAATCCTAATTCCTTATTCCAGCTTTCCTTGTACTTCATCCAGAGACAGTTTGAGTCCCTTACAATGCCCGTAGTAGTGTTTGGCACTGCTGAACTGGAGAATAGTAGCCACATTAAAGTTTTTTTATTTCATTACTGTAAGGCAGCAATTTTGGGACTTTGTAGCAGCAACATATGATGGCAAACAGCAAACGGGTGCTGAGAGGAAGATAGGAATTTCCCTACACCCTTTCACCCTACTACTTTTAGCAATATGCCTTTAATAAAAAAAAAAAACCTGCCATTTTATGATGTGAAAACTCAGATACTTCTTAAATTATGAATTTGAATCAATGGCACGTCATTTGTAGGAGATGCAAATGCTCACCACAAAAAGAAGAGAAAATCCTGTTTTTTAATAATGACACAATCGGTATTTTTATTGGAGTGTCTTCAGAAATGAACTATGGAGAGTCTTGGATAATGGCAGGCACTTGGAGAACGACGTAGGTTTCTTTGAAAAGAAGGGACTATACAAAGAAGTATCAGTAATTGTACCTTAAATAGTAGTTCTCTACCGAGCAACCACTGCATAAACCCTAATGTGTAGCATAAAAGCAGTCAACTTTACATCACCTCCAGAGATGTGCTATAGTAGTTTTACTGTACTATACGTTATGTGTTTAGATTTTTCGTGTTCAAATAAATGCAAAGTGCGGTAAGGTCAGCTTGATTGGTAAGGGAGATGGAATTGTTAACGTTCTGTGACATTACATCTCACCATGGTATTTTCTAATGCCGAGGACATTTAGTAACTGATGAAACCTCAAAGTTCACAGTGGTGATTAGCATAAAGTAAATTTTCCTTTGAATACGTAGGCTTCGTGCTCTATTTTGGCAACACTGAAAAAGATCACAAAGTGGAAGAGATATGAAATAATTGCAGGAAGACAGTAAGATGTAATTTTCCAAAATGACAATCTTATTATTAATAGTTTTGGTTTTATTCATTAAATGTTAAGAAGATGAGAACTTGAATTTCAGAGTAAAAAAATCCATTTCTCTAGTAGCTTATTCTTTATCAGTGCAATAATTGTCTGCTCATCTTAATACAACTATCACGGGGATGTATTTGAAATCCATATTGATTAATTCATGCACACTGTGGCTTGATATCTAATTCTTTCTTTCATCAGCTTGCTGGAATTGGGAGAAGATGTCTGATCTTATTCAGCTGCTGGAGTGATTCTTACATGAATTTTCTAACAGTGAGATCTTCACTTGTATTTACTTGCAGGACTCACGTTTCAGTCTGTAACTCTGGCATGCCAGCAAAAAATGATTAATTTTGATGCTTTTTTGGGCTAAAAAAAAGACTCCAGTGAAGCTCTTCTACAGCGAAGCTCTTTTTTTCCCTTTTTTTTTCCTTGTTTTGTTCTTCATTTAACAGCTGTTTTGTGCTTGCTTGTTTTTTTGTATGTTTTTTTTCTTTATCTATGGCATTCTTGGCAATATCCTGATAAATATTCCATCTTATCTTTTCCCGGTAATGATCCAATAACTGGACTACAAAATTTACACTATAAAGACATCTTTGTTTATAGCCAAATATCTAATTTATGCTAATTGCTTCATCTAAAATTCTGGTAGAGTCATGACCAAGGTTGTAATTTGGCTGGCAGCCACCCCCTGCATTGTAGCAGCCATACCCCTCTGTAGTTATGAGACAGTGAGTAGTTTTTGTGGGCTCTACTAGGATTTTACTTGGTGAGAGGGCTCTTTTGCATGGTACCAGTGATTAGCTACGGCATTTTGTAAATAGCTTTCTTGAAAAATGAATTACAGAACTGGAAAAGTTGCAAAGATTTTTTTATAATGGTAAGTTTCCCAGCAACTTAAACACAAGAATCAGGTGTGTTCTTTTTTTTTGGTTTAACATAAAGACTTTGATGATGTACAAATCGCTTTTGCTCCATCACCTTTTCTGACACCGAGCGCCGATTTCAATATCAGGCTTGTTAAAAGTTACTCAGCGAACTACAACTACCAGCAATGTGACATGTGCTTCTCAGAGCTGATATCCCTACGAGCCCAGAAAAATGATCTGAGCTCCTCATTTTTATTTCAAAATGCAGTTGCAGTGGTTTAGCAATGAAAGCATTTTCATACAAGCAGACCAAACCACCCTTATCACATTTTGCACGTAGTCTACTAAATATACAGAAGCAGAAAGAAATGAATAGTAAAAGTCTAGCGAAAGTTGGCAAGACTGCAGTCTTGCAAAGCCTAGCGAAAGCAAAACTGCAAACTTTTGCTAGGTGGAATTATTCTAACGGTTGTATTAAAAACCGTCTTCCCTAGACAAGCATCTCTCTCTTCCCCCTACATTTGTGCTAAATAAGCAATACTTCCTCATATTTGTAAGCAATTCCAGTGAAAGTTCTTTAAAAGATGATATGTTGGCATTCTGGCTGTAAAACTTGACTGTGATTTGCATTCCTTTTTTGTGTCTTTCATTTTTTTCTATATATATATGTGAAATAGTTATTTCTACTCGGGCTATGCGAAATAATTTGGCACGGCTATTACAGCTAATCATTATTCACATATAAACTGCCTATCTGCTGTTTCTCATATCCAATTTTTGAAGAAAATACTGATGATGACATAGAAATACCTTTGGCAAGGCTTGGAAGAAGCTCTACAGAAATAAATTGCAAAACTGAGGTGCACTCACTAACCATGTCACTGAATATCAATATATAAAGCTCAGTTGAAGATTTCTTAGTTTCAGTCTTCCTAGGAAGTTCGTGCATGTTACTGTAAACAAGAATAATCTTAGACATATTATCTCCTGATTCCTGTTTTTTTCTTATTCTAGAAGGGAAAGAAACGGAGATGCTGCAGCTGTGAAATTTGAAGGAAAATAACCACTTCAAACATCAGAATTGCTCAGTTCGGTTTTAAGTAAAGGCTGCCCTAAACCAGCCAAGACCTACATTAATGGCGAGTCATGGGAAGGCAGCCGTGATCATACGAACAGCTATATGAAAAGCATCACTGAGAGACCGATGGATATCAGGTAAGAAAAGCAGTGCTGTGAGTCTAAGGTAGAGAAGAATGAATAGAAGGTGAGTTTGGGCTCACACCTGTACAGCCCTGGGCATTTAAAAATGAGTTATAGATCAGTAACTGGGGAGGAGAAGGAGCAAATTCAGCTGAATCTTCTGTAAAAAACCAGCAACTGCCAATTCTTTGTCTACCCAGAAAAAAGCCCGCTGTCCATCTGTTTGAATACAGTACTGCTGTGGCTTGCTGGCTACATCTCATGATGTACACGCCTGGAAAAAACCCGCGGTTGGTACTGAACACGACAGCAAATCCCTCTCCCCAGCGGATATCGCTGTGCGTATCTTTGCCGTCCTGCTCTTCACATCAACTCTTTACCGATAACCCTTTGAGAAAAGGCCTTTCATATACAAGTTTCTCAGAGGTTTGGGCATAAGAGGCTATTTTTCCTTCTGATGGTGAAGGTTTTGAGTAAAAGGGAAGGATGATCCCAGGCAGAGATGGAGATTTCCGGGGAATAAATGTGGAATCTCTTCAAGGCCACGCTTGCCACTCAGCCTCACCCTATGAGCAGCGAGTAACTCTCTTGATTCTTCACTATAACCTGCATACAAACATGTTGTATTTTCTCTTTCCTACGGTTCAGGGCAAAAGTGCCATTTCTATTTTTAATACTTGAATATGCCTGAATGCTTTAACATGCCTTTACATGAAAAGCAGACTACCTGAACACCCAGGCACACAAATAACCAGAGAAAGGAAAACGGTTGTGTTGTCCTTGGCTATGAAACAGTAGATAAATGGTTAAGTCTTTAGAATTTCTTAAGTCAGTTTAGTACATCTATAACTTAATTTGCCTTGTACAGACACTAGCAAAGGCTCCTGTTTTCTTTCTTCTGATCTTTTGTTTTCTTTTATTTTCTCAGGGCTTTGCCATGAAAGCTGCTTTAATCTTTGTAGATAAATCTTCAGGTTTTTGATTTTTTTTCTTCTCTTAAGACTCCATCTGTCTTAAGTTTTCCCATTTCATCATGTTTAAATATTTTAGGCAATTTGAATCCCTATTTATAAATGGATATGATTAAGATTAGGCTCTAATAAGTGCTAATCTTTCCCTCCAACCAGGGAGATAAAGCCTGTCTTAAACCTGAATGGCTTATGACGAGTTCATTTTTTTAATCCTTACAAAGTGAACAAATAAAACACTACCCAGCACCTGTATTCACTGGAAGCACTGAAGATAATCCCTTCAATTTATTACTGCAAAGTGCTTTACTTTGTAGATATCGGCTTGCTTTACCTTCAGATGTGCAGGCTGCAGATTCTAGAGCTGCCTTAAACTTCGTAATGGAACCTGAAACTCACCTGGTCTCACAGAAAAATTGAGACTTGGCTCCACTTCTTTTGATACTTCCGACTGAATTTTGGGCGAAGTGGGGCCAATAAAGGCACTAGTGTTTTTTCTTCAAGGCATTTGTGAGCACAAATTAGTTACTTAAGTCTTCCTCAAGGCAAACAATATCTCTTTTTGTCAGGTAAACTCTGATGCTTTGATATGCGCTTCTCTGTGCAGTTTTGAGTTTATTTCTGCACGTACTTAGTTGAGCCCAAGGTTTTTACTCAAACAACGAGTTCAGGCTGGGCAAGGAAATCCCTATTTATGAAGAATGCTAAAAAGTCACAGAATCATAGAATGTTAGGGATTGGAAGGGACCTCAAAAGATCATCAAGTCCAATCCCCCTGCCAGAGCAGGAACGCCTCGATAATGCTACACAGGAACGTGTCCAGGCAGGTCTTGAATGTCTCCAGAGGAGGAGACTCCACAACCTCCCTGGGCAGCCTGTTCCAGTGCTCCGTCACCCTCACTGAGAAGAAGTTTCTTCTCGAGTTTAAGTGGAACCTCTTATGTTCCAGTTTCAGCCCATTACCCCTTGTCCTGTCATTGGTTGTCACCAAGAAGAGCCTGGCTCCATCCTCGTGACACTCACCCTTTAAATATTTGTAAACATTAATGAGGTCAGAATGATTGAACATTAATAGGTCAAAATGATTGAACATTAATAAGGTCAAAATGGTTGAACAGGACAAAGCAGACCTGGAGTTCTGAGAAGTGGGAAGGACAGTTTTGACAGTAAACCCAAATATGGAACAGAGACACTGATCTCAGGGTTTTTACAGAATGACAGGCTGAAAAACTGGAGTATTTTATGAGAAGGAGCATGAGCTTCAGCTCACTGACCACAAAGGTCAAGTAAGCTTTCTCGGATAACTGGTGTGTTTCCACCACTGTCTTCCCTGAACGTGCACCCTGCTTGGGTTTGTCTTCCCAGCAGAATTAACCAGCCCTCTCCTAGTGAGCAAAGGGGATTATGCTGTTGAGGGGTTGGCCTGCATTTAAACAGCTTTAATAATCCAGACCCTCTTAAACGTGATCTGATGTGACTAGAAGTATAACATGCTTTCATTCTATATATATATAATCTCTGCAGCCAAAAATGGTGGAGGAAGAGGGAAAACGAGCTTCTTGCTGAGTGACAAAATGGAGCAAATAATTCACAACTAACAACTGATGCGGTTTCCTCTTGAAGACTAAAAATACCCTGCTTTTATTGAAAGTGTATTAGTAGTGCATGGTTAGGTAAGTAAAATGATGTTATTTTCATTGCCTGGTCATAAGAACAAACTGTTCCAGAACAAATTTGAAGTTCATTTCCTGCAAACACGGGTTTATGAGATTTTAAAAAGTGGTTTTTGGTAAATGTTCATGAAAATGGAATTCGAACTGCATGAATGTTTGTGGAAAGCGAACAAAGGGAGCTTGAGAAAAAACAGAATCGTTTTTTCCTACAGAATCGTATTTTCTGTTCCTTCTTCATTTTCAGTATTGATGTAACTTATGGCTCCCCAACCTCAGAAAGCTTGAGATCTTGGGTCTGGGACCTCAGAGGAGGTGATGGCTCCCCGTCTACCAGCCTCTGCTGTAGGCACACTGGTGCTACAGCCCGCCACAGGTGCAGGAAGGATGAGGAGAGAATTTTCTGAAGACGAGCCTTCTCTCCTCCTTTGGCAGCTTCTCCCTACAGCCCACCTCACCGGACTGGTGTGGAGCCACACTCAGCGACCCACGCCCTCTGCGAATGGCAGGATTGGAAGTCAAATTGGCCAAGTCAAGCCTGAGGGTCACAAACTGTGTAAAGGTCATCTTATCTGAGCCCTACAGTATGGGAACGTGGTCAGGGAATGTCTTCATAGAATCATAGAATCAATTGGGTTGGAAAAGACCTCAGAGATCATCAAGTCCAACCCTTGGTTCATCTGTCTGCCCAGTAGTGAACTCAATGGACCTTCTTACTTCCCCAGGCACCTTTCAGCTCTGCATCACTTACTGTTCAATCTGTTAAAAAAACATCTTAACACTTTCGGAGTTCCTCGGTCCTGATGCAGTAGAAGCCGCTTCCAATGCTTCCACAATAGGAATAAACAGCCCTTTTTTTTTTTTTTTATGTTTGATACTGAATCTTGAAACAAATTGAAGAGACTGAAAATCAAAGTAGGAATATGGGTTGGTACAAATCCTTAACAGTCTTGTTAAGGTTCCTGCCTCTGTGCTCTGGTGTTTTTTCTAACTGTAGTGTTAAACACAGAGTTTTAAAAACAATTTAAAATATTTTAACAGGGACTGAAGAGGCAAAATGCACAAAGTTAACAAATCTAGTTTCCCTTGCTGCTAAGACCTGTATGAGAACAAAAGGAGATAATGGCAACAGGAACAGCCTTAAGAAACACAGAAGGTTTATAACTTATAGCACAACTCCACCAGATGGATTTTAGTTGAATTTCAGTTTGTTGTTGTTTTTTTTTCCTTATAAACTTTATATTTACTTTCAAAGAAACGTGACTCTGAAAGAAATTAGGCATGCCCTTCTTTATTTTGTGTGATCGACATTTGTGAAAGCTGATTGCAAAAATATGAAAATACTTTTGGTTATGAAAATCAGATCTAAGTAAGTGAAACAAAAAATAGAACTGAACACCAGAAAAAAAGATGTAAAATGGCTGAAACAAATAATCTAATTGTAAAAATGGTGACATATAGAACGCCAGCATCAAATTCTGCGTTACTTCATCTCCCACATATGTAAATCTAATGGTCCAAACCTCATACAAAACAGGCTCTTGATACTCTTCCAGCTAAAGTACTCGATCCAAAGCTCACAAAGTCAGTATGAATCATTTAAGTTTTGGAAGCCGAATGCCAATTTTTCTGCAGAAAATTATCCTACGTATACATTAAAAGGAAACTCTTGCATTTTTCCTAGTAGAATCTCTGCAATTAAAAGCAGTCTTGAGTATTGTAACGATGATTGAGACCTAATTTATCTAGAATAATGCGTTACTTTTACCTTCTTTAAAGATAACAGGTAAGTATTCCAGGTACAATGTCTTTCGGAAGGGATTGTTATAGAATACGTGATATGAAGAACTGTATTTACACGGCTGCTAACAATATGGTTTTCCTACAGGAAAGAACATGTTTAAATGCTACAAAAAAATGCTCTAAATAAGGTCCAGAACAGGCATCGACTATTGCTGACAGCACAGCTGCACTGTGGACACTGCTCTGCTCTGTCACAACAAAGACACGACAGAAGGATGTAGCTGCCAGGGCTTAGGATGATACAGCTCCTATATTCCTCCATATTCAGCTGCTCATTGTTTTTAAAGGTGAGCTTTGTGCAAATATCTTCTAAAAGTAATTTTTTTCCCTGGTGTCGATGTCACTTGTTACTCTGAAGTACTTGCTTACTGCCAGGGAAGAGAGCCTAAGCTGGCTCCGCTTTGCACCGTCGCTGGAATTATTGGGTTAAAAAGATAATTTATTTCTACTTTTTCACCAGAACATTTTTGGTCAAGCGGAAAACAACTCCAAATTTTGTTTCAAAGACGCAGCATTAGGACATATTTTCAGATTGATACAAATTATGCAAACCACGGTTCCTCATCAAGATCCAAAAAAATTGTGTGTGTTTCCACAGGCTCCCAACACAAATTGCCTGTCAGGGTAAAATCTTGAAAACTGTGCTGTAACCAGCATGATGAAGGAAAATTACTGCCAGACAGATTATATAGTAAAAAAATCTCAAACTGTGTAAGTTATTTTGTGCCTGCTAGCTTGAATACATATGGGACAAATGCAAATTTTCCAAATGAAATACAGCTTAGAGTGCATAAATTTCAAACAGATAATAGTTTGCAGTTATTAAAGCTTGGCTTGTATCATAAACACAGTGCTTTTTTACCTGAAGTGCCGGCTTTTCTGTAGAGCCTGTTTTTCCCCCTGCAGGAACATCAATTATAAACAATGGTCTAGCCACCAAAATTGGAAGGGCTAGACTCGAAGCAAATAAACTGAAAAAAATATGATTTGATCAAAAAATTATTATCTTGCCATGCACTCTAGGTATCCTTTAAGGGAATAGCACAGGCATTAGTGCTTTTTGGAAGATAGATAATTAACTGGTCTGGAATACCCAAGAAGTGAAGCACAGATCTGCAGCTGCACGTATCTACAGGACGAGAACAGAGCTTTTCAGAAAAATTAAGTGTTGCAAGGAAGCCCTATAGCTCTCTGGGTCATGATCACTAACTAAAGGTTAGCGTTAGCAGTGCTCAGTGGGGTAACTCAGATGAGAAGCTGTTCGAAGCCTCCTCACGCTCCGATTCAGCTGCACGGCACTAAATCAGCAGGAAGAGTATCTTGGTTCCTCCAGAGCTGAAGTTCTGAGCAAATAAGTTAGAACGAAAACATAGAAGAGCCCCAGCTACAAGCAGAGGCGTGTTTTTGCCCTGGCTTTGGGAAATAAAGGTTGAAATGAGATGGGAAGACCTGCAGCAGAAGCAGTGAGGGTGTCGGGGAGAAGATGGGGCTTCGTTTTGCGGCTCAGCCCCGTGCCGGTTGGGTTTATCTGCTGAAAGCGGATCCAAGGCAGCTCTAACTCAGGTGGCACATGGGGACAGTTGACACCATGTGAGGCAGCCCTGCCATCGCCACCCTTCTCAGGGCACCCCCTGCCACGTCTGTGGGGCACAGCGTGGTTCGTGGTAGCACGAAAACACCCCCCCACGTATTTTTTTTCTGTGTAGAAAGCGGCTTTGCGCTTATTGTGAGGGGAAAAAAAAGGAAAGTGAAGAAAGCTCATCTTGTAAAACTGCGAGTTAGGGTGCAGAAGTGCTGTAATTGCATCGTTGTAGCCCAGGGTTTTTTTGCAGGGCCTCGCCCTTGCCCTGAGGGCCCAGCGGGTGTTGACGGTGCCTGTGGCAGCGGCAACCCCGGGTCTCCTGGGTGAGAAGGGGCTTTGGGGATCAGCTTTAAACCCAGGGGGCGAGAAGCTCAGAGGGCCGAGGGCCTGGCTTTGCTCCCCTGCAGCCTCTTGGGCCACTCTTGGGACCAAGGCAGCCCTTGGACAACGGAGGGAAGCCGTATGCAGCGCTAGACAAACGCGAAGCCGCAGACGAGCCGCGGCCCGACCGCCCCGCCCTGCCCCGGGCCTGCTGCGAACACGGACGGACACCAACAACCCCCCCCCCCGCCTCACGGAGTGGTCTCTTCCCCCGCCCCCGCCGAATGGTCTCTTCTGCTCCCCCGTGCGGCCGCCTGCGCGTGACGCCGCGCGCCGCTGCTGCCATGGGAACGGCGCGCGGCTCCGGCGGGGCGGGTGGGCGGCGGCGCTGAGGGGGAGCGGGGACGGAGCCGGGGCAGGGGCGCTTCCTCCTTCCCTCCCTCACGCCTGGGTGAGCCCCGGAGCCAGAGCTCGGCCGGTCCCGCAGGACCCGAGGACGGAGGCCCTAGGGCTGCGTCCGGGCGGGGGTGGCGCGGCCGCGGCTCGGCGGACCCCGGCGGTGTCCATGGGGTGGTGGGTGGGAGTTCGCCCTCAGGGGGGTTCCCGCCGAGGGGCCTGAGGGAGCGTGTGGGGGAGGGTGCCCCAGATGGTGTCTGGGGAGGCCCCGGCCACCTCCCCTCACGGTCTGAATTTGTGTTCGTCCTCGGCACTTTTATCTTTTTCCTTCTGGTGCTCGGTTACAGTTGTAGGCAGTTTCCTTCTTCCCTGCCCCTCCTGCCTTCTGTGACATCGCGAACAAACCAAAGGCCCGCGGCTGCGACACCAGGGATTTTATAACTTTTTACTTATAATTGAGTATTTTTTGGGTTTTTTTTGTTTGTTTTCGTTTTTTTTCTTTTTTTTTTTTGTGTGGTTTTTTTTTCGTGTGTGTGTGTTTGGGGATTGTTTTTGTGTGGTTTTTTTAAAATTTGGGTTTTTTCCTTTTTCCAGTTTTTTTTTCTTCTTTCCTTGTGCTTTGTCCTGCGTTTTCCTAGAGCTGTCACCTGGACTGTTTGAAAACTGCCAGCCTTGCTTAGCAGAGGTTAGAGTTTGCTAGAAGCATCCCAGGCAAGTCCCAGCGTTGTTGCTCCACTTCCTCACCTGTGTCTGTCCCCCTCTGCTGCTTCACCTGCTGCTTACTTCTAGGCAAAGCTTCTGCAGGGCAATTCCTGTGCTTATATAGTGTGGATGTTAAGGCATTTATCTCATGAAACAATTGGTTATGTGGTTTTCTTTTAGCAGACTGCATGGGGAGAAACAAAGACCGGTTCTGCTGGTGTCATTTGTGTTTGAAGTTACTTAATGTGTAGTTTGCGTCAGTTTTTGGTTAAAACAGTGAAGGCACACAAGTGGAAGAAGTGTTGGCTTTTCAGAGTCGTTGAGACTTTCTGGTGTGAGATAAAATTGCCAAGTAGGGGAAAATAACTTCGGGAAAGTATCGTTTAGCTTTTTTAATCTGGTTTTCATGATCTTATTTTATGCATTAAACATAGAAAGGGATAATTTGTTTAAAAATAGAAGGTCAAGTCTGAAATCGTGTCACAGATATTGGGGCATAGTAAATACGAGTTTGTCCCGGAAGACTGAGATTACATCAGCACACCTGAGTACTGCATTTAGACTCGCTCTTAGGAGCAGATTTGCAAGACAAACACAGAAATTAAGTTTGTATACTTTGTTTCTTTCAGTGTCACATTCCTTTTTTTTTTTTTTAGATTAATTAGTGAAGCATTAAAGGGCATTAACTGGAAGGACCAGAAATCTCAGAGTCCTCCTTGATACAATTAATAGCAAATGGGTGGAGAGCAATGCTAGGCAAATTCTTCCTTACACCAAGAATTCCTCTCCAAAAGAGACAGTTTGGTTTGAATTATTGGTGAGTGGATAGAACTCATTGGAGCATGAAATCCGTGTTCATGGCTATGATAATTGGATGTGAGCTATTACGTATACGGCAGTATCCCTTTGGATTTTATGGGTTTATTGATGTGAGAAAGCTGTTGGCATTTAGTCTGCTCTAGTTAAAATCCTGTAGTTTGAAATAAACTGCACCCATCTTTAGCTGTCTTTAAGTTCTAAAGCTATATTTAAATTGATTAGGAAGAAATTTGAGCTAAGCCGAGATACGGCGTGTATGAAATTTGTATTCATTTAGCTACGCAGGCTTTAAAACTAAGTTGACTTACATTTCATTTAGCAGAAACACCAATTTTTGTTTTGTTCAGTGGTGCTGCATACCCATTAGCAGCACAGGAATCTGCTAAAATGATGAAATCTGAGTACTTGTCTGTATAAAAGAGCAGACAGAAAGGATATGGATAATTAATGCTTGATTTATTTGTGTTGGTGAGTTACTTTACTCTTTGCCTCACTGGAAAATTGTCTTATACTGTATAAGAAAGAAGAAGGGGATTCAGTAAACAAAAAAGCACACAGGAAAAGGGAACTCTTGTCTGTATTTAAATTACAAGTCTGTTTCTAAGAATGGGGTTTGTTGCTGAGGAGTTTGGCTTTGCCGCATTAGTCCTTGGCTTTGGTGGGATTCCCTGGCAGCCTGACAGACCCTCTCACAGCTACTTAAGCTTGTCTTACAAGCTAAGGGTGCAAATTTTCCCAAATGAAGTATGTTTAACTTTGAATATTACAGTCTCTGTTTAACAACTGTTCTTATAAAACCCACAGGATTGTGCTCTAATAAGTATTAAATGAATTAATGTATTTTCTCAGAACAATTCAAGTTTTTGATCACCTTCTGTCTAACAGTGTCCTGTCACCTATAGCAGGATGCTTTTTTCCCCACGTAGCATTACTGTATTCCCAAAACTTTGTAGGTGATTTTCTCTCTGGTACTATCACAACTTTTAAGTTACCTCTTTAAATATTGGCTTCCAGTGGAATATGTTAAAGTTTATTAAAAAATATCCTTTCTATGAGTTAGCTGCTTTCCCTCTGTGAGCTTGGTAAGCTGGTTTCCATCATTTACCTCCATTCTTGCTATTAAGTAGTCTTTGGCCAACAACAAAACCAGTGTGTCACACCTGCCTGTGCAGAAGCCCTAGTCCTGCTGGCACACGTTCGCAAATAGAACCTCCTTCTGTGCAAAGGTGACAGCATCTTGGTTTATCTTAGAATGTGATTAAAAAAAAATCATTGTTTTGAAGTCCTTGATGTTATTCCGGCTCAGTAAGAAACGCATTTTGTGAGCCTGTCTGCTTTTAGGTTCTGTGGCACCTGATGTTTTAACTGTTTGCAATGTGCCATTGACAGGTGGTTTGCCTCATGGACAGAGTTATTATGTGGACACAATTTAACTGTATTAATGGTCATTTTCAGGTTTACGTGCAAACAGGCAGCTGAGTTTTTCCTCTGGAGGTCAGGTATGTGTTTGATGTATTTCAAATACTAAGCTTCTCCACGTTGTTTCTGTTAGGTCCTGCCTTCAGCTGGAATTTTCAACTGGAATCTGATAGCCCACAGTTAAACAATTTCCAAATATCCTGTCAGCTGAAGGTTTCTGAATTATAAAAGTTTCTTTCCCCTTCTTCCTCCCCTTCTTCCTCCCCTTCTTCCTCCCCTTCTTCCTCCCCTTCTTCCTCCCCTTCTTCCTCCCCTTCTTCCTCCCCTTCTTCCTCCCCTTCTTCCTCCCCTTCTTCCTCCCCTTCTTCCTCCCCTTCTTCCTCCCCTTCTTCCTCCCCTTCTTCCTCCCCTTCTTCCTCCCCTTCTTCCTCCCCTTCTTCCTCCCCTTCTTCCTCCCCTTCTTCCTCCCCTTCTTCCTCCCCTTCTTCCTCCCCTTCTTCCTCCCCTTCTTCCTCCCCTTCTTCCTCCCCTTCTTCCTCCCCTTCTTCCTCCCCTTCTTCCTCCCCTTCTTCCTCCCCTTCTTCCTCCCCTTCTTCCTCCCCTTCTTCCTCCCCTTCTTCCTCCCCTTCTTCCTCCCCTTCTTCCTCCCCTTCTTCCTCCCCTTCTTCCTCCCCTTCTTCCTCCCCTTCTTCCTCCCCTTCTTCCTCCCCTTCTTCCTCCCCTTCTTCCTCCCCTTCTTCCTCCCCTTCTTCCTCCCCTTCTTCCTCCCCTTCTTCCTCCCCTTCTTCCTCCCCTTCTTCCTCCCCTTCTTCCTCCCCTTCTTCCTCCCCTTCTTCCTCCCCTTCTTCCTCCCCTTCTTCCTCCCCTTCTTCCTCCCCTTCTTCCTCCCCTTCTTCCTCCCCTTCTTCCTCCCCTTCTTCCTCCCCTTCTTCCTCCCCTTCTTCCTCCCCTTCTTCCTCCCCTTCTTCCTCCCCTTCTTCCTCCCCTTCTTCCTCCCCTTCTTCCTCCCCTTCTTCCTCCCCTTCTTCCTCCCCTTCTTCCTCCCCTTCTTCCTCCCCTTCTTCCTCCCCTTCTTCCTCCCCTTCTTCCTCCCCTTCTTCCTCCCCTTCTTCCTCCCCTTCTTCCTCCCCTTCTTCCTCCCCTTCTTCCTCCCCTTCTTCCTCCCCTTCTTCCTCCCCTTCTTCCTCCCCTTCTTCCTCCCCTTCTTCCTCCCCTTCTTCCTCCCCTTCTTCCTCCCCTTCTTCCTCCCCTTCTCATTTTCATGTCCATCCCAGACACACATTAGTGTTCTGCCTTGTTGCTGTGCTGGAAATCGAATGTTGACGTGTTCCTTTCAGCAGCCTGCTCAGTCTATACTAGTTATGCTGCAAACCAGTCTAGTTCCAGCCAGGGAGGGTATGGATGTTAACCTTCAGTTTGAACTCCCACGCTGTATGAACTTGCTTGTTGCAAGATTATTTTGCAACTTGGGGGAAAAAATTGTCTTTAAAATACCACTGTCTTGAAGTGTCGAGCTAAGGGAATAACTGCTATGTGAGTTACCATATTCTGTTGTATCAAATTTTTGTATGACAAAAGACATTTATCTTTCCAAATCAGTTGAGATGGTTTGACTTCATATAGCCATTGATAAAATTTTCTTCTCTGTGCTTTCTGTGGGTCAAGAAATCTGTGTTTTATTAATATTAAATTGCTATCATTGAACTTTAGGGACTTAACCCAAATGAACAGACAAGTAAATATTTTCCTTGGTATCCTTAGTGTAATAAAAAGTTTTTATTTCAGTTAAATTTAATTTAGAATTGCTCTAGGATTTTATTGGCACGTCGTATAAACAAGTTCTGTTCTCCATTTGTCTCCTTCTGTACACTAATATTTTTGGATTTGTAACAAGTTTTTACTGTTTTAATTTCAGTCAAATTCCCATTTCAACAGATTGCTAACTCTAGATCCTTGAAATTCTGTTTTGTAGAAGAGATTACACTGGATATCATGAACATCAATGATTTTGTAATACTCCCAGGCTCAAAAACTGGAACCTCGGTGAGATTAAAAGCAAAGTAAGTGCATTTTATCTGATTATGATAGAGATGTTTTATCATGATTTTTAATAAGTCTTAATGCAAAATTAAGTAGAAGAGCTTACTTGTGTAACAACAAGAAGAATTATGATGTGTTTCTTTTCTGGTATTTTCCCTATGCTTTTATCCTTAAGTCTTTCTTTTCTCAGGCTTCAATCTACTTTCGAAGTTATAGGTCTTATAGCTGTATATCTAACATAGATGCTTTATAAACAAACAATGCTAAAGAATTCAGCGGGATAGTTTATTTGAATATAATTAAGCACCAAACCTTTCCGAATACAGACACAATTGTGCTTTTATGTTGTCTGCTCTAAAGCTTTATATTGGAGTAACCCTATCACTGTCAGCACGCCCTGATGTAATGAGGTATTTATGGGTCCATGTTGCTACAACCTCACCTGCCCTGAATTTTCCAGAACTCTTTTCAGTCTTGCTCAGAAGTAGAAAGGTGATGTGCCTTTAATGACAAATTTTTCAACTCTTTTTTTTTTTCTTGCCACTTTAAACTGTTTCAAGTACCTTACTGTCATTCCTGCTAATTTCTAACAAATATTTTACTGTTTTAACTCCTCCAGAGCTGTCAGAGAATTGCAGTTGGAGAAAGTGCAGTTAGAAGCAGAAAATGAAGAGTTGGAGAAGAAATTACGACAACTACAGATAAACATGAGCAGAGAAAAAGAAGAAAGAAAGTAGGTTAAACTTCCACACCTCCCCTTGCCTGAGATGGGATCTTTTGCAAATTTTGGAATTCACAGCAGTGTTCGGTCTTCTCTCTCCAGTCTTTCTTCACAATGATAAACTTGCTACCCTATGACTTATTTTTGAACTCTCCTGTGACATTTTGATTACTTTTTTTTTCTTTTTCCCCCCCCCCAGGAGTAAACTTAACAAATCCTTCCTGGCAGGGATATTCCTTCAGTGGCAGAGATCCCTTTTCCTCATTTATTCCATCCTCTCCCTTTTCCCCCTCTCCAATTGGATTTGTCACCTTAGTTTTAAAGCAGGAGATGGAAAAGTAGGTTCTCTTGCACTATTTCAGCCTTATTTCTGAAGTTTCTAAAGCGGATGAAGTTCTTACTGCCTTGATCCTGTTTTGCGTGCATCTGTGTAGCTTCTCAGACAGGCATTTTTTGTACGGTAGAAAACACGGCTTGGAAATTAAGCATAATGTAATGAAACAAGTGCTGGGGTGGAAGCCGAAATTGCTCAGCTCTGTTACCAACTCTCTCCGAATGTCAGCAAATCTCTGCAACACCTGCTTCCATTTCTTTGTATTTCTGCCTGACATACTTTGTCACTGGGGATGCAAGGGCCTTGGATACCTCGGTGCCGTAGTCTGGGTAATGCTAAGGGCCTGCTGTTTGCAGCTCTGTAAAATTTTGCTTGAGCTGTTGAGGCAGTGCTTTCCAGAGAGCGTGTGGCACTCTTTCCCTCATAAATCTTCTCACGCAGTTGTTCTTGTGCTGTTCTCATGGCCTCGTACCTGCAAACCCCACAGTGGTGAGTCCAAACGACAGGAATCGTTGGCATTTGCACCACTGGGGGAAGATCATCCCTTTTCCCTCTCACGTGTTTTCCTTACCTCTGGTTCTGTGTGCTTTAGTTTGTTTTCCTCTATGTTTCTTTGTAAAACAAAGTAGATCAGTCATTTGAAAGCTTGCTAAGTATTATGCAATAGTGTGTTATGCAGCACGCTAAAGCTGAAAATCACTGTTTAATCCCCACTGTCTTTCATGTTCGTCATAGTAGTCAATATCTAAACTGATATTCACTGAAATCTTAATTGTAGACATGTGCTCCTGGCTTATTAAAAGATGCTGCCTTTTAGCTGTGCTGGGTGAACGCCCTAGAGTAAATTGGGACAATGAAGGCTTATCTAAAGTGTACTTCTGTTGCATTTTTATTCTTCCAAAGCCAACCTTAGAGAATTTATGGGATTTTTGTACATTTAAAAATGTAAACCAATTTAATGGTCTAAAAATAAGTATTCTTATATGTTTGATGTGTTTTACTATTATTAAGATAGATGTGATCCAAATTTCAGTGGAATTTTGTATTTTGGGAATTGACAATCCTATAGATAAGTATTATGTTTTTGTGATGCTCTGTTCTTATTTCAAAACCTGAAGGAAAACTTTTGTGCTTGTCTTGCTTACAGAAGACATAATTTATAAGTTCTTTCTTGCTCTTGGTTCCTAGGAAATCAAGTGCTTATCATTGGAAATCTGGACAGGCAGGACCGATGACTATCCAAGCCCGAGTTTTGTCACAAAGCAAAGGAAACAACAATAATAAGGTAGTAAGCTATTGGTATATTTGCAGGTAAAGCTATTTAAAACAAAACATTCTGCATTCACATTAAAACTTCCATGGGACTCTGTGGCTCTTTGGTTTTGGTGTTTTGGTTTTTTTTTTCCCTACTTCTGCATGTCCTATAATCTTTATTATGATGCTTCTGGATTCTTTCAGTAAGCACAGAACAAAACTGAGAACCCAACTTGCCATTTGGTCCACAGTAGCTGCAGAAGTCCCACACTGAGCCCCTGAGGACTGATGCTGGTTGGTCGAGTGTGGGTTAAAACGAATTTGAAGCATTCTCTTGGATGAGGGCTGGACTCAGTCCATCCTGTTGGACTGAGACTGAATGCTCCTGAATGTTTTAAAATATGGATTAGGTTTATCAATTTTTTCTTGTTTTATGATGTCCTTGCTCAGACCCAAAAAGAGGAATGTAAAACTTTCTTGCTAAGATGTTGAAAGAATAAACTATATACACAGTGGGATATCTTCCCCTTATTTAATTCTGAAAATGACTGGGGCAGTTTTGCTCAAACTCTCAAAAATATTAAGGATAAGGCAAATGTATGGGAATGGTAAAAGTTGTTAGAATTAGTAAGTAGCTGAAGACTGGACCTTGTAGGGAGCGTTATCACTTCCTGCTGTAACAACCTAGTTTTAGTATTTCGTTCTCTAGTGAAATAGATTGATGATTTTAATAGCTTAGGCTTCTGTCCTTGAGGCCTTATGTATCATGGAAGCAAGCACTGGGTGTAATAATATTCACAAGTGCTGTTAAAATACCTATTGTGATAACAGAACTCATGTTCTCTACTTGTTCCATCAATTAGTATGAAAAATCTGTAGGAGATCCCCAAATCCAAACTAGTTCAATGAGATACTCCCTCTTTCCTCTAGCAGGCAGCAATGTGTCTGGAGAAGCATGCAAATTGGACTGAGTGCGACATAAAAAGAGAGTTTTCTCTTTTTTCTTTTTTTTAATGTATTTATTTCTGGAAGCCATCCTGTGTGTGCTGTGTTAAAATGAGAGCTCTTAATTGAGACTGTTTGAAACTGGCTGAAATAAAGCTTATGTGTCTGAAGAGAAAAACAGACAATGACAACTTCAGCCTAAGCTGCCGCAGTTGCTGTTTAAGTCTTTTGAAGCAGCAGCAGTTTGGTGCGAAGGTCTTCTCAGCCAAAGCACTCAATTTCAATAGAATTGCCTACTTGCCTGTGAGTAGAAGAGAGGGTCAGAATGAAAAGGTTTTATTTAACCCACCTCTTTCCCCTTCTCTGAGGCAAGTAACTCTGAGCTGTTACTACTTCAAAGACTGTGATGGCTGTGATGGCTAAGGAGATGTGTGGGGCAGAATTTTCAAAAGGGCAAAATGAAAGTGCTGGCAGATGCATAAGTCTTGGGGAGGGAGGCGAGGATGCAGCTCTTTTTACAGGGAAAAATTGAGGAGAAAAAATGTTGAAAATTATTAGTTACTGGGGTACTAAATCATGGAATTAGGAGAAGAAGAAAAAATACTGCCTCCCTCTTGTAACAGTAATGTTTTAATTCTATAATAGTTATACTTCTAGTAATTTTCATTAGCACCTCATATATATATACACACAGATGTAAATATTCTTTCATATAGGTTTCTTCAGGAAAAGTGAAATTACGAATACTCAAAGAACAGATTCAAGGTAAAGACATTGTTAACTAAATAAACCTCACAAACTTTTGGTAGAGTATCTGGTTCTTGGAGGTTTGTTGCAATTAAGCAATAACGAAATTGCAGACTGGAGTACTGTTTTTTGGGGGGGGGGGTGTTTGGATTTTTTTTTTATTTTTCTTTTTTCAGAGCCAGGGAAAGCACCATTTAAGCGTGAAACGGCAAATGCTGTAGCTCGTGAACCATCTGAAGTGAAGGGGATAGCATGCAGACAATATGAAATTAAGAGTGCACTGCTGGTAAGTATATGGTTTAAAAATTACGTCAGAGCAAGAGAATATAATGTGTGTGTATAGTAGCTGTGTGGCAATATGTAGATGTACATATATTACATAGTGCAGTATGTTGTAAAATGAATTGCAGTGGCTTTGTCTAGGCTGTGAGCTGTGTGTGGGCTGCACAGAGAAGCTGTTTCACCTGGAGTTCCCTTCCAGGCTGACGAGACCTGTGTGGAAATACATATGGGTGTGCTTAAAACACAGGTGCAGGGCTAAATTTTACACTAGTTTTCAGCTTGTTACCTTTTCTGTACAGTGCAGTTGTATTGTGGCAGTCTGTGAAACTGCAGTACTAGCTGTCCCTGCCCTTTGGTAAAAAGGAATCATTTTAACAGCAGTGTCGCTACCTTGAAATGATAAAGTCAGGGAGCTCCTTTGAACTTTTACCTTAGCTTTTCTGGTCAATTGAAGATCTTATTTTATTTTGTAATGCCTTACTTCTGCAGTTTTTTTCTGCTGGGAAGTATAAGGCTTCTCTAAGATGGTCAGCTTGAGGTGCTGTAGCAACTATTACATGTCCAGTGACTTTAAAAGAGAAAAATATTACTTGCATATGAAATTAGAGTCATAGGTTTGGGGGGGTTTTACTGTTTTTTTTTGTTTTGTTTAAGTGGCAGTTTCCCAAAATATGTCGGTGACATCCACTTGAACTCTAGGATATCTTGCTGGGATAACTGCTTAGTGCACCTAAGGTGAAGGCAGGTTTTACATGTCAAATGTCGAGGAAACAGATAAAATGGTTCAGTTACTGATGGTTCAGTGTTACCGGTTCTGTGCCCGGGGCGGGACGGGCGCTGGAGGGCGCTGCGCCCCCACGGGAGGTGCCCAGACACCCCCGCACCCACCGCGGCTTCTTCCTCGGGTTTTTCCGACACAGCTGGTTCTTCTCCCCGCCTCACATCTGCTCAGACGTTCGAAGGGGTGGGTTGGCTGGAAATCGTTGCTGTTATAATGAATCGGCTACGATTTGCTCTTTTCTTAATGCTTCCCCACCCTTTAGGTGAAGCTGCACTTCCGAGGACTTAATTCCTGATCCCGGGAAGCCTCAGGTCATCTGAAACATCTGTAAGATTAGGTGGATAACAAGGCATTGTTTTAACACTTAAGTTACAAAGGGATTGCTTTCATGCTGCCACATGTGACTTCCTTATTGAACAGGATATTTTTCAGTTAAAAGAATTTTCATAGACATGACTAGCGTAGGCGTTTTATTGCAATACTTACTGGGGAAAAAAAGGTCCTGCTGACTTTTCTTGTACCTTGGTGGATTTTCTAGTTATGCACACCTCGTGGAAAAATGAGCTAAATTGAACCAATGTTCAACCAGTGTTACCTGGTTGGAAGTATGCAACCAGTTGCTAAGTTACACAGGGTGTTTGAAATACTGTTATTGGTGTATTTCAGGCTTTTCCAAATTGTTGAGTGTTAAGCAGTTTGGAAAAAAAAAAAATTGTGAGCACTAAAAATGTCTGAAGGTGTTTGTTCATTAGTCAAAGACTAACCTTGAAAGTATATTTAACAATCCGTGTTACTTGTAATTTAGATATAGTTGTAAGGAAGTTTGTAACTCTGATTTCCTACTTAAGGTTATGTCCTGTCAGATGCCATCTTCTGCTTTAATGATTATTTCTTAGTTGGATTCCGCTCATAAAGGAATAAAGTGATCTGACAGTAAAATGTTTTACAGTGCAGCGGAGACTGAGGTTGTGTGTAATTTTATTATTCAACACAATAATATTCAACTTCTAACATACAACTTTGTTGTGCATCTGTTATAGAGCAATAAAAAATTTATAATTTTTTAATTGGAGTAGTAAAGTTTCCTCCTGGAATTATTGTATAACACTTAATTGTAACAAACTTAAACTTCTCATGCATAATATTTGATTGCATTTCATAAATGGATTGTAACAACTCTTTTTTTTTTTTTTGGAGCAAATTGTATGTGCATTTTGGATTTTATCCTTTGGACAAACCTGCTATCTTTGTTCTAAGGTTATCCCAAATTTTATTTTGGTTGATGCCATCAATTTTAAAAATACCTTCTCAAATACGTATTATTATGCTTGTTTTAATTTTCTTTCATTCTGTCTGGTCTTTCTGTGTGCATGGGAAGGGGACATACAAAAAGGATGAACATCAAATATTTTTTTGTTTTGTTGATAATCAGTCAAGATTTGGTAATCAAAACCTATTACACTTCCACGGTAATAGTCTTCATTCTAATGAGGGTTGCAAATCAGTGAAGTCCCAGCGTGGTTAGAAGTGTTATTCTCGTTCTGTAGCTATTTTCAGTCCAACTCATCTAGTTCTTTGTAGTTTTGACTTCACTTTTTTTTTTATGTGTCAACCTTAAATGAACATTTTCCCCTTGGTGACCTCTACAGATGTGTTTCTTTCTACCGGAAAGCTTCAGTAAGCAGAATTTCATTCATAAAATACATAGCTCATAAATTTGTTTAAATGGTATGTGCTGCATAAAATGCATCACTGTCCTGTGTAATGCCTAATGGAATATTTAGATTATTGAATTTTTTGCTTGCACCTTTGCACACAATTGATTATTTAAGTTGTTACCCTTATATCACCATCAGTCTTCAGTATATGGTTACCCACCTGCTTTCAATATGCTGTTTGAGCATGTTTATAATAAATTAATGGGTTTGTAATGTTTCATTAACAGACAGAAACCGATACACATGTTGGAAACTTGGAAGTTGTTGATTGCTTCACCAAGGAAGTAAATCTGAATGAACCAAAAATTAATCATGAGCAAAAGAAAGTAAATAGCAAGCATCAGGTCACATCAGACAAGTTTTCATCTCTGCTGGCATCAACAGGCAGTGCTGAGGTAGTGTATGATGCTCTTTGTTGTTTAGGACATTTGAAATAGAGTGAGTGAACTTAAGTTTTTTGGCCACGTGGACTCGTGCAGCCCTTTGGCCCCCGTTCCTGTTGGTCAACCTAATATCCATCCTGTGTGTAGGATGTGGGTTTTCCGTGGCTACTGTGTTAAAAGCTTTTACATTAAATATCTGGGGTTTTGTGTACTTATGCCAACTTTTTCCTTTTTTTATTAGTTTGTTCTCGATAGAACGTTGCAATTTATTTGTGAGCAGGGCCATGTAAAAACCGGGTGATCTTGATTACCAGGTAGCGCGACTAAGCCCGGAAAGCAGAGTGCTGCATTTCCCTCGCTGATACTGAAAATGTTGTTGCTGCTGTATGTAACTGGGGAGAGGATTGTCCTCAGAAGTGCTGTATTCACTATCTTGTGGCACTGATTTAGGAACCGTCCTCAGAACCAACCTGTACAGGCCTTGAAAATCAGGACAAAGGTTTATTACTAAATGGTACGTTTAATGAGGAGGAATCTGCAAAGTCTTTTCAGGCAGCTTTGCTTCAGTGGAGAAAAGGTAGTTGTGGTCAACCAGAACAACTGTGTGCCAGTGAGGTCCTGTCAGGTAGGATTTTATTTTTCTGTTTTAACTGCATTTTAAAAACATTAAGAGCCATTTTGGTGAGTTAGCAGATTTTTGATTAGCGGTGGTGGATGTGCTGTGGGAATACTAAATGTCTCTTCTGTAGTCCATGGATGGTGTTTGTTGTTTGTGTATTTTTGTACAAGAAAATATTATACTGATTTTTTTTCTTCTTTTTTTTTATTTCTTTTCTGTGATATGGTGGGATTCCCCTCCTCTGCTGTCTGCCCCCCCCCTTATGGTAATCTTCCTTTATATATAATAAATGTAATAAGTTTTTATTGGTTACCCCCACTGCTGACTGCATTGTTTAAATATAATCCTGCTGACCCTTTAAATTTTGTGATTATGCAAACACTTAGCTAAGCATAGACTAACTGATGTGACGTTCAGTCAAAAATAATGTAGTTAAATAGCAAGCTTATAAATCTGAGTAGCTGTATTTTTGATTTTTAAATAATTCTAATAGAATCTGTGGGAAGCTGTGAGGTACAGACCAATCTTATTGCGAAGAAGGAACCTTTCAAAATTGAATTCCGGACGGACGACCTGAGCTACTTGGAGAAACTCCTGCTTAAGAAATATAGAAGGTATTGTTGGAATCACTGCTACTAATGAAAGAAGTCAGATTAAACTGTAATTCCATTGAAATTTTAAAAATATTAACTACATTACCAAGAGTTAAAGTGAGTGAGTACAGAGGGCTTTATTTTAATGAAATAATCATTATAACCAGACTTGATGACTTAATGTTTCAGAATTACTGCAGAGATTGTATTTGGAGGGATTCTCTTTTGCTGTCAGCTTATTGTAGAATTTGAAGACGGGTAATAATACTTAGTTGCTTGATCTGGGGGTGTTTGCTACAGGGGTTTTGTAGAGAAGAGGCCGTATGATCTTTAGGATATTTTTATAAACATTATTGAGTTGTTTTGTTAGTCCTGAGTGTACAAGGTCATCTCAGTGAAATTAGGCAGAGTTGCTGCTTTTCAGCAGCAGTTAATACTGCTGCAGGAAGTTGTGTGGTGTTTGGGTTTTGTTGTTTGGTTGGGTGTTTTTTTGTAGTGGTATTTTAAAACTGATGACTTGGTTTCTTCTCATTTTTTTAGAACTCCCATTGGTGAAGTTTCTGGTAGTTACATTAAAGATTTAAGCCCTGTGCCACCACTGAGTGTACGTCAGTCTGTGACTGGAGGAGAAGGAGAAGGAGATTATGATGATATCGATGAGTTAACAGGTGTAATAGATTTATGTTTATGTTTATTGATTAAACTTTTAAATGCTTTTCCTTGGATTTTTTTTTTTTTTTTTTTTTGCTATGATTGCTGAACATTTACATACTTAAGCAGTTTTTACTCAAAGAAAGTAACAATAATTAAAGGAGAAATTTATGGTACTTCATAATGAATTAAAAGTTTGCCTTTGTGTAAGTGAATCTTGAACAGGAAAAATGAGACGCATCACCTGGGAGTCTTGGTGGACAGCAGGATGGCCATGAGCCAGCACTGTGCCCTTGTGGCCAGGAAGGCCAATGGCATCCTGGGGTGTATTAGAAGGGGGGTGGTGAGTAGGTCAAGAGAGGTCCTCCTGCCCCTCTGCTCTGCCCTGGTGAGACCCCATCTGGAATATTGTGTCCAGTTCTGGGCCCCTCAGTTCAAGAAAGACAGGGAACTGCTGGAGAGAGTCCAGCACAGGGCAACTAGGATGATTAAGGGAGTGGAGCATCTCCCTTATGAGAAAAGGCTGAAGGAGCTGGGTCTCTTTAGCTTGGAGAAGAGGAGGCTGAGGGGTGACCTCATTAATGTTTACAAATATATCAAGGGTGAGTGTCACGAGGATGGAGCCAGACTCTTCTCGGTGACAACCACTGATAGGACAAGGGGTAATGGGCTGAAACTGGAACATAAGAGGTTCCGCTTAAACTCGAGAAGAAACTTCTTCTCAGTGAGGGTGACGGAGCCCTGGAACAGGCTGCCCAGGGAGGCTGTGGAGTCTCCTTCTCTGGAGACATTCAAGACCCGCCTGGACACGTTCCTGTGTGGCATAGTCTAGGCATTCCTGCTCTGGCAGGGGGATTGGACTTGATGATCTTTCGAGGTCCCTTCCAATCCCTAATATTCTATGATTCTATGAAATTAACTGTATTTTGTAGTTGAAGAGGTGAAGAGATATTGGACATCTGTTTTTAGAGAGGAAGTACCCAACACTGTTTCTGAAAGTGCAGAGTCCTCTTTGAAAATTGAGTTCCTTGATGATGTAAGTATGTGATAAAGGACTTCATGACACAGTGATCCTAAGTGATTTGTTTAAATGTTGATCTGTTAAATATTTAAAGTAGCAACATCTAAATAATTTCTAATTCCTCTTGTGTCCAGGGACCGTTACTATGCAGAAATTATACTAAAAGAAAATCTGCAGGCTTTTAATCACATGAGTTAATATTTTTTTTGAATTTTAATTTATTGCTGAATATGGGTGTTTTTGTTTTTTTTTTTTTAATTAGTCTTACGACAAGGACTTGGAAGAATCATCTGGCGTTTTGGTGACGGAAGCTGGAGCTGTGGGAATGAATAAGCACGGAAGAGCTGAACCACTGAAGCAGTTTAGAAGGTATCAGAAATGCAGATATTATCTGAAAGAAAGGAATAATCCTGTCTTCTGACCTAGTTACGTTCCTAAATACTAGGTGCTTTTATTTGCAGCTTCGTATGAATGGGAGAATCCTTGATCTTAAATCGTTTTAAGGCATGGTTAAGATACACATACTCTCATCCTTGGTGAAAGACGTAGACAGTGCCAGTGTCGTGACGTTTAGTTACTGCTTTCCCTTACCTTACATTTCTTGCAAGATCCTGTCTGTGACAGCTCTTTCTCTGCTTGAGAGTTTTCTTTTGAATGACCTGATGATTTATTTGTAAGATGTTCTAAGAATAGTTTGGCGGTTAACGGGCATATGACACGTTTACCATCAAATTTGGGTAGTGAATAGTAAGTCTTGTGACTCTGTCAGTGTGCCACCAAAGTATATTAATTGCCTGTAACTGGAGGGACATCAATTTGAAATTGAGTTTGTTTAATCACTCTGTTGTTAAATCGTGTAAGATATATTTCTTTGTATGCGTATGACCTGAATTACAGGTAAAATTTCTCTTTTTTAGGCTCTTAGTAGGAGCAGGGACAGGAGTGTGCAGACAATGTTGCCATTGGTCAGCATTTTAAGATACATTTACTTGACTATTCTTGTAATTCCAGTCAAAACTAAGAGTCTAGTAGTTAATGATGTGTGTGCAATTCTTCTGATCTCCCAAAATTTATTTATGATTATGTGCAATCTGATTTTATTATATTATGTTCTTCTGGTCTTTTCTCCTTCCTCTGTTCCATAGTGGTACAGCATTTGCAGATACTGGATCTTTTGCCAAGAGAAACTGTGGGCATACTGGGAAAAATCATCTTGTCATTTAATTTCCACAGCTTACACTCCATATTTTTTACTTTTTCTTCTTGACAGAGATCCTGTTTCTTCCAAAGAAATTTCTCAAGGTAAATTTTGCAGATTATTATTAAAACATATGTAACTGTATACATTTTGTCATTCTCATATAGGATGTGGCAGTCAACTGCGATGGTTGTCCAACAAAAGCCAAAGATGGTTAAGTTAGGTACCATTTCCTGAGTTACGCAGGTCTCTTGACCACAATGTGATGGGCTGTGCAAACCATTGCTCCAGCACTTTAGCACCTAGCACTTGTTCTCTTTTGTGCTTAGTTCAAGAAACTGCTTATTTAAGTAATCAAATCTGAAAAATCAAACAAGAGCTGACTAGTGAGGTGTGATTTATGGCGCTGCTTTGCCCACAGGGTAAAAAATGACATGGCTGTGTCTTTGTATAAAGAAAGAAAAACAACTTGCAGAACCACTCGCAGCCTGATAGTGTGTATTTCAAACCATTATGCTACTTCTAAAGAGATTTTATGAAATTGCTACTATTGCAGTTCTTACACGGGCTCAGGTTAAATTTCAACGTTCTAAATGTGAAAACTTACATTAGCATGCAGTAGTAGTTGATAACGTGTTAAGATTATTTTCAAGATCTAATGTTTTCATGGTCAATGATGTGCAGGAACGTATGCATTAGGCATGGAACTGGTACTGCTACCTGCTGGGTCTAGTCTGTTTGTTGGCATCTCTATATATCAGCAAGAAGCTGATGAAAGTTAAGTGGTTTTGTTTGTAATTTTATGGCTAAAGGGTAAATTCAGTGGAGGTTTTGCGTTTTTAAGTTCATGAAGAAAGTATGGTAGACTTGCAAGTATAATTCATATTCATTTGCATAAGAAGTATTCATATTGTCATGGGTTTGTTGTACTCTTGTAGAAGAAATGGTTGTCTGCAGTCCTCTTGAGAGAAGTGCAGGGCAAAGGGAGAGTATTAAACGAAAAAGCACAAGAAGGTCACTTGGCTCCTGTAAACTACCTGGGAAGATTTCTAACCCTGCTGAACTAAGGAGCAGCAAATATCTCCTTGAGACACAAGTGCAGAAAACCAATAAAGATTCACGAGAACTGGACAGTGGCTGTGATAGTCAGAGTTTGGTTTTGCCTGTAATTACCAAGTCTTCAGAGGTAAAATACATCAATCTTAAATATATTTATCTTTAATTGCTAAATAGATAAACTCTGTTGCTTAACTTACTTTCCCAGTTTAGCGTGAGGCAACATACCGTGTTCCTGAAGTGATAGGTGTATGATTACTGTGAAATACTCTGCCACTTCTCCCCATTCTTCTCCAGAAACCCCACCCCAAAGCAATCAAGGGTATAATTTTAATCAAGAGAACTATCACTGCCTACTCTGTTTTCCATGTAGGGAATGAAAATGTCTGTGCTTTCCATTTGTGTTGTCAGTCTTCTGCCAGTGTTCAAGAAAAGCAAAATAAAGACCAGTCTCAAAAAAGAAAAAAATAAAGGTTTGTTGGGGAAGAAGGCAGCTCTTCCCATGTTAGTAGCAAGGTCACTTCACCTCTCAGTTGAATGCCAAAAATTGTAGATACATGTATCTAACCTAAATTATTCAAATATTCCTTTGCTTGAAAATGCAACTGAATGCAAAAAATCGTGGAGGAATTTGAGACATTAGATTTGGAGTCATTGTTATACGGTATTTCTGATGACTGTCTACCACACCAGGCTATCACAATCATTCCAAATTTTATGAAATGAACATTTTATTATAAATTTGCAAGGGCAACTTATGAAGTTTTCTGTTTCTCTTCCTTTTTCTAATACCTCTGTGTTTTATTCAAGTTACAGGATGTAACCAAAAGACAGAAACCTGTTTCTACACGGTATTGGGGACTTGAAGGTTTCTTTGTTGTAGGTGCAAACTCCAAACAAGGAATGCTTGAAGCACGTTCTTCACTGTGCACAGACTCTAGCCTTATGGACAGCAGTATCCTGTTCCCAGGTAATGGCATGTAAATGAGATCCTCAAACAAAATACATATCCATCACCGTTGCTGTAAAAATCCTTCTGATCATGTAACTTGGATCTAGGTTGCTTTTAGAAGTTGCTTTTGGGTAACAGTCATGCCAACACGGGGAACTGGTGCTGTGAATTACATTAATATAGCGCCATAGATTTATATGCTTCTTTATAGACCTTGAGAATTTGGTTCAGTAGGAATTTTTGCTTTCCTTTGAGCATAATATACATCACAAAAAAAAAAAGCTTTTAATGTTGCAACATGTGAAAGGATTCCTGAACGTGAATATGAATTAACAAGAACATCACTTACATTTAAGCTTGTTATTGTGAAACGTATGTTTATTAATTTTTTTTACATTATATGTAGAAAATTTGTGGCATGACTTCTTTAAATCTCACACACTAGATGGAGCAAATACAGTAACAGTAAATGCATATTGACACAAAACCTGCAAATAATTTCCTCTAATACTTTCAATTTCAGAAGATGGAAGGTGGGTTACTGAAAGCGTAAGTGAATGTGCTGATGACTCTGTCGTTCAAGATATCGTAGAAAGTCAGCTGAGCAGGTCTTCGAGGGGTTTGGAGATTCAAAACAGAGTTTCTCCCATGAGGGCAGTGTGGAGGTCCTGCCCAGGTAAGGAGAGCAACAGCTTCGAGGTCCTACTTTAACAGGTTAATTTTTCTTGTGTAGAAAGTGGAAACACTGGCTGTGATGTTCTGTTGAGTTTAAGTCATTTTTATATCTTCATCTGTGTTTGTATTTTGGATGTAATGGCTTATGTACGTGGCGTTGTTTTGGTAAGGATGGGCTTTTGAGTTAAAAATTCTCTTTGCAGTTGTCGCTTATGATTCTTTTTATTGTGCTTCACTCCTACTCCTGCCTGTACCCCGTTACTTCCCTTTTAGCTTGAATATTCAGATAATAAACTAGGACAAGATTATGCATTACTTTTTGCAATGCCTGGTACAATATAGTTTTGATCTAATAAAAGATTTCTTCATGCTGCTGAAGAAAGTCGTATTATGTGAACTATGAGAAACAAGGAGGCGAGCGATGCGTAACTGTGTCTGCACTTCTTAGTTACTTTTCTCAATTTCAACTGTCTCCATCTAAAGGAACGTAGCTTACATTATTTACCTCATCTTAACCAACGAGTTTGGCATTTTAATTTTAAAAACACTGTGTGGAAATTGAAACTGTCAATTTTGAATCCCAGAAAGTGTCTATATTTTATTCATGTTGCTTTACATTAGAAAAAGAAAGAGCCAAAGTTTTAAGCTTTCTACACACATTCTCAGTCTCTCCCCTCCCCAATATCTGTGCCATTGTACATAATATTTAAATCAACTAATTTTTTCTGAGATACCCCTAATTATGATGTGCTGCTTCTCAGTATAATTATAAGCTCTTAATTAACATTTATTGATTCAAAATCTTAAGCAAAATTAGTTCTCTGTTAAGATCAATTCATAATTTTAACTACAATTAATGTCATTCGTGAGCTGAGATAGAATCCTTTTTATGCGCAAAATCTTGAATTATTAGGAATTGTGACTTTTTCTGTTATTTCAGGGGATGGTTCTAGAAGACCTTCATCAACAAATACGCCACACCGTAAACTGCCTGGAAATCGTCCAACAAGCACACAGCCAAGGCCAAAAAGTTCACCCGTGCCTGGGTGTAGAGTTGATACTGAGTTATCAGAACACAAATGCCTTGATGTAACTGAACAAGATGAGTATCTCTGGGAATATATTGCTGACCAAGAAGCCCTACTTACTCTGGAAAAAGAATTACAAAGTTATACAGGTAAGTGACAATATTGCCTGTTTTGGTTCTGTTTTTTTTTTCCTCATAAGTAACATAACGAAAAGAAGTAGCTATTTAATTTGCCTTCTCAGATCCAACTGATTTTGATACAGAAGTGCACTAAACCACTTGATGATGAAAGACTCCCTTGTGGATGAAGAGTGATTTATTTCTATTTGATCATACTTTAACCTACCCTTAATTTAGTAGAACCAAAATGTTTCCACACAACTGTATTAAGTGTTAGGGTTTTTTTTTATTTGTTTTTGTTTTTTAATCTCTTTGATTTTGTTGCAAAAATCTGCAGGGTGTCAAGAAATTATTTCAGATCATGAATTTCTTTTAAATAAGTATCCTTTCCTTGGATATTTAATAATATTAGAAGCTAGATGTGATTTGATGCAAGGGTAGCAAGAAGGGAAGGAGACGGACGGGAAATTTTATAAATCTCTCCTGATGAGAACTGACACTACTCTGTCACAACAGACATGGTGTTACCTCTCGGTTTGGATTTGACTCAACCCCTTTTCCTCTCTTTTTAAACCCATCTTCTTTGTTTTCAAAGTGGGAGGAGGTAGCTGGCAAGCAAGGTCAGTTGGTTATGATTGAACAGAACGAGTGAGTGCTGGTTTTGTTCTTTGAATACAGGGAAAAAAAATTAAAATATTGAGATGTTTCTGTTCCGTCTCGATGAGGAGACAGGCAAGTGTCTGACATCCTTTGTGCCTTGACGGACTGCATCTCTGAGCCTGTAACACCGTCCCTCCCTTCTGAGTTGCTGTGGTGCTTCTATTTTGGCAGATTCTGGCTGTGATGTATCTCCAGTAAACAAAAGTAGTCTGGATTCCACAGTGTTCTGTCTTATTTTAAAATGTGTTTACCTTAGGTTTTGCTGTATTTTTTTTCACACAGCTATTTTGAAGCTTCCAAATACCACCTTTCAGGACAGCTGTCCTTTGGGTTTTGATACGTAGTCATCCAAACCCATGTGTTTTTGGAAGAGTTTCTCTTTTTAGTGCTTGAAGAATGAATATCCATGCTGCATATGCTCAGTGAAGAACAGAGAAGGAAGTTAATTGTTGAACCATCCCCTTCTTTCTTTCCCTTTTTGTTCTACTTACTTGGACTACTTTCGTGTATGTTGTATTAGAAGCAGAGGGGAGCACTCCAGTCTAACTTTTTTTGTGTCAGTGGGTGTGGGATATATCCTGTTACCCTGTTTTAAATATGTACTACCACTAGTTAGCTACACGACTTCTACATTTGCTACTGTATTTTGAGATTGCGTAGGTTTTAGTGGACTCTCTATATAAAGCTTCATGTTGTAGTGTAGTAAACATCTTAGAAGCAAACCGTCTTCCTTACTTCTAATAATACAGGAACCAAATTATAAAAAGTCAAAATCTGAGGTTTTGTAGTGAATATCCTTCATCAGCTACAGATATTTTGTGTCTTTTGAGGGCGTGTTTTTGTTGATACTGTGAAATTCTTTAAAATGGATAGTGTAGATACTGCATGGTTTTGTTTATATTTGTTCCTGAAATGACCTAAAATATTTCAGGTCCTGAAAAATATTACAGCTTAACTTGTGAAAATGAAACCTCCTCCAGCAGACACTCAGAGAAGATGTGTAGAAATACAGATTTACATAAAAACCTGGAACTAAAAGACCACGGCAGAGTTGATACTTTCAGGTAAATTAAACTTGCTAAGTGTGTTTTTATGATGTTATAAAGTGCTTAATATACCAAATATCTTTCCAGAATGGAAAGAAAAAGTCTTGACTTTGATTGTACTTCACATGCTGATTACAAATGTCAGCGTGACCTATTTTGTATCTTAATATTTTAAGCCAGGCAGCTCGGATTTAAGAATTCAGTGATATGTTTTGTTGTTGAGACTTCAAAATATAAATTTTGGGATTATGGGGTTTTTTTTTAATGTGTTATTAGTGCTGTACATCAGCAAAAGTTTTCTAGAAAGTACATCTATTACAAACCATCAAAGTCTTCGGTAGTAAGGCGTACTCAAAAAGAGCGGTAGTGAACAGGTGAGCCAAGAACATTTAACTCACCGTAGTCTATGATATTTTTGTTATATTGCCTTGGCGATGAAGAAGGTGACTGGGAACAAGGAAGTTCCCCAAAATTCTATCTGTCCCTGGTTTCTTACTATGGTCTTGTAACTAGTAAGTGTCGGTGAGATACCGTGAGGTTAAATACGTACTATTTGAATATGGCTAATTCAGGTTTGTGGCGGTTTGGGTTTTGTTTTGGTTTTAATACTTAGAATATTGAGATTGCAGGTCAGTAGAAAACTAAACAATATTTGCAAATAGTGCAGGTAGCGTAAAGGAGACCCGCTATCGTAGCTTTACCTTGTGGGATGCGGGATTTCACCATTAAGACACAGTGTTATTTACTTCCCACTTGTTTCAGAGGTGAAAATCTATGTGACAAAAACTGAGGGGAAAAAACTGAATATAGTAGCTTGTGGTGTGTGTATACAGTGAAAGCTATTTTCATACCTTTTAGTTTTACATATGTGAACAGATGTCACTAAGGCTTAATGCAGGATAGTCTGAGGAATCTGAGCTGCTGAAAATCACTGTGGTGTGTTTCTTTTAAGGGACTGGGATGAAAGCCAGATGGATGACGAGGAAGAAATTCTGGAGGATAAGCAACAGGTTCTTGCATTGCAGTGACCATGCAAAGAACTTCATGCAATTTCTACCTTTCTGTGTCATACAAAACCAAGAGGCAGACGAAGAGGTGTCTTGAGTGCTGCTCAAGATATTATTTATTATGGATTATTTTATAAAACTGTCAATAAAAAAATTAAAAATCCCTTGATTTTGGCTTTTTTATTAATATGAAGAAGTAACAGAATAAAATTGCTCTTGTGCTATTTTTTTAAACATTTATTTAATGTAATTGTTGTTCAGTAGAAGGTTCCTTGACCACAGTTTGAATTTTGTGTCTCCAGATGCAGTTTTACATTGCCAGTGGGAGAGGTAACGTGCAAGAGGTATTAACGGAGTGTTCTTAAGTTGGGAGTCTCGATACGGCCAAGTTTATACGGCGAGATGCATAGTAGAAAGTGTAATAGGTCTAGTAGTACTTTACTCCTTGTCATATATTTTACCACTAAGGGACTTTGCCTTGCAGAGTAGAAATCGACAGTTTTACACGGTATATTTTACTTTTCCCACTACGCTCCTTACTTCTTAATTTCAAAAGCTGTACTTTTGAACTTGCTGCGCCTGTGTTGTGTGAAAAGTTTTCTTCTTCCTCCTCTTCTTCTCAGTTAATGTAAGGTTCAATGAGACTAAAATAATATCAGTAAAAGCCACTTGACTGTTACATGCCGACATGGTGTTTAATGTAAAGAGGGTTTGGTGGCTTTCTGCCCTTTTCTGAGGAGATGATTAATTGTACCCGGTAGTTGAGTAGCTCTCGGTGGAGGTGGCAAGAAGTTGTAGTTTTGAAGGATCTAAGAGCTGTCTTTTGGTAACATCTTTAGGATCCTCAGACACAGAAGCGTTCTTCAGCTTTCTTTAAAGTGTGTTGTTTTTTTTTCCCCTCATTGTGTTCTATTTGAATGTGGTGAACACTTTTTTTCTTTCTTTAATTAGTTTCCTCCACTGTGGTTTGTAAGATCCTTTTCAAAGCACCTTGAAAGCTTCCCCCTCCACCCCCAGTTTTGATCAAAAGGAGTGTATTAAATTGCAGTCACAAAGATTTCTGCCTCATTGTGTTGGGAAATTTTGAAAGTGAGATTAATTAAAAGCTTTTGTCTGACAATTGTTCTTACCCATTTATGGGTAAATCACCTGACAGGACCCTGAAATTAATGGTAATTGTTGTTCACAGAAACTTTCATATAAATGAACAAGTTTTATCTCCTGCTTTACATCTTCCACATATGTTCCACAGTTCTCTCATAATTGCTTTAAATGAGTTTATAGAAGCTGAAATTCAGAGAACAAAGCTGTACATACTTTTGTCCATGTTGTTATCCATTTTCTATTTAATGAAAAGATTGTCTACTTAAGTAATTTTCACTGTGGCAACAGTGATTTATGGAAACTCATGTCAGATGCCTTTTAATAAAAAGTCATGATTCCGTGGCTAAATTGATTGCATAGGAAACGTAGATCATTTTAAGAAATTAATTTTGTTTATAGCCTCAAAATGTTGAAAGACGTCTTTGAGTGCTCACCTTGAAAACTTTATGGTTCTGTGTTCAGAGGTGAACCTTCATCGATGTGTAGGTGGAAACAATCTGATGTATTATTTAGGTTCTGACAGTTAAACACATCCTTGTTTGTATTCTCCCCGTGCTACAGCACTCTAGCGTAGGGTGCATTTGTCGTCTGTTCCCCCCCATCAGTTACGCATTGGTATTAACATAGGTGATAATCTTTTCAGCAATTTCTTTTACAGGAAAAAATACTTCAGTAACCCTAATTCATAAAAACTAGAGCCATTGTGCTGAACAGCCCGTTGATTTGGTTTCCTGCCTCATTTCTTATCTTTAAGGTGAGGGCATTTTTTTCCACTTCAGTTTTCTCTGTAGAAGTTTACCGTATATTGATGTTTTATTACAGTGGTTCATTGCCAGAAATTCTAAGTAAAATCAGAAGGCAGGAGTTCTACTTTGTAGATTAAGGCCGGTGCTTTTCTCTCATGGATATAACCTTTTCTTTCTTTTTCAGTTATTTTTCCAAATAGTCTATTATGCTCATTTCCCTTGAGCGGACAGGCCAACTGCTTCCATGCTGTTCCCATCTCTTTTTAACTAGAAAACCGAAGAAGCAGGTGTTACCGTAGCGTGTGCCTGGAGCCCTCAGTAGTCGGGTTAATCCTTTGTGTTTGTGCTTGTCAGAGATAACTAGAAAGTCACTGACTGTTGTCAACATCTGATTTTAAAAGTTTTCTCTTCCCATCCCTTCTTCTTGAAAGAAAAAAATGTTTCTGGTAGTACCTCCAGCAAACTTTGCACTCGAAATAAGCTTAGTTCAATGCTAATACATTAATATCAGTAATGCTAATACAATAATAATCAGTGGTGATTTAAATACATCTCAGTTTTGGTTTCCTATGTTTAACACACTTGATGTCTTGCGTTGATTTTTTTATTATTTTTTTTTCCTTCCTCTAAGACATAGTGGTCAAACTGACATTCTGACTAGATCAACGAGGGCATCTGAACTGATTCAGTTCTGTGACATTTATTTCTTGGTTTTCTGTTGCAAATAGAACAAAAAATCTGGTGCTGAAAGCTTGCTGCTTATCATTATGGATGTGGTTTAATGCACTTAATGAGTACTTCTGCATTTCTGCCTTGACACAGTTACAACGTGCAAATAATTGTGTTTACTTTTGGCTTTTTTTTCCTTTTTTTCTTCAATGTCTGCTGTAAGGATGACTAGAGCTAAACCCAGGTGTCAAGGAATTTGTACAGAATAATGATCTTTTCTATTCTTTAAGAGAAAGAGAAAAGGAGGGGGAAAAAAATGAAAGGGAGGGGAAAAAAAAAAAGAAAGAGCTGGTAACCTGATTTTACAAAACATAAATCCTCTGAATTAGCTTGGCAATCTATTTGGCTTTTGAAAGAAGATACCACCTTCATTATTTATTAAAGTATTTTAGGATTCATGTGGACACACCTACTTTTTAGTAGCCTGGCAGACTCTACAGGTCTGTATCTCTTTTGCCTTTTTGCATGTGGCCGTCTTCTGCCTTCCAGCAACCCTAAGTACGATACACATGGGTGTAAAAGACTTTTCTGCTGTTTTTGGTGGTTGTACAGTAGACGAATGGGTGAACCTGGCAAGGACTGGATTACTGGAGAGATTTTTGAGGGCTCCTTTGTTATCTTGAGATCAAATGTTTCCTTTCTGTCCTTTCAACTAAAGAAAGTATATGAGACATGATTTTCGTGTAAGTTTAAATATTAGGATTCCAAGACTCTCAGCTTTTCTCCCACCTTGATTTTTTTTTTTTTCCTTAAGAGCTTGATGTGAGACCCAGGAAAAGTCTCACTCCAGCACCCTTTTGCCTATAAACTTGTTGCAAGCATGTTTAGTACCAGAGAATGGAATCATTTGGGAAGGGTGAAAGCCTAAGAAATGTCTTCTGTCCGTCGCAAAGCTTTGCGACCTGTCCGAGGAGCAGCGTACTTGTGCAGTTCACATGCCGGAATGTTTCTAATCTAAGCACTGAGGGTTAGTACATGGCAATAACCAGGTATTTCTAGATGCTTGGAGGAAGCCTTGTGCTTCACAGAGATCTGCCTGTGATGGTGAAACTCTCCGTGTCTTAAGTTCTTGAGCTTTACTAACCTTGGTTCCTTACGGAATATTTTCCTACCAGCCACTATTTCTTTGTTCTTATACCCCCAACTGACGGTGCATTGAGTGGAGCTCATGCTTTTCTCTTGGAATCACCTTTCCCTGGCACCAGCGGATGACTTCTACAGGTGAATCTAGCTGGTAGCAAGTGACCAAGTATTTCTCAGTCAGTGTCTGCATCTTGGCATTTTAAATATCAGTTCTTCCTCCGGCTTGCCAGAAGGGAAATACCCAGCATAATGATAAAGAAATTGTGACATTCATGTTCCCATGTGTAATACTTCCAACGCTTGTGATTTTCCTTGCCTTCTTCAAGATTTCTTAGTGCATTTCAGGAAAGGTCACAGGATCGCCGGTAAAGTAGCACCAGTGGCACCATCCATCCAGCATGCTCTGCTGTTACGCTGGCTTCTGACAGGCATCCGTGGAGTTGCTTAATGTGAAACAACCACCTTCACTTGGCCATTAGTGAGTAAATTTGCAGTGTAAAACGTGTGTGCCTTGTTCTCAAAATACAGACAAGCTTAGCAGCTCTTAACTTCAGCTGAATGCTTGTTTCTCAAGGACTTACCTGGGGGTCCTTGAAATATTTTAATTGGCTGCCATTTGACTCGCTGCCTGATAATGTCTAATATTTTTTTTTTTTTCCTTTGTGTATAGAAGGGGCACTCATCCAAGTAGTCAAGTTACAGAAACCATGTCAAGTGCTGTCTACTTCTGGCTGTCCGCACAGGAACGTCTTAAGATTGAGAAGCGAGAACTAAGATTTTCCTTTGCATGTTTCATTTCAACAAATTTCTGGCAGTGAATGAATTACATTGAAAACCACCCATGGCTCTAGTTCTGCTACTGCTGTAAAGGTACGTACGGCCTCTAGGACTCTAACAGAGCAGAGCTCTGCTTCGCTGTTTGATTCTAACCTTTAATAGACCTTAAGATGCTGTCATTTGATGCATCTCATTTATAAAAATTAAGGGTTGTTCTTTCCTCCATCATAATATAGCTTACGTGCATCTCCTTCAATTATCAGAAACACATAAAACCAATTAGCTTTAATTTATCTGGGCCCTTTAGTTCAGGGAAAAATACGTCTGTCTCATTTGAAAAATGAATTCTGCAAATTGCTGGCCATCAACACAAGGGCATTTCTAAATTATTTTGGTAGAGAGAAGTGTTCCGTGACTTTCTACTTAATTAGGATTAATTAGGTTGTTGAATATGCTTATGCTTTTTGTAACGGAGGGAAACATGATAATCTTCTTCGTTTGATACTACAGATCAGTTAACAAGCACAAGACATGGAAACCTCCAAAAACTAAAACTAATTTTCCGTATATTGAGGGATGTTAAGACCCTCAAACAAAGCTATGTTTGACTTCAGTGAAACAGATTTCAAGTTCCAAAGGAATTGGAACAGAGATGCTAAGGAGCAAACATTAACAAATACTCCGCAGAGTATCTTTACCAGTGGTTTTATTTTACTTCAGTCAAAAATGGCATTTGCACAGGAGTTTTGAGAAACAGACTCCAAAACCTGACCACTGTGTCGACGAGTCATTTCGGGTTCACTTCTGAGTAGCAGCTAATAAGGAAGGCAAAGTTTGCAGCAGCAAGTGTGTAACCTTGGTAGGTTAAATTAGATTCTGTTCAAGTAAAAAGTGTGTATGGGGGAAGAACCCAGAAAAAGCTACTCAAGAAATCCGTCAGGATTTATCCCAATGTGGACATTTACCAATTCTCTGAACCTAATACAACAAAAATTATCTGGTATTATTATGCTGAAGAACACAAACTAATTTTTTTTTTTGCAATGTTTCGATTGTATCTTTTTAGAAAAAAAAAAAAACATTTTGCAAGAGGAAATAGTGAAATCGCATCATTTTCCTTTGTTTGGTGTGAGTCTTCCATGGCTTACATTTACTATGGATTTGTCTACACGAGGTTGAAAATTCCTGGCTACAGGAACTCCTTAGTCCCTTGGGAGAGGCATTCCATGATTTTCTGCTGTTGTAAGTTTTTCTGTACTTTAAAATAATGGCAGTGGGTGCAGAAATCCTTAAATAAGCAGTTGCATAAAGATGTAGAGGTGCTCCTCGTGAACTGGGAGTTACGCTTGCATCTACTCAAGGTTCTGTTTATAACCATAAACGAATGAAAATTGGGCAATCCGTTCTGTAGGAAGCACTTGGTGCGAGAAAAGAAATGACAGAGGAATGGAAAACTGGGGAATACATGCCAGCCTGGCTTCCAACTTTGCACAGTTTTTCTTCCTAGAATACTATTTTGAGGGGAGGAGGAAGAGGACAAAGTATTTCTCCAGTTGTGTTGCCGTGACAGCTTCAGTTTCTCAAGTGACTGAGAAGACTGACGCTGACTCTAGTTTAAAGGAAGGGCTCCTGGAGCTCATCTGGGAGAGTAGCTCATCTTTTTCGAAATATTGGCCCACAACGTGATGCACACAAACCTCTTCTGCCGCTGCTTGTTTCTGCACCAGAGCCCTGGCAGAGCGTTTTATACTTTTTATTGTGAGCGTGAATCATTTCTACGGGGAAGCCTGAAGAAAAGTTAATTGAATGTGGCTCTGTTTGAAAAATGCGAACGCTTTTCTTAACCTACTATGAATATATAGTCTGGGAAAAGTAATGCTCAGTTGCGTTGTTTCTGTCTGGCTACTGCAGCTTGTCAAAGACATATATATTTTCTCCACTACTGTATTTCATTTTCCTATATATTATATTGCATGAGAATTGCTATTAAATTGTCAATTCTGTGTTGCTTAAAACACAGCTACTTTTCTTGGCATTATTTGTATTTAGCCATTAAAAGTGCTTTAAAAATAGCTTTTATGATCTTGGTTAGAACACCAGCGATGCAACAGAAAGAGAAAAAAAATCAAAAAATCCCAGAAACTTGAGTCAAAGAGGTACCATATCATCTGTTCTCTTCAATTCCAATCATTAAGTGTTCACAGATTATTTCTCTGCTGCCTAAGCTGTTTCTACATCCGTTTTTGGTGGGATTTTTTCCCATTTTTCCTCCCAATTGTTGGTGTATCTGTGAGAATGGTACTAAAACACGCTAATCAAGGTTAACGCCTCATTTTGCTACACAATATTCTTTGTTGGTGAGATGGCTTGTGCTTGAGAAAAGTAAGACCTCAGAAGCAGACCAGAAAGGGCTGAGGGAATAGAATTGTGACAACGTTTTTTAGAATAGAATGAGCTACAGTTACAGCTACAACCTTTCCTCTGCCGCTCACGCCCTGTTTTTTTTCACACTTTCTGGTTTTTGCATTTTTAAAGGTGACTTTGAGAGCTTGTGCCCATTTAAAAAATGACAAGTTGGTTTCGTTGTGCATTTTTTTTTTTTTTTTGGAGAAGGTCAAAACAGGAGCAGGAATAAGCATTCTGATTACTTTATACTACCATTTGATAAAAAGAATAGAATATCCTGGCCTCTCTTTCAGTGCGGATTATGCAAATGGCTTAATTTTGAACGATGAAATCTTAAGAGCACCCAGGGACAGCCTATCTGCTCTTAATAAAGTCTGTGGGAGTCTTGCCAGTGGAAAAGCACATCGTGTTCCGAGTCGCATTTTTTGCTTTCATTGTTTAAATGACTTTGGAATCCATTTTATAAAATACACGATGTAATGCAGTGTATTTCTGCATCACTGTAATGGACCCCTCTGCTTCCATTAGCTCCTGCGTGCTGGGTTTCATCTGCCCAGTCATCTACCCTCGTCAGTCGACCTAATGCACAGGATTGCTTGGAAAGAGGGGCTCGGAGTGTCGAGATCAGTGGTTCTATGTACTGCTTGTTAAGAGGAGAGCTCCTGGAAATGATTTCCAAAGTCTTTCAACTGCCGTGAACTTTCTGAGGCGCAGGAGATGAGATTCAGGCTAATAAACTGCCTAAGAAATAGAGAGCTAAGGAAATAATTTCCCAAAAAATGTTCTAGTGCAGAGAAACATGTTCTGTGCCCAGTGTGATGTGGTGTTTGGCTTGACTCCTGCTGGAAGGTAACCGTTAAAACCTTTTCGGATTACTCAATTTTTACAGCCCCCGTCCATCTTTTTTTTTATTTAAGGCTATAATACGACTTCTAAAATCATTCCCCAGACATGCAGAATTTCATCGCTGGTAGGTCTTGTCGTAGTAGGTGCGAAGAGCGAGTCGAAAAGTTCTCACGTTCTGCCATCTAAATTTCTTGTGTTTATTTCCAGTGCTTGCAAGAATAATGTGAAAAGAAGTAAAATCTTCAGCTTGGTTGTAGGAAGACTAATACTTCCCATACAAGAAGCTGCAGTATTTAATAAGAGCTTGGTCCTAAACTAGTCTTTCCTTCTTGTAATGTAGCCTAGAATGGAGAAACTAAAATCGGACACGAACAATTCTAAATGATGTTCATGTCCCTTTGCAAACTACTTCTTGAATGCCTTGAAACTTCATGCCTTCTCTGGGTTTGAGTTGGGAATGGGGGAAAAAAATCCAGAAGATTTCCATTCTGGAGTACAGCACTAAACTTGGATTTCAATGTAGATGTTAAGGAAGCTAATTAAATTTTTCAGTTTTCAAGCTGCAAAGCTTCATAACCAACATGGTAAAACGTTCCTAAATTAAATAGATGAGAATTTGCTCTGTTTGTAGGAAATGCGCTATGCCTGGAGACAACAACCTGCTTTGCATGCAAAATTTTTGCTGGTTCACATTTTTAACAGAGGTATCAAAGCAACTACACGTGTAGTTGAGATAATGAAATTATCTCAATGAGATAATGAAATTCTTGAGTAACCTGAAGATTTAGGAACTACTTCAACCATGACATTATTAGCCAGGCCAAGGTTAACACAGAATAACAATAATGGTAAATAACATTCATAGTTACAAATATTATTGTTGCTGAGTCAGCTTTAATTTTACTGGGAGCTTTTTAGGCATTGCTGGTGAAAACCTATTTTCACGGGAAATTTTTGAAATTAACAATGTAATTTTCTATTTAAAGGATACTGATATTTGTCCCAGTGTTTCACAAACTGCTTGAAAGAATAAGGAGATTACTGTTCTGAGGAGTCTGCAGTTTAAAATGCTGTTCGCTTCATCAAAAACCAATACAGAAATGTGATGATTACCCTTTATTTTTCTCTATATTGCACTGGGAACATGAAGTATCTTTTCATAATTTAACAGACGTTTATAACTTACACTTCCAAAGACAGTGTTTTATAGTTATATGAGAGTCCTTTCTGCATCACAAATTAAAACTTGCTTAACTTTCTTAGGTGAGCATCACCAAGTAACATTTCTTATGCTGCATGAGATGACTCTGTTCTGAAAGTCAAAATAGCTTTCTAGAGAGTATTTCACATGGTAATTTTTTTTCTACCTGAATATAGTTGGTAACGTAATTCCAGGAAAGTTTATGAGTTTGCTTATATGGCGTACGTGTCCAACACTTGAATATACCAATAATCCTCAAGGAAACCATTTTTCTTCCGCTTCCCCGAAGCATTTTATACTGAAACTTTCAAAGTTGGGATGTTCAACTTCTGCATTAATGTCTCTTGTATTTACAAGGTTCCTACAATGAAAAGCTGCGGAAATGAGAATTATGTAGCAGTACTAGGACCATGGCTTATGGTGGGGAGTATCTATATGTGCTTAGAAAATCCCACTACACCAACTCTTTGATGACGGTGGGGTTTGTTTCACTTACAGGACTTAGATCTCTCTGCAGGGTGTTTATCATTACAACTTTGTGTGGCATCTGCATTTAACAAGGCAGCTGAGGAATGATGAGATTTCTTTCCTGACAGTTTTATTTAAACAAAATAGAATGCTTACTGCTCAACAAAAGCTTTTTTCATTTAGCCATATACCAGAAGAAGAAATAACCGTAGAGTTTCATTAGTTGCAGATAAAAATCTACTGGGAAGAAGAAGAGCTCCTCTGGAAAACCTCTGAAGCCCTAATGGCAACTCCTTTGCATTCTTCCTCCAAAAGAGCTGTCTGAATGACCTTGGAAGAGCCAGAAGAGATGAGCGGATCTGTTGCTCTTTTCTTGGGAGTCCCTGGTTCTACTACTGCCACCATTGCCCATGCTAGTTTGATGTGTGACTGTGTCCTCAAAGTCTCTCAGTTTCCACAACATTTAGCTGGACTTAACGTTAAGGATGCCTTTTAAAAATGTGTTACAATCTCTTAAAATGGCTCTGACTGAATGTAAATAAGAAAAGAATGGAGCTAAGCCTTGTGAGGCTGGGTGTGAGCTTTGTTTTGTCAGTTTTGAGTGATTTTCATGGTAAAATGTTCACATTTTGATTCAAAATGAGAAGTTAAACATGGGGTATTTTTTTTTTTTTCCTGAAAGAAATAGCATAACAGAGCAGTACGCAAGTTACTGGCAGCATTTATTTTCCATACACCAAGGTTAAATTGAACATGAGTGAATCCCCTGCTGATAGAGCTTTCCTATTTTCCAGTTTTCTGCAGGCTCTTGCTACACCATTGTAGCTCATATCGCAGAGCATGAGTTGTGTGGTTGGTGCTCACTTCACCTGTGGGCTCCTGCAGGTCAGTCTGTCCATAAATTGAACAGATGCTTGAAGAAAAGAGTGCTTGAAAAGTGCTGAATATCCTAAAGTGTGCCATTGCTATTTCTTCTTAATTCAGAAAAAAAAAGAGCATCATGTCTCCTCCTTTTGGTGATACCTCTTCCATATTTCATTTTTATTCCCATTCTGTTGTCTTACAATGTGAAGATCTCTCCGTGCTTTTAGAAAGTCACTCATAATTTACAAATCAGTTAAACGATTTCTCACAAATGACAACCAGGGATTTGTGCCTGCAGGTATCACCACGTGAAATGGGCTATTTAAAGCAAAATCTCTGTGCTTCAGAGAGAAGGAAAATGCTCTGAATTTGAATCGTGTCAAAATGTCATCCAAATTGTCAGCCAAATGTGGCAGCTGTTCCATTCTTGGGTTCACATTATCTAAAAGATAACCGAGGAATGTTGTTTTTATTTGTTCTGTTTAGTATTTTTTTATTAGAAATGACTTCCAGTAATCTACTTTGACAGTAAACAGCCAAAGTTTTATATAGGTCTCTGAATAAACTGCCCATTTCCAAAAATCTTCTGTGCAAAGTGTTGTGGATGTTGAACACCATTAAGAGATCTCCTCCCACATTCTTCCGTGCTTTCTTTCATGTTCTCTGACCACCTTGGCCCCCTTTTGTTCCAGTAGTGCTAATCGAGATGCAGTATATCACAAGGTAAACATTTGCAATTCCTTCTCCTTTTCCTTTATAGGATGCATTATAGGATGCATCTATGGCCTCTTCCTCAACCTTTGCTTCTTGTCCTTAATCTTTTCTTTTCCTTCCCATTGTAGCTGCTAATGAACAAAAGGAGGGGAGAGGAGATAAGAAAATACAGCTGATTGGTCTTTAATGGTAAGTTTTCTGTTTCAGGCACTTTCTACAGAAATATCTGGTCTCCAGGACTGATGCATCCAGGCTTCTTCCCTCTGCGCCAACCCTTGAGGCATTCTAGGGAAGGTTCTTAGGGTTTTTTTTTCCTGGATTCCCTGCTGTTAGGCAGTGCCTTGACCTCTGTTCCTCAGCAGGCTCTCTGACTCCAGCCTTTGTTTTGTTCATCAGTGTTCCTCTTTGGTAGGCAGTCCTCAGCAGGAATATCGTTAGTGCCTTCTAAACACTTCATATAGATCTCGGGTCAGGAAACTAAAATAATCAATTGCTATTTTTTTGTGTGTGTATTACAGTCAAGAACTAAAAGCTCTCACAAGATGCGTGCAACGTGATTCTTCCATGCCAATTCTAACTTCGGAAAATGCGCACATTTCCATCCAATGAGAACGATTTACGTCTTTTTGGTAATTACAAACGTAGCACCCAATGGGCAAAGCACTATTAAAGCCAACTTGGGTTCCAGGTTATATTTTAGAAGATGATGGGAGCAGGGAAGGGAACGGTAAAGAGAAAGACAGAGCAAGTTTAATTGTACGGATGCCTACAGTATGACTGCGCAACTAACGGATTGTTGTGTATTTTTTCATACGGAAACTAGGTTTAAAATGTAAAGATTATGTATTGCAAGAGCAACAATGGATTTATAGATGCTTAACCTTACATTCATATGTTTTCAGAGTGTGAGTGTATAAAAGCAGTGTAAATGGCCCAATAAAGGCAAATGATTTGTAGAAAGATTGTGGAATGTATAGCAGCTTCAGCATTATGACTTCGATCAGATTCCTTTATGACACCTGCCTCACTTAACCCAGCCAAAAAGATGGCAAGCAAGCGATGCCTTGTAGAAAAACAAGCACCGAATGGCTGAGTTTTTCTAGGTAAATGATACTGCAAAATGTGAGTTTTCCATACGGTTTGTTGAACCAAACTGACCTTTGTGACGCAGCTTTATTCTCTTTAGCAGTCGTCAGGTTTTGAAACAAATCAATAAATTGAGCAGTAACACTTCACAAAGACCAGATGGTCTTCACCCGGTGCTTCTGAGGGAATTAAAATGTGAAATTTCCAGACTGCTGCTGTGTTATGCCACTTAAATCTGCCTTGGTGCAGAAGAAATAGCAGGGAGTAACTATTACACCAACCTTTTTTACGTTTCCTTGGGTAGCTGAATTCAAAGACAAGCGAGTCTGACTGATTAGTACAGCGTAAGAAAAAAGTAAAGTAGTCAGATGAACGGCTACAACATTTGTTGGAGAATTATCACTGTAGCTTTTATGAAGGCAAACAGTATCTAGAATATTGTAGTTCCCTGGAGAAGTGAACAAGTATGTTGACGTGGGTGACCGAATTGGCATACTGTGCATAGATTTTTCCAAAAATCCTCTTAAAAATTCTAAAATGCTTTTAGGAAATTGAACAAACATTGGATTAAAGAGCAGGCCCTTAATGCATTTGTAACTGAAAAAAAAAAAAAAAGAGGATCTGAAAGATAGGATTATGTGTTTTCATATGAAAGACAATTACAAGACCTGAGCTATGTAACAAGTGTGGTCTGGAAAAGGAGGTGAATAGGTGACAATTAGCTGCTGATACAAAATGACTCAGAATATTCCAATTAAAACTGGCTGCGGAAGCTTGCAGAAACGATTGAATGATGGAGGAAACTGAATATTGATAAATGAATTACTGTCTGTGGGTGGGAAGGAACCTCAGTCAAAGTCATGGATGAGTTTAAATTTGCAAATTGAGAAATAATCATTGTCTATAGTTCCTTGAAAATGTTAGCTGAGTGGCAATCAAGCTGCCATGTATGTAATTCCTTATGTAGATGCTAGTTACGCTCCATTGTTCGGTATTCAGTAGCACTGTTGATGTAATGTTAGAAGGAAGATGCAAATTTTCTTCCTACTCTAGGAAAACATTTCTCTATTAGAGGGTCTAGAAGAAGCAGTCCTGTATCACCAAGTCTAATCCTTATTTTGCAGGCAGCGTGTTTCGGGTTGTTTTTGTTTGGATTTGTTGGTTTTTGCTCTTGGTACCACGTTTGGGAAGCGCTTTCAGAACCTCACTGCTCTAAAAGTCAAGTTGGAACCTTCACCTCACTTGCAGCTTGACGCTGATTTCATTTATTAATTTATTTAGCCATCAGAAATGTATTAAAGAGCGTTTTTAGTTGAAGTGAATCTTCTCTCTCCATTAGTGCTTTTCTTTCAATTCGTTGCATCTAAAGAGGCAGCGATTAAAACCCAGAAGACAATGCTGTGCTAAACAGATCAAAGATAACACTCTCTTTCAGGAGATCCCCCTTGGGCCTCATAACAGCGTATGACTAATTCACCTTTTCATGAATATAGCTGTGGTTGGTACCAAAGCCATGCTCGACACGTTGTTTAGTGATGTAGCTGAGTGGTTTCGAGGACATTTAACGCAGCCATCCACATGAGGAAGCCAATGGCTTGTGAGCTTCCATGAAGACTGACTGTATAATGCTCATAAAAGTCCTAATTTGTTGCGTAGATGCAAAATCTGGCATTTGGCAGAGCTAGAAGAAAACATTTGGATGCTTTTGATCAAAGGTGCTTATGGAAAATTATACTGCAAGGCATCAAGTAAGTGATAAGAATATATAATTGGCAGAGTTTGAAAAGAAATAAAGCTCTCATCAACAGAAGTTGGTAAAATTTTGGGAAAATTTGCTGTATAGTTTCTCATTCCTCCAATGGAGCTTGATGCTTACATGTGACATTCAAATAAGATGCTTCAAATAATTGTTTTAAGACGGACACTAAAGCCCAAATTTATCTGAAATTAAGAAAATTCGCTGCAGAAGAATGGTTTCCTGTAGCATGTGACAAAGGAATTTGTAAGTCATTAAGTAGAAGCTAAATAATTTTCTCACTTTCCAGTCTTCAACTTTATGCAAGGATAACTAATTTCTTTTGTGAGTAGTTCAGTAACTGGAAACACTCGGTGTCCAAGCTCAAGGAGTGGTTTAGCTTACGTTGCTTTTTGAGGGCTGTATTATGTTGGAAATCTAAGGCTATTCAGTAAATAATGAAGAATTTGTGTATTTTTCAGGGATGTGATTTCTGTAATTTCCAAGGCAAACTTAACAACAAGAAGAACTTTCTTCCCCTGTTGAATAGAGAACAGTTAATTTTGCATTTGACAATTCTGTAATCTGATTTATACCCAGTTTACTGCTGGCCACCTGTGAGCAATTTTTTTTTTTTTTTTTTTTTAATCTTGAGAATGCTCATTTGTCTGTGAAGGATGATTCCCTTGGACTGGCTCATGATTTTGTGCCTGCCACAACAGCTGGGTGCTTAATTCAGACATTGGGAGTTACGGAATCTTGATTTTTGGCAGGGGTTTCAGTAAGTTTGTACAGTGACTACCACGCTCTGTTTTAGAAGGAAATTTGCCTTTTGTGCTGTGGTGTTTGCTACAGGTGAAGTTATGTCCCAGTGCATGAAAAATGAAAAGTTTAAGGAACCAAACTGCCTGAATAGTCTTCTAGACATTAAAATGCAACAGCCTTTAGCTTTTGATGGTGATATTAGTACTATTTTCTTGATTTAATAATTTTGACAAAATGTTTTTACTGGTTCAAATTTTTTGGCAGTGGCAGGGGAGGGTGGTTCCCTCCTGTAATGTGGTACAAGTCCCTGGATCTTCAGCTCCATTATTTACATGTCTTTTTTTCTTTTTATTTTTTTTAATCTAATTCCCTGGAGTAATAATGCCAGCAGTGTGCCTGTGATGCACTGCTGTGCCTTGCTATCTCATCACATTCAAACTTTCCGACTACTTTTGCTCGCTCAGTACTTGACGAAGTTTGGCTGAAACTGTGTGAGGGTAGTGGGTAGGGGGAGGTTTCCTGAGCTACTACAGTCATTTCTCTTTCCTCTCCTTCCTTCAAGGTAGGAGGACTTATTATTCATTTGAATGTCTTATTTTATCAGGTTCTTACTGAACTCAGAACTCTTCTGATTGTACGTTTGCGCTGGTGGCCAAAAATATTCTTGGTTTGTGTGTACACCTGTAGACTTCTTTCAGGACCAAACACATCTGTCTGTAGATGAGTTTGAAGGCTGCTGGTATGGCCGGTTGAAGAGGATGGGGTGTGTGACATTCACCTTCTGAAAGCTGAGATAATGGGCTGAAACTGGAACATAAGAGGTTCCGCTTAAACTCGAGAAGAAACTTCTTCTCGGTGAGGGTGACGGAGCCCTGGCACAGGCTGCCCAGGGAGGTTGTGGAGTCTCCTTCTCTGGAGACATTCAAGACCCGCCTGGACACGTTCCTGTGTAGCATTATCGAGGCGTTCCTGCTCTGGCAGGGGGATTGGACTTGATGATCTTTCGAGGTCCCTTCCAATCCCTGACATTCTGTGATTCTATGATCTGTGTCCCGTGTACAATATTCTGTGCAGTGTGGTCTGTGTGTCTCACGTGACGGTGTTTCACAAATTCTCTTTTCGCTGTGTGCCTTTTGCTTCCACTTCCATGGTAAATACAAATGATGGATTCCAGAGAGCTTTTAGAGTGAGATTTCCAGAGGTGTATGAAACGTGTCACTTGGTAGTTGTCTTGGTCTAACACTTCTCGAGAGTGTCTCAATCCATGTATTCAGATGTGATAGCTGAAGTGATAGTGAGGTGTCTGAGGAAACAGAACTGTTGATTAAAATTAAACTTTGGAGGTGGTATTATAGCAGAAATCTTAACTGTAAGCTCTTACCCCACGCGCTATTGTCCGATCTGTGATGTGCATGGAGGTAACATGCAAGACAGAGGTTAAAATCTATGCTTGGGCTTTCCTGGATTGAAATTACTGTTTAGGACTGCTTAGTTAAATCTAGAGGGGGCATTTGAATGTGCAGTTCCTTTAGATAAGCACTGCGTATTTTTATAGTGTGTTTTAAATGTTGAGATGGGACTTGAGACTCCAGTTTGTGGAAAGAAGATGAAAAAAAAAGGAAGGAGCACGAGCGGGATTAATGAGTGTATTCCTACCTTGAATGATAAGAAGAACAGGACCTAAAATACTGCTTCGGAAGAGAAATTCACCACAGTCAGAAAGCGAAACCTGAAAGCCCTGTTACCCAACGAATCCACCAAGATGATTAGCTTTGAAGGAAGATGGAAAGGCACTGATGTCCAGAGGTGCTAACATTTTGGCTGCCACCCGTGTGATCAGCCGTTTCCAGGCATCCACAGTCCGAAATCTCAGAAAGAAGAGCAAAAGGAAGCAAATGAAAATTAACTTAAAGCTCATTTTGCAGCAAAGACAGAGGCCTGCGAGCGATGCTGTGTAAGTAGTTATTTCCTGTTGCATAACATGCTAAGCTGCCATAAACAGACACAGATGCGATCGGTTTAAAAGGTGCTACAAAAGAGCTAGGTGAGACATCTGGGAACAGATTTTGCCCTTTTTATTTTACCATTGCTGCAGAATAGTGCTTGGAAATGCTGCACAAACTCTTTCTCCCGGCTACAGAGAACGATTAGGAGAGGAGGAAACCTAATAACTGACTCTTCACCAGCACGAGGTTGCATGGAACAAAATTAAAGCAGTCAGAAAAGATATAGGAAGCTAAAGCAGCAATATTTTTATGAGCTGAGCCACAAAGTAGGGGCCTCAAGGCAGCCCTGCTGTTTGATGCAAAATCAGTCACAGCTCTTCAGGTACTGAAGGAAATGAAAAATCCACTGATGGGGACAATAAATACTGCCTGATGTGTGATGGGCACCTAGTGCCATCAGGGCTTTAAAATCTTGTGTGCATCCACACCCCTGCTTTTGTGCAAACATCCACTCGGTCGCTTGAGTGCGTTGTCTACAACGATACAGTTCTTTTTGAATCCAGTGGTACAGCCAGATTGATGGTCCTCCTCGCCCTCCGCTCTGCCCTGGTGAGGCCACATCTGGAATATTGTGTCCAGTTCTGGGCCCCTCAGCTCAAGAAGGACAGGGAGCTGCTGGAGAGAGTCCAGCACAGGGCAACTAGGATGATTAAGGGAGTGGAGCATCTCCCTTGTGAGGAAAGGCTGAAGGAGCTGGATCTCTTTAGCTTGGAGAAGAGGAGGCTGAGGGGTGACCTCGGTCATATTTATCGATATGTAAAGCATGAGTGTCAGGAGGATGGAACCAGGCTGTTTTCAGCGATGCCCAATGACAGGACAAGGGGCAATGGGTACAAGCTGGAACATAGGAGGTTCCACATAAATATTAGGAAAAGCTTTTTTACTATGAGGGTGACAGAGCCCTGGCACAGGCTGCGCAGGGAGGTTGTGGAGTCTCCTTCTCTGGAGACTTTCAAAACCCATCTGGACGCGTTCCTGTGCACTCTACTGTAGGTGATCCTGCTCTGGCAGGGGTTTGGACTGGATGACCTTTCAAGGTCCCTTCCAACCCCTGACATTCTGTGATTCTGTGACTCAGGGCTTTCAAATATAGGGGAACTACTGGGCAGCACCGACATGGACCTGTAGGAGGAGGAGCCGTTTTGCTCCTTGTGCCAGGGCAAACGGCTGCATCTCACACCCCTGGCTGCAGAAGTTGCCTTTGCTGCCATAGGAAGAGCAGAACAGGAGTCTGGATGGGAGTTATCACTTTGGGTGAACCGCAGGCTTGGATTCCACAAAAACACAAGTTTGCCTGACCTGGTATTTTTAATTTATTTTATTTTTGCTTTCCACGTCTGGGAGAATTGTTAAAATGAATTATGTCGTACAACAAACTTTGGGATGCCTAGGGCTACACTCAGGCTTTTAATATTTTAGCTGCAGTATGTCTGTGATATGTAGAAGGACTCCTTTCTTTCTAAACTGCAAATGTTTTATACACTTGCTGATACCAGAAATACCTCTGCTTCTGCTGTGCTACCTCCACTGATACTGATGTTATTTGGTTTTCACTCACTCCGGCTCCAGCCAGTTATTATTGCTTAAGGGCTTGAAAGAGATGATTACTTAAGTCAGGGAGCAATTTAACGTAGGTAGAATGTGAGGAGCTTTCTGAGGAAGGAGATAATGGAGTTGGTTTTAACTCTTGCTCTACGCAGCAAAAAATTCTTGCCTGTCCTTCACAGGTGGTGTCTGTCTCTGTCAGGAATGTCTGTACATCTTGCTTATTTATTCCAAGTTCTCCATTTCAGTTTGAGTAGGAAGTGAGGTAGAAATAATCTCTTACAGGGATAGCAACATCATTTCTTCCTCATTGTTTCTTTTCATTTATCATTTGATTCAGAAAGGGCTGTCTGTGAGTTTTAATAATCGTTTAAGTGCAGGGATTAATAAAACAAAGTTTTATGGATGATAACATTTTTTTTTTTGGCTATTTATGTTTATTCAGAGACTCACAGGGAACTCTACAGAGGCCTTCTCCTGCCAGCCTGGACGATCACAGTCCTGAAACTGGTATCAAGCACTGCTTAGAGTCCTTATAATCTGCTGAGATTAATGAGAGTGACTGCTCTGTGTAAATAAATGTCTTCTGTGCAATTTAGCCAATACGGATGTCTAGGACAGGCACAACTTGAGGTCAAGTTAATTGAGAAAAATCTAAAAAAAGACATTTTTTATCCTAAAGGAATAAGAATAGGCTAAAAGGAGTGATTAAAGGCAACTGCAAGAGCTGTTTGTTGCGTTATGTTTAGGTCCAAGTCCAGGCATGATTATATCCAGATGTAGAATGTGAAGGAGAGGAAACCTTACGCAGTCTTTTCCCTCTCGGTGTGGAATTGTTATCGACCAAAAAGCAAAATATCCTTCTTTGCACCTAGGATACCTCTATTCAGTGAGCATGCTGGAAAACTCAATGAAACAGAGTCCTCCCTCACTGGTGAGACCTTTCAGTGTAATCCCTGCTCCTGGGAATCTCTGAGCCCACGTGAGGTTTCTGTCACGCTCAGGTTGCACATCGCTAACGCCTTTTTATTTCTGAGTAGCAGAATCTGTTTGTCTGATGGATATGCTAAAATGGTTTAACCCATTGTATCTTTTCCTTGTGCCCTCACCTACTTAGGGAAGAGTGTGTTGTAGTCCTCAAAAAGCAGAATTATTCTGGATGTTGCATTACACCGATTGTAATTTTATTATTGGGAAATGTAATTAAGTTGTTTTTTTTTTTTTTAATTTGTCCAAGATTAAAGATTTTCCATCAAACCCTTCTAAGAAAGAGGCCTTTTCATAGAAGCCTTTGATGTCATGCTGCTATTTAACTCTTCATGAACTGTAATACCTAAAAGTGTCAAGGGCCACTGGAAAGAGAACAGAAAGAAGAAGAGGTTGTAGTGCCAGCTTTTTGCTAAAAAGGAAAATTAAAATAGTGTGTAAGGTGTCAGACTTTGAATATTCGTGAACAGGATATTAAATGAATTGGAGTACTGACAATGGCTTCTAGTGTTGAAGTCTCAGAAGATGTGGCATAACTTCCTAGAGCACTTCATTTTGAGTTATTAAAGGAAAGGAAGACTAGAAAAAAGGAATATTCCTTCCTTCTGGAAAAGCAAAGGCCAAGTCTTGAGTACATCTGCAAGAGAAAACACATTGTACAACATCAACGCAACAATACAAAATCAGTAGGAGATCCTGAAGATGCTCCTTTTTGTAAATCCAGCAGCACTATGGGGGAAAAAAAGTGCCGATCCTGTGAAAACGGTAAAAATTACTGCCTCTGAAGACGTGTTAGCAACATATATTCAGCAATTATAATAACCAACTTTGCTTGGAAACGTGCCATTAGCGTGATTTTCTGACATGCCTGCCGTGAAAACATTCAGAAATTGCGTCCTGCGAGATTGGCATTTGGTATTCAAAAGCTTCCTTGCTGGCTTTTAAACAGTACGTATTGCATACACACACAAGGGTGGTTATGCAGCACCGAAAAATTATTTCTAAACCAATTCCTTCCCAGGTGCCCCATTTAAATTTATTTTTTTTCTGTAGGTGTCACTATAGCATAGCAGATAGAAAATGCTTCCCTTAATGAGAGTTTTGGATACACACAGACCAGAAGCGAACTGTAGTCAGGTTTGCTGTGCCGTGGTTGTCATATCAACAATGAGGTTTCCCAGCAACTAACAGAAGAAGTTCTTTCATAGATTTATTTACTTATCCTTTCTAATAATGAGCCTGATGCAAGAGAATTTTTTCCCCCTTTCTAATTATGTGGCAATTGAGAAAGGCTTCCCAAATCATTTGCATTTTGTCGTGTTAATGCTGAGTTTAAATGAATCCCGTTAATAAAATCGAAGCTGATAGTTCCTGAAAATCTCCCACTTGCACCAAAATGTAGCCATTTGAAGTTGCAAAACTTTTCCTATTTCTGCTTAACTGATTGCTGAGGAAAGAATAATTTTTCAGTATATATGGATGTGATGGTGTTTGCCTTTCGTAGCTACTCAAGATGTAAACTTGGCTACCCGTTGTGTGTATTACTTGCTCTCCGCTTAGACTATGCACTTAATTTCTTCTTGAAGAACAGGGCTTACTATTTTAAAGTGTGTTTGAAGAGATGTCTTTTACAGACAGAATTAATAAATACTTCAGCCCAGGTATAAATTCACATCTCCAAAGGAACGAATTACTGCTAGTCAGCTGGTAAAGGCGTAGCAGTGGAGTGTGTGTTGGAAGCTGTAGCTTTAGTCCTAGCTTTCAAAAAGAATTCTACGTGTGAGTTATTTCCCCCTTAACCCAATGCTTGTGCAGCAAAAAAAATGTGTAAAAACAGTGATGGGAGCAGCCCTAGGGTCACCGTTCTGCCTCCTGCTGGGGTGTCGTAAACACAAGGCTTGCAGCATCCTTGCAGATTTTCCACTCTTGTGGCACGTTAATTCGACATGATTTTGCAGAAAGGTTTGCCTTCATCTTCATTCTGCTACAGAGCCTCCTCTACAGGATGGTCACTTGGGTGTCGTTATCAGCGGTGAACGATGTGGTCTTTGAAATCTCCCTGGAGGAAGATTATATTGACCTGTTTTTCACTTCCCTCGAGGGCTATTCTAATTATTAGGCTATTATTTAATAATGTAGAAGTGCTACTCTGGCAATCATTTAAAGCCAGTACAGTTGCTCTTGTCTATTAGCTGCAATGTGCTTAATAGATTGGGGTCTCATGGGTGTTAAGAGACCCTCTGCTTAATTAGAGACTTGGGATTTATGTATCTGGCTCGTAAGGGTTGAATCCTTCAGATACAGCTTTGAAAGCTTTCGGGGGTGAAGGGAGATTTTGTGAGTTTCTCACCTAGGCAACGAGTCAGAATATGTGTCTTTTTGGATGGTAGTTTTGATTTAAGCTCTGAAAATCTCTGCGGGGCCTTTGGGAGCTTGCCTTTGTGTGCATACCTCGTGGATCAAATTGGTAGAGATGCTGAGGTATCATACTGCCGTGTGGTCTTAAATAAGAGCTGGAAACCAAGTGCTGGCCTTTAGCCTCTCAAGCAGTAGGTGTATTAGAGAAAGATTTCTTGCACACAAGCTGTCTTGGATTTCCACTCTGTTCAAATTACTATGTAATTTATACCACACCTCCTAATAAACTCTCCCTCTGCTTCCTTGGAGAATACAGCACTTGAAGTTAATTAAATAGAGAAGCTATGTGAAGCTCAGAAGAAACTAGAACAGCTCTGATTGTCTGACTGTAGGAGATCATCTCAAGTAGGCATTTGGGCACTTATTAGCAAACTGGGAAATTACGTGTTCAGAACCAGAGATCGTATATGCTGTGCAAAATCTAAGGTAAGATCTTTGTCTCCTTCTGGGGAGAAAAAAAATAAAATTGTTCGGTGAATGGAGAGGGGAAAAAAAAACCCTGTTCAGTGAACAATCAAAAGAAATTTCTTCTGTTTAATAGAAATAGATTTTTGGGCATAAAAGTGGAGATTTTATTTGCATAGGAGAGAGTCTTCTAAATACACTGGCCTAGGGTTTACTGGTTTACATTAGTCTGAAAGGGAATATTTCCAGAAGATGATGTGACATAGTCACTCTTGGGAACAGAAGTCTCTCTACTTTCAGAGGAGCTGTCGCCCAGCCCTTCTGTAACTTTGATCTCCTGTTATTGAAGGAAATGGAATGAGAATGCCACTTCTATAATCATTTGTTTAAGATGCACAGATACCTTGATTAAGGTGGGCTCCTAAACTATGGGCAACTTTTTTTCAGTTTGTGTGTTCCTGTGTGGTAAGCTCAGAGTATGACATGCATTTTAACTACTTCAGGCTGCTCCAGGTAGTAATACTGTGGTAAATCGGAACTTAAGGGAACTTGCATGGTGACTTGCTCCAGACACAAGTACTCTGTGGGGGCTCTATCTGCAGTAGCCTAACATCAAATAAAGCTGCTCCTTGTGGGGTGTTGGTGTAATGTGCAGTTTGCAATCTTCATGTTCTGGTGGGGGGTTTTCGGTTATCTTTTTTTACTCTTTGTGCAAATTTTACCACTTCTTTGCCTTCCATATGTCTAATAAATAGTGTGTTCTCTCTTTGAAGCTTCACCTGCTTGTTTCCTTCCCATGCCCCATCCTTAAACCTCAAGCAGTGTCATAATAAATGGTTCTACAAGACTCTTTCTCACTCTTGGAACTTGTCCAAGATTTATTCCCTGGGTTTTTTTTTTTTGTTTTGTTTTGTTTTGTTTTTTATCTGACCTTTTGGCATTTGTGGATCTTAGTAGTTTACTAGTGAAATTCTAGGACCCTTCTCAGTGTGTAGCCTCTACTCATTGTTCCCTCATGCAGGGGTTGTTTCCCTTAAGAGACAAGCCCTAGAATATAAATGAGTATAAATCCCCGGAAAGAACAGGACGCAATAATCTTCGTAGGGGGAGAAAAGATGCTGAAGCCAAAGTAGCAGTTATTAACTTCAGGTGCACCTTCTCATAATTTCAAGGAACCAAGATAAGTTCCTGACTAATTCAGCTCAACATCTCCTTCTGGGAGCCGTGTGATCACTTGCCTGTGAAGTATAATGCTTTCAGTTTACATTTCATAGATGTGAATGTTTTTTGAAGGACTGATAAGTAGGCTTTATAGTTGCCAAAATTGTTCAGCTGCTTGTTTTGTACTAAAGCTTCACTATCTGTGATTGTCTTTATAACTAGTGTGTGAAGAAAACGTGGGGTTTTTTGAGTCTGCTCTACTTAACCAAAAGCGATGGAGTCATTTATTGTTGGCTAAGACTACTTCATCTCCGTTTGTCCCAATAAGACTCTAAATCAGTGGCGGCGTAAATTCATTTATCTTGAATATCAGAATAGACTCTGCTGTTTCACTAGCTGGGATAAAATTACCAGACTATTAGTTCTCATGCTTCAGGATATAAATCCATCATTAGATAGGTTCAGTCATTTTTCTTCCTATCCTAGCCAGATCCTTTATGTATTTGGACAATATTAGATATTTTACTTGAAGCACGTGATATTGGCCGCTGCTGCAGACAAGTTAAAACAGCTGTGGGTTTCTTGAACCTTCACACTTCCAGGGCTACTTCGTCAATCTCGAATTTCTCCCTCCCTCATTCTTTTTGCTCTGTCTGTCCTCGCTCCAGATAAAAAGAAAGAAATTGAAGAGGAGGACAAATGAAAAAGGATGAAATTGTATACAGTGCACTGAAATTGCAGGTGGTGTTCTTATAGCACTTGGGTTATTAAACTTTTTTGGTGCAAAAGTCAAATGTGGTAATTTTGAAGGGAGGATTTTGTTGCAGAGGATTTAGAATATTAATATAATATAGCAAGAAGAGAAGAAACTAAAAAATAGGAGAGGAAAGAGATGAATAATTTATAAGAAAACACACTTTTTTCAACTCATTAGAATGGCTTGACAGTCATGGAGACTTAAGATTTTTCTTGTTCGAGAAGAAAGTAGAACACATGCAAATGAACTTGTAAAAAAAACTAATCAAATGAAATTTTTCCCTGTTTTTTAAATCTTTGAGAAAGAGAAGAATGTAAGTAGGATAGTTCCAATTAACGTTTTTACTACATCGATATTTAGGATATTTAGATTTCCATGAACTATGAGCATGAGTAATTAAAATGGACATTTAAAAAAGTGACTTCACTCCCTCAGTTTCCAGTGGCAGCTAAGTGAGTGATCACAAAGTAATGATGGATTTTTATTTTTTCTTCCTTCTACTTCAGACAGGTTTAAATTTATGATCTGGGAAGGATAGGCAAAGAAACGTGTGTAATTTCCCATCTTGCAATTTTAAGGCAATTACCTGAGGTTACCATCCCTGATTTAGGACAAAGGGAATATAATCAAATCAGCATTTACAAAAACCATGGAATGCAGACTTAGAGCTGGGTTTTATACTGAAATAGCTTGTCCTGACTATTTCAACAGCAGTCCTTCGGAATGAAAACTCGTTATGGCTTTCCCAAACGAGTGAATCAGTTGCAATCAAAAGATGCAGCGCAACACACCACCATCTAGTGTTAGCTGCCTGAACTGGATAGTCTGTGGACAAGTTGTCATGTACAGATAATGACAAATTCTAGAAAAAGAACAAAGGCTGGTGTAGTGAGGAGCAGTTATGAGCTCATCGTCTGATCTACTGTCCTAGGTTTTGCAGGCGAAGAAAGCAACATAATGTGTTCTGTGACAGCCCGAGGACCACAGTTAGGGCAGCTAAAAGTAGTGTTTTATTTTGTATCTCACAGTTTTCTGATGTATGAGATTTTAATTATTATTATTTGTTTTTTATAATTCTTGAAATATCCCATGAATGCGTTTTTGGTGGTATGACCTGCCTCTGTTGCCATCCAACTAAGGGGGAAATAAACCGAAAGACGACCCTTCCTGTTTTGAAAAAAGAAATCTTCTAGCTCTTATTTGATCCATCTTTGCTCGCGTAGCTTAGGTTTGCATTCAGCTTCTGTCCATCACTTGAACTGAATTATTTTTGTAACTGCTGTTCCAGGTTTTGCTCTACTTTTAGAAGATTTTTCTTACCTGATATTTTTATTGTTTTCCTCTGAATATTGTTCAAAAATGCCTGGAGGAACCATCCTTGCGGGAATACCATGTGTTTAGCTGGGTGTTGGGCACAGGGCACCCTGATCCCTCTTAGCTGCTCTGCAGTAGCTGTAAGTGACCTGCTCAGCTCTGGAAATCTCGGATGTGTCTGTCGGGGTTATGCAGACTCTCTCTCCAAGCCACAGCAGTTCTGGCTGTTGAAGAAAACATGAGACTCACCATTAATTTGTGCATATACAGCAAATCCAATGCAACTCCTAAGTACCAGAGTCCTTGCACGGTACAGAGCAGCTGTGATCTCCTCTGCACATGCCCAGGAAATCTCAGACCCGAAATATAACAACCAGTCTTAGAGCTGAAGCAGCTTCATTTACGCAGTGTCTCTTAGCAAAAGAAAACACTTAAAAACATAAAATGGTTTATAAGTGATTGCCTGGACGAAATATACTTCCTTTGACATAACTTTTTTTATAGCCTTGTGGCTTTGTTTTTCACTAAGTGTAACTGCTTGGAGAGCTAATCTCTTAACCCTGTGAAGTCATTTGTTCTGCTGGTTTAGAGGGAAATACATTCAAGGGAGGGAGAGTAATCTGAAATGGAGACAGCTTTTTGCTTTGTGCATTTTTGACCGGAAAGCTGATGAATGCTGATGATTAAAAGAATAATTGCCGCCGTGGTGATTTGGATTATAGGAAAACCCTGTTTAAGAGTGGAGCAGGTCATACACACTTGACCTGAAACCATTCTTTGCACATTTAGCTGAGCGTGGCCTCCTTGATCCCATTGTTTTCGAAGATAAAGGAATATGGATTAACACTTGCTGTTTAGAGCCTTCAAAACAAGTAAAACAGCAAGAGGAGTTTAACAGAGAGCAATGCATAATGCATTACCAGGGCCCGAAATCCCAGCCTTGAGACTGGCGACCAGCTCAGCTTTGCGTGGGATGGGGAGATTAAAACTGCTGTCCAAGAACTGGACTGTGGCTGTCTCTGGCGAGGGTCGTGGCCGTGATTCGTTTTAAGCAAGGCAGCTGCCTAATCCTGGCTCTGCCCTGGCGTACAATGGACCCGTGGCTTGTTGATTTCACACCTTTCATGTGTTGCTAACAAGCTACAACATGATTTTATGTACTTTGTTTTCTTATCGTGCACGTCTTCAACTTGGAACAGAAAGGCTCCCTTAAGATCAAAGGTTTCTTGAGCTCCTCTACGAGCAGACGATAGTTAATTGAAGCCTAAATCCAAGTCCACAGTTATTCCAAATAAGCTACAAACAATGAAACAACAAAAACCCCCAAGGTGCTGTATTTGTTTATCCATTGTCGTGGTCTATTTTTATCTTTAACAGCGTTGCTGATGTTCATGATTTTTTCCATTGAAAGTCTTTTGGATAAGACCTTACACTCAAACAAGCATATGAGACTTTTTTCCAATGAAGACAGTGGGCTGTATTTTGCAATGTGCCGTGCACTGTCATCATTTGTAGCTGCATGAGGAATTTATTTCCAAAACATATGTGCTTGTAAAATATTTTTAAGGCTTACTCCAAACTTGTTTTGATAAACGAAAGGCCCTAGACATCGGATCAATCAGTGTGTGCTTTTTTTTATGTGCACTTACACGTTTTTCAATTAGATATTTTAAGTGCTGCTCTTCATGATATTTAACAGATCTTTCATGTAAGAAGAGTCAGACGGATATTCTTTTGGTTTTTTTTCTAAGACTCATTCTATATTTAATTCCTACCAAAGGAAATATCTATCGTTATCAAGCACAGCGCAGATCACTATGCACTGAATGCATTGAACAGAATGCACCGTTCAAATAAAATTCAGAGTTCCTACTCCTGAACCTTACTGGATTCAGCAGTGCTCTATGATGCTGCAAAAATTGTCTTGGACAAAATGGAAATAGGAGAGGAGTCACCTTGTTGGAAAAATTGAGCTTGGACAACGCCGGTATTTTGCAGGAATGGTGGTGGTAGCCTTCGCTGTTTTACTGCTGGAGGGTACAGAAGAAATCCTGGGTTGCAGATAGTGCAGAACTGCAAATTTCAGAGGTTTTGTGTTCCATTGACAGAAATGGAAGAGCTTGTCAGGGAAAGCAAGAAGCCAGTTTAGAGAGGTACTGCTTGTGGTAATTCACGTATTTCCAAGGATCTCTTGATGCCGGTGGTTTGGTGGAGTGGGTTCACGCTGCTACAATCTGTGAGCTAAACCATACTTCAGACCCACAGTGATACCACTTGCAGCTTTCTTGTTACCTCATTACTAATGTGATCCTACAGCTCTTGAACAAAACTTGTAATTTCAACTTTACAGCGCTTTCCTTCATCTTCTGTTGCTAGCAATAGCCAGCAGGTTGATCTCTCTGGCTGGCTGCAGCTGTGAACTGACTCAGCTTCTTCAGTTCCTGATGGTACTCCGATAAAAGAGGCATAAATCATCCTATTGAGAGCTGTATATAAATACATCCTGACAGACACTGAAGTTTTGGAAAGACTCAGAACTAGATATTCCGGACTTCCCTAGGGAGCTTATGCTGAGTCTCCAGTGTAAACAATTTTTATAAAGAGTGGCTGCTTTTACCACTTAGCTATTTTAGCTTGTGCTCTGATTTTTTATGCTCTTGTTGTCCTGAGCATTGGGTGATGTTTTTTTGTATGTAAAATACTCGAATGTCTCAAGTTGGATCTTTTCAGGAAGACACAAATTTATTACTACTTTTAACATGGTGTTTTAAACTCTGCAGTGCCTGAATCACATAACTAGTAGGGTTTTTCTCTGCTTCTCCTCACCTCCCCTCAGATAAAAGGACAGATACTTCGTTTATTCACGGATTGTGTATGTACTTGTATAACACTTTCGCTAACTTTCCTTTTTCTTGGCTACAGCTCAAGCCCTCAAACTTCCAACACTGTTTTACCTTGCTGGATCTGTTTCAAGACTAAACTGCAGAGTATGTCAGCTTTTCAGCAGGAATAGACTTTAAGCTTTACTCGTTTTACCCGAAGAACATGCTAGGAAGATGATTTGCTTTCTGCCCTAGTTATTTTCCTCCTCAAAATGTTCGTTGTCTCAGAAATGGCAGAAATAACAAATAGGGAGTCACCAAATAGAAGGAGTTGAAGTTGAAAAGTCAAAACAAATAGTCTCAGGCTGAAGGGCCTGCCTTCGTTAACGAGTGTCTGTTAATAAGGCTCCATCATTGCCCACACACTCAGGTCTCCTACTTTTAACTTGAGCTGCAATTTGTGGAAAGCTCTTTGGAAGCCTATCTGAGGGCCTTGTGCCTTTCTTCCTGGTCAAAGAGAGCTGTGGACTACATTTGTTTAATGAAAGTCTTTTTATACGGCATAACAAGTTTGGAGTAGGATGAAAATATGTTTTTTCCAAAAGTGTTTCGCTGTACTAACTACATTTCCAAGTCGTTACAGGTTTTGCAGGTCAGATGTTCTAAGGGCCCAGGGTAGATGAAGCAGTGGTATCCGAAAGGGACACTCAGAGCTCTCTGGAGTTCCATATCTCACATTTTCTTTTAAAGGTAAGCGTCACTCTCTGCTTTGCTGTATGTGAGTCTCAGTGCTGCTGAGTATGAGTTAACGCGGGTGTGAGTGTGGGCGTTAACCTGTGCGTTGAGTGTTCTTTGAGCTTGACCCTTTGACTCCTGGGGACATCTGCAAGAGAATCAGAGCTTCATTTCTCACTGAACTGGGGCAGAGTTTATGTGGGAACTTGGTGCTCAGGTGTTTGGTTAATGGAGAAACGTGTTGGAAAGAAAAACAGTTGTTTTTTATTGCTTCATGGCCATCCTTACTCTGGAGAACTGATGATCCTATTTATTTTTGGTGTCTGAGGTAGAGGATCTTGGACGTTATGTAGAACACAGGTTGTCCTGGATTTCAGTGTCTCTTACAAGGCTGGAAGTCAGCAATGATTATTTATAATCATGTGCCGAGTTAGAACTAGATAAAAAAATTAACGAAATACCTGGGATAACACCTGGGTTGATAGTACTAAAGAATTTGGGTTAATAAGCTCTGCCTGCTGCGTTACCTAGTTTTAATCCAAATTGTTGTGTGGCCGGTGAATACACTGCTGAGTTTCTCAGTCCCTTCTCCAGGCACCGAAACAGGTTAAGAAACCCCAAGAACATTCTGCGAAGTGTATTAGGCCACATTCATTGATATGCTCTGGCTACTTTGTGCCGCTTCGGTGGTGCAAAGCAGCCATAAACCTGGATTAGTGCGGTGCACCAGTGGGAGGCTTCAGTAAAGAAACGGGACGACTGTAGTTTGCTGTGATACTTGTTCTCTGCCGAGAACCGTATCTAACGTGTAGTAATCAGCCAACCTCATAAAATTATAATTTAATGCAATTCTGTTCTCCCAGGAATCATGAGTATAATAAGCTCATGATCCTTTTTTTTGGGGTTGTTTTTTTTTTTTTTGAAGAGGCGTGGACTGTATCTAGAGGTGAGTCTTAATCTGTTTTAATTAGTTATTGCTCATAGTCTTAAAGGACCCGCCGTTTGCTGTGGAAGTTTAAAATGTCATACTCTGTGTCCGCCTACGTACTTTTGCCCAAACAGGCAGGAAATAAGAGAACAAACATGAGCTACATAACCATGGAAAGGAGGAATAAGGAGGTTTTGATTGTTGATTAAAATGGTGTATTCAAAGGGTATAAAGAAAGGAAGGAATTAGCTCTCAAGGTCTAAGGTGTGTGATCACCACTAACCTGGGAAGGGATTAGTCCTGTTGCCTTGCGGTGTCCCAACGCCCACCATGAAATAGTGAGCAGCCAACATTAAACAGATAGTAAAATGGAAAGCTTTATTTCTAAATGCTTAAAATTATATATGAACCCATTCTAAGAAGAGAATGGAGTATGCGTTGCAGCAGAAAGATAAGGCTAGTCTTACTTCTCCCCAGTACAACGCTATGTTTTATACCGTCATTTTCTCCTTATTATATTTTATTTGCACTCTATTTCAGCACAATGAGCTAAGTCTTGGGGGACAATAAAATTCCAGAAGTGGCTAATAATCAAATTCTGTTGTTTGAAACATGGCATAAGTTAAATAAACTGAACCAAAGCAGTTAATATTTTGATTTCTTTATAATGCATAACTATCAACCATACTTTTACAGTTGTGCACTTGTTTTTAATCCAAAGAACAAACCATTAATAGAAGACAGGGTTTCATAAACATTAACTGCATAGTAAACCCAGGGCTCCAGTCTCTCTGGCTTCTCTTCTTTGTTTTCTTTCCAGTACAAAATTGACAGTATCTGAGATTAAACGTCTTGAGCATTAGAATCAAGCCCACAATGATGAATTTGGCAACTTCCCCCATATCACACTGGAGCAAATATATGTAGTGTTATGTATGTACCCTTCCCTTTTTTCACCGAGTTTTGGAAAAAAATACCCAGTCTTTGAATTTGCACAACTTAAAGGCAATCCACATAGAAATTAAGATTAATTACTCTATGTCTTATAGTTTATTCTTCTTGACTAACTAGTGGGTCAGATTCAACGCTGAGCTCCTCAGAGTTTGGCTTGGAGAAGCGGAGATGCACAATCTAGCAGTCTCTGTAGCTTTTTATATTCATTCTTTTTGTATGCAAAGCATCACTAAGACTTGTTTATATGCATTACTCTGCCTCTTTAAGGTGTAATTTAAAATCAGATTCATTAAACTAGTCCAATAGGTGGAGCGGCCACTCTTATTTCAGCATGAACTAACTTTATTTTAGGTAAATCAAGTAAGATCATTGGTAGCTTAAAATGTCATAATCCATTAAATTAGACTAAAATTGAAGACATAATCCCGGGGTTTTGTGCTGGTATATACTCACTTAAACTAGCTCTGGGGCAGGGGCCAGTGGTCTGTCTGGTAGGTACTCGTGCCGTTAGCTTGAGACCGATACCCAGGAAGAAAGAATAATTTGCTCTTGTGGCTCAGCTAATAAATTTTGATTTTCTCATAGCTCAGTCCATCTCTATTTGTGGATACAGTGGGGAGAGGGGATGGAGAAGGAGAGTAAATACTAGGAGTGAGGTTTTTGCGTGAGGAAGGAGCTGTGGTTTTGTTGCTCGTCTGCAGGATTTTTAGAAGGGAAACATGCAGGTGCAAAATGGTAAAAATAACCCACGCTCTATATCTGGAAAGTTTATATCACCATCTGTGCTTTGTCGCAGCTCTCATCAGCGAAGAAATGCTGGGCTGCTTCCTTACTACTAGTGATCTCTTTTACCAAGTTCCCACTTGAAAAAAGAAATAAAAATTCTGCGTTCGGTAATATTTACTGAATTATTTATTCAAATTTTCTCACTTGAATCTATGAAAGATGCGTTTTTGGGGCCTGTATTTTTTTTTTCCCCACTTAATTTAAGTGCAAATTGTTCTTTTACAATAGCTGAACTTCTGCAAAGAAGGGAGGGGCAGCATTTTTAGCTTATAATTTGGGTTCCAGTAGCTGATTTGATACTTTTGGAGCTCTCCACAGTACTCGTCAGTAAAGAATTGCTTTGGCAGCACCGTGGCCGTGATTCCCTCCGTAGCACCAGTGCCCTCACCCATTAAAACATGATTCCAGGGGTGGGGAAGAAGGTGGCTGTTCTTATCTTGAGTTGGCAGCACTGAAGCATCACTGTCTTTGTAAGAGCAGCAATAAAGCACTAATAAAGCTGTTTGTTTTACGCTTACAGCAGGTAAGGTGCACCAAAGCTCAGTATCGTCATCAATGCTTGGTTCAGTATTGATAGTAAACAAGCGGGAACTAAATCGAATAATAAACATTTCGTTTTATCTGGGTTTTTTGTTTTAATTTTCTCACGGTTCCATTTCAAAATCAGTGAGGACACTCCAACAGCCTTTTCCTACTATATTTTTTTAGGTTTTTTTTTTTGTGTGTGTGTGTGTGTGCTGTGAAAGACAGAAGAGGCTTCAGTCACTCCCACTGCCGATGTGCTGAGTGGGATTTGCATCAGAATAGGTGTTTTTTTCCTTTTCATCTCTAAATTAATTTGCATAATATTGATCAGTATGCAAGTCGGGGCCTGACTTGCGCTGGCGAGAGGATTGCTGATACGTGGAGAGATGCCTCAGGTTTTAAGTTTATTGTCCAGGCAACACGTATGTGAAGGTACAGCTTAATTACGTAGTATACGCCTTGTCGGTTCCACTGTCTTTGTCATATCTAAGAAGGGCTTTATTCAATTTGTTCCTTGATGGCTTATTATCTGGTCACCAGCAACACTGAAATATTGGAATAAGAGAGGTTGTTTATTTTTTTTAAAATAGAAAAAGAAGCCAGCATCAATTTGAGGATGGAATGAGTCCAGGTTCTCAACACACAAACTCGTAAACTTTGGGAATATCTGAATGTAATATATATGTTATATATTCCATCTGTCTTGGAAAAATAAGCATTAAAAAAAAATAAAATAGATAAAACATTTCCTTTAAAGCTAATGGCAGGTTCTAGAAAATGGAATGCTTGATTCTAGCAGTTTCTGAATTCACATAGATTTTTTCTGAGATGAATTAAAGCATTTAGTGAAGAAGCGAGTAGATCTACGAGGATCTGCTGGCTTGATCGGAAAGCAAATACGTTGAAGGTGGGATCCCGGATGACTCGGTTTGACCCCAGGTGCTTACTGTCAGCAGAACGTTTGCTGGGAATGCTCCGGTGGCTTTAATATTGCTAAACCGTTAAGTACAAAGGAAAGTCAAGTTGCTTTTGGGCTTAAGTTGCCTGAAGAAAAAATGCTGTGTTAGGTGGATTTTGGAACTTTTGTGAGCTTTGATTATATTCTAGCTGGAAATCCAAATAGTTTTGGGTTTTTTTCTCTTTTTTTTTTTTTTAAAGAAATGGGGGTTTATTGCCAGATGGGCTGTCTGCCTTCTGTTTCATTGACTTCTTTTGCTTTAATTCTAAGCTGTAAATAGCTCTCAAATGTTTACAGCTCCTTCAGGAGAATGTACTTCAGCGTTACATATCTTTAGGGGCCTATACCCTTTTAAAGAGACTTTACTAAGCCCAACTGTGTTTTACTGATCAATTGTGTGTAGCGTTTGAATTTTTATTTATTATTTTGGTGGCACCTTCACCATATTTTCATCTGCCAGACAGAAAAGATGATATCTGTGTGTGCTCGCCCTTGCGGGCACTAATTCTGAAAACCTCTAAGTGTTCACTTGACCTGCCTGGGTGTTATCTTAAAATAATAATTTGTCTGTGAGTGAGTAAGCACTAACTTGTGTACAAACTACTCAAGGGGTGTCTTCAGGTAGAGAAAACATAATATCATGTATATATACTCGGTATGCAGAGCTCATGATTTCTACATTTCTTTTGATTAGACAGTGCACATGAATGTGGGTTGATCGTATGCGTATATTTTGTGACGATGATTGCTAGCCCTACATGGATGAGGGATTAGAGAATGTTGTCAGCAAGTTTGCTGATGATACGAAGTTGGGGGGAGTGGTTGACACACCAGAAGGCTGTGCAGCCATTCAGAGAGACCTAGACAGGCTGGAGGGCTGGGCGGGGAGAAATCTTATGAAGTTTAATAAGGGCAAGTGTAGAGTTTTGCACTTGGGAAAAAATAACCCCATGTACCAATACAGGTTGGGGACTGCCCTGCTGGAGAGCAGTGCAGGGGAAAGGGACCTGGGGGTTCTAGTGGACAGCAGGATGACCATGAGCCAGCAATGTGCCCTCGTGGCCAAGAAGGCCAAGGGCATCCTGGGGTGTATTAGAAGGGGAGTAGCAAGTAGGTCAAGAGAGGTCCTCCTGCCCCTCTACTCTGCCCTGGTGAGGCCACATCTGGAATATTGTGTCCAGTTCTGGGCCCCTCAGTTCAAGAAGGACAGGGAGCTGCTTGAGAGAGTCCAGCGTAGAGCCACAAAGATGGTGAAGGGAGTGGAGCATCTCCCTTATGAGGAAAGGCTGAAGGAGCTGGATCTCTTTAGCTTGGAGAAGAGGAGGCTGAGGGGTGACCTCATCAATGTGTATAAATATGTCAAGGGGGAATGTCAGGAGGATGGAGCCAGGCTCTTTTCAGCGACATCCACTGACAGGACAAGGGGCAATGGGTGGAAGCTGGAACACAGGAGGTTCCAGAAAAATATGAGGAAAAACTTTTTTACTGTAAGGGTGACCGAGCACTGGAACAGGCTGCCCAGGGAGGTTGTGGAATCTCCTTCTCTTGAGACATTCAAAACCCGCCTGGACGCGTTCCTGTGCGCTCTAGTGTAGGTGGTCCTGCGCTGGCAGGGGGGTTGGACTAGATGATCTTTAAGGTCCCTTCCAACCTCTAACATTCTGTGATTCTGTGATACAAGAAGGAAAACGTATATTGTGTTGTGATCACTGTCTGATTACCACCTGTGGGTCACGGTGAACGTGGTTTCTGTCTGTATGTAAAAAAAAATAAATAAAAGAAAAAAGCTTCTGAAATAAATAAATAAAATTAATAAAAAAGCTTTTGAAGCATAATTGGCTCTCTGCATTGTAATCTGTGCTCTCTTATTTGAGCCCTTAAGTGATGCACTCACTGCTTTTGTATGTGCATTCATTTGTTTCTGAGAGAGGAAAGGCAAACTCAGAATTTACAAGCACTGGGGCCGGCTGCTCGCGTGCCGTCGTCCTGGGAACACCCCAGACAAGTGCAACCAGGATCATGGTTCTTACTCCAGAAGATAACAAAAAGAAAGTGGTTGGGTTTTTATTTATTTTCATTTTTCTCCATGCTGAAGACAATAGGGAAATATGTGGCAGGACAGATTATCCAGTTTGTTCTTTCTACTTCTTTGCTTCATTTTTCTACAATGCACCGTAAAAAAGAGAAAGTCCCGTTCCCGCCTCAGAAGGCAGAAAGCCATGAAACTCATGCTGTAATGAAACAGGGGGCTGTGGTTCTGTCAGGGATTACAAATGCAACCTGAACTTGAAATCCTCACCCAAGATGTGCTTCATGGTACATTTAAAATTCTGGTGGTTTAACCCCCTCTGTGCCATGGCGCAAGAAATTCCTTAGTTACGCAGCAGAGCAGGATGTGATACAGGATGGTCTTGGCACCAGCCAAGTTCTTTTGGCTCGATACTGATTTTTTTTTTTCTCATCTTATTTCAGTTTTGGACCACTGAATTTAAACAATTGTTTCTTTTTAGAAGTAACCATATGTACTCACCGCCGTTTTGCTTCTAAAGTATTAAATGCTTTTTTTAATTCTAGCACACATGTATCCTTAACTGACTCTTGCTTGACTTTGGGATTCTTATGTAGTTCTTTCTTGATAATGGTGTTCTGTATATGTATTTTACATTATGTGTCTTTGCTTTTTCCATCTCGTGTGAGAATTCTTTAGACCTGCTAGTCTTTGTAGAGCTATGGATGAAAAGATTTATGAGGAAAATTCATTTATTTTTATGTGGGATTTCTATCTTGTCCTGTCATATCTTCTCACCTGGACCTCTATGGAAGTAACATGAAAATAACGCAGGAGTGAGCGTGACCCTTCAAGGGACATTAAGTGACCAGATCCACCTCCAAGATCTCTTTTATGAATTTTGGCTTTCAGTGTTCTGTGTTGTCAAAAAAGAATCTTTGCACATTTGTAGTGTTAACAAGGGAACATCATGAAAGGAATGAAAATATATTGCAATTTTCCATCTCCATTTGGTCAATATCCTAATTCTAATTGTCTGTTAGGATGTTTGTGGCTAATTCTGCTGTCCCAGAGAAGTTACACAATTTACAGAACAGAGTGAACTTTTAGAGATGCTGGAAAGGGTCACGGACCTGAAGTTGTTTTCCTCTTTTGTTTTATGCAATGTTTAAAGCCAGACGAATATTAGATATTTGGGCTACTAGCTTTCGTGGAGTTTATGACTTGGCTCTAAACCAATTAACTTAGTCAAAAGGTAGTCTTGGGTTATATTTTCATATTTCAGTGAGACAATAGTGCTGCTTGGTAAGGCTGGTGCATGATAGACACAGACTAAAGAAAAACTCCAGTTTCCACAGATGCAGGACCTGGAGAAGCTCCCTTTCCACTCTGGAGAGGCTGGATGAATTCTGCCACACGTGAGTGATGTCTGGATGTGTCACTGGGTAACCAGCTGGGAAACACCACCAGTGTTGTACGATACAGTCAAAAGGAAATTATTACTTTTTTTTTCTTTTATATGGTTTCTAAGAGGATGAATTTCAGTAAACTATTCATTTTTTACCTTAATTCCTACTATTTCCATCTCTAAAGGACTATTGTTCTCATCTCTTGATTAGTGTGTTCTGGTGTAAACTCGTTTTCACGTCTGCAGTGCGAGGCCATGTAGAAAAGCAACTTTGCTGTAATTTGAAGGTATTGCCAGAAAGTGGTAGGCTTTTACTGTAGATCTCATGCTTTTAAATTCAAGGTATTTGGAGACTGACTGAAAGCCAGTTTTACAATCATTTCACCTTTCACTGAGCACCCGAATCACTCCAGAAAATGGAACTGCTTAAGGAAAGCTTCAGATTTAGAATTCCATTATTATTATGGACTGGCATGTCCATTGTGATCAACTGTGCCTTCCCTCGAATGTAGGTAATCATTTGCTTCATTTCTGTGCTCTATCATGAGGGAATGCAGGTGCATCCTGGTTCGAAGTATTGTGGGGGTGACCACATCATACAATAACTTTTTCATGATCTACATTTGAGCCCCTCTCATTTTTTTGTAGCTGAATTATTTTCAATTAGAAGTTTATTTTCCCTAGAAACACTATGTCCGTGTGGTTGTTATGAACATTTAATAGAAATCATAGTTATTTAAAGATATTGTCAACCACACCATTCCCATTTGCCGTGTAAGGCTCAGGATAAAATAATTAAGCTTATTTTGGAGATGTTTTTCATTTGAAGTCATGACTGATTACATAATTCATAACTAAGGTAGCTTGTTGTTTGCTTTGCAGAGTTCAACAGCTATGTTTTTTTTTCTTCTCCTGCTGTGTATTAATTTTTTTTTTTTAAAAAGAAATTTCAAGACTTCTACTTGTCAAATTTTTTCTCGTCAAGCTGTTTGTTTTTCAAAATAGCTGGTACCCGCCTGATTTATTAGATGTGCTGTAAGCTCAACTACTTCTTCTGTTAACTAGTCATGTGTTACATGGATTTAACAGTTTTGAGGAGAGGAGGAAAACGGACGTGATTCCATCCATTCATGTTAGGTTTACAGCAAGGAGAGCTGCGTGGTGGCTTACAGGATAGCTTTTGTGCCCTTAGTATGAAAATGTCATCCTGTCATGCAGGTGAGCTTTAAGAATTTAGAGATCTTAGAGCAGTGCTGGGGCAGGTATGTATGTATCTACATGCATCTATCTATATCTATATATATCTATGTATGTATGTGTCTTACGTCTATATATCTATATGTCTATGTGTCTATGTATCTATATATAGATATTTCGTCTGTTTGGGCGGGTAGTAAATAAAGGCAGGAGTGTGAGTTATCTGCTCAAAGAGAAACTGTAGGATGTACTAGCAGATGTACCCAGCTGTGGGTACAGTGTGAGAAAAAATTCAGGGCAACTTAGTTGAAACGAGGAATCCAGTTTTTGCTGAGCCCTACGAGCAGTAACGAGGAGAAAAGCCCAGTATCTTATGCTAGATGCAAACTCTGAACCGGCTGCCAGAGCCACGCTCTGGAAGGATTTATGTGCCAAGCTGCTTATGCTGAACTGAAAAATCTCCAGTATTTGCCTGGGCTCTCTTAGAGCATGTCATTAAACCTCTACTTATTGAGAAACAGCAGCTGAACGGGCACTAGAAAATGCTAATTGGGCGCTGCATTATCGTGGTTTGAGCTACAGAGAGACGTCGATGAGCTACGCCAAACCAAGTGAATTATGTCATTAGACTCCACAGTTCGGTCGGGACAATGGGCGTCTTTTTTATTAGAAGATTTGGCTGGATCAATGAAACAGGCAGTTCAATCAATGGATTATGAATCTCAGTCCCCAAGGTATCTGGAAAGGCAACTGCTGCTTTAATGTACGCAATCTGGTCATCAAAGTATAGGAACATTTATTGAGCTAGTAAAGTACGTACTTGAAAACGGAATGACTTCTGTCTTAAATGGTGTCTCGTAACGTAAGGATCAATAAAACACGTATGCCATATGAATCCTAAAGATGACTGTGTTGTCTCTGAGATGTTTTCTAGCTGGTTTATGTTCTCAAGTTGGTGCAGACAACTATGCAAGAAAACACCAAAGATGATAATTTAAGTAAATTTGTTTTCATCTCAGCATGATCCTTCTGAAGACATTATGTACTTGAATACATTTAAAGGGCAAGAAGGTCTTGCTCACTATTTTGGAAGAGCGTGAGGTTGGCAATGACGGTAAGATTTGATTTAATTTGCATTAGATTTGTAGTTTATATTTATTTTGCATATGTATCTGATTTGTAATGTATATTTATTTTGTGTGTTATATTAGCTTTGGATTAAATTGTGTCAAGAAGCAGGGAAGGCAAGTATCACAGGCTCATTGAGTTTTATACCTTTGTCAGCTGCTGGGAGGCAGAATTCTCTGAGGGCACTTGCAACTACGTCTGAAGATGTAGCTCTTCTCAGTTCTGCTGGTTATAGCATAGAATCATAGAATCATAGAATGTTAGGGATTGGTTTTGTGACATCTCTTGGTAAGTTCCTGCTCTCTGCTTTCTTCCTCCACCTTTTTTTTTTTTTTTTCCCCACGATATTTTAGAGTTTCTGGCCTTGGTTACGGGATATTTTTCCACGTGTGAGAGATCCAGATGGAATTGTGGTATGAATTCCCGTCATGAAAATCAGTTAAATATGAATTACTGCAAACAATTGTTGAGTAACTGAGTGTTCGCTGTGCTATCTAAAGCTTCCTTCTTTATCAGTAGTATTTGGAACGGTTTCTCTATGGCATTTTACATTAGGGTCACTGATTAGAAGGGGTTTGAAATGACTAAAGTCTTCCCATACAATTTGTGCCCAGTTATGTGCTGTTCATCCCTGCTAGAAAATAATTGGTGAAATATTCAGTTTATTTTATTACAGCAGTTGAATACAAATAAATTTCACTTGTGAATGGGATTTCTTCTCACTCTACAGGTTGATTTTTTTTTTTCATAGCAGAATTTTTTTAGACTTCTTTTGCGCTTACTATAATTGTAGTGGGAAAAATACAGAATTAATCATCTGGAAAGGATTAATGTCAAAAGAAATTAAATAATAACCACTGTTTTTCATAAATTGTCTTGTTTCTGTACAGGAGCTGAAAACTCCAGCTTTAAAATATGCATCTAAAGATGTCCATTGCTAATTTTACCAGGTGTAGGCTGAACTGAGAAAATCAACAAGCGTTTGAGCTGTACAGTCTCTCAATCCTTGTTATGTTTTGGCTTCTGGGATGATTTACCCAGAGGATATATCAAGATAAGTGTTGTAATATATTTACATTGACAAGAAAACAGTCAAGAAAATTACATATATATATATGTATATGTATATATGCTTAAAAAATACACATGCATGAAACTAGTAAAATGTATATACGGGTTTGAGTTAGTGACGTAAGTAAATACTATCCATGTATGTGTATAACGGGTGTGTGTATGTCTGTGTAAATATATATTATTTTCTGAAAAGCTTTAAAAAGCAGTTTCCTACGTCTCATCCTTACCTCAGCCTCTTCCATCTCAGTGTCTTAGTTTCTTGCCTGTTGACTTAATTTTCTGTGTATCAGAGGCTGTCGCATCCTGGAAAAAGAAGAGTAGGCAAAGCAACGAAATTGCACAACCACCACTGTTTCTTTATCCCGAAATTTTTAGAAATTACCTCCTGCAGTAAACTCCCAGATTGAGCTCGGGGTCATTAATTCTTGTGGCAATTACAACCTAAAAAACCCCACAAGAGTAACTGTGAATAGACAGATTTTTGACAGTATTGTCTATGTAAATCATGATTCCTCACCTCGGCAAGTCCCTGCTCGGTTACTTTCCTCATTGGTTCCTCTATCACTTGGAAAAGAAAGTTTTCCTCAGTGAGTCCCAGGAACCTCCTGGACTGCCTGTGCCCTGCTGTGCTGTCCCTCCAACAGACACGGAGGTGGTTGAAGTCTCCCAGGAGTATCAGTGCTTGTGAATGTGAGGCGACTCCTGTCTGTCCACAGAGAGCCTCATCTGCTTGGTCTTCCCGTTTGGGTGGCCTGTAGGAGACCCCTACTATAACGTCGCCTGTCCCTACCCATTCCATAAGGTCTCGTTTGGCTCCTTACCCATAACCAAGTGGAGCTCCATGCACTCCAGCTGGTCACCGACATAGAGGGCGACCCTCCCTCCTCATCTTCCCTGCCTGTCCTTCCAAAAGAACCTGCCCCCTTCCATTCCAACACTTTTGTTGCAGGAGCCGTCCCACCACCTCTCTGTGATGCCAATAAAATCCTAACCCTGCAGGCACGGGCCCATCTCTGTCTTCTCCTGTTCGTTCCCCATACTATTTGTGTTTGCCTCCTTTTCACTCATTTCCCGTGTAGTTCTAAATCTAATCCAGCCTTTAAAGTTCAGTTTGAGTTCCTGAGAACCTTTTCTGCTTCTGCAGGTTTGCATCCTCAACGAGCTCTCTGCCACAGTCTGCTTCTCGGGTTTTCCTGCTTTGCTTTTCTTCTTCTGCTGTGTTCTCCCTCTTTTCCATTTTATCCTCCTACCTTTGAGCTGAGCAGCAAATATCCTTATGATATTTACTGCAGAAGTAGTATTTGGATAGTTCTTTGTTTGGTATTTCCATTGGAAATATCACAAGCAGTCATGTTTCCATGATATTTCCATTGACATTAACTTCAGAACGACTTCCTTTAATCGGGCTTAGGGGGAAAGAAGCTTCATATTCATTGCCAGCTTTGTGTGTTTGCTTTCTCTCTTTTAAAATTATTTGGTAAATGAAGCGGGAGGAAAAGATCACAATCAGTTGGCTTGTCTTTATTCAGGTTGAAATCTAAAGCAAATGTAACTTGTGCAGTTATGTGATGTTCATATAATGGAAGAATATATTGAGGTGATTTAAATATTTGCATGTATAAATGCTTAAGCTGCTGAAAGAGCATGTTAAAGAGAAGACATATGCTAATGTTTGAGAACTAACAAATTATTTCAAGTACCAAGAAATTATTTCACGGACCAATAAATTTTAATTGTTGTCCAAACAAAAGAGATGCTTGTTTTAAGGCCTGGCTTGTGTGGGATAATTATTCAGAGATTTCTGAATAATTATTTCTGAATAATTATTATAATAATAATTCAGAGATTTCTGAATAATTAGGTTATTTCTTTTGGAGAAAGCAAAAATCATTTGTTGTAATTTAACATTTCATTCATAGATCTGTATTGTAATAGGAGGGCGTGTTTTCTTTTTTTTTTTTTAAAGTGAAAAGGTGTATGAAATCAGAGTTGTTAGGTGAGCGGAAATGAAAAAAACATGCTGTGGAAATCTGCCTATGTAACAGTACAAGCCATGCTGGTTTTGATTCAGTTACAGAAAACTGCTGATGCTGCTATCCAGCTGTGTGCTGATCAGTGGAATTCTCCAAACATCATCCTCCTGGAACATGCAGTGCCTGATTTTTGCAGCTTTGTACTCGACATTTATTGGATTGGAACATGTCGCTTGGTGTTTCTGGACTCGTCTGCCTGTGGTCCTTGAATGTACTTCTGAGCCAAAACCTGTGCTTTCGCCACAGGTTGCACAGAGCAGTGCGGTGTGGTTGGGTCGTTTCATGACCGCAGGTGATGGTGAGAATAGGGATGAGGAGTATCTGGGAAACTGGTACAGCTGGTGGTACTTAACTTTATTGGTGGTACAGGATAAAAGAGTTGGGGTTGTTCAGCTTTGAGAAGAGAAGGCTCATGGGGGACCTTACAGCGGCCCTAAAGTACTCAAAGGGGTGACAAGAAAGCTGAGGAGGGTCTCTTGATCAAGGAGTGTAGTGACAGGACAAGGGGTAATGGTTTCAAACCAAAAGAGTGTGGATTTAGATTAGGTATTAGGAAGAAATTCTTTTCTGTGAGGGTGGTGAGACACTGGCACAGGTTGCTCAGAGAAATTGTGGCAGCCACCTCCCTGGACGTGTCCAAGACCAGGTTGGACGGGGCTTGGAGCAACCTGGGCTGGTGGGAGGTGTCCCTGCCCATGGCAGGGGGCTGGAACTGGATGATCTTTAAGGTCCCTTCTAATCCAAACCATTCTGTCATACTATAATCAATATATACATGCCCTAAATTCAACCAATGTAAGGTATGTCATGCTGTTCTGAATAAGAATTCTATTTCTTAAAAAACCCCAAACACTTAGAATCATAGGGTCATAGAATGGCTTGAGTGTAATGAACTCCAACTCAAATATTGAATTCAACAATAAGGAAGTTATCTTGTATTAGGGCAAAATACTACTTTGAATTCCGAATTAAAAATAAATAAATTGTATTGGACAGGAAATGAGAGTGATTAACTTCTGCGTTTAAACATGCAGCTGCAGAGCACTATGGCTGGAAGGACGAGTTTGTGGAGTTAGACAGGAGACCTGGGTTTTATTCTTGGCTTCTTCACAAAATTACTGAATTTCTGTCAGTCAGTCATTTAATCTGTGTAGTTAAGCAAAATAACTTCTCTACTTCATGGGGATATGAAATGCATATTAAATCACCGATTGTGGGGTGCCAGGAGTAATGTTGGCTGTACAAATGTTTAGCTAAATCAATGCTTTAGGATGCACATTTGCATAAAACCACACTAGAAAATTAGTTAGAGCCAGCCGTGCAGCCTGTTTCAGGTTCTGGGTAATATTTTACCTTAATTTGCACCTGACAGAAGTTATAGGCTCAAATGGATTGCAAGTTGAGTGAAATATTGCCCAGTTTAAATGGAAAATGCGTCTTATCGTAGCAGGTGCTCAGGCAAATACCAGTGAATCAAAATCCTGAACCATGCAGTCTGTTTGAAGTTCCTCAGGTTCCTCCCATTGACTTTGACAGGTTTCTGATTACTTGGTTAGAAATACTAGTGTCCCGTGATGAATGGAATCCAGCTGGCAACATAACCCTATTTTTACCCCCAGCTTCCTCAAACATGAATTCATATGTCATCGAAAAAAATCGCATTGAAAGGAAGATTAAAATATCTGCAGTATTGAAACTCATCGGTCTTTTGTAGCACAGGCGTTCTAATTTATTTTTTATTTTTAAGCAGCTTTGGCATTTTGGTGTGGTTTTTACCTGGTATTTTTAAGGCTCCTTAAAATGCTCAGAAGTCCAACAGTTGTGAATATCTAGCCACTGTCAGGAACATTTGAAGGAGACTGCTCAGGAGCAGGAGCACTGGTTTTCCAGAACTTAATTAAGAAAATGTCATTAGGTAGTGGGAAGATGAGGATCTTTTCAAAGCCTGGATGCTAAGGAGCAGTGAATGCCTTGGCTGAAGATCCTTCTCACTCTGAGCTGCTTCAACAAACTCACTCTCCATCTTTTTATGCAAAACATGGTGTCTTTACATTAACATTCTGTGGTGTTCCTATATGCTTTTTAATCAAATTTTTAATGAGAAGGTAATCAAGCTCATATACGTTTCATCTGACGAATCTGACTGAAATGGGCTAACAGTTCCAAAAATTCTTTAGGAACCTGCATATGCAACCTTTTTCCTGAGGAAAGTCAGCCATGTCATTAGTTCAGATTATTTTATGTTTGTTTTCTGCTCCTCGTTAATTCAGCCACCCTTAAGGATGAAATAAGCCCCAATAATTGCTGTTTGAGGTGTACTGCCATGGCTTACCTGCTCTTTTTCTGTTGACTGTCTTTCAGGCTTGGGTTTTTAATATTGCCCTTAGCCAACATGGTGAATGGTGAAAAGTTAGAAATCCTGTGAATTGATTTTCAGGTAATCTGTCCTGAGCACTTGATTGGTAGCGTAATATGATTCAGAATCGGAAGAAGCCTGTGGTAGTCATAGGTGATGGGGATCATGTTTATTTATTAGGAACGCAAACGTCAACAGCAGGAAGGACTGTTTGAAACACTCCGCCTCTCTTGACAAAGTTGTGACAGCTGGGCCAGGTTCATCAAACCTGCAAACTCACAGGACAGCTTAATTCAAGACCAAGAAGTTTTTTATCTGAGAGGAAAAAAAAACAGTGACAGATCCAACCAAAAACCAGAGGTGTGGATAAACTGGATATAATGCTTTGACAAGACTCTCTGCATGTACTCCTTTATCCTAACTCCTGTGGTCTCACTTCCCCACCTCGTACTTCTAGACCACGTCTGCACACAAGAGGGAGATTTTCGTGCGGCAACTCTGCCATTTGATTTGGGTTTAAGCCATCTGCAAACAGGGTTGCTACAGTGGAATCCTTCCCCTGGGATTACCTTCAGTAAAACGGAAGAGATCAAGGTCGTCTAAAGAATTTGCGCGCTCTCTTTTTTTACCTCAGTTGGAAGGTGCTTGGTAAACTACTATCGTAAAGTTTAAACTTCTTGCTGGAAGGAGAAGGATGCTCAGCAAAAAATCTTGGAATGATCAGATCAGATTCAGGAATGATCAGATTCACATTTGAATTATTTGAATTATTTGAATTATTTGAATTATTTGAATTATTTGAATTATTTGCTGGAAGCTATAATTTAGCCATTTGTTTAATCAAAACACTATTTCAATTAATTATTTTTTTTTCCCCCAGAAAATGAAGAAATGACAAAAGTAAAAAAAATCGCATGAGATGTAATTTAAGAAGGAGAAGAAAAAAAAAATAATCTAGCACCGCACTGTAACAGGATTTCCTTATCAACCACTTCCCAGATGCAGGAACTGTCATTTAGGCCATGCCAGAGACTGGTCTCATGCCAACCTAATACAAGTTGGTTCCACTTGTCACCCTTTCAATTTCCCAGCTGGACTCTGTTTTAAAGGGCGTATTAGCATTATCAAAGTAATCTTGAAGATGAGTCTTGGTTTTCTTTTAAATCCGCTTTGTTTTTAAATCATATTAGTGGAAAAAATAATGAAATGCTGAAAAGATAAAAGGAATATTATTGTGTCTGTGTGGTGTCAGATGTTATGTTCCCAAACTAAATGCATTCCCCTTTTAAAAGAATGCAAAATATCTTGTCCAAAACATGGCAGTAGGAAGCACTTGCTTGAAGAGTGCTGGAGAAATCCTCTCTGCAGTCAGAAATTCAAGTATTACATATCACTGGTTATTAAGAAAATATTCGTGCAATTATCTGAAAAATGTCATAGTTGCTTAGCTTTAGAAGACCCTATTTTTTATGCACAATTTTACAGTCTAAAATAGTGGAAAATACTGAAAATAATTGGAAAGCAAAGGCTAACCACTCTTAAGAAAAGAAAATCAGGTTATATAAATACCTAAGTAACAGAAGATATCCTCTGCTTTTCCATCTATTCTGTCTCTTTTATAAATTCTGTCTAAAATTAATTTTGTTGGGCTTTCCGTGTGACCTTTTTGAAATTGCTGTGTTGGGGAGGCCTCGTTGGCAGTGAGGTTCTGTGCAGATAATATATTTGCTCTTCTTTCTCCAGTTCTTGCGGAGATAATTAATGGAAATCCTTTGGCTACCCAGAGGCATTATTAGAGGTATTATTCACAAATATCAAGGCTTGCAGTGTTGAAAAAAAAAAAAAGAACTGAAAATAGCTCCGGAGACACAAGTAGCGTTTGAAAAGAAATGATGAGCAGAGCAGACTCCACGGTGCAACATCAAGAAAATTGCTCCTACAGGAGCAGCTCGGTGAAAAGAGGGTCTGTGAACACAACTAGAATGGAACCATGTCCTCCCCTCGTCCTTCCTGATGAGGTGAATGAGACGATGTTTAAGCTAAAAACTGCTCGAGGGGCTGGAGGTTACACTGGGGTGAGAAACGTAACTTTGAATTGCCGTGAAGTCGTCACGTAAAAGCCAGTAATGTAATAAAAGGTGGAAGGGAAAAGAAAAGCACCTACCTCTGTTTGGAACAAGTGACGATAAAAACGAATCTTGCTGTGGTCTGCGCTCTCTGTGTTATTCCAAAGTGCTGGAATGTGGGTAAAAATCATCGTGTGAGGGGGATGCCAGGGCTGGCGGCAGCGTGGCAGCTTTGTTTTTCCGCTGTGCCCCAGACCACGCGTGTTCTGTACTCGGTTCGCTCATTCTCAGAATTTTCTGCTCTTGTAAATACGCTGAATTTAGCAGAAACGACTGGAAAACTGCATTTAATTTCTGCAGTTATTTGGAGTTCTGTGTTTTAGTCTGTTCTGCTTTGGAGTTAATGTTATAAAATACAAACCTAATCTTTCCTTCTCCTTTATTTTTCCTTTTTTTTTCTTTTTTTTTTTTAAAAATTTCTTGTATACAAATGGTCTGTTCCCATCCTTTATAAAGTGTGTTCTTTGGCTAATTGTTTTATAGCCAAATAGGCTTCTGGTCTAGCTGATGGCACAGCTACATGAATGCTTCCTCCTGCACGGGGCAGGATGGTGAGAAGTAGCTGGGAAGCGAGGAGGATGCTGACTTCTGGATATTGCTGCTGAATTCCCAGCCACAAACTCACTCTCCTCCTTCTTTCTTTCAGACATTCCCTTCTTCCCCTTCTCCAGGCATCAATCTCTCATTCTTTCTGAAAGCGGTACTTTTCTTGGGAAGAAAACAAATAACTCCTCACTTTTTTTTTTAACCTTTCCCCTCGCTTCCCAGATCATTTAATGGTGTGGTGTTTTATTTCATCTGTCTGTCCACATATAAAATTATCTACGCCCTTTTGTATCATACTTTCCCATTAAGTATCTTGAAGTCAGTAGAATATTGCCAGTGAAATACCAGGGCTAGCGAATACTGGTGACATTTAGTCTTACTTTCGCTTGGCTAAATCTAAAAGAATTGAATTCCTAGAAAATTGCTTGGAAATCCACTGGTTGTCTCTACAGTATTGATTTGCACCCGATCAAAAATACTCGACTTCAATTTCTACTGCTTTTAAAAGCATTTATTTTAAAATTTTCAGCTTTCCTCTCCAAAAAAAAAAAAGTAGGAGAAATGTGGAGTTAAGATGCCACGAGTCAATTAAAGATTAATAGAGCTGTAGAGGTGCCTGATAAAAATACTACACTGTTTATTAATTGTTAAATGTACAGGTCCAAATTCTGTTCCCATCAAAGATGATGCTTCAACTTAATTAATTTTAATTTACGGAGTATGCTGGGTGGCACTGGTCAAGCGGGCATATATTTAATTAGCAATATTACCTCTTAATGCCACTCTGGAGGGTGGCGATCTGAACGGCTTCCCATTGTCACACACAACTTTTTCACCCTATGCTGGAAAAATTAATTTCAAAGCACTAGTCCTCTTAAACTGAAGGCGCTCTTCTGTTTTTAGAGCAACTGTCTTAATCGGCTTCAGAGAGAAAAATCAATGTACTTGTTATCATATCTGAGCAATACATTATGAGTATGTGCCAGTGGTTTCCACAGAGGTGGTTTCGCGTTGCCTTGATTGCATTTGAATGCTGCTCGTTCTCCTGAGAGCCCCCTAGGATTAGCTTTATGATAATTCTCCTATCTTGTACCTATGAAACGTGTAATTCACTGTTGCTGGGAAGTTTGATGGACCCTATATTTGCCATTAGAGAGCTCCTGTTTATTAAGCTGCGCGCAAAGCACTGTACTGGGAGCAAGCCTTTTTCCTCAGCTCAGCCCAGCAGTACGCGATCATAAATTTCATAGAACATCTTGCAAAAGTAACCATCACTCCTGCGTATCAGGCGACAGAATCTAATTTTGTCTGCAGCTTTCCTGTTGCCGATCCCTATCACATTGCTCAGCGCTTAAGCTTTCCTTTATGTTCCGAAGCCATATGTGATTCCTCTTGATTTCTCCTTAGGTTTCAGAAGGATTTATTCTAGGTGTGGGATAATACAAGATGAGAAAGAACCGAGATATTTTATAGATTACCGAGCAGGAGAGCATTTGAGGGGTGGTGAAAGGTGACACTTGTGTGCTGATTCTGAAGATTTCCACCCATTTAGTGTACGAGGTGTGTGGCAGCATTGCCTGTTGCAGGTCATAACATAACGCTGAGTGTTTGCTCAATAAAAACTCCTACTTTCTTGAGAAGCGTTGAGGGTTGTTGCTTCACTGTCTTCAACTACAGTTTAAATGCAGCAGTTCTGCCCTCTGGGCAGAATTTTGAAGACTGTTGCGGTGAGAGTCGTTTCGAGAGTCAAAAAGAGAGGAACGGCTCCATCTCTCTCGAGCCGTGCATTTTTATGTGCATGCTTGATGAGCAGTTTTTGTTTGTCATTTTAATGTTTATGCTTCCATTTGCTTTCTCATTGCAGAAATAGCAGCAAATGAAAAGTCGTTGAGTGGATGGAAGAGAAAAATATCTGCTTGGGCTTGACTGGGCTCATCAGTATAGAGTGAAGTTCAATTTTCTATCCCCCTTTTGAGGGCTGCTTAAATACGAGAAGGTTATGTTGGCTCGGAATGGACCACAGACAGCAGAGAGGAGGAATGTTCATCATAGGCTCATTTCAGAGATGAGAAAGCAGGAAGAAACTATGGAAAAACACTGGGAGCTTGTCTTTGAGGAACGACAGGAATAATTGTTGGAATGGGTAGATGGTACCAAAGCCGGGGCAATAGGCATTGAGTCTGAGTTACCTGAATATTCAAGGCATTATAAAAATGCTTTTCTCTTTTGTAGCTGAGGGGTGTGGAGCTCCCTTAGATCCTCACATTTGTGCCGATACAATTTTAGGGTCAGCACATTTTCTGTATCAATCTAGCATTTTTTTTGTGAGTGAAAGGATTCACTGAAGCAATTCTACTTTGATCTTAATATGTTTAGTTTTTAACTGCTTGTTTTGTGTTTTTTCTTTTTTCTTTACTGATTAGGAAAAATAAGCATATGAATGGATAAATAACAACGAACAGTTAATTAATAGTAATAATTTGCTTTGCAACACAAGATGAAGTGGCATCACCCGGAGACGAACATTATCTCAGCACAATTTCTGTTGAATTCACAAGTGTTGCTTTTGGGTTGGCTTGAAGTTTTGCTAGGAATAAGATACTTCAGGTCTACTTATCCTCCCACCAGACAGCTGACAGCAGCTTTAACAGACGCCGAAGAGTCTACTCCAAACAACTTCAGCTGGAAAGAGAATGACTTTTCCCTTTCCTTCTTCTGCCAAGCCCTAAGGGAAATTTGCAAGTCCTAGAAAAGACCACAGAATACCTGGAGTATTCTCCGGTCTAAAGTGTAGTTGGAGGCATGCAGAAAAGCATCTGTTAGGTGGGAGAAAAGAAATTTTAAAAGACTAACACTTTTGTCTGAAGTTCATAATTAGAATTCTGTGGTTTCATCTTGCAAAAGTTTTAAGATGGGGTTTACAGTCCAGATTCCCCCCGTCCTTTTGTCTGTCTGATTTGTCAGATATTTAGCTTACCAGTTTTATAAAAGGCAAAAATCCAGCTCTGAAGGAGACCTTCACCGTGCTTATCTCGCTGAGTATTTTTGTAACTCTGTTGGACTTGTGCTGCTGGAGTCGTCTGAATAATAGCGTCAGGATGGCCGAGTCGGTGCCCCAATTTCTGCCTTTCTCCACTCCAGAGCTAATGAATGATGCTAAGCTCACAAAGGAGGGGCAGATCTAAGGGCCCAAAGGCGGCGAGTTCGATCGATCGCGTTGGCGACTGTAATTGTCGCAGTTCGAAATGCCATCGTCTACCACTAATTTGAAGTAGTGGATTTTCTACCGGCCAGGAGCGAACTGCTCTGGGTGTTGAATAGCAGCTTCTTATCTCCAGATTCACAGATGGGATTGTGGATGTCCCACTTGTCATGGTTAGCATTGAATAGGAAGTTTTGCAAATGGTTCTTGGCAGGAATACTCATTACATTTCTATTGAGATTTATCTCCACAGCTGAGTTTTCCTTTGCGCTTTTTCGGGTTTTTTTTTCCCTCTCAACCGTGCAATTAAATGGATGACCATCCTATGCAGAAGGAAATGCTTCTATTAAAGATGAAAAGAACTGAGAGAGGAGCCAGCCGCACACAGCACTAGGTTTTAAGCCAGCTTTACTTCAGTTTTCAGAAGAACTGGAAAAAAAAGCACGCATGTTACATGTTCCTGGCCTCGGAGATACTGCACACACTATTTTCATAAAATGCTTGCTCATAGACGTATTGTGCTCTTGTATCAACTTTTTGGACTAGAAAAATGCTCTTTTTCTCTAAAATGCTCTTTTTCTCTAAAAGGAAAAAAAAATAATTCTTGGTTTCTACCATTAGGTAATGAGAGCATATCTGTTGCTTTGCTGAGAGCAATAAATATTTCATGTGGAGTTTTTTATTGCCATTTTAATGGCAGTACTCCCAAAGCTGACTAGACACTGCATCTTATTTTACAAGCAACTATTCTGAGAGATACTCAATTGGAGAACCCTGCTATATTTGACAAACTTACAATAACATGTTTAAGAATCCATCTTCTCTTAAACTGTTTAAAAATATAAATATTTGGAAATGGATAAAACAACCTGAGTATCCATAGATGATGTGTCCCTAATTTTTTTGCTAAGCAGGCATTTTAAAAATGAGGTATTTGACTCAGGAGAATGTTTTCAAAATCCTGGAGGACTCGCTGTGGACTCTTCTGGCTTTTGTGGATGATGGGGAACTTTGCAGACTGGTTTAGAGCACTGAGTTTGTAAATATTTTTTTCCTTTTTTTCTTATTTAGTTTTTTTTTTTTTTTAAAAACCAAACCAAACTCTTGTGAACTGGAACAAGTCCAACAAGTCATTCCGAGATGCATTGCTTAATTCTTTAAAATTTTCTAAATCCAGAAAGCCATCGTGCTTCTTTCCCTGTGAGACTTGCAGCCGCGTAAGTTGTCATTGCCTGTCTCTCACGTCTTTCCACAATGCATGAAAAGAAGTTTGATGATGTTTTATTAAGTTTGATGTGAAGTTGTTAGTTAATGATACTGGAACGACTGTAACTGAGGCAGATGTTATGGCTTTCTGTGATACTACTAAATACTTATTTCTATACAAGTCTCTTTGATAACCCGTGATATATTTAGCCAAAGGTTAGGGACAATACCTGCTGTAAACAAAACAAGATCATTATATTTTTTTCTGATTTTTTTTTTAATGCTTATTATCCATTATGAACACGACTTTGTAGTTAAAATTCCTAATCTTTTCTTATCAGAAATCTGAACTCAGCTGTGACTCGTATGTAATTTGCCGATAGGTGGCACGAGCGCATTACCAAGGTTTACAGGTATAAACTGTGAATAACTCTCATATTTAACTTTCTAAAGATGCAGCAGAAGGCACCGTGTCTGATGTCAGCAGTCACCGATACAGCACCAACTGGCTGAAATCTACAGGCTGGGTGGTGCGTGCTGCCAATGATGAATGAAGTCTTTTTTTTTGCAGAATTGAGCAAAACCAACAAAAATGGTGCCTAATAGCTGTATGAAACAGGAATGGAGTTAATGTGTAGCAGCTACGTGAAAAGGGAATTACTTGAAATTATCAACAATCACACAGCAGCCAATAAATAAAAAGAAAAAGAGAATTTTTCTTATCAGATGGTAATGCAACTGAAAAAAAAAATTAAGGAACACTTTGAGAATAACAGGTAAGAGGAGTTTATTAAGAGGAGATTCATTCTAGAAGAGCAGGAGTTTACAGGGAAACAGTGGATCAACTGTTTTGATCCTACCTCAGTCAGCTACAGACTTTAACCCAGTTTGATGCCTCCTCCATCTCCAGCCTCGTTTGGTGGCCCTTAGCAAACCCACCCTGGAGATCCAGCAACCAAAGCCGTTCACTGACCCCTTCTGTCCTAAACATCAGTACAACACTGACCTAAAGCTACTTGTTTCATATCAGCACACAGATTTCTAGGTTTGTACGTAAAATTAAGAAAACACTCATTTATAGCTAACATGAGAAGAATGAAATATTTGCCTTTTCTTTGTGTTTTTATTGGGTTTTTATTTTTTTTTTCTGGTGTGGTTTTTTTTTTTCAGAACTTGTCTCAAGTGTTTGCTGGCTGCGATCTATCCAGATTGGATAAATTTCTAAATATGATTTATGCATTGAAGAGCAGTTACAAGATTACAAGAATTCTCATTTGTAATTCCTCACCCTGTATTATACAAGTGGTCAATTAGATGATTATAACTATCCGTCTGCTTTGGAAGCCTATGAATTGATTTGTGGTGTAAGAATTTGAACAAAGTGTTCGGGAAACGCCCCTATAATGATTTTGATCCTTGCCTGGATGCTCCATTTCTTCACAGACCAGGTAATCATCCTGTGTTTGTTGATTCACAATGTTTGAGTGAGATAGGGAAATTCTATGAGTTAGAACAGATACGGGTATATCTTAACCCACTTTTGTCGTATTTATGATCTGACAGCCTTCAGAATGACAGCATCCCTGCTTCTAAATGTATGTGTTCTCTTTTTCCTTGTTGAAATACAAGTTTCAGAATAGGATTCAGCTTCTCATGGGAGTTTCATACAATAAGCCTGAGAGGGCAGGGAGTCAGGCACTATTTAAGGTTTGTTTTATATCTTAATCACACTTTTTTTTAAGGCAATGGGATGATCTAGACTTTGCTACTTTGCATGGAGGTCTTCCTATCTCTTCCTTTTACTGGGAAATAATATTACTGGTTGAGGAAATACCAGTTACTCAGTCCGTCGACTACTTGCAGATTGTTGCAGGGTGGGAGGATTTAGCATGGGTGGGACTGTCTAAGGCCAAGCTGTAGATCTATTAGCTGTACAACACACAGAAGCTGGATCTTTCTTTATTTTTAACTGCATTTTCCCATGGCTTTAGGGAGCGTCATGATACCACAAAAGAAAGACGTTGCTTAGATGTTTCCATCCCCTCCCCTCTCCTTTGTTCTTTCAAGTCATACGGATCCCAGACTACTAAAATCCCCAAACAATTGGTATACCCCAGTCTGAAGAAGTGAGTTAGAAGTATACTATCAGGGCTTAACATTTGCCACTGCCCTGTGTTGAGCTTCTCTCACAAAATGAGCATAATAGCCCAGAAATACAGCCTCTGAAAATACTTCATCAAAGGCTTGAATATATGAGAGAAAAAAGACTGAATAAGTTAGCAGTAGTACCCAATAGGTGTTTGAGAGCTGCGTGAGTTTGAATGGAGAGGTGGACTTCAAAAGCACTAATTTCTAGTCTTTGCATTTGTGAGACCAAGGGTTTTTCCACTTCTAATCACAGGGCAGTGGTCTAACTCCTGTGTTCTCATCCCTGTCTTATTAGGTCGTCTTTGAGAAGAGAGTGACACCCTGCTTTCAACACAGATGGTAACAAGTGTGGCCGGTAGGTAGCGTGTGTCCAGAGGTTGCTGACATGAGGGTAGACTGAATTAGAAAAAAATGCCCATAAGGAATTTAGAAACGTTTCCTTAATACAGACAAAATTTCAGTCTACATGTGATAGAAATATAATAACACTACCAGGGATATGAATTACCAGCATTCATCTCAGTGGGATGCTGATTTTTGAAAGCTAAGCACTGAGAGGTTTTTTTTCCCATTTTTTTTTTCCCCATTTAACATTAGGATTTCCAGAGATGGTTCATGAAGTTTTTAACCAAAAAGTAATTAGAAAGGTAATAGTAATAATAAAAACATTTGCTGGAGATCATTATTGTGTGCTTGTGGTCAGTATTTAGTATTAAAGATTTGCAGCTTTGTCTCTTCTACACCTAAAAGCATATGAGCAAGGGCAAGATAGCAGACAACTAGCTAGTTCTTCAGAGTGCTATGATTTTTCTAATTTACCACACAAAATGAACGTGGTTTGATTTTTTTTTTTTAATTGGTCAGTTTTTGTCCTTGGAAAATATCTACAACTTTGTTTTCTTTCATTTTTATGGTGGTTTTTGCTGTAGGATACGTGGTTTCCACAGCTAGTGCCGTTGAACAAAGGGAGCTCTGTAAGCCATCGTTTTTAAGAAGTGGGGTTTTTTTTAGTTTTTTTTTGCTCAACAAGGAAGCTTATGTCACTTGAGCTTTGTTTATATCTGTTTATATGAAGCCAGAATGTAGTATCTTTGGAGGTCGATTTAAATGGATGGTAAAACTGTGTCCTACTTCCTCTTTTAACCAAAGTTCTTCATTCGTAGTCAGGTCTAATGCAGAGAAGTTGAATGTGAATCATAGGTTGATACCTTTGGCTAAAGAGCATAATAATTCCATGTTGGTTATTTCAGTCCTTGTCACAGACAACAGTTTCTCATTAGCGGTGGAACAGGGAATTGGTGCTGTGTGCTGGGGAGGGAGAGACGATGTTGGTCCGACCTTCTGCGAGGGTGTATGAGCTGAAAGCAGATGCCTTTGTGCTGCCTAACGAAGGCTCCACTGGAATTTGTGTGATACGGGGAATTTGTGGGCCAAGCTCCGGCTTTCGTCAGTGGGCAAAGTAGATTAGTCTCAGCTGCCAGACGCTGAAGAATCTTGGAGGTCTTCCTTCATACCTGCTTGGACGTTCCATCCAAGGGGCCATCTGCCTCTAGAAGAGAATTCGGATCTGATGTTGATTATGTTGAGGATTATATCTGGCTTTTTTTTTAACATGTAGTGGGCAGAAAGAGATTGAGGGCCTTCTCTTTCTAGTCTAGGAAGTACTTACACTGTAGAGCTAGACATAATGCTGACCTGGTGTTTTGAATGCTACCAGGAAAGATACCTTCATTTGATTTTTTTTTCCCCCCAACCTTTCCATCAACTTTTCTATTTTGCTTGGTAAGAAGTGCATGTGATTTCATGACACAATTCAAGTCAATACGTGAATTCCTTCTCTTAACTATACTGAAACTTTGCGCTGACGCATTTTACTGGGCATCTTCCAATTATTTTATTTCCGTTGTTACGCGTGAGCTTGACCCCAACCTGTTGCTGGCTGATGGAGTGTTGTTGACTTCAGCAGTTATGTCGATTTACACCCCCTGAATCCCTGGCCCGTGGATCAAACCCAATCGTACAGCGGGTAAACACTGCCACGAGCCCCAGTCTGTAGGTTTGGCCTGCAGACAGGAATGCACTGGTAAGACACTCCCACAAAATTCAGTGCCTGGGAGACAAAACTGGATGTCCATCATCTTTCTGTGCCAGTTACGTTCCTCAGGAGGGAGAACACGAGTTTAGTTCAGCACCGCCCCCAGGGCATAGGCTGCTCTGCTGCACTGAGCATCATCCCCAGGGAGGGCGGGAAGCAGCTCCCTGCAACAAAAACAGTGGCATAACATGGCCTGGTGCTTGGAAAAACAAAGCAAAGCAGGGATTTTATTTGTCTAGGCTAAGCCTCCTGCTGCAAATTTATAGGCTTTCTAACTTGCCGTGCTACCTGTCAGTCTCTGAACAGATGCACAGCCTTCAGGCTCTCGGAGCTTGCCAGCAACTGGTATCCTGCTGGGAACTGTAGGAGGACTTGCAGTACGAAGCAGGGCAACCTAATAATAGCTCAGGAGTACGTTGGAACTGATGCTTGCACAAAGAAATAGAGATGGGTAACCTGTAGTTCTGCTTTTTTTTTTTTGTTTGTTTTCAGCCAGCAGAAGGATGTAGGGGGGGAAACCGTAGGCCATTGACTTGAGCACTTGCTTGGCAGCAGGATGCTGAATATTTTGGCCAGAATAACCAAATGTTTGAGTTTATTTTTCCCCCAAAGCTGGAAAAATGCCATAGATATGTAAAAAATACACTTTCCTAGGCAGGCATGCTTCTCAGACTGTTCAAAATTCACCGAGTCTAACTTAATATTTGAGTAAAACCAGAGGAATAGAGAAGCGTATCTGTCCCAAACATACATTTTTGTTTTTCTTGGTATTATACCAGTAAGATTTGTGGTTCTTTACCTTAAAAGTTCTTAAGGATTCACCTCAGTTGCCCGCTCATAAGCCACACGTTATTTGAATGAGAGACACTGCGTGGGGCTGGTAGATACTGTGTGAGGCTGTTGATTGACTATTTCTTTCTGACACTTCAGCTTCAGCGATACCACTGGGTGCCTTATGTATCAATAAAGATGCACCTGTCAGCAACTAAAACAAGCCCTGAAATTCCATAATAAAATGTTGGATAGAGCGTAGGAGACCGTCACACTGCGCTGAGAATCATCCTGAGGTAGTGACCAAATTAGTTTTTTTGGTTTTGTTTTTCAGGATGTGGCTGGGGGGTATGGCTGCTCTAGGCTTCTATTTTTCACCAAAAAAAAATGACTTCTCTTTAGAAAAGAAAGAAATAGTGTTTAAGATTAGTAATGGCAAGGCATGAGAAAATAGAAACCATTATTAGTACAATAATTTTGGTCTTCCAAGGAATAATGAGCATTCTTGATCAGAAACACCATCTGCCAAGGCAAGAATTTCCCTCAGTTTGTTGTGGTGAATTGAGCAATGCTAAATTTTTCTTAATATTTATTTCTGTTTCTCCAAAGAAACCCACAAATTATTCATTTGTAAAGATTTTTCATAAATCTCTCGAAGCCATTCCCGCTCCTTCCTACCTCCTTCATTCCTATGTATTAGGAAAGGAGCAGAACCAAACTGGGGGACAAGTCCTCTCTCCTGTGGGGCAGAGTGGAAATGGCCATTTTTGGGCAAAGTAACATTGAGATAAAGTCCAAAAATCTCACGTGTGCTGACTGATTTGCAGGAGGGTCACCTTTCAGTGGAGACAAACTTCAGGAAAACGTCCCCAAAGGGAGCCTGGGACTGCAAGTTTCTCCTTTTGGGAATGTTTGTCAAGAATTGATGAAAACTTTTGGGACAAATATCCTAAATGTCAGGAGTGACAAACTCTGTGCTGACGTTGTTCTTCAGGTTTAACATGTGTGTGTTGCCACATTCCTTGGTGGGATTTAGGTCTTCTTAATAGTAGTTTTGTGTTGCTATTACGAAGATGAGCAGTGTTGTTGTTGTTTTTTTTTAAATAAGTTGCTAATGCTACTTCCTGCAGCTTTCTCTCAAACCAGAGAAATGGATATGGTTGAATATATACCCCTATATGCTAGAATGGGGGAAAAAAATTGTAGTCTCTCCAGTATTTTCAAGGCCAATTAATTTTTTAATTAACAGAAGTATACTTGAAAATATAAAACATTCATTTGTGCAAATTGGTCTGGTTCCAGTTATTGCTGGATTAGCTTGGCAAGTCGTATTTTTTACAGCCGAAAATGAAATTCTCTTGCAGAATGATAAATTGTTTAACTTCCATGCAAGTCTTTAATTCTTTTTACTTTAGATTTTGTTGCATTCTGCTGTGTTTAGATATACTCATATCTACTGTTCTGATTAAAGAGTGTAATTAATTTGAAATACGGTTTCATTATGGGTTTTGGTGCTTGATTCAAAACAACTTATAATTTCCATCAATTTCTTAAGCATTTTTTCTAAATGGCTATTAGATTTACTCCTGCAGAATAATCAGGCGCAATCTCAATACCAGGAATGTGCAAGCACATGCTCATTGTGTGAAGTTGAAGTAATATAAAAGTATTTAGTGATGTTTTAGTTCATTTGTAAATTGAAAGAATAATGAAAATGTTTTGTAATTTGCAAGTGTTCACATATTTTTTTTCTAGAATTTGCTTTCCATACATTACTAGTGTAGAAAAAAAAGTGGTTTAACTTATGCTACCAAAATTAATGTCAAAACTAATTGACCTTCACAGGCAGATAATTTTATACCTCTTTAAACATGGTCTGTAGGATCACCCCATGGATATTACGTTCAGCTCACTTTTCAAAAATTACTTTTTCTATAAAAATTCTTAAAGTAACTTGACGGAATAAAGAAGACAGTAATAGTAACCTTAACATTTCCAACTTGTTTTTGTTGCAGTGTGGTCACTGAGCTGAGTGAAACACTTCAAGTTGCAAAGAAAATACTGGGAAGCTTTCCCTTGAACTGAGTTTTGCAAGAAGTGAAATTGTATTTAATATGAAGAGTGGTTTAGTTCTTTTTTAAATAGATTGTGATCTGATGTATTTTCCCCGATTTTGTTTCTTTGCTTTACATTCTCTTTTACAGAGAAGGAAAGAGAAAAAGTAGTTTTCATTTAAGTTAAAAAGGGGTAAAAAACCAAAAACTGGATCCTGAAAGAAATGTATGGCCGATAAGACAAAAAATAAACTCCCTAAATTTGGAAAGATTTCACATTCTTTGTATAAACCTTTATTTTACAGATCCCTCTGAAAAAAACTCCAGTGGCACTATGCTGCCGTTGTAGATATACATCACCAAAATTTTACCAACTTGTTTTCTAGTCTGAGGGACATGAACTTCTATCTTGAGAAGAGTATCCAGTTATTCTAAAGAGTATTTGACCTTTAAAGATCCCTTCCAGCCCAACCCATTCTATGATTCTCTTTAACTCTTAGGCTGCACGTGGTGCTGGTACAGAGCCAGGGAGGTTCCCTCCATATCTCCTGTTGAAGCCATCCACTGTGTATGGGAGTTGGTTGGATCTGGAGGAGAGAGGTGAGCGGAGAGAACCTGGTTTGATAATTTCATAATCGTGGACACAGCACACAGCTGGATGGAGAAGGCAAGGATTTCATCGCCATCTGTGGTACACTGTTGTATTTTTTTTTTTAAGCGCTTAATACGTATCCATAATCTAGATTTCAATTTTTTAGTGCGGTTGCCAAGGAACTACCTGTGCAGCCAGAAGCCTTGATAAACTTTCTTTAACCTCTTGCCATACAAAAAAGTTCAGTGCACAGAGAACATTGCATATCTCTGCCTGCCAAACTTACCCTTGGCAAGCTGTCCCTTGAACAATTCTGATTTGTTTCCATTTAATTAATGAACACTTTCTTGCTTTGTGATTATTGTCCTTGCCTGAAGTTGTTCCCATTATAGAGATGAATAAATAGTTCTCCACAGTAGTTTCTACCTGTTTTGTAACTTGATACACCATCAGGGACCTGAAACTTGTCCTTGCTCTTAGTCCCTACTAATTTTGCCTAATCTTGTTTCTTTATTTTTGTCTTTTGTATGATTTCTGTTTTGTCCTTCAGAGTTAAAAAAGAAAACAATTAAATTTCTCACTGATGTTCTTTTATTGCTATTACAAACTTTTTTTTTTAGTTTGTTACGGAGTGTATTCCATTGGTTGAGGTAGGTCTCTCCTCATCCTAGTACCTTTTTAGGAGCTGCTTGTACCACATAAACATATGAAGGAAGAGCATCAATTAGCGCAGATGTTTTCTGAGCGCAGAAAAGGGATCTTCTATTCATTCTTCCATTTTGCTGTGAATTTGGTATCTGTTTGCACCTCGGTTACTCGCCTTTGAATGTTTCCAGGGAAGTCAGACTGTAAGGTCTCGAGTATGAGCAGGCTTCAAACCCAGCATGTGATTTACTTGGCTCTTAAGCACGAGGAGTGACAGAGAGAGCAGGGGGACTTCTGCGCCGGCTGGAATGCGTTTCTGGGGGCCGCTCAGTGAGCGGTTGCCAACTGCAAGCAGAACCGTGCGCTGTTTTCCATTTGTAAACCATCACTACCACATTCATCGGATAAATTATTCACAAAGCAAACAGCAGGTTCTAGTCGTCTCCAGATTAATGCCTTCCTGGCATTCGGCGTGCCGGCTAACGCAAAATAATCACTTTGGCGTATGCTGCGATGTCCTACGGATTTCACAAGTCCGAGGCGATCCTCTGATAACCGTTATCCACAAGATGACACAAATTAACCACCTTTTGGGTAACTGGTGCTTTAAAATGCACGTCACCATAGCTTACTTGCGTAATAGGTCGCTCTCTCTGCATGCAGGATGGTAAGGGCAAGAGATCTTGGGTTTCCCTCTCCAGTTGCACGACATTATCCTAAGCAAATTGTCAGCACGGCATTCACAGCTGCTCTCAGTGTGTCACCATAAATGATAGATGAGAGCGACGTTCTCTGGTTTTGAGGGCAAGGCAAGTTCAGTGCGTGTCCCTTCGAAAACTTCAGAGATAGTACTGAGGTGGGTGAATTGGTTCAAATACCCCGCCTGCAAAAAAAAAAAGCAAACCACTATTCCCGACAGGAGCTTGCTTTCACGCTTGGTTTGAATGTTTGTCTGTGGTTGCATCGGTATATTTGGGGTTTTTTGTTTGTTCTGTGCACGTAATTAATTCCTCTTTAGTCTAAATTTATTATTTTAGACTGGCAGCGAAAGTAAAACTTGTTTGAATGACTGCAGTTGAGTTTTCGTTGCAATGTGACAAAGTCAATGCCAGGGACTGATAGGGAGCAGACTCCTGGACATTTAAAGCTTCAGGGAGGCAAAAGGAGGTCGTGGTAAATAAACCCGTGTGCATTTTCTCTGTGGGGCTGGTTGCAGTTCTTGTCGTACTGAAATACTGTGAAAAAACTAATGGGAAAGCATCAATGTGAGTTACCTGAAATTAGAAGGACTTTTGTCTGAACATTGTCAAATCGTACTGAGCTACGATTCAAAAATCTTCAGACGACCTCTCTTCTTATAATGGAGTTTAAGCGCACACTGGTTCTGGAAAATTAGACATTGAGGCCTGAATTTTCCATTTTGAGCTTGTCTCCTTTCGGGAACAGGTTTGTTGATCCTAGCATACGCTAACAGATTGCAGTGCTACAGTGGCAGTTTGACGTATAATTTATCTTTCTGAATAAAAATGTCTTTAAAAGAGGGCGACTGGCTGTACCTCTCTCCTCTGGATGCAGCAGTTCTGCCAGTGCAAACAATTTCTGTTCACTCCAATAATAAAGGAGTGGCAAATAAACAAACAATCCTGTTGTTTTGGCACAGATTTGATATATACTTGACAAAAATTTGATATACTTGTTGAAAAAACTTGACCGTAAGAGGACAATAGAAGAAGATTATTAATTCAGCTGTTTCTTTGAGGAAATTGGTTTGTGGGGACCTTTAGGAGACACTGGTCTGATCTCCAAGTTTTTTCTGTTTTGCCCCGAAGTATTACATTTTTAATGTCTAAACCAGACGAGTGTGTTCTGGAGACGTTGCTTTTATTCTAAGTTTTATCTTTCTATGCGTTGGGAAAATTTGACTGAAATCAGCATCAATATTAATTAGCATTATTTGCAAAGAGTTACAATTCAAGTTGTCCAATTGGTATTTTAATGTTATTGTGCCATTGCATGAATTCTTTTTCATCACGTGGTGAATTTAACCTATAATTCAGTGGAAGGAGGAGTCACTTGTATGGAAACTGCCTCTTGATCAGAACTTAAATTTAGAAAAAACAAATAATGCAAGGCTTGCCTCAGTGAGTATTCTTTAAAAACAATTGTGGAAATGACTGTAAAAAAAAAAAAAAGTCAGTTAAATCCTCTGTCATGACTGGCTGAGTTTATTGCTGGCTAGAACCAACCAGAGCTTTACAGTCTCTCTTACCAGTGAATAATTCATGTCCTATGAGTGAAAAATGCAACAAAACTAAACCAAGATGTGCAAATTATCTGTCTTAAGACTTTAACGGCTCATCTTTTGGATAAGACTATTATAAAGTCATTTGGAGGAAGAAGCTCATACATAAAAATGAATGTTGCCATGCAACAAGTACTAAAGAAAGAACTGCAAGATTTAAGCCTTAATTAATTTTCCGTAGCAGCTGGGAATGTTCAGGAATAACGAAATTTCGGAGCACCAGTGTTAATTAAGCCTCGTTTGCTAGAAATCTGTAGCTTGTAGTTGTTGATTTTGGAATCTGAGGGAGCATAAAGTCCAACTGATACTTTTTCATGATTGTAAGGTCCTGCTTTCCCATGGAATTTCCTCAGTATCTGATAAAACGTGTATGTAAGCTGCCACCTCTGGAAGTCAAACACATGCACTCTCTGTCGTGTATGTGCTTATTTTCTCTAAATCTGTCATATCAGTATCTTACAACGAGACCCGCAAAAGCCGATGACCTGAGATCACGTGCAGAGTTTGGGCTCCACGTGGATGAAAAATAAACCCTATAAGGGCTGGTGTTTGTCAGAGGGCATAACTGAATTGAGATTCGTAAATGCCGATGTCACATCAGCTAAAAATACCTGCGATGTTTACTTTTTAGGTGACAGAATTCTCCTCTGTTAGAACTAATTTGCCAGGCTGCAGTGCCTTAGGCAGAGATTGGCATGGTAGAGAAATTGAAGAGATTTTGAAAGACACGAATTTAACCTGTTACTTTATCTTTTTTCATGATTCAGTTCCCTGTAGATAAAACTTGATGTATCCATTGGGCGAAAAGAAAGCGAAAGAGAGCGTGTTGGTGGAAGTCTCAGATATCATGGTGAGTTGATGACCATAAAAAGCTGTAAGTATAAACACAAATACCTTTCATTCATCTATACATTCTCAGCTTTTTTAACTCCTACAGGGAGAAGGTGAAGCCTGCATGACCAGCACGGTCCTATTGTTTCTCCTTGACATTGATTTAGTGTGTAAAGGGAAATTCTGGATATTGGTGGCATTCAGTAGGAAACATTATTGCAATTAGATCACACCTTCCTGTGGCATGTTGTTTTTTCCCACTGAAGGAATTCGTCTTTGCCTCACAGAATGCAAATGATAAAGAAGAGCTCAGTTGTCTCCGAGCTGCTGACATGATCGCTGATTTTTGAGAGCTTCTCAAGTGATCCACGGAAAAGATGAACAGAAAGGTTAGTGAGTTATGCTCCATGGCTGCAAAGCAAAGGGCAGGTTTCTAGTCTAGCAGGTGCTGAAACAAGTAGAAACATCCCATTTCAGAAGCTGACACAATTATGGATTAGGTAGGATTAGAGAACATTCAGTTCGTTTCTTTATTTCTCTCTCCTGTCCCACCCCAATTGCCTTTGCCAATTGTTGCAAAACCTCACTGGTTTCAAGTGACTGGGGAAAGCACCTCTGAATTGTGATGGCAGTGGACAGAGGCTGAGTCACTGTCACTTTTGACCTTCACTACAACTTTAAAGCCTGGAAAGAGTCTATGTCTTTAAAAGATTTTTATGTTTGCTGTCACCAAACATGATGCTTGGTTGCCTGGAAAGGATAGAAACTGTGCTCCCTTATCCTACACAACAGGAAACAATATTAGCCCTGATAACACACCCATTTCCACTGCTATCTTTTTCAGCATCAAAGTTTGTCCATCATATTTACAGTAACAAAACCTTCTACGTGCTGCCCCGTTGACTGTGACTTTAGAGGAAGTTTGAACAGTAATCGCCGGGGGTACAATTCACTTGGATATGATTCAAAGCATACACTTCCGAGATTAATAGTTAACATAAAATAAAGTGACAGATCAATGCGGCGAAGGATCATTCTAATGTGTTTGTAATCATTTTCTCATCCATTGGCTGTGGTATCTCCCTTGTATATTGGCAGGGCTGCTTATCTCGAGGTGCTGCGGCAGCTCTGAATGTTTTATCACCTCCTTTAAAAGTGGAGTCAATTACAACTCCAGATTAAAACAGTGATGTACTTCGGGGAGTAAAAAATGATATCGTGTTATGTGTTTTCTGAAATGGCTGGTAGGGCCTTGGCTGGTGAGTCGTAACTCAAAACTTTGTGAAATTAATCGAGCGGCTTTGGAGTCGATCTTGTCGTGGGGTTTGGGGACGATGCAGCTTCCTCCTGTGCTGAGAACCTCTGGCAGTGGAAATCAGTAATTCCACCTGCAAGAGCAGGAGGGACTGTGGCGTGTGCGTGTCTCTGCTGCTGGTTTTCATTTCAAGGTAGGCTGGGCAGGAGGCACTGAACTCTAAATGTTGTAGAGACATTTTAGATAGGCGTTAGGAGGACTTTTTCTAGTGGTCAAAGCATGTGTCTAGAAGGATAGTTTGACTCGGGAACGTGACACTTGTTCCTTTTTAATTTGTGGTATGTCCTTTAGCATAGCACTGTGAATATATACTGAACAGTCATCCTGAAAAATAGCTATTTCACAAAAACCTCTGGACTTATAAAAGGTTTTGCTGAGACATCTTTATGTCCCAGTGCAAGCACATTAAGAAAGGAGATCCTTAACATCAAGTAATGTGTGAAAGGGGGGAAAAAGGCTGTTGATAAAAGTCTTTTCAAAATGCAATATTCTGAATATACAAAGACTCCTATGCTTTTTTTTTTTTTTTTTTTCCCCTCCATCAGTATCTTGGTTCTTATCCCCAAAGTTTGCTTCTTTTTTTCTCCAGAAGTGATTCCAGTTTCATCCACATAACAGTGGATTGTAGCAACTGAAGCTGTTGGCCATATTTTAACATAGAGATAAAAGAGTTTTCTTGTAAAGAAGGTCAAAGAAGATGAAAGGAAAAATTGAACTGTAAATGCTTATTGGCTTTTCTAAGAGGAGCACAGTGTGGGATGAGGTGGAAAAGCGAAGGATCGGTGCAAAATGCAGTTTCGCAGCCCCTAAAAATGTAATCTGAGGTTAGAGGTTGGGCATGTAACTCATATTTGAAAGTCTGTTACAGTGACAAGAGTTACATAAAATGATATATTCTAAGGCTTTTCAATGAAGTGCAGGTTCATTTTTAGATCTTGCCAGATTATTCAGGTTTCACTTAGTATGACAACCTCTGAACTAAGATTACCTTTGCTTGATCCATATGACTCAGAAAGAAGACATTTAACAATAGGATTCTAAATTTTGAGAGCCGAGATAAATTCTGATGAAATTGGATGGAGAATACTGTCTGAAGACCCAAATCTGGAATAATGAGTGTGAAGCAGTTTTGTAGATTTATAGATTGAAATATTGAGTGACGTACATTCTGTGTTACATTTTAAAACAAGTAAGATTATATTTATCTGAGTAGTGCAGGCATCTAAGTGTGTATATCTGAGTTGCATCAAAATGCAAAGTGAGAGAAGAAAATTAAAGTAATTGTCTGTGAATCTTCATCTTGATAAAAAGTGCACAACTAAATCGGGAAAATATGTAATCCAGGAAGATTTGATTTCTTCAGACCTAAATTAGAATTATTGCCCTGAATTGGTCATTTCTGATGTTTCTGTTTTTTCCATTACAAGTTTATCAAATGAATGCTCTTCTTCAGGATAAGATTTTGGAAAATCTGACCAGGAACTACTTGTGTCTTTCTCAGAATAGGATTAAGAGTAGAATCAACCATTATGCTTATAGCAAAACTTAAATAAATCTAATAGCCACTTTTTTTTGGCAGTTCTTTCCAAATTTTAGGACTTTGTACCTTGGAACGGGGGAGAATATTTGGCTATATTTATTTGGGATTGTTTAACATCAATCAGCTAGTGCCCCTGAAAAATCCATCTAAGGAGAGAATGTCCCGGTGAGATACAGAAGACGTTCAGTAGAGCTTTGCCTGTGAATGTGATGTCCAGCTGGGAGAAAGCCTGGAGATTGTCAGACTCAGGGAAAAACTCCTGTGTTAAAATTGTTGCTTCTCTTCCTTCTCTTGATTCCTGGCAGCAGCGATGGGGAGGTGCCAGGCTCAGGTACAGAGGAAGGCATGAACATTGGGGTAGAACAAGGCATGGGGGGGGAATTGGAGTTGGGTGAAAGGGACAAGGAGATCAAAGTAGAAACTGGCTTGGGTGGGCAGAATATTGAGATGACTGAAAGGATTGGGAAGAGGAAGGAAGGAGAGGACTGGCTTAGCTACATTCAGATCCTGGTTATTTAATGTAATGTGACAGAGACCTGCTTGCTTTGAGCTAATTTGCTGCTGTGCGGAAGTCAGTTCTGAAAGCTGTGTGTATTTTGGGCAGAGTACACAGATTGGGTACTTAAGTCCTGGGGCTCTTTCCTAGTTTTTAGACCTGGCAGGTTTTGCTGGCCTGAGCACTTGCCATTTTGTTCTGTTGAACACTATAAATTCAGTTACATCTCTTTTCGTTGTGTGTTAAGTGACCCTGCTTTCCTGGGTTCTGGGGTTGGTTTTCTTGGGGTGGTGGGTTTTTTTTTTTTTTTTTTTTTTTTTTCCTCCCAGGAAGTAATGCAGGTTAATTTTTGGCATTTGGCTTTTGTCAGTATTTCAGTGTCATGACTACTTCAGTAATGTTTGAAAAACCAACAGGATCATATATGGTGCAGGGAAATGAGTTGGCAGACTCTCGAGGTAATTAGGCAGCAATGCAGAGACCAGTTTTTCCTTCTAAACTGTTGACTGGTCTGAGAAAGGGGACTGTTATCCTCCCAATTTATCAAAGAAGCTTTGGCAAACTGGTTATTATCCAACAGTCATTGGCTGCTGCTTGTGCCATAGCAGGTGTAGGACAGACGATAAGATTAAATGGAGCTTTGGCTTCATTCTAGGTTTGGTTTTGCTTCCATAAAATTGAGCAAGAGCTTTGGCATTGATACGGAAGGAAGACATGAACCTTTTATTCGCAGTGGGCTCGGTACAAGATGTGGGGTACCATTGCCTTCTGTCGTTGGCATTTGTGCTGCATCCGTTGGCTGGACCCGTAATCACAGCTTTGGAAGAAGGTCAGGAATCCAACTTCTTTCCATGGGAGATGAGGAGGTACTATGCAGCTGTTAGGATTTAATTTTAGAAGTATGCCTTCTTGGTATAACTTACAATCCAATGCTCACTTACTAGTTTTCCTGTTTTATTATATGATCCGTTCTGCTTTTGTTACAGAAAAATTAACTCTTATCAGCCCAAGAGCTCATCGTACCTGCCTTGTATCTGGCTGCAGCCCAATTTCTGCCTTACAGTTTACGCCAGAAGTCATTGCTGACTGCTACGATTTTAGACATCTGAATGCCATTGGGTGTCAGGGTCTCTCATCCTGTCGCATTTTTAAGCTGAATTCTGACTCTTAAATTGTACTGATAAAATATAAAGAGCATAACTCTTATGGCAGTTGAGTACATGGAGTGTTTGAGTATATTTTTACGGAGCTATTCTAACTGCACTCTCTCGCTGGCAAATCTTGATGCTTAGGTTTGATATGTGGCAGTAGGATGAACTTTTAGTACACTGCTAGGATCTTATCCATTAGTTTTAGAGGAAAAAAAAATCTTGCTGCCGTTTGTTGTGATAAGTTTGAAATCTTCTTCAGAGTCTGCATTTTGAGAACTTTTCTACTCTGTTACATCTCTGATAGAGAAAAATGTTGGCATCTGCCATGCTATTCTATGGGAATATGGACCTAAACCCTGTCTGAGCTTTGATTTGAATTTTTATGCGTAGGAAAAGCACCTTGCTCCATTTTTGTCCCTTCTTATTACTCACAATATTAATATTTCTCAAAGAATGAATTACTGTTTGCATTTGTCAAAGTTCAGGAAGAAGAATCCAGGAGAATTGAGTTCCAGAGGATTTTAAAACGACTCGAGACAGCCTTAAGCTCATTCAAGCATCCAGTTAGCATTCTTGGTGGAAATAAGAGTTTCGTAATTGGTCCAGCTCAGCACACTGGGAGCACTTGAACCAGTCTTTACGTGCCATGCTTTGTTTTAGGGAATATATAACAGATCATACAAAGCTGATGCGAAGGTGTTCTGATTTATATGTTGTTTGCCCAGCTAAGTCTATTGCATATGACATGGCTGCTGTTCTTTTATTCTTGTCCATAAAATGAATAAACTATACCCATGAGTTTTAGTTTTGTTTAACATTATCATTTCTTTCCTCCCTATAAAGCTTTTGATAAGTAGCTTAATACAAAAACTCTGTGGAGCTAGGGTTTTCTTTCCTCTTCAAAATTTTTGGAAGAGAAACATCCATCCCAAAGGAAAGAATTTATAAAGCCCGATAATCTCACTTTAGGATGATGTTTAATTAATTTTTATTTCAGTTGCTCAGCTTCAGGGAGTCTAATGTGTTTTGCGGGATGAATTAGAGACTGGGAGTTTTGTGAATTCTGTTTAAAAAGAAAAAAAAAAAAGCCGTGAGAATGAGCCTCATAGACCACCGCCTCCGTTCAGGACAATATCTTTTTATTCAAGTTTCTTTTAATGAGAACTATTCAACTTGCTTGTGGTTTTGTTATTATGCTAGGTGGGTAGTTTGAATGCTTTGCAGGACTGCTGGAACTCACGGAACAAGTCAGCACCGAGTCAGCGCGCTGAGGCTGCAGTGAGCTGGAACTTGAACTTTGTCATCAGTGCAAGTCATTATTCTCTGCATTTGTCTGTACCAGAAAACAATATGGTAAATCCATGGATGAACGCTACCAGATACTTACCCCAGTCTCAGAAAGATGCACTTTTAAACATACAAAGTTTGAGAGTTCTTCCTGTTTTGTATGTCCGCGTATCCAAAACTAAAGCACAGTGCTCAGAGGGAATTCCTCGCTATAGCTGAGCAACAAACTCAGAACACAACTACCTGCACAAGTGTTATTTTTACATTATTTATTTGGAAGTGTGGCTAAATGCCTTACAGGGTCACATAGTTTAGACATGTGAGTGGCTACTACTTACCTTCAGCAACTTGCTTAAACACACACTGCAGCAGCTCACCACTCCCGGCCTGACGGGAATTCAGTTTTGTGGGATAAAGATTGCTCAAAATTGAATAGAAGCTATTCCAAAAACTGTATTATTTCTCTTCTTTCTACTTTTTTTTTTTTTCTTATAGGCACTTTCTACCTGTACATCTGGAGCTGATGGGTGTTTGATCCAGATTTTAAAGGGTGAAACTGTGGGCTAATGATGGACAACTCTAGTCTTCTCAACAGTGTCGTATCCCTTTCTTAAGTACTCCAGGGACACCAGGCAGGCTTATCATCCTCGCAAAACCATGTCAAATATTTTAGTTAGAAAAAGCAGACACTTGCTGGGAGTACCCTTGATGACCCCTGGTTTCGTAACTAGTCCGAGAAACCCTGACAGGAGGAGGACGAGCAGGATTCAGGGAAGAAAAATCTGAAGCTTTCCTGCACTCTTTGTGCAGGGCTACTCCCACCTTTTTTAACATTCCTTGTTTCATTCCTGGCTCTTTCTGTTCTATCTTTGGTCTTTGATTACGACTTTCAAGGTGGTTTAATTCACTGACTACGTCAGAAACCCCAAAGAGTTTGCTCTTGTGGCAGTAATTGCAAGAGCTGGAGTGGTGTGAAGGAGGATGAGGTGGGTTACGCAGCCGAGAGTTTCACTTGCCCAGAGAAAAGCCCCAGATTAAACCTTCAATCCAAACCCCTTTGAGCCCTCACTATAAAACAGCTTATTCTCAGCAGGAAAGGTGTTTAAATACGATCCCTGTGAGCGGCGCCTACCGTCAGTGTATGGACAACATCGTCCTCCTGCGGAGGGATTGTACAAACTGGCTGGTGAAACATTAGTGTGGGAATAACAAAAAATGTCATTAAGGGCTGCAGTAAATGGCTGGTGAATTACAGCACAGCAAAAGTTGCACTTGGCAGAATTATGAGTTATGGATGAGCATATACAGGTGCGTCCTAGCAATCCATCAGTGAGACATGTTTCCTAATCCCTGGTGCCAGGAGGCCTGGCGTTATGCAGCTCATAAAATGAGAGAGACAAGGGTATGTGAATGCACCCTTTGCAAAGGGCGCTGTGCGTGTGTGCAGTTAATGATGCTTGTGAATTATGGAGTGATGACAAACATCATCACTGTGGCAACATACACCAGAGGGTTCACTCTGGGTGGATAAAATAAATCATGTAGTCAGTCACAGAATGGTTTGGGTTGGAAGGGACCCGTAAAGATCCTCTGGTTCCAACCCCCTGCCATGGGCAGGGACACCTCCCACCAGCCCAGGTTGCTCCAAGCCCCGTCCAGCCTGGCCTTGGACACTTCCAGGGAGGAGGTTTCCACAGCTTCTCTGGGCAACCTGTCCCCATGTCTCACCGCAACTCTTTAGATCTACTTGGCCAGTGGCTTCAGGCAATTAAATGAGCCAGAAATCGAGCTCTCCACAAGCATTCAAATAGCAAGTGTTCGCATGCATGCACAAGCAATTATTTGGTGTCGAAATAAGAAAATTGAATATAAAATCCATTGGGTAGGGAATAGAACTGCATTTCAGTCTCCTCATCAGTAAGCAGCTTTGCTAAGCACAATTCTAAGGTTCATATAAAAAGCCAAGTTTGAAAAAAGAGAATAAAAACAACAAGAAGTTCTAAATAGTTTCTATATATTTCATGATTTTGTGACACAATATAAGCACTAACCTGCATATATACACACCTGCCTATATTGACTATTGTGTGCTTCAAAAAGCAGAAGAAATATTTAATGACTTTTTGTACCTAATTAATTTTAAGACACCTTGCTTTGTTAAGCAAGCCAATACCTTAACAAACCTAGCATTACTGTATTTTGGTTTCTGTAGGCCCTGAATACATAGGCAGGGCACACAACTGAGTGATGGCGTAATTGGATGAATCGCTCAATAATTGCAATGGTAAAAAGCTGCAAGGCACGTACTTGACTGGGGCATTTTCTAAATATAAAAATGCACTCCATTTTCTAGAGAAATAGTTTTCAATACCTGAGAAAACTTCAATAGTACCATCCTGATGAGTTTTTAATTTTACCAAAGGAAGGCAAGCTGTTAAAAACTTTCTTAATTGTGGCAGCAGATGACACAAAGGTGCCTAAATAAATTAAAATCTGTAACATACTGGGTCAGTGCAAGATGTGGCCATTAGCTCACTTTCATGCGTATCCATTTGCAACTGTTATTGTGAATTTGTGGGTAGTGTAGTGTGTTCCAAACAGACTGTTCTTTCTTTCAAATTTTATTTTGGTTCACATCTTGCTGGTTTTTTCCTTCATCTAAAATAAGATTATGAATAGGCAGTCCATATTTGCTTTTTATAGAGACAGATGATATGAGAGCTTTTTTCTCTTTATTAAAGTTTTCTAAAGTTGTATAGTAAGATTTCAGATTTTAAAAGCAAAATACCTTCTAAGTTGTTGTTTTAGAGAAAAAAAAAACACTTTAATTATCATCTGTAAACTTATAGACTTTGCGCTGATAGATAAAATGGCAGGTTCTTTTTGTGTTTTAAACTTGTGTATTTAGCCTTTCTCTGCAGTACTGTTGATTTTTGCCGTGTCACCAAACCACTGTAGAGATGTGCTGGCCTGTGTGGTTTTTTTCAGGCTTTTATTCTCGGGGAATTTTAATTCAGTGGTAACATTTTTAATAGAGTGCAATTAAAAGTCAATCAACAGTATTCTCTGTGCGTAGTGCTGACTTTCAGAAATGTAAGTAAATATATGGGCTATTTTTCTTCGGTAACTTGTAAGCATCTTCACTCGGAATAGCTACTTGGACTTGCCAGCTACAAAATCAATAAATATGTTTAATATGTGTTTCAGAATGTGCAAAACAGCAGAAAGCTTTCTATTAAACATCTTATTTTCAGAGCTACTATGCTGCAAGATCCTGCTGATGCTTATTGGTGTCTGATATTCTGTTACTGAAAAATCTTATTTTTATAAAGATGGGTATCTTGGGGAAGACATAGGTGATTTGTGTGTGTTTTGAATCACTGAAGAGCAGTAAGGAAAGGCATTTTAAATAAAAATGAAAATAATGAAAGATATTAATGGATGATACACCAATTACTTTTCTTACCTTGTCCACTTCCATGATAAAAACTGTTCCTGGGCGCGGGGAATTTAACAGGTATTTCCCATGAAATTTGTTGATTTGTGGTGATCTGTCCAAACCGAATTACTGATGACAGCCAGGTTATTCTGATCCGTTTCTTCAGTCAACCATCTTGGTAAAATAATTCATGCATTTGACAGATATTGGATTTTTTTTTTAATTTAAGAAAAAAAGCAGGTTCTTATGTTGCAAATTTAAGAAGAAATTTTCATGAATCAACCTCCTTCCTGTAAGATTGATTTTTGACTTAAATACCATCAAATTGAAATCTTGAAAAGGAATATTAAAATTATTTCAAAGTGCATTTTTCCCGGATTTGTGGCAGATTTTATGTACTCCATTTTTATCTTAGTATTTGTAATATTCCAGTGTTTGTGGGTTAGGAGGGTATTTCACATTCATCTTCAACATGGACTGCCATTGTGCTCCTCAGTGCTAAAAGGAATTTAGTAATTTATGATTAACAGGACCAAATGTGTGATTAGAAATGTGTCTGGCGTTTTTTATTTGGATCAAGGTGTAGGTCCATGAGAAATCCTCAAGGGAGTCAGAAGGTCTGAGGTCTGGGTGGAATGATTGGGATCTATGGTGGCTTAAATATGTTCCTTAAGAGTCATAGAGCAGCAGAATTGTTGCTAAAATCTTGTGTATATGAAATTTGTCTAATGAAAGGAAGCAGAATACATGAGGTTTGTTAAAATGAGAAGGATTATCTAAACTGAGATTACACAATGAGTTTTTGAGGAAATTTCTTCCTTGTTTTATAGTCTTGGAGCAATTCCTTGTGTACGTGACTGACACTGCACTGGAAAACAACCCAATAATGGGTTATCCTTGCCCAATAAGGCGCTTATCCTTTAATAGTTTTACTTTTTGACCCTAATTTAAATAGAGCTAGAACTGACTTAAAAGTCACCAAACGTACTTGGATGCTGGCGGCCTCCCCTCACTCGTACGCCCTGCCAAGATGAAACTTAGAGCGACGTTTGCAGCCAGTTTGTTTCCATTCAGTGACCTTAAAACAATTTAAACGGGGGTTTCTGCCATTACAGAACGCAGAGCCCTCTGTTCCTGGGGAGAAACATCACATCCATTGAGCGCAGAACTATAAAAACCAGCGCAAAAACACACTCGCGATAACACAGAGAATTCTCCCGCATGTTATTCCTTTTATTTTCCTGCTACAAAAATAAAGGGCGAGCCTTAAATCTGGTTGAACTGTAATGTAAAAGCTGAGCAACTGTCATTTTCATTTTGGCTGACTTCCCTGTAGAATTTCCAAGACTTGAAGGGAACCAAAGGGCCACCATGTGGGAAGTATACAGAGTTCGAGGGCTCCCTTTATGTCTGCTGCAGTTACTGAAGTCAAAACGCACCCTAATTCCATCCAATTACCTTCACTGTAAGGCTATTTTTTTGAACTACCATGCATATGCATGGGGTGCTGCTCAGTGTGACCCTGCAACGGTCAACAGAGCTTCAGGAGCTGTATGGTGAAAGGAAAATAATGATCCTACATGCAGAGATGTGTTACTTTTTAATTATTTTTTTTTTGTTACAGCACCTCTTCTTTTTTCTTTTCTTTTTCTTTTTCTTTTTCTTTTTCTTTTCTTTTTCTTTTTCTTTTCTTTTTCTTTTTCTTTTTCTTTTTCTTTTTCTTTTTCTTTTTCTTTTTCTTTTTCTTTTTCTTTTTCTTTTTCTTTTTCTTTTTCTTTTTCTTTTTCTTCCCCTTCCCCTTCCCCTTCCCCTTCCCCTTCCCCTTCCCCTTCCCCTTCCCCTTCCCCTTCCCCTTCCCCTTCCCCTTCCCCTTCCCCTTCCCCTTCCCCTTCCCCTTCCCCTTCCCCTTCCCCTTCCCCTTCCCCTTCCCCTTCCCTTTCCCCTTCCCCTTCCCCTTCCCTTTCCCCTTCCCTTTCCCCTTCCCTTTCCCCTTCCCTTTCCCCTTCCCTTTCCCCTTCCCCTTCCCTTTCCCCTTTCCCTTTCCCTTCCCCTTTTCCCCTTTTCCCCTTTTCCCCTTATTTCTCGTTTTCCTCATCAGGGAGGAATGTTTCTTTGTGTTGTGACGATCAAAGGGAGAAGGGGGGTGTCTAATAACGTGAAGACTTTCAGAGTGTGCAAACACCAGTAAAGAAAAACAGAGGGAGGAGGGAAGAAGTGGGTTTTAAAAGTATTTTCATTTCAAGAAGCAAAATTTGCTTCAAGAAAACATTGGTGTGTGTTTGAATGGAGAAGCCAAACACCCTGAAATCATGCTTTTATGCCACGGGAAGTTGTAATTGTTCTTTCAAAGCCATTTATTTTTAAAAAAAACTCCAGTGTTCTTCAGAATATTTACCCTAGCTTCCATTGCTTTTGCTATGAATTGAGAGGAAAAACTGAGGAGGATAAATCCCTGGGAAATAATAACTCGTTAAGGATGGCAAATCTTATCCTTGAGAGTAGGAGGTGTTAATGAGACACAGAAGTGAGTTTGTTCCTCTCTAGCAATGAGGGATTCGTCTCAACAGAGAAGGCTCAAATTGTGAGATTTATTCCATCTGCTTTGGAAGCTGTCACTTCCAGGGTGGAAGCACCCAACGGGTAGAATTTACCCCGTTTTCAGTAACCCAGACATGATGCAAAGCTGGACTTTGCAGCTTGTGCTTATCCTATTATGAAATGAATAAACTGAACCCTTGAGTGTTTTCTAGCAGTGCAAAGATACAGCAGGTGTGTCTAAAATTGTCTGCAAAGATTTTTTTTCTCCTACTTCTTACAAAAAGTTTATTTCTCACCGTCTTATCTTAGAAAGGCCTAAGAAACTGGGACTTGGAATATTTTATTTCTGTTGTAATCCTTTTATGAAGATAAAAGCATTACTTTTTGACATGGAGGACAACATTAGGGATTTTTTGGTTTCCTTTTTAACTGTCTTTTATAAAAAATATTGAATGTTTTGCTCTGTCTTTTTTTGTCTTGTACAGCAGAGCTTGCAAATGTCTAAGTCTCTTGGGCAAACAGCAGTGTTTGTACACAAAGAGTAGAAAGGTGGATGAAAATTCGTTAAACATTTACAGATTTATTTTTTTTTTTTGTGAAAACAAGGCCTGTGTATGGATTGCTTTTACAACAGTCTCTTCTCTAGTGTTCCTACAAGTTATATTAATTAGGGTCTGCATTGACCCTAAGTAAAAAATCCAATTCTCTCTCTGCGTCTTGTGGACAATCTGTATTTCTGAGTCAAACGTTCGTTTAAACTAGAAACGTGAGCTGGTGCTTAATAATTTAAAACTATTTCATTATAAAATAAGAAAGAGAAGGAAAAAAAAAAATCTGCTTTTTTAACCACAATCCCCCAGAACTAAGTGCATGAATATTTACCCAATAACAAAGAATGAGCATCCAAATTTTAAGAGTAAAGTTTTTTACCTGGTTGCAGGTCAGGGTTCACTTGGTTAACTCAGAAAAGTGCAGTATCTAGTTAAAGAGGTATCTTAGTGTGCTGGAATTGTCACTTCCTGCCACGAGGCAACCAAGGAGTGGGACATAATGTAGTAGACTGTCACCTCCTGGATTTAACAGCTCTAACATGAGAGATAAAGGATGTTTGTGGGCGGTACATGTTGTTTCTCTTGGATATGTCTATATAATTTACATTACAGTTGAATCATTAGGAAAGAACGGGTATTTCTAGTGCCTTTTGGTAAACCGTGAAAAATAGCCCAGCATCGTTTCTGATGCAATGCCAATGATTCTTTACTTTCAAGGACTTTGATATAATAAGAGATGAAAAATAAAGATGGAAGGAACGGGAGCGAGTAGATGCTGGGAGTGCAGGCAATTAATTTCTACATCATCTCCCTTAGGGCTTTAATGTAGCTGGCGAGTCTCTTTGGAATTTCCTCCGTAGAAATAAGGTGAAATTAGGTGTCTCCAGAAGCAGTCCACACGCCTAGAATAGGCGATTATTCACCATAACCTTTTCAAACAGCCTGGTTGATCTCCATCCTTTGTAAGGAAGCCCATGGAGACCAGCAGGCAAGCTAGGTTAGATGCTTAGACAGAGTGAGTCTCCTTAAAACCATGATGATGCGACTCTGCAAGAATGGGAAGCAAGTGTCCTTGGGGAAGATGAACGAGCTGGGGAACAGGCCACAGTCAAAGTTTCTCATTGGGATGCGCGGCAAAGAGCGGACAGATGTAGTGAGACAAACTGCCTGGAGGACCTTGACGTCTGTCTGCATTGCTGTTTCTGCTGGGCATCACAGCAGAATTATGGACTCCAGCTAAAGATTGTGTTCTGCTTTTAAAACGTGGAATTCAGATGCGTGCACGTTTGTGTGAAAGTATTGAAATACGCTGTTGTTTTAATTCTTTGCGTTTCAAAAGTAGCTGTATTTCTTCCTAGGGAGAGTAGTATTTTTACAGAAAATTAATACTTCTTTAAAATCAGTTTGGAGAGGGGTTTTTTTGGATGACAGGTAGTAGTTAAAATAAGTTATTTCTTTTCTTTTTCTTTTTTTTTTTTTTTCCAGTGCAATGAAAAACCAAAATTACACTCAGATTCTAAAACAACTGAAACCAAATGTTATGAAAGCTGGAAACATCATCAACAGACAAAACAAAATCTGTTTAGTAGAAGACCCCCCCAAAATCTCTCAAAAGTGAAAAAAAAACCCAAAGAAAAAACCCTCCTATTGAAGTTAACTAAATGTAGGTCATAGTTTCAACTATTAATTTGTAAAGCATTGATGCTGTGAATTTGCTCTCTGAGAAGAAATGACTATTCTACTGCAGTGGTAAACAACAACAAATATATGTAGGAGATATATAGGATACATAGGAGATATATATATATAGGATATATAGGAGAGATATATATATGTAGGATACATAGGAGATGTCGTGTATATATGCGAATATATATATGATATATGACATATATATGCAGAATAACATGGTTTTAATAAATGTACCAGTAGTGTAGATGTAAATGGAGGAAGGAAAACCTCCTAAGCATGCCATAGACTCAGAAAGAATGTCAGTCTGATAAGCTGCAGTGATTTTGCTGTTTTTTTGCTATTAAATGGACTTTATTAGGTTCTTCAGGCTTCAGAGAGATGTAAAGCACAACGTATTTGTAGTTTCAGTCTTCTAATTGACTCTGGTGTTTGGATTTTTTTGGGGAAGTCTTCATTAAAGGGAACTGATTTTGCAGTCAATGCCTCATGATTTGTTATAATGCAAATAACATTTAGCACATCTTGTAGACTGTCTGAAGAATTCCCACAAGCTTCCTAGCAAATGTCATCTCACTTCTGCGCCGAGTGAAGCACTGCCTTCCTTTGGCTTTCCTGCAATTTGTCATGCTTCATACTTGGCTACATCTGCCAGTTTTCATTGTCCTCTCTGACAGCAGCTGTCAGCGTGCCATTTATGTCTTCAAAACTCTTGGTGGCAGCATCCTCTAAGCTACAGGACTGGAATGCAACCTGAGCAACTTAGAGATTCAGGTCTGCGTGACGTCGTGTTGTATCGTGCTCCGGAATAGCACCGCAGAATCCCTTAATCGCCCTCGAAAGGAAGAGCACAGCTGGATCTAAGAGTGGCCAACAGGTCCAATAAAGTTGTCATTATCCCTTCTGCCTCTTTGAAGGACGTGCAGTGACAGTGATGGAGTTAAACGTCATTTGAAGGAGTGTACATATAATGAATCCAATCGCTGCGTAAAGACAAGGTGCAGGCCAGCTAAATCATTTTCTTCTTTTGTTGGCTGCAGAGCTCAGTAAATGCTTTTCTTTGTACGTTCTTACTTATTGCAGGTTCATCGCTTTTGCGTTCTCCGCAAACCTCAGAGCTGGGAATCTCAAGGTGCAAACTGTGGACAATTCCCACTTTTGAGAACAGAACTGAGGATAGCTTTTAGTCTGCCGTGGCCAAAGTTCCACTTTTTTTCAAGTTAACTTGTCAGTTGAGGATGTTATTTTGCAGTTGGGATTTTTCTTTGTTTGTGGTTTTTATTTTTTTTTTATTTCTTTTTAATTTGGGGGAAATTAAGGACTTCCTTCTGAGTCACAACCTCTCATTCCTTTTTTATCTGTCACAGATAATGGATATATTTTAATACAGTCACTGTTTAACCAAACTCACAGGCACTGGTGCAAAGAGTTGGGTTATCACCATCTTCCTGATCTGTTGCTGGGTAGAATAACACCAGGCAGAGTTTTGATTTCTCAGAGCTATCTCATTGAGAATTTTCCTTTGAAATAATTCAAACTGTTGATGATTTGGGTCATTAATTTTATCTGAGGTAAAAATACTTGACTTAGTAATTAGGAGAAGTTCCAGCTTGAGACATGTTTCAAGTAACTGTTTTTTATCGTTGTTACTGTTTACTGTCATTTTATGAATTTGATATTTTTCACTTTGTTTTTCTTTTTCAATTCCAAGTAAAAGTGATGAATTCAAAAAACACTGAAAAATTATTTTTGTAGCTTTTAAAAGGAAAAGTTTTCTATACATTGTGTTATTTAGTATTACAAGAAAACCCAGGCCCATGAAATCTATTGAAGAAAAAAAAAAAAAAGGATTAATTTCAAGTAATACTTATTACTTGACATAGTTTAAAGATAACTGTTGTTTTTTCCTTACCTAAACTCAAGTTTTCAGCTTTGAGGAGCATGACAAAATGGTTCACGTGCTACATTGGATATTTGGGATGCTTTCACCTCATGCAGAAAATCCAGCAGTCTGTGAACTCATCTACCTGACAGCTGTTAAGGAGCTGGTGACGGTAGAAGATGTTTGCTGGCAATACTTCTTCTTGCACAGATGCTCTGGGTCTTCTCCTATACTAAGGAAAGCATGGCCAGCTCTTGGTAGCTCTGTAGAGAGTCAGTAATAGCCCATGCTCTTTTTAACCTGGATTTCCATGGGTGTTTTTAAGGAAGAGGAAGGAAGGGAGAGGGATGTGTGCTAACATGGATTACTGGGTTTACAGCACTGATGTTCTGGTTCTCCATGGTCGGTTGTGATTACTCACTAGGTGCTTCCTGCAGAAGGATTTTATTATGTCTGAGCATTATGATGGCACTATACACTAAGCTTGTGTTTAGGGATTTTAAAAAAAAATTAATAAAGTGACTATAGCCCGAATCAGTAAGCCCTCCATCAGTTGGATTCGGTGTCTGGAGAGAGCAGCCCTGGGGCTATTAGCTTTGCCTGCTGGGGAGTTTGCTGCAGGGCAGTGATTTTAGCAGCACTTTGCCTGGCTGAAGAGTCTATAGTGCTATTGGGTTCGAGTTGCTTCGGGCTGCAGGTGCGATTCCACCCTTAGGCAATCGAGTTTGTTGTTCAACTTTTCTACTGAAAGGTATTTGGAGGACTGTCTCTTTGCCAGCCTAGCTGTGGAGGGTGGGGAACGGTCACCAGAAGTGGGACAGGCGTGGTGCAAGGAGTCTGTGGCTCCTGGGAAGGGTTGGCCCTTGCAAAATGTTGGGCTGCATCAATAGATTATGATTTTACACTGAGCACGGAAGGTCATTTGGCTCGAATAGGTTGGTAGAGAAGTTTCCATGGTAGACTGCCTGTAACTTTAGAGCTGTCAATATGGACATTTTCTACTAATTTTGGGTACAGTCTCTGACTTGGCAACACTGTTATAGTTTAACGCTGGGTCTTTGATTAGGTTTTAGCAGCAGAATGGATCTGCAATAAGAATCTGTCTACTGACACTACCTGCGATGCTTTCTGGCTGCAATATCTCTGTGAACATCCAGTAGCGCTCCCTGCCCTGTCCATATAGTTATGGATATTTTTCAGTGACTGCCACTCAAGTTACTTTTAACAAATTATCTGGATGGAACTAAAGAGCTGCTGCCTAGTTGCTTTCAGGCATTATTTGAGCTCTGCTGTTGAAGCCTTTCACAAGTACCCAAGACAGCAAATTCAGCAGCGCTCAGGTGCTTCATCCAAGCTGCAGTCTCTGCATCCTAGTAGCCATTATCTTAAAGTGATGATGATCAGAGAGGTCCCCCTGGTAATAGATTGAACTGCCTTATGGCTGGTGCTTGGGTGGGAGCAGAACCAAGGCAACACTGGGAAGAGTCTTTAATTTTATTTTTTTCCCTGTTTACCAGTGCACCCATGAAAGCAATGTGATTTATCTGTAAGCAACATGTTTTATCTCTGAGCAATATCTCTTATCTGCAGATGATGTGGTTTTCTCTTGCCGCAGAAAAAATATCATCAGCTCATGCTACAGCAGCTTGCGCGTCTGGTTTTTTGTTGTTTTTTTTTTTGATATTTTCCCGTTTATCAGCCAGAAATGAGGATTAGCATGCATAATCTAGTGGATCACATGCAGGCCAAATGCAAAGTTACCCAAAATTACAATGTATCCTATGAAGCCTTTCCTCACTGCTGTTAAAAGGAGACTTAATACCTTCCTGGCAACTGGGGCCCATCACCTTGGGCTCGGTGTCCTGCTATGCATCCCAGAGGATACTAAACTCTGTATTTAGCTCTTTTCTTCCTATGCAGTTATGAAAGAGCTTTACACAGATGGATAAGAGCTTTTATCCACCTTTCTTCATGGTTTAGTGTCATTATTTCTATCTAATTAGATTAATTATTTCTATCAGCCAGATTGTGACAACGACTACATATTATGGAAATTTTCCTCACTGAAGCTCTGATATTTTTTTCAATTTGTTTGATTCTCACAGCAACAGAAAGACTAGTTTAAAAATATAATTGCAATCTCTAGAAGAAATATAACCAGACTGGCTCTGAAGCTGAATCACATTAGAGCACTGGGAATAGAGCCACCTATAAAAGAAAATGAACTGAAAGAAAATCGCAGCTTGAGCAGTTGTCATTTGTCAAGAAAGGGGAATCTGTGCTTGAACCACCAACAAGTGACCACCCAGGAGAAAAGTCGTTCTGACAGTGATGGCTTGTAGCCTGCCAGTGTTGGAAAACTCACAAAGTTTTTCTTTAACAACGACAGTTACTTCATTACTGAGCACGTGGTGTGTAGTTACGGTGCTTAACGGCATTTGTCTGCCATGGTTTATCTTGTATGGGATTGGGTTAACTGGTGGTGCAAAGAGCTAATGCAGTTAAACTTGAATAATCAGCATAACCCTTCCTAAACTGAAGAGTTTGACTTGTAAACCACCTGTGCTTTGTTGCCAGACAATAAACCTGGCTGCTCGTAAGGAATTGCAAATGAGATATTGGTACAGTTATAATGTTCTCATGAAAATCTTTGTAAATGTTAAAGCTCCTTTATTTAATGAGTACATTAATTCATGACACAAATCTTTAAACATCTCATCCATTCTCAACACTGTGTTCACTAAATCACAGTTATGTATATTACACTTTCCGATATTTTTATATTATCCTTTTTTTTGGCTTTGCATATGTGAAATTCGTTGTAACATACAGTAACTGATTGCAGAAGGTAATAATCTTTTATAATTCTACACCTAGAAATAGTAGACTGTTCTAATTTTTTTTTGTTAGCTGAACCTCATAAAAGTCTTGTGAGAAATCCTACTTAGAATTTTATTGCATTGAGATATGCAGAAATTCACTTTTGAATCCTGTTCTTCACCTATGGTTTATAAACCTAAAACTTTTGTCTTGATTAATCCTCATTGACCCAATAATTCATGTCAGCATCTCTTCCTCACATCTGTTTTGTAAAGAAATCTAAAAGTCATATATGTGGGGTTTTTTTAAAATATGAGATAAAGGTAAACCTGCAGCAAAACAGGAAAGAAAAATAAGCGTGCTTTTGTAATTCAGAATTGCTTCAGTACAAAAATATTAGTCCAATACACCTCAGAAATAAGTGTGGATCATATTAACTGCAATTGAGAGCCTCACATTTAAAAAAAATAAATGTCTATTTCAGATTGAAAAATAGAAATGTAACCTTCTGACATTTGAGACTGGGATAATTATCTTTTATTAGTGCTTAATTGCAGTGCATGAGCATACAGATATTACCTAGAACTAATTACTGGTTAAGAACAGAGGTATGGTTTGTTGAATGCTGCTATGCCTGCAAATTCAAAATAATTGCCTTATCTACGAAAAAAAAGCGTTTGCCTCCAGAGTAGAATAGAACTTAAATGTTCACTTCTTAATTTTCACCGAGTACTAGTTTAAACATTATTTAAACATTGTTAGATGTCAGGTGCATCATCAAACCCTTAGTGTGGAAAAGGCTGAGCAGAAAGGCTGGCCTCTGTATTTTTGTACTTGTAAGGAATAACAAGAAGGTTTTCCAATGAAGACATTCCTTACGAATTCTGACCGTCCTGGAATCATTCAGGCCATGAGATACAGCTGGTGAGGAGCGCTTTTGCTGCATTTCACATTTCCACCACTCTCTTTAAGAACTCTCTAACGTCAAGATGGAAAGAGAGACCTTTTTTTCCCCCCCTAGACATGATGTTTCAACCCTGATAATTGATGGAGAACTTCCTCGAAAAGGACAGCACGTGTTGTGCTGACCCATGCTAATTCCAGCTGCTGCCGTTTCTGCCTCATTGTTTTTGGGATTGCTCTGGGATGTTGTGTCTGTAAGAGGGAAAGGTGTGCAGTTTTCTTGTGAGAGGTAGGGAGGTGATCTCAGAGCAGCTCATGGGCTTGTGAATCCTGATGTGGGAGTTTGGGACCACTGGGAAGATGTGGCACTACAGTGTTAGATCTTACCTGGTTTATAGGATAGTCGTACATGTTATGTATGCCAAGAGACAAGACCAGAGATGCATGGTTTGTAGGGAGAGGTAGTAATTTTTTAATTAGAATGTCTAACATGGTTGAAAAAGTGATGAGTTTTTGAGCTTCTCATTCTTTTATCTGATCCTGAGAGCAGATTAGTTCTTTTCCATCATCAGCTTTTCTAAAAAAAAAAAAATAATAAAAAATATACTGCCTCTTCTGATTGATTTAAACATAATTTTTATTTGTATTTGTAAGCTCAAAGTGCTTTATTTTGTGAGACCTAAATGAGGACACATTTATTTCTATGTGTGATGATAGAGCTTGATTTATTTAGAGGGGCTGATAAGAATCTGAAATCCTGCACCTGATCTGAAATAGTATCATGGTATAGCTTATCTGATTTTCAAACTACAAATTAACAGTGAAATTAATTGCTGCATCATGTAATTGCCTTAGGAGCTGTCATCTCCATGAAGTGCTGAGGCCTCACATTGGACAAGTTTGGTGATAGTTCCTGTTGTGATCATCCTTTGTCTTTGACGCTGTCTAGACCGAACGTGCAGAAGTGGGGAAGAGAGGGAGAAGCCCTGTTGGAAAGAGGTGATGGTGGCGTTTGTGAAACCGTCACTGTTTGTGTCACACACACAGAGCCATGGGCTCAAGCTACAGTTATCTCCAACCTTCCCAAACATCAAAGTCCACAGTTCATGGTTGGCTTTCTTTTGGTCAGGTATGTGCCCTTCACCAGACTCGTGAGGCTTAGGACTTGTGATGGAAGGGTTTCTGGCTAGCTTGGGTATGTTGAGTCTGATTTTTTTTTTTCCTTTTGAGGAAGAGGTTGGAGGAAGGAGATGATGAGCATCTGCATCTCTCAACTTCATTACAAATGGCACAAATCACTGGGTTAGGGCCTTCTCTTGTCATGGTCACATGTTGGTGAGTAGTAAAATCATATATTTTGGTGCCATCTGGGGACTTGGAAACACTTTTCGGTGAATGGGGTCCAAAGTGGTTTGAAGATACTTGTTAACTCAGGCAGAATCCACTGCACTGTCATTGTTCCTACCTTTAAGGCTGTTTCAACCTCTATTTTTTTAATTACAATGTTTTATATTAAGAAATACTTAAAAATAAGGCTTTTCGTCTAGAGAATTAGGCAGCATTTAAGAGCTTTTAGCCTCTCTCGAGTGCAGGATGTGAAATTGAAGCAGAGCTTGACTGACTTGAGGTGACAGTAGCCAAGAAAATGATGTGATGCCCAGAAATCCATGGGGCTGGCCAAGATAAGGATTTCTGCAACAGGTGACTGGAAGTAATGAGTTTCAATGAACAAAGTAAATTTCTCAAACTGATTTGAAGTATTAATTTGAAAGATATCTTTGAAGATGTCTACTTGACATTAAACCAAAGCAATATTTTACTGTTAAGTCCCTGAAGTCCTCTGAATGAAAATCTGCCTGGAAAATTGGTGGAAATTGGCAGGACATGACCAAAAATAAAATGTAACAGTTTGACGTTGCAGTGTAAATGACATTGATTTGCAAGATTCTTACACTGATAAAAGACAAGAATGAGAAGGAAAAAGGAAAAATTGCTCTTAAGTTTTCTCATATTTAGTTGTGACCACTTGTGACAAAGGAAATGAATGTTTTCATTTCTGGAAGTTATTCTAGATGGGGATAAAGTGGTGGAGAATGTGTGTTCACGTGTGGTATCAATGCTTTCACTGCCAGCACTTTTTAATCTGAGCTGCTCATTAGACGCCAATAAACTGGGAGAACGGGGAAATTTAAGCAGAAAGGAATGGCAAGTCAATAACAGGTAACGTTTAGTGTTCAAATGATTTAGTGGAAAAACCTCTATTATGGAGTATATCACAGGCGGAACTTGGTATCTTGCATCATACAATTTGCATTTTAAACAGCTTGCAGAGCTACCATTCAGAAAGTAGAAAACTATCACTGTGCAAAAGTGGAAAATACCTGCTATCGTGCTGATGGAGCTGTCAGGGCACTCTTGCTGGAAAAAAACAGCTACGAGCTTGGTTCAGTGGAAATCAGTGAGGTTCTGCTGACACAAGCTGGAGAAGAGCAATTGTGAATTCAGCCTCAGATATTTCATAGGAAATCTTAGGGGTTGTGAGAGAGGTGTGTTTTCAGGTAAGTATTTGATATTTTATACAGTGACTTCTAGTATTGGTGTCACCGCTAATAGAAGTATCATGAAAGTTATGCTGGAGAATTCTGCTTGTGTCTGCTTTCTTATTTTAACCTGTTGGACATTTAGGTGCTGTAAAATTGCTTAGCTTTGACAGGTACTCTTACACCAGAATAAGCTTCAGTTGGTGGTTGCACAGAACTGAGAAATTAAGACCTGTCAAAAAGTGATACAGACTTGAATCTCTTTGGGCTAAGAAAGGAATTCAATATAGATACTCTTGTGCCTCTGCCTAACCTAACTACTGAGCAGCCAAATAAGTGGAAAATGATATTTTCTTCCCCAATTTCTTTATTTTTTTATTTTTTTTGGCTAGCTGAGATAAAATCCTCGTTTATTGGCATGTTAGGAGATTTTTATCCTAGGGATCTCAATGGATATGGCAAGTTAGGGGCCTTGATGGATAGAGCAAGGAAATTGTGGTATTTGGTTTTGGTTGGGTTTGAATTTTTTTTGGTTTGGATTTGTTTTGCTTTCTTTTCTTAAACCCTGTAGCCTGTGTCCTCTCATGAATTTATCCAAGTACACCAGAAATTCAGTGTATTAAAAATCTAGCCTATTGAAATATGAGTATCATTAGAAGTCAATTTTAAAATTAAGGCAACCTCTTTTGAGAAATTTACCCTGGGACAAGTGTCAGAAAAAATTAAGCTTTGCAGGCAAAGCATGCTGAGATGCACAGTCATTTTGGGAAACACTTTTCTTTGATAGCACAGAAAATGCAGACACAAAGATAACATTGACTGCTTTTCACTGTGGAATAAAGTTTAGTTTTTCAAATTCCTTGGTAGTTGGTAGCTTCATTAAAGATTTTTTTGCGAGCAAATGCAGCTAATAGTGCTTTGATTCTTAGTTAAGTGGAAGTTATTAAAACAGCTGTCTTGAAGGTTTTATAAAAAACAAAAGATGTAGATAATTGAAGTTTTATATAAGTTAGGGGTAGTAAGTGTAGGAAAATATTCTATCTTAATAATAGGCTTAACAAGGGAAGGCAATAAATCATTTCTAATTACTAGTCTTGTCGATTATATGTTTCCTCATTCTAATCTTCCAAATTGCATCCTAAGCTCAGGCTTCTTTGTAAGTGAGATTGCTTTTCTTCTTCTTCTGTTTTGTAGCATGTGTCACGCTGCAGAAAGACACGCACGTCCATCAAAATCACTTTCCTGCCTCTCAGATCACAATCAACATTTTGTTGAGAAAGATGGAGGACTTTCTACAGCCATCTGGAATATTGCTATTGTACCGCTGGCATCAGTTCTTCTAGGGGAAAAAATTGGGAAAAATGGATACTTGGTGTGGTCAGTCTACCACAGTAAATGTTGATTATTTTTGTGTGTCCGCTTTCTTTGAGGTCTGTCATTTGGTTTCCATATTTAAAAAAAAAAGGATTACTGAAAAGTTAATTCTTAGAGGGGAAAACTTGAGGTAGGGTTGCTGAAAAATGCATGGCCTTCCATCATTTTAGGAAAGCACCTGGTAACTTTTCCTGAAAATTAAATTGGGAATTTTATTTTTCTCTAGCCTTAGGGCTAGTGAATAAGTAGTGGAAGAGAGCTTGAGATCTTGGTCTTACTTCTTCCAGTGTGCGCTTCACAATACTTACCTGAAGCTGGAGGTGTTTAAAAGCTGTGTAGATGAGGTGCTTAGTGGTGGGCTTGGCAGTGTTGGGTCAATGGTTGCACTTGATGATCTTAAAGGTATTTTTTCCAGCCAAAATGATTCTGTAACTTTATGAATGCTGCTGGCAGGAGGGATAAAAATACTCAGTGATCCAATATGTTGGGAGACTATATGGCTAAGAAGTAGGATACATGGCCAAAATCAAGTGTTCTTGTGATTTTATTTCACCTAAGCACAGCATATGGACTGAAAAAAAGAAAAACAAACCCCAAAAAACCAAAGAAGAAAACCCATTTAAGGCAGTACTGTGCCAAGGAACAATATTTCTGACTCACACTGCTTTCTGAGGGCCACAGATTATATACTTACACCTGAGAATTTACATAAAAGCACTGTTTAATCTGAAGTGTATGCAATGCTATACCTTTACATTTCTCAAAGTTGTTTGCTGCTAGTTTGGCAGAAAACTTAGCCCGGCAGTATGTGTAATAACTACAAAATCTGGAAACCCTGATTTTGCAGCCCTGGCAGGCAGTCCCTTGCTGACATCAGGAGCTGTTTTGATGAAGTGGTTGTCCATCCCCTGGCCCCCAGAGGCTGCGGCTCTCACCTGGACCGTGCCCATCCCAACAGAAGAGGCAGGACTGTGGACACCTGGTCCTTGGAAACTGCGTTTGGACCGTGGGCTGGTTTCACATCAGCTGTTTACAGCCAACGGAGCAGTAGTGGCTTCTGCTTTTAATTATGTGTTTTTAAAACCTTGAGGCTGTTCTCCACAGCTCTCAGCACTTGCATGGTTGTAGTTTTAGACAGTCCATTGGTAGTTGGTTCTCTCAGGATGGGGACCTTACCGATGACTGCAGGAGGCTGCTGTTTGCAGGTTTTCTGCCTAGATGGTGGTCTAGTGCTGTGAATTACCATTCCTCTTGCAGGGAGTTTGTTGGGTTTTTTTTTATTTTTTTTTATCTGCTGTTGTTCATGAGGTTCACGTACCTGTGTGCAGCTCAGCAAAATGAATCTGCAAAACCCATAACGGCTGCATTATAGCCCCCTGTAACTGTGTACGTATTTGCGACAGCACCGTGCCATATATTCTTTTAAACGATAATTCTTTTTGGGGTCTATGCAGTGGCCAGGTTCCGGTGTGTTGTGCAATCATGGATATGAGGGATCAAGTTTAGTGGTTGGTCTCTGTTCCTTTCAGCTGGCAAGAGATGGAAGCACGAGAGAGGCAGCACACCAGATGCCGGGGGAAAGAACAACTTGCTTGCAGTTGCTGATACCTCTGGCCGGCACCCAGGATGGTGCTGATGAGCTCTGCAAGAGCTGTCTCGAGCCCTCCCCAGCTGTGGAGATGGCTGTTGTGTCCGGCCTTAGGGGAAGCAAAAAGTAAAGAGTGGAAAATTAGAATGTCATGCAGGCTAATTGATCCTGAACTAGTTTTAATTTAATTTTTATTTTTAATTAAGGGTTTAGGGTAGTGCAGGAAGATGACAGGAAGCAAATAACAATGCCTCATGACTTGCAGGTGATTTAGAGAATACACTTTGCAAACTCCAAAATTACAGGTAGAATACAAACTGATTTATTTATTTTCGTACTGGCTTAATAGATGTTAAGAACAGAGATTTGGGGCATTTATTTTATTGATTCCACCTAATTTATGCTTTTAAATCAGAAAGGGGATCAAGATTCTGGGGAAAAAAATGCTGTTGAGATGAGTCTTATAAAGAAGTTTGAAGAAGTTAGAGGTATGATGGGAGAACCATAGCATATGGTGTGTTAGGGTAATCAGAAATACTTGAGTGAAGGATTTGCAAAGCTTTTAAAAATCTCTTTTTCGTATTTAGGAGAACTATTATGCGCATCTTCAGCTCTGACTTTGTTCACACAACTGGCTTAATGCAGCTCATAATAGTGCTGAGAGAAAGTATTTACAGCAAGAGCTCTAAAATATTTTGTCATTGATATGATGCAAGTCTTCAACCGTACCAATAAAACCCAATATAATCAGTTGAAACATTTTCCATTTTCCCTCCAAGCTACTACAACTAAATGTCTTTTAACAGCCTAATATAAATGTAACAGATAAAGCCTACAGAATGGGCAGGAATATATAGTTTGAAGATACTGAGAATTTAAAATTGTCTTTGTTTATCCTATTCTATGCTCAATATTCAAAATGCTTTTTTTGGAAGGAGTTTTAGCCTTTGTATTAGATGTGGTAGTATGGAATTGCATCAAGAAATAAGCTAGAGCAAACCAACATGGTTTTGGGTTTTTTTAGACATCTCATCCATTACTATAAATCTCATTATCTTCTAACCAAATAATACATTTAAAAGAGCAGCGGTGTGTTACAATAAGGCATTCTTAAGAACATTGGCCCACACACCATTTACTGTAAACTGAGGAAGGATGAAAATTTACTGACCAAGTGTATCAGCTGCTTTGCTTTAACAGCCTCTGGGCAGAATCTTACCCCTTGTACTCTAGGAGCAATAAACTACACTGACTGTATTGAGGGTATGTAAGGGCATGGGGGTAGTAAAAGTGCAATAGTTGGGAACAGTTCTCACTATGACTTATTTCTGGGAACTCTGCTGATTGCTTGTTCCTGGTGGCAGTTTCTCTTCCACAAGTTTCAGGAAAATCTGAACTAAAACCTATGTGAATAGCAGTTTAAAAGCAAAGTAATAATTTTTCCTACACAAAGACTGATGCAGTGACATGGAGTAGGTGTTTAGGGGAGATGCCTTTGGACAACCTTCGTAACGACTACATAAAGTTGCATTTCTTTAGCTCATGTGAGTATTTGTGACTGGAGTTCATGTTGCTTTCGGAAGCAGGGAAGGAAACAGGTTGTGAAAACTCAGTGGACCTTATATGACTTGTGGTGAAAACTGGGAGGCAATGGAAGTTTGTTGGACCTCATGTGCCACGGCAGCGCAAATAATTTTCCCACCACAAGAAATCTTGAGACGAACTACGTTGAAAGAAAACTCTCAAGGTAACCCTTGTCTAGAGTCAGAGTCTCTTTCCTTGTAGCCTGAAAACACATAAAACTTCCCGAGTATGGGTGTACAATGGTGTGAAGAAATGTAGCTCATTTTAAAAACTATTTTTTTTTTTGTCTGACCAGCTGGGGTTCTCCTGGGTTAACTTGTTCCCACGTGCACAGTCTGTGAAAGGCATAACAATTTGTATGCTCCTGTCCGTGTTATGAAGCTCCAGGCAAAATACCCACAGTGCTCCCCTGGGGCACTGATACTCCACATGTTGCCCAAATGGCCCATAAATTATTTGCTCACCTATTTTGAATATTTACAACTTAGCAAATGAGACCCTGTATGAAGCTGAAGACGTTGAGGTATTTCCTATAACCAGATAGTTTCGTTCTTTGGTTTGCTCAGTATTTTGAATTCAAATTGTCCTTACTTAACTATAATTTGAAAGTTCTCTTAGTGTGGGAAACACAAGAAACAGCATCCTCGCAGAAATTTGTCAGTAAAAGTTTCACTAAGGGACTAAACAGAGCGCAATTCTAGAAAAGAAAACTAGGTTTTGGGGGGTTTCTTTTCCTTTTTTAATCAGGGCAAGTTATCTGTCAGGAAAAAAACAAATTAAGCAAATCACGGGAATAAGAAAGTGCGATGTAAAATTGCTGTCAGCACAAAGTACATGTTATTCACACAAATCTCTAGAACTCCTTTCAGTGCTCAGTTAAACAAAAAAAGTTATATTGAGAATATAATGGTGAACTAAGGTATCAACTTCATAATGCACCAGACACTTGGCTTTTTTGTTTTAAATGGTATTTAGTACTGATCAGAATAACGTAGATAAAACTTGACGTAATAAGTAGATCTCTTCTGTTTAGTGTCCTGGACTCTGACATTTAGCAGAACAATTTCAACACGAATGGTATTTTAACTCTGGCTGATTCACATTTTAATTGAAGCCTAAATTTTCTAACTAAGCTGTCAGTATAGAAAATTCACTGAAGTGCGTTTCGATTGTGTGAATTGCAGCGTTCTGGGGGTGCCTAACTCAATGGAGAATGATGAAATTCATATCCAAACTCTTGATTTATTACCTTGAGGATGGAGGAGCATTCACAATTAAAAGTAATTTCATAACGTGGCCTAAATAATGTAATCATTTCATGGAAAAAGGAGGGGGGTGAGAGATTCCTCAGGAGCGATTTGTTTGCATTTTATGTAGAACTGTGTGAAGAAGGGAATCTGGCACAGAAGTGATGCGAGTTGACATAAGTGGCCTTTGTAACAGAGGCTACAACAGATTTAAGATCACTGAGCTGTCAAATGTATCATGGAATTTTTGGAAGGTGTCCTTTTATTTGCCCGAATTCATCTTAAAGACTTCATCTGCTATTGGTGAATATTGTATCAAGATCAGGATTTTTTTCTGGTGTGCTCAGGAGTTCCTAATTTATGACTAAGTTTTGGTGGTTTGATAGTTAATAGAAAACATTGTCCGTGCAGGTATCTCCTTAATAGTCCAAGTACTTGATTTGAGAATTCAGGTATTATACAATTTCAAAGTATCCTAGCTATGGACAGAGACAAGCTGTTCTTTGCTTTTAATGCCTTGGCTTCCTATCTGCCATTTTCTCTAGTTTCTGCTCACTGTTATACTTCTAATGGACACAGAGTTGTAGATCTCAGACCCAAATTTCCTCAGCTAGGTGGTGCTGCCTGCTCAACTTCACACCATTTCTACTGACCTCTTCTTCTTCAAGAGAAAAAGAAACACCATTACATATTACGTTTGAACTCAGGCTTTGACCTAGAGTTTGAGAGAAGGAAGGACTCTTACCTGCATAGGTAAAGAGCTGAGAGTGAAAAAGAGTTACAATTCTTACCTTTTAGTCTTTCCCTCTTTTCTTCTACCTGTGTTTAAGCTGGTGTCATTAGTGTGGAAGAGAAGTTTCCCTACTCTCCATTTTTCTCATGAGCAGAGCGCAGGGGGAGCCTTCAAGAGTCATATTGTGTTATTGCAAGGGATTACAGCATCCAGTGGCAGCCACGTGAGGCTGGTGCAGAGGCAAAGACAGTTTCACCATATCTCTACAGGTTGAACTAGATAGTTCTGCAATCACCTGATGCTATAAATGCTTGACAGAGAAAATAGCGATGGCTTTATTACAACCTCTCACATGCAACATGTCAGTTGTATAGTGCTGGTCTTGTTTACGCTAAGTGCTTACTTGCTGGTGGAAACCAATTCTAAGATTGCTAACAATTAAACAATTAATTCCTCCTTCTGAAATACTCCAAAATCTTTTGACGACCTTTTGTGCTGGAGGTTCTCAGAAACTTGCCCATGTGATGCTATGAACGTAGTTATTTAGGTCTAAGGGAAGCTTTCGGGGAATAAAGTCCCAGGTTTTGGACTAAGCCTGTTACAACACTGAAATTCAGTGACTTAAAACAGAATTGCATCTCAAGTTGAACGTCTTTTATTCTGGCATGTGGCCTCTAGTAACGTTATGGGTAAATTGCATACGTGTCCATCAGCGTAGCAGTTCCAGACAACTGGAGAGTCTTGTGTAACCCGTGTACCTGGATTAGCCTTTATGGTAAATTGCCTCTTTTGCAAGTTAACATAACTACAGAGTTTTAAACACCGTAATTTCGTTATTACCATTAGACTAATGAAGTATAACTTCACATCATGCTTTTTGCAAACAAGAACTTTCACTTCCAGTGGCCCTCACCTCTCCTTCCTAATCAAAGCAACTACATTGGGTTATAATTCCTGTGTATAGCCACTCAAGTACTTCCAGAAAGCAGCTGCAAAAGTCATTGTCTTGTGCCAGAGTAGTCTATATAATGCAGCTCTGCTGTGGTTTTTTTTGCTCTTGCTCTTTTCTGTAGCAATACCAGCAATACTGGTCTCTTCACTTTGGGTTTCTCTGCCTAAAGTTTCTCAGCTTAGAGAAGTACCCACTAACTGGTTGTGTCATAAATGATGAAAAATCTCATTGAAAGCAAGGAGTTATTTGTGGGTGTTGAGAAAGAAAATAAACCTTTGTAGCTGGAGTTCACTGCATCAGTATTTTAATTTATATGTGACTTGGACCAACATACAAAGGGCAGTTTGGGTCATGCCTACAGAAACTTAGTGGTAGCTGGTACTGTTTATTCAATCAAGAAAGGAGAAGATGCTCTGACAATGGAGATACACACGCATACATGTATGTATATATGTATATTTTGCTGTGACTAGATACATCTAATAATATAATAATTAATAGAGCTGGTTACAGGATCCAGAATTCACCAATGGTCTTGGTACAGATTTTTTTTTTTTTTTTTAAGCAAATTGGTCAGTTTGAGATAATTTTTTATTACTGAAGTATCACAGGTATTCAGACTGAATTTAACAAAACTTATTAGCACCTGCGTATGTTGGAGCACAAAGAGGCTGAAGTTCGGAATAATTCCAGACCAAGTGTCTTTCAATACCTTCATTCAACTCTTCTGTGACCTTATTGTTTAAGTATAAATACTTTCATAGCCAAAGGATGAAAATCAAATATGAATAAAGGCTGAATAAGACTTCAAATAGCTTTAAAAAAAAAAAAGTTCAGTCAAAAATGGAAGAGGAAATAATAGGAGAATAAGTGGGAATCAGTCATAAATCTTTGTATTATAATGCTCTTAGATTTCTTTACCTTTCTCTGCAGGTCTCTTGGATTCCCATTCCTTTCCTCTCACACAAAAATAAATGTTTGAGTTATACTTAATAGGTGAATGGACCCATATTCCAAACACCTTCCTGTGGTGACCCCTGAGAGAAATTAACTGCAAATATCAGCTTCGTAGAAAAAAACTTGCAGGAAAGCATCAATTTTTTTCCCAGACAAAATTGTATTAGTTTGAGGTATGGAAGGTGTCTGATTTCGATACCATGAGGATTCAGCGAGGAAACATTTTTCAAGAGGTAAGTGTGCATTTAATGTGTGCTTTCGGGGGTTTCTTGAGAGACTGTTTTAAAAAATGAAAATCCCAACAATGCAATATGATTCTATAATTCCCTTCTGTACTCCTTTTTGCAGGGTGTGCCCAGCAACTTGCAGTAAGCACCGAGGTAATTTCATTAGTGGGTCATTTCATGGCTGGGAGACACAGAAGTGGTTCCAGGACGTGATGTTCATTAAATTACATCCTTGGTTTTATTCTAAGGCAACTCATTTTTATTGGATGAATGAGACAGCAGTGCATGAGGCTTTAACTGAAGGTTGCTCTGGTTATTTTTCCTTTGTTTTGTTGAAGTTTTGGAGGGTTTTTTTTGGTTTTTTTCTTATGTCTTGTTTCTTGGTTTTGGTTGTTCTTTTTCTCCCCAACAGGAGAGCAATTGATTTGGTAGAAAATGCTACACTGACATCTAGATATATTCCACAGGAAAATAAAGAGCAAAGTAAAACTGGAGATTAACTAGCTCTTCTTAGTATTGAAACTAGTTCACATAGTATTCTAAAGAATTCTTCTACCACTGAAATAGAGACCCCGAATAACTAAACCATGCCAATTAAACATATATAAGAAGAGGAAACCTCCACCAGACTTCAACTTGGAAATTAAGTTTTCCATAGTTAATAAACAATGATATATATATTATAGAAAGGGTTCTGTTGTCCTTGCATTAAGAAATTTTGGGGGTTTTCCTGTAAAAACCTATGTGTTTTACACCCTGCTGTGACCCTAGGATAGCCTGACCTTGGCTTCTCTTTGTTGGCTGGTGCTAAATTGTGACCATAAATTCTTCAGGCTTGATTTGAAGAGCGTTGAAGTCAGTAAGATCCTGGATCAAGACCTCATTAAGAACAGTCACTAGAACATCCATCAATAAATGGTTCAAATGCTACTGTTTGTGACAGTGATACCACATTGTTACTTATTGCTTATATTGCCACGTATTTCTTTTTAGAAGAGCAAAGAGTGAAGTTACATATCACTGAAAGCTCCTGTAACGCTGTGTTCTGTTCTTCTCACCACCTACCTTGGGTCTAAAAGATGGAAATACATTCATCCAGTGTAGCTCTGCACAGCTCCTGAGATTTTGAGAGTATCTTGTCTAACAAAAGTTTGTGAGAGAGAAAACTCCTTTTGTTTGCATTAAGGCCAGAAGAAAGTATATAGCCTCACCTGTAAATGTCAAACCTTAAGAGCTCCTGGATTGTCCTTTGCGAAACTTCTTCTCAGTGAGGGTGACGGAGCCCTGGCACAGGCTGCCCAGAGAGGTTGTGGAGTCTCCTTCTCTGGAGGCATTCAAGACCTGCCTGGACACGTTCCTGTGTAGCATAGTCTAGGCATTCCTGCTCTGGCAGGGGGATTGGACTTGATGATCTTTCGAGGTCCCTTCCAATCCCTAACATTCTATGATTCTAATAGAAAACGCGCAGTTCTTCCTGTTAGAACTGTTATGACTTCTGATGGGCTGTTCCAATAGTTCATTAACTTCGTTATGTTCACTTCAAGACTAATTTGCCATCCTCAGCCTCCATCCAATTTTTCTGTCGGATGACGAAACGACGTTGCTAATATTTCGCTCTCAGGATTCATGCAGTGTTCTGTACACATGCCGTTGTAGAGAAAGTGGAAGTTTGTGAATAAAATGGCAGGTGTTCGCCTACCGCAAACTTTTCAGAACCTTGAAAACGGATACGCATCATTTCTGCGCATTAAACAATTACATTATTTTGACAGCTATAATTTGTGATTACGGAGGCCAGAACACAACGCTGGTAGATAGCGAGGTGTAATTAATCCTTCAAATAACTTGACAAGTAGATTAAAAAATTTTCAGTCTGCTTCTGCATTATGTCTTCCATTTATTCATCGAGGTAAATACGCGGCGCGGTAGCATACGTGGTACCACGGATCCCACAGGGTGCCCAGGCGTGTGCTGTCCCACCTGGGTAGTTTTTGCATTTCCAAACCAGCAGCGGTGGTGAATTCCTGGCTCTCGATTATACGCTGAGCAATTTGAAAATGGGACACGCTTCTGAAAGATGGAGTAGCAGAAAAATACGATGTTGAAAACGCACGTGGACGAATTGTTCTTTCTGAGGGCAACCACGAAATACTTGGTAATATTCAACCAGTCAGACTGCACCACTGATTTAACCATCCATAAGCTGTAATTAAGAAACACAAGCTGACAGGCAGTGAATTTCTATAAGCTTATTGCACATCTCAGATGCCTTTGAGATAATTAGGCTTTCACTCTGCTCTCTCCGTTTACTCTGGGCCCATAGGTTCAGAATCGATTTGACTTTCAGCAGTTCTTTACCTCTGCCAGGTGCAATTATATTTCCATTCTTTGCAAAAAAAAAAGAAAATCCCAAAGTATTTAGCGTTTCTTTTTTTGGTCTCGGAATCAAACTGGTTTGTATGACAACAAAAGAAACAGTCTTGAAAGCCACTGCTTGAATCCAAAATTCAAGGAAAGGAAGCTAAATGCAGCCAGCATTACACATTTCCCAGACCTTCAGTATGAAAGTGTGTTTCCAAGGAGGAATGCTGCTGACATACAATCCAGCTCATGCTTAGTTTATTTTTTTTATATATATACCCCTTCACTGAGAGCATCATATAATGCTTTATAGCAAGTGTGAATTATAAGCTGTGGATAGCAGCTTGACTGCTGCATTAAAGGAGCTCTGAAGCTGAGAGCTGGAATTTAGGGAGGGCATAAAAACAGGCGAAGGGGTGACCAGTGTAGCAGCTCAGGCATGGGTAAATCATTTCCTGGGAGGGTCAAGCTGGGATCCGTGCTGGCAATATCCCACTTGTGATGGAATCATGGCAATCCCCTGCTTCTTTTCGCCAGTGAAGCCATGAGTGAGGTAAGTCTGGAGGGGGAGGATGGACCCAGAAACAGAAGTGGAGCAAAGTGCTGTAACCCCAAGGAAGGTTTCCAAGCATTTTGAAGCTGTGGCTCTCTGAGACCTAAGCATGGCACAGCAAAAGTGATGGGAAAGTCAGTGGTGATGGGGAATTCTCTTTGCAAACACTTGAGAATAGGTAGATTTTGGAAAAAAAAGTAAAACAAACAGCAACAAAAAAGCACTTAGGGCTTTGAAAAGACTTCAAAGTCTCTTGCAGGCTGCTTCTGAGTTATGGAAACAGGAGTAATATTTGAGAATGTTATTTTAAGTTTGCCTTTTCATCAAATAAAGAACACATTACTGTCCACACTGATTTTAGAGACTGAAAACCATCACGGAACATTTTGTCTTCCCAAAATCTTATAAGGAGCCGAGACTTGTTTTGTCTTCTTAAATCACTGCGGCTTGTGTGCAAGACCAAATATGCAGCTGATTTAAGTAGAGTTGTGTTGAAGTCTTTTGTGTTGAAGTTAACCAATTTCCGGTCTCTAGAGACAAAAACCAAACCAAACCACAACTCCCAAAATATAAATTCAGAGTAACACATTCTAGATGAACTTGAGACTTTTATAGGGTGCTGGATATGGTGTTATTACTGTCCCAGATCTGTGGCATTTTCAATACATTTTGTCTGCTTTTATATATACTTATATATATATAATTATTTTGCTTTAAACACTGAGAATTGTTGAGGTTAATAGAAAAACCAGCCAACTATTAGTGCTTTGCTTTTCTAATTAAATGCGTTTTCACAGAGAACAAACCTTAAAGGTAAATGGTATAATTTCTTAAGAAAATTTGAACAGCTAACAAGTATAATAGAGCATTCAGACCGTTATTTGGAGTTGTATTTATCAGAAAGGAGGCAGTTTCCCATTCAATATTTTGACAGGGATAGTAAGCAGACCAAAGGTCTGAACGCAGAATCAACAAATACAGGCCTCATTGATGTCTGCAACATCAATGCTAGAAGGGACAATCTGTTTTAGTTATGCTTTTGAGCACACTTTTAATCTAATTTTAGTGCACAATAAAAATGAATGCTCTGTTTTCTAAATGCATCTGCTGAGCTCGAGTTTCCATACCAGATGGCTTTATATTATGTTAAAACTCAGCATAGAGTATGGTAGCGTTCACCAGATCCACTGAAAGTGACCTTGCATTTTTTTCCATGTGAGCGCAAAATATGATGTTCATTAATTTTGACATGCAAAAATGTTGGTCTTTCTAGCTTACTGTCCTATTTGGTTTTACCTGGGTTTAAAGGTTAGTTGGTTGGTTTTTTTTTAGGGTCAGAAATGTGTGGTGTTTCTACTTTAAGGTTTGATTCAGATACAAAACGTAACAAAAAATGGCATATAAATCTTGTGCAATATATGCAATGTACTTATCACTGAATACTGCACATGAATCACATCTGGGCCTCTTGTTACATCTCTGAATTTTGAATTTTTGAATTTACAGCTGGCTGATGTCTGTGCTTTATCTTTCATTCATTGCTGAGCTTCCTGTGCCCTCGCTCTGTGCCATTGCATCCACGTAAGCTCTGACCTGAAGGCATTGTCACACTGACATTAAACCAGCGCAGCATCGCCTTTGGATGGGAGTCAGCTGGTGTCCCTGGAGCTCTGGTGGCTTGACCTCAGTTTTTTCAGCAAAGACTCTATGGACAGAGCAGTGCCTAAAATTAGACTGTGAGTAAAGCTGGGGCTCTACCTTACAGGTGGAAACTTGATGAAAAATGAAATGTCACCGTGTCACTGACATTTGTATGATTTGTGCCGCTTCCTACACTGAAAAATCTGCAGTCCTGCAGAGCTGGAGCTGTGCAAAGTGTGTGCAAAATACACCCTTTTTTTTTGTATCTGCCTTAGAACGGCAAAAAGCTATTCAGGCTCTATGGCAGCTGCAAATGCCTAATTGTATATTTATTTTCATAGTCTTGTCTCTAGAATCTTGGCCCTCTTTTGAAAAGCAGAGTGAAGTTATAAGCATGATAACCCGCTAAGGGCACGAGATGCTTCAGAACACGTGTGAATGTGGAGCTGGTTGTCTTTGCATCCCTTTGTGGCTACCAGGTGCTGATAATTAATTTTACAGGACCTTTAGGCAGTGAGTATGCAGTGCAAAGACGAAGTGCTGCGTTGGTTTCCCTTTGATTCTTCTATTACTAGAAATAAATTTCCCGCCTACAAATCCTATAGACTATGTATTTCTTGGTGGTTTTGTTAATTTGCACTTAGTTTGCCTGGCTGTTTATTAATTATAGAAATTATAGAATTATATTCATCTGAAATTTTATGAGGTTTCCATCCTTCTCCCATCTCAGTTACCAACAATCATTGGAATGCTAATCCTCACAGCAATTTTAAAAGTTGGCACAAATATATAATACATTATATTGAGAGATAAAAAATACCCCTCGGTTGCCACCAGTTACATGGGAATCTGTTGGGGATGGATTACCCAAATTCTAGAATGGTTTCCTTACTACTGAATCATCTGTTTTCCTTCTAGTAGTAGACTATTATTTTACACAATGATATAATGTATACAAAGTATGTACCTTTTAATAGTATTTGAGTATTTGGTGTGACCCAAAACTTGTTCCTATTATTTTTCCACTCTTAAGTCAATGTTTACTCACGGTTAAAACACTGTGATAAAATTTGAGCTACTGAAATTATGCTCTTAGCTTAAAAAGAGATATATTTTTGCAAGGAAATAACATAAAAAAAAAAAAAAGGGGAACAGCTAAATGCAGTGACTCATTAAATGTTGGTCTGTTGCTCTGCACGCCAGATTTCATTACAAATTTGGACCCAAATGCTTAGTTCTCTCAATGTCCTTTTGAAAGCCCCTGTGATGGTGCTTGCTTCTGACTTTCCTTGGTGAACTTAGTCGTGGAATTAATGGGTGTCTAGCGAGCTACCTCTGCGAGTGTCTCATATCTTCCTGACATTAACCACAAGTGAAACAGAGACGACAGTGATTGAGGCTGGCAGTTTGTTGGCTGGTTCTTGATCGTGTTCCGCCGAAGTCAATGTCACTTGGTGATAGCTTCTAACGCCTTTCAGCCAGGAACTTTTGTGTTCGTTTTGGCAGCAACTTGTCTTCTTCATTTTACTCCAGTACCTTATCTAGGTCGTGTCGCTGTTACTTATTTAGTAACTTGCAATTCACACAGAGACAGGCACAATATTCTGACTGCTGCCATTGCCTTAGTCTAAGGGTTCATAGGGTTAGTCGTGGTGATGCCCAAAGGAGTGGACATCCCCAGTAATTCCATTTTCTCGATGTGTTAAGCTGCTTAAAAAATATTGAAAGATGCATGAAGTTTTCTTTGTAAGCATTTCTCACCATCCCACAGGCCACTTGTTAAATCACAGATGGAATAATAAGAATCTCAGTGGCAGATACTGTAGAAACTCCTGTTCATTAGGTGTAAAATGTTCAGCAGATCGATAATAATGTTATTCACTACATTGTAATTTTGTATTTGGATCAGTTCAAAAGTTATTGAATGTATTTTCTTTTTTTTCCCATTGCATGCATAAATTTTTGTCCAAAAAAAAAAATCTTGTCTACACAGCATTTTCAAAGAACATGGGGAAAGTGGAATGATGCTGGATAACAAGTGAAAACCTTTTTAGACTTCAAAATCAAGCAAAGAAACTGCAATTTGTTAAACAGCATCAGTGACCATGTTCAATTTTAGGCTGGGCTTGTTGGGTTTTAGAAAAACTACTGAGGGCAAGTACATTTTTGTAACAATTACGGCAAACAGAAAGACGAGGTAATGGGAAAAATAGTTTAACTGGGTTACAGCTTTATTCAGTAATATATCAGAAAACTATCCAGCTCTAATCCATATCCTGACAGAGGGCTACAAAAATGTGTTTTGTCTTCTCTTAACACTGTTGATAGAAGCTCACGGAGGGTTAGAGTGACAAGCAAGAGGGAAGCCCTCTCTTTATGGGGTTTTATGGAATGTATGTGTAAAAATGTATCTACATTCAGTAAGGTGGGAGTATTTCTGAGTCAAATTAATAGCAATTTGTGTAACTAATGATTAAAAATGAAACATTTTTGGAATTCAAAGGTTATTAGTTTCTTTTTTAATAGTATTTTAGTTTTGGAAGTGGAAAATGCTTGCAAACTCCTGTTTGCCTGCCTACCCTGTTCTGAACAAGTAATTTCATCCGTTCACTGCTGTGTTGGATGGAGATCCACCCACTGATGTCACTCCCCCTGTTCCTCTGCGCTGAAATTAAATTCAGTGGTTCAGTGTTTTATCACAGAATTGTTTTGGTTGGAAAAGACCTTTGAGATCATCAGGTCCAATTTTCTACAGACAGATTTTATTTGGCTATTTTAGGTCATTCCCTCTAGAGAACTGAAGTACTGAACAGGGAGTTCTTTTTTTTTTTGTTAGTTTGCAGCACCTGGGTGCTGCTCAGGGTTTAATCTCAGATATGGAGAACTAAGGATAAGTCTTTTGTGATTCAACTGACTAAGAAAACCTGGAGGCTAATGAAATCATTGCTCACCTCACTTGCTTCAGTGAGTGGTTGAAAGAGGATGGAACGACACTGAGACCCCGCGTCCCCTGCTGATACAGCACAGTCACACAAAAGGGACATCAGAGATGGCTCAGACCTCCTCATCAGTGTAATCAAATTGGAGCATCGGTGCCACGTGATCGAGGGGTCATGGCCAGGCCAACTCAGCCGCAGGAAGCGGGGAAGTAGGGGGAGGATGGATCTGTGGTACAGCTTGCTGGGAAGAGCTTTCTGCTGGCTGCAGTTGCCTGGGTAGATGGGAGGTGCAGCAGCAATGATTGGTGGCGTAGAGATAAACTGCTTCTCCGGCAGTTAACGATTGCCTGAAGCTATAATTGTTTTCAGTGACAGCATCCATGATCTTCTGGGGGACCGGAGTGGGCAAAGTTGCCGAACGAGCCGTTACAATTTTGCAGCTCACTGGAAATTACTGTCTGGAGCCATACTTGGCCCTGCGTGGCCGACTTGTCACTCTGGGATCTCTGAAAGACTCGTGGCTGGCAGCGCAAAGTTTCCTGGAGGTGTAAGTAGGAACTAGTCAGTCTTTTATACTGATTCCAGTAGACAAGGAAGCAAGAGAAAAAGGTGTGCAATTTTGCTCTTAAATGACATTTGTCGTCATCTGCTACTTGCAGCCTTAAATGAGCTTCTCGTGAAGGCACTCGGCTCTGTGTCTGAAACACTCCTGTTAGAGACCCTTTGGAGATCTTGAGCTATTCAGGACCAGTTTAATTTATTTAATCATTTTTTTCTTGCATGACACAGAAAACAATTTTACTGTGTATCTTTAAGATTAGACTTACTGTTTTTGACTTCTTTCTATGTTCTGGTGTTATTGCATTTATTACCTGGTTTACCATACTTGGTCCAGTATTGATGAAAGATTGTGTACCGTTGAATGCATAATAGTAATAATCTGTAACGTAGATTCTGAAAATTACCATGCATGCTTGTGAAACATAAAAAAGTCATTGTATTATTGATGTGTTACTATTAATATTGATGACATAACACAGTGTTGCACCAATTGTAATAAATTGCCCAGATATGGAAAGTGAGAGAAAACGTTCCTAGTAAGGTAATTCCAACCTTACATACAGAGCAGCAGTGGCAAAGTCAAGCAAGGAGACTTTACAATGGCATTTTACTGTATAACTAAAGTTTTATTGACTTATGTTCCACATGATGGAGCATTAAGCAGTCCCCCCCACCCTAATTCCTTTCTCAATGGCAGCAGAAATGACCTGCAGTTCCCATCAAATTATGTTTCCTTGGTACTATATGTTTTGCTCTTTATGTTGTTTTTTGACATTACCACTTTTCTTTCCTTCTCCAAACCCATCTGTAAAGATTTTCTTTAGAAAAGTTTGGAAGAGTTTGGGTTTTTTTTTAATGCATGTTGAGAGAAGAAACTTTTCACAAGATTTGCCTCTATTTCACTCCTCTTTGGAGATGCTTATTTTCTATATAACACTTCAAATTGATAATAAAAGGAGTCCTACCTGTCTGTCTAAAATTTTACCACAAACCAGACATTAGAATGTCTTGATTCATTTCCCCAAACCTCAACTGAGCAGAAAGATGACAGTATGCTGGGTCGTTTGACCACACCAGCACTTTGAAAACAAAACTGCTGATGTCAGGGTTCAGAACTTGGTTTTTAAGGGAGTGTTTTTCATGTTCTTTTATGGCTCTTACACAACTCGAACCACGGTAGCATAATACACGCCTGGATTGTACTCAAGCACACACGGGTCAATGCAGACAGAATCTTATGTTTTGAAGTTCATGTTGTTCTCAAGTGAGCTCTGGAAGATGCAGCGGATGAAACACTTGGTGTCCCAAGCAAGTGCTCTGCCTGTTACCCCCACCATAGGTGGTGGTTTTCCTGCTGCTGGAAATATTTGATTACGCGACCAGTTGTAAACGGTCAAACATGCTGCTCTGGTGCAATATGAAAAACTGAAATTTAAGCTTGTGAATCACTCCTTCTGCCTAGGTGAGATAAAGACATAGTCTAAGGAGATATTTGGAGTTGGAAACTGTCTCACTGTTGCTTTTTTCCCCCGACAGATTCACTGAGAGGACTTTTCTCAGAAGGCAGCACCAATGATTGCTGTTGTCATGCTGACCCTGGAAGTGAGGAGGTACAGTGCTGTTCTGAGTCACCTAGACTCATGGCCAGTCATAACTACACTGAGGAGCTGCATTTAATTTGATTTACTTCTCCATATATGTATGCTAAAGCAGTCATCTTAACATCTTCAGGATGAACCTTTGGAAGTTTGGTTTAGCAAGGTAAAAAAATCTTAATTATGACTTTGGAGAGAAGTTCACAGAAATAAGGAGAACGTGTCTTTTCTCTACTTGACACTGATTCTTCTCTCATCTGTCAAAATTCTTACAGCATGTCTCAAAACCTGTGACTATAAGAATAAGTCACACAGCCACATTTAGCCTCCCAGATCCCTGGAGAAAGGAGCTGCAAGGCAGTGATTATGAACTTCTGTGCTCTGATGTCAACATGAGACCATGTAGAATAACAGCCTTTTGAGCTACCTCTTCCTTTGTGAAACTTCGCCTCTTCTTTGGGCTTCTGACTTTATATCCATATTTTCATCCTCCAGTCCCTTCCTCTGGTACGTTTAGTGTTACAGTGCTTTGTGTTCATTTTTGCATCCCTGGCTGCTGTGGAAATGACATCTGTCACTAGAACGCAGACACTGAGGAAGCCAGATGTGCTTATGGAGCTCAGATGCTCAGCCAAAGGAGTCACACATTATAATCCTGTTCAGATTGTCAGTTTTCCCAATTTATTAGCCTGTGTATTGCTCATGGGGTGGCTGTGACTGACTTCATTGCACTGTTAATCAAGACTCGTGCTGTGCATGCTATCCTTTTGCGAGGTCAAAACTTTTTCCCCTAGTACTCTTAGATCTCTTTATTCTTGTGTGGTCCTTTTTCTCTCTTCTTACCTTGAACTTCTGCTCTTACTGTTCTCCTTTCTTTATGCTTCCTCTCTTTTCAAAGGCTTTCCTGTTCTTTTTGCCTTCAGTGTCCATTTCTAAACTTGACACTTGACTTTTGAGGGTATTGCCAGTGACCCTTGCAGGGGTGTTCTGTTTAACACCACAGTCACTGGAAGTTCTTCTCGTCCAGAAACCTTGCTTTGGACTGTTGCAATAGTTCTCCCAGTGAAAAATATCAAAGAGACAATAGGGGACCTTTTCAAAGATTTGCTTCTGTGGTGAAAACTGGATACATGAAATATGGACAGGCTTGAGATTTCCTTGCATGGATTGTTCCTTCCAACTCAGAGATTTCATCCTTATTATTATTTAAAAAGGGCAAAGATTATTAATTTTTCCACAGATTTTGTTTATGAGTAAAGTATAGTTAAACTGCCATTTTCTTCCTGTTGCTGAAAAGACTGTTTCTAGAACTTATGAAGTAGTTTTGAGGTTAGACAAAGTGGAAGTTATTGGGTAAACTTTATTGCCTCAGGATAGAAGTGACAATATTTCCTCCCGAGTCATCTTATTTTTGAATAGCCATTCTGTTCTCTCAGACTGTGATATTCTCAAGGACATTCTCAAGAAGCAGCATGTGCTCTTGAAGACAAAATTTGCTTCAGATAGTCTTGCATTACAAAATGCAACTGCAAATGGCCAAACGTCTCTTACAGTTGGTCCCCTGCAAGCTCCTTGGCTTTAACCCATCCTGTCTAGTACCTGGGTGCTTGCCAAAGAGATTTTTGTACATACACAGAAATATTTGGAAACTGCAGGTGCATTGTGAAAACTAGACACAGTACCAGTGGAAGATGTAAGAGAAAATACAGCCCTAAAAAGATTTTCCATATTTCTCTTCCTCATTTGTAATTTGTATTAATTTCCTTTCGAGACATTCCATTATCTGTTAATGATATTTTGCTAGTTCAATTTAAAGGAGTGATTTAGAAAACAAGGGCTAGATAGTCTGGTGAATAATTGCAGAAATGTGTGATATGTGTTGAAAAAGCCTGAGCTCCCTAGCCAAGATCGTCAATATTTTCAGCTGACCTCTAAAAAACTGTTCTGAGGTGCGTATGTTTGAATTGGGAAAGACCAACATTTGCATATGCCTATCACATGGCTGTATTTGCACGCTGTAGTTGGGTGAGCAACTGAGTACTCTATGTGAAGCAACAGTCATTTTTGTTTAGAAATGATCTGATGGTGGCTTTCTCTGTTCTTTAATGTTAGTTTTGTGAAGCTGTGCCCAGCCAAACTTCCTGTGTCAAAGGTAAAAGAGAGTTTCTCACAGCTAAGTATTTGCAGAGGTGGACCTTAGAAACTGACTCTGAAATCTCCAAAGAGTAGAGTGTCTTTGTTTTATTTAAATACACAGATCATAATGTAGCTCCTCAGCTTTAGACTTTTCATTAAATAGGATTCGAGACTTGCTGAATGTAGTTTTCTCCTTACGTGTTGTGCAGACACTGAGGATGGAGATCAGCATGGCCTGCACGGTGAGAACCAGCCGAAGGAGGGAGTCTTGTGGTGCCAGGACAGCCCTGTTTTGGCAAAAGAACAAGGCCAGATGGAGACTCATGATGCCAACGGCTTTCTGCAAACAGAGAAGTTGCTTCCAAACAGAACTCTGAAGGCCACAGTGCCCAGAGTGGATTGTTTTTCCTTAATATCCTTATATGAGTACTGTCACCCACTCTGAGCTCAAATCATGCCAGATGACACCCTGGGGCAGGGAGTGGAGTGAGATAGTATATAAGGAGTGTGGAGGGATCGTGTCGATGGAGCAAACCCAGAAGACACAGTCGACAGGCTGTGCTCCTTCTCCTTCACCAAGACAGGGACGTGATCTTGGTAAGAATTATGCTTTCAGCTTTTGGTGAGAAATACCCAGGGTAGTATTTTGCTGGCATTACTATTATATATTAGCACTACTGCAGAGAGAGAATTTATCAATGACAACTCCGAATCTTGTAAATGTCACTTTAATAAATTACTTATTCTTTGTTATCTTGCAAATTGTCTCAGTGCAAGTCCTTAACAGGGCTCTCTGAAACAGGCAAGCGCTTAGCTTGGGTACGTGCTTCTCACAGCCAACGTACCTTTCCACGTGACAGTAAATTCACATAACAAGTAGGGTTGCCATGGATAAACTCCCACAAAAATATAAGTGTGTACCATCTGAAGCTAGAATAGAGTGGGCCCAGAAGTTTTTGAACCAAGTCGTAGAGTGGATAGAACAATGTAGGAGTGAGCAAAGAATTAAGGAGGGTAAAGGTAAAGGCATCGTTTGTGCAATATTGGGGGCTTGTTTATCTTGCACAAAAAAAAAAGATCAGAGAGTCCCCTCCAGTTGAGAAAACTGCAAATATGCCATGACAAAACCCGAAATTGAAAAGGAGAGTCGAGCAAAATTGGCAACTCAGCTAGATAATCTTAACGTGACGTTCAAATCCCCCTCTGTGTCAGGAGGTTGGGCAGTCTCACAGGTGTGTAATATCAGTGACTCTATCGGACAAGATTCACTCTCTCCAGAAAGCCACAGGCCAGTCTGGGATGGAGAGGTGTTAGGTGAGAGAGACCAAGAGAGATATTAATCTCATTTGGTTTTTTGTGCCAGAGAGAAATATGGCAAAAATAAGCCTGAATTACAAGCCTAATACTAGAGCAGTTGCTGGGGGTGATTCGGTTCTGGAGCTTTCACTAGTGACTGTGCCAGTCATTAGATGAGATCATTAAACAGCCACGGGAGCTTTTGTCTCCCCCTCCTGGGTACAGACTTGATCCATCAGGAAAGATTTTTTTCTTCTCCCTTAGGAAATGAGAGCGATCAGGTAAATGATCCACAAAAAAAGCAATCATTAAGTAGCTGAACATTGTGGTTCAGGTGTAGCAGAAAGAAACTGCGTGTGCATCTCTCTGAACTGCGACTGCTGGAGGAAGCAGTCAGAATGGAAATCTAAGGCTTATTAGTTGTTGGTGTAATTGTAAGAGGTGATACGGAGTTTGTGCATGCGAGTGCTTATGAAAAACTTGGATTGATGGGAGCCAGGGTACACACACCCTGTTCTGAGCCTGATTTTCACAACCCTTGTATATCTATATCTATATCTATATCTATATCTATATCTATATCTATATCTATATCTATATCTATATCTATATCTATATCTATATCTATCTATCTATATATATTATATGACACAAATAGAAGTATCCCAAGTTCAGTTTTCTGAATGTATATTTGGTCAGCCTGGCAGGAAAAGTGAATTCTAGATGCAGTGAGTTGTACATAGAGATGCTTGAAAAACTGAGTGTAGGAACTATGTGATACTAAAGAGCTAAATTTCAGTACCCAAATGTAAAGAAGGCAATCACGGCAGAAAAGCTCTCTTGATTAATTCTCGTATGCATCTGGATTTACACTAACATTGTTCTCCGGAAAGAGCAATGTCTTGTTACGTTTGCTGTGTCAACAGGGATGTGTTCCAACTACAGGGTAGCATAACAAAAAGTACTATTTTAGATTAAATTTTGTGTTTATTTGACTTCCTGTACCATTACATAATTGTAAAAAAATTTAATTGTGATTAATTTTAACCTTAATCATTTCTGGAAGCTGCAGAAGTACCGTGACGCTGCACATAGTGTGTTGACGTACAAACAAAGAGTGTAGGAGGTGTCATCTCTTGCTTTTAGCGTGAGTACAGGTGCTGTGGTGCAGAGCTTTTCTTTCTGTCTTTCCAGCTTCTGATACATGTTCATTCCCATCAGGTCCTCAAACACCACATCAAGGGACTGGCTTCTGCACTGTGCAGTCCCTAAGTCTCAGTGTGACCGTCCCTATAAGGTGTTAAAACAGAAGGGGTGGTTATTTGAGGATTTTCTGTGTAATGAAGAAGACAATGTGTATAATTAGAAATGTGACTTTTTTTTTCCCTCACACACACTCACCTGCAGTGGGAGGCAGTAAGTATTACAACGCATTTCGAGATCCTGACGGAACTGGTACATCCTGCAAAGTATTTTGGTGTCTCACTCAACCAAATAGCTCGGAATCACTGGGTAGGGCTGAGCCAACTTAATCAAAAGCAGAATGAGTGACCCTTTTTATGTAGATTGTTGACCTAATAATGAAAAAAATTCTTGGATTAATGATTGTGATTATGACTATATATGTCTGAAAATAAGAAATCATTAAATATTTGTGTATTAAGCTCAGAGGCAACAGACATATTTTTATTGCTGACTAATTAACTACAACCCAATATATCTACTAATGATATCTTTTCTCCTGTGCGGTACTGTTAACCTTTCTTTGCCCTTGCTTCTATTTGTCTTTTTAGCCATCCAATAACATTTTTTGGAGAAGCCAATACTGATACAGAAGAAGTATTCAGAGCTGCTCTGATGGTTCTTCCCTGTTGCACTGCCCTCTGATATCTGCCTGTTCCTGGTTCCATCTGGGTCTTTTCTGCATACAATCCCCATCATTTTATGAAAGAGAGAAATTCTGTGAAATACCCATTGCTGGAAGTGTTTAGGAGCAGGTAAGATACGTTTCTATCAGGAGTACAAGTACAGTGGAAGATACAGGAACGGCGGGTTTAGACAACGTCTTGATTTCATGATTTGGTTGTCCAACCTCATTGGATGTGTATCGACTCCTGTATCACCTTGATACTCTTCAATCATTTAATAAGCAAAGGCTTTGAAGAGGGCGCTTGGTATCAGGGATGAAGTTGGACTTTGTCACAGGGTGCTTGATGAATTTTAAGGCTAACTTTCTTTTTTTTTCTCTTTCCCAAATGTGGAAAGGAAGAAGAGACAAAGCAGGGGCCCTTAATTTCATATGTAGCTTCCTTCTTGGTGAGTTATTGTATATTGATATTTTTATTTCTACAATTCTGGTTCAATTTGTAACCATGCATAATTGCAATGTAATGGAGAGCAGAATATAAAGTGCTAATGGGAAAAAAAATTTCTGAGTCCTTGTGAGTATCTACACTCCTGGTGTAAGTAGTTAGTAAGCTGTGTAAGTTGTTAGTAATTTGATTTAAAATATCGGAAAGTGTTTCATTTGCAGGTTTTCCCGTTTATACATGCAGCACATTTTTTTTGTCAGCACTATTCTGTGCGCAGGAGGAAGATGCCAATCAGCGTTCTCATGGTGGGGTTTAATACACTTATTTATTCCTCACACAAAGGTGTTATCTGACCTGGAGCATCGACTGGCCCCGGAGAGACTCATTCTGTTCCTGTACTGAACTTGCTGACTTCGGTGGAAACTCCGTAATAGCTGTTGGATCTCTTCACTATGAAGCACTTCCAAGAGTAGCACACATTTACCTTTTAGAGAAGGTAATCAATTAAGCAAACAAGGCCCGTGTACTGGGACAATTGAGTATCTTGTTAGGAGAGAGATTATGAGAACTTCACCAGTTCACAGGTGGAGTTACGTGGAAGAAGGTGGACAGCCCCTGCCATTCCTTTTACAGACTTGCACATCACTCTAATGTTTTGTCCACTTGAGAATTGTTCCTTCATGCTAGATGGCAAAACATCGTTTGTATCACAGAAATGCATCACTTTAATGTTTCCACCACTTTTATAGGAAGGAAATGTTTTACCTTTGCCTGCAGACCAGATTTCTCTTTCATTCTCATTCGTACATTGATAGCATAGTTAGTCACTATGTGTAAAAAAGAGAAACAACTCTTTGGGTAAAATGCATATGTGTGTACATAACTTGATAAATTAGATTGAGATGCATGTGCATAAAATGTAACTTCTGGGTGTCCTCTTGCTCTTCCCTGGTCTTCCTGCACTCGCTCCTGAGGTCATGTCACCTTTCTGACCCGTTTCTCTTAGCATCTGTGGCTTTGCGACCTTGTATTCTTTCCTTATGAAGTGAAAGCAAAGGATTTGCATAGACTGGTTCTTATGCTGAGGGACTGCATGAGGATAGAATTTGACCAGTATCCTCTGAGGAAGCGTCTTCCTTCAAAGAAATTTAGGTACAGAAGTTCTATCTCTGAATGACCATGTCAGATGAGGCTATGTTGTTCTAGTAGGACTATTTATATTACCCTTAAAATAATGGTAAAAAAATATTTTAGAGTGGTGTCCATAATGAATTCATTCATACGGAGGGACTTAAAAGGGGAAACTTTTTCTTGATGGGGAACTTGAAAGGAAAATTTTTAATAACTTTGAGGGTAGACTAGATGACAATACGAGGCAAGGATGAAAGAACAAGAGCAAATGCTTTACCTTGAAACAAAAAATTTAAATGAGTGATGGAAGTGACCATGAATTGCCATCATTAGTACATTGCTTACACAATACTGATCCCAAAGTTCCTTTAAAAATCTTTCAGCATTTGACTGATTGTGGTGCTAATAATAGGATGATGCTGCAATTTTGTTGTCAGGGCTGTTCTTGGACTTGACATTGTCTTTATCAATCTGTTAATGAAAATAATGCTTCTGTTAAGTATTACTATGAAATCCTGGTTCAGAGCCAGAGGTGGTGGCAATGATATTCTGAAGCTTGGCATGTTGGATAGTTTTTTTTTTTTAGTTTCATTTATAGGTGAGCACTAGAGAGAAAAAGATTTCAGTAGTAGAGTCTTATTTTTTAAAAAACTGTTCTGAAACAGGCAGAGAATCTACAAAATCCCTCAGATTTGAAAAACATCAGCATAAAAAAGTGAAAAAAAAAGGTTAGGAAGTTCAATGTTTGATATAATTCCATTGACTTTTTCAAATTGGAGGTCCCTTTCTAGCATCTTTAAAGTAGAAACATGTATCAGTCTTTGCATTTATGTCCGTGCTTGCAAAATCTTGGCAGGAAAACAAATGGATCGCTGTTAAATTCCCAATCTATGTTAGTGCTGGGTGGTTTATGTTTCTCATAATATGTCAAAGCTCCATGTTATATGCCTGCATGAGCATTATTTCCTGGACTACTTTGAGGTTGGGTTTTTTTTTTGAATCCTAATTTTAGGTACATCATAGCAATATTTTGTTTCCTATTTCTGTAGGAACTGGCAGGATTAGAAGAAGAATGTGCTTATGGTGCTGTACTATTTGTCCCTGCCAGATAATTCCCAAAGTCTTCTTCTGGGAGAGTGCAGCTCTGCTTCAACTACTTTGCAGGCAGATTGTAAACTGGCAATCTAGGTCATTGTAAATACAAAATAAAACAGCTGCCAGTAAAACTGAACTATAATTCAGTATTCCCAGCACATGCAAGCAAAGAAACAAATCCAAGATATTTGCACTGACAGCTGACATTCCCTTCTCAGTTTATGGTGCTGTGTTCTTCCACTCACTGAACAACCTCAGGTGTTGCAAGGACAAAGAAACAACATGGGCGTAGCATAAGAAAGTTTCAGGTTTTGTGACACTCGTGTTGTAAAAGGACCTGACTTTGCAACGTGGCACCTGGCTTTGAGTTGATCTACTTGCAGGACAATATATTGCCAAAGGTGACTAAGGGCAGCGAAATTAAAAATCAGATTTCTTTTGAAAGAGGCGCGAGGTTTGCCGTGTCGTTTGGCAGCGGAAAGTACTAATTACCATTCTGAGCTCCGTTAACATCTGCAGGATGGAGTTTTAAAAAGTTTATCTCATGACCACATGCCAGAAGCTGCATCCATTTCTAGTCATGTTCTCACCTGACAAAAATATAAGTACACAGGGAGTTTAGCAAAGATAATTAAAGGTTTAGAATAGTAACTTGTGTGGACTAAAACCCTTTTTAGGCACATTAAATGATGGCTGAGTGGTGAAGCATGCGAAACACAAGTATTTATATACACTGTTGTGCCAGCTTGCAGGTTCCACGCTGATTTTTGTTTTCTTTCTAAACCTTCCTGCTGTGTTTTCATTTCATTGGAAGGTTCTCTTGCAGGTAGCTCATTACTGAAGATGGAAGCATTTGGAAGGAAGGATACGTTGTCCCAAAAAGAAACCTACATGTGAAGCTTCTCAGGGATACCTGAAGTTGCCCATTGCCTCTCTGGCCCCATCTATGTGCAACACACACAAACAAGTGTAGCCAAGGATGAAGAACAGAGTTTGCAGAAGGAGCAAAAGTTAAATAAATTTAAGCCAGATCAGCATAACTTGGGAAGTACTTCCAGACTTGAAGTGGTTAATTGGAAATGCCCCGTTTATTACAAATATTATTGTGAGAATAATCCATTGGTTTAAGCAGTTTGAGAAAATCCTCTCCAACTTGCTCTGTTCCTTTGGATGTTTTGCAGTTCTTCACTTTGAAAACAGCTCTTCCTGGTCTTAACCTTTGACTGGAATTTGATGTTGGTTTGTTGTTTCTGCAGAAACCTTTACTTTCTTGGTCGCACAAATTATTTCACTAAGGTGGGACTCGAAACGTTTCCCAGTGACGTCAGACACTGCTTAATTGACCCTCTTTGCTCTGGGGTTACCGACTATGTTGGAATAATACCTGGGAGGACTGGTGGCATTTTTGACGCTGCAAGTTTGCTGTCTGTCTGCAGTAAAATAACAATTGCCATGGTGTGGTGTGTTTTGTTCAGCAGAAGAGCGGCGCGAATCCTGTGTTTTGCTGTAAGTGGTCTGGACCACATTCTACAGCCCTAGTGAATGGATTCTTGGGTGTTTCTCATCGTAAGCATTCCCCAACTGTGGCAAATCTGAGACTTTGTTTTATTATGGTGGTGACAGGATTTGCACATGGGGCATAATATCAAGTTCATAACCTGATTTGTAATAGGAACAAATTTTTGTTTATGGGTATAGCTTATGGATTTTCTGAGTTTTATAAGAGATGAACTTCAGTAGTCGCTGCCTCTGATGTTTTCATGGGCTTGATTTTTGGCCTGAATCTCATATGAGAAGTAAATCCTTTACAGTTTTAGGAATAAGAATGAGTCTCTCTGAAAAAACCAAATCCGTGTCTTGTTTCCACTATAACAATGAACTGGAAAGAATTAAATACCCGTTCTGACAGATTTATGACAACAAAATAAATCTGGTGAGATAGCATGGACTTCATTTAAGTCGACCCTCTTTGAGCTTCATCGCCCCTCTTCGACCTTCTTCGCCCCTCCTTAACCCTATTAGACCTTCTTTGCCCCTCTTCGCCCCTCTTTGATCTTCTTTGCCCCTCTTTGAGCTTCTTCACCCCTCTTTGAGCTTCTTCACCCCTCTTTGAGCTTCTTTGACCTTCTTCGACCTTCTTCAACTGTCTTCGACCTTCTCTGACCTTCTCTGACCTTCTCTGACCTTCTCTGACCTTCTCTGACCTTCTCTGACCTTCTTCGACCTTCTTTGACCTTCTTTGACCTTCTTCGACCTACTTTGACCTTCTTCGACCTTCTTAGACGTTCTTTGACCTTCTTCGATCTTCTTTGACCTTCTTCAAACTTCTTCTCCCCTCTTTGACCTTCTTTACCTTTTCTGATCCTCCTCAACTGTCTTTGCACCTCTTCAATCTTCTTTGCCCCTCTTTGATCTTCTTTGTCCCTTTTTAACCCTCTTCGACCTTCTTTGACTCTCTTCAATTTTCTTTTACCCTCTTCAACCTTCTTCACCCCTCTTCGATCTTCTTCTCTCCTCTTCGATGTTCTTTGACCCTCTTTGATATTCTTTGCCCCTCTTTTGACCCTCTTTGAATTTTTTTCGCCCCTCTTTGACCACCTTCACTCCTCTTTAACCCTCTTTGATCTTCTTTGACCCTCTTCGATCTTCTTCACTCCTCTTTGACCTTCTTCGATCTTCTACAACCATCTACCCCTCCTCTTCCCTGTCTTTTCTTAAGAAATTTAAGCGAAATTTAAGCAAAATTTAAGCTTTTATTAATAGCTAGCTGGAATCATTTACAAATCAATTAATGGACCTTTCCTCTAACACCCTATCAGTCAAAGACTGGCTAAGAGCAGAGGAGAGCATTGAAAAGAATACACCATGAAACAAAATCAATTGTCTCTTGACATGCTGACAGAGGCGAGTGTACACACAGAATGCAACAGGAAAATGTCCACAGGCTGAAAGAAAACCCAATTTTCTAAAATCAAGAATCTTTCATAATTGATGGCGAGATTAGAATTTATCTAGCATCCTGGTGGTAAGAATCAGAACAGCTTCTGGTGCACTGTTGCAATTCTTTAAAGCTCGTTTCCTCGGCCCTGGATTCAGTCTTTAACGTCAGCTAATTTAAAGAAACTATGTATGTAGCATGTACTTTAAGGTCAGACTTTTATGATTGAGGTCGTATGTTTATGATTGTAGCTGGCAGTCACGTTGCTGGCAATTATTCAGTTCTGGGAAAGTATTGGTACAAGTACATTTCTGATGTTGTAGGAGTGTTGTTCATATTTTCTGTCATATCTTTTTGAAAAAAAAAGTCTTTCTCTTGTTTGCAAAATCTTTAGTTCGGATTTGTTTCTTTGAATGTGAAGTTGTGATGATGTTCGGATTGTAATCCTGACTATAGTACGACTGTGGGAAAAGGACAGTTGGGGTAAAAAGAATGTTTCTGTTGCTTATATATGGACTAACAGGCAATCTTGTGAACTTTGATATTTCAAAAGATTGAATCAAATGAAGAAATATAGAAGGGAGATTAATCTCTGAGTTCAGCAAAGTGTTACAAACTTAAAGCAGAGCTTAAGTATCACAGATCCTCAGACTTCTTGGTGTATATAAATGTCACTTCACAGAGTTTGTGTAGCAACCCCAGTTGTCAGTATTACAGGTTTGTTTGCTGTTGGCTTCAGCTTTAGGAAGGAATCTCATCGAGCAAGGACAGTGTGATTTTACTGTCGCTTGTGGTGGGCTTGCACGAGAGCAAGGATGCTGGCAGAGCTCTGCGTGGAGATGTGGTGCTCAGGGACATGGGTTAGTGGTGGGCCTGGCAGGGCTGGGTTAACAGTTGGACTCAATGATCTTAAAGGTCTTTTCCAACCCAATCAATTCTATGATTCTATGAACAAAAAAGATTAAGAATCTCATTGAAACAGCAATCAGTGAATATGAATAATTTTATTCCAGCAAGACTAAACCATAATGAGTGTTTTCGATGATTTGCAAAAGCTTAGAGGAGATCCATTTTACTGCATAGACTTGCGTAAGGCAAGAAAGCTGTGGGGTGGATGTTGGACTTTAGAGGATAAATGAGTTGGAGAAAACTTTCTGACATTTCAAACCTGATTCCCTTGTGCTGCCTTGCACCTGCAGCCTCCAAGCACTACACGTTTGGCTTTCTCCATTTAGTTAACTTGGCTGTAGCAGTTTACAAATGATTAATATTGCCTTTGTACATGTACAAATAAATACGTAAGCTGCAATGGATTGAGGATTGAGAACCCTGAAGTGTAATTAGCTGCTTGCATGCTTTTTACTGGCAAATATTAAACTATACAACAAACAGAAATACAGGATAAAACAGAGCCATACAACACCATCACTCAGTAAAAATGATGCATTTATAACCTCATTACTCGCATTTTATAGTTGTAGATGCTGAAGCAGAGAAGTGGCTGTGCAAGGTCACACAGGCAGAGTTTGGAAGACAAACCAGACATCTCATTCCCTAGACTGGTGTTCTGTTCACTGTTTTATGAATTACTTTCTTTCCTTTTTTATTTTTTTTTTTTTAAAAAAAGCATGGATCACCACAATAAACAGAAGAAGTCCTTGTGTAATGTGACACATGGGTGAGTATGGACTTCACATAAGATTCATCTCCAGAGCTTCATTTGCCACAATAGAGGTTGTTGATTTCAATGAACCGTATGTGGAAATGATATCCATGTTAACAGACATATATGTAAACCTGTGCAGTAATATTCTAATCTCCCTGAAAACAGTGGTAAAATTTCCATTGAGGATAAACTCCACTCACAATATTGTATTTCGACCTTTGTATCTTATATATTGTCTCATCTAAAAGTGAACTGCTGCCAACAAAAAACCTTCCATTCGGTCCCGTGAACTCTGGATACACTTCTGAACGAGGGAGAGCAGCAAAGGCACAACAACACATCTTTCCAGCCAGGTCTTCATGAGGACTCGTGTTAATGACTCTTTTCTTTTTCACTGTGCCTCTGGAATATCAAGTGATGCCACTGGAGAAATCAAGGCAAAAGGAGAACAGGTGTTTACCTCACTAAATCACAAGGGAAAGAATCTTTTTGTATAAAACAAAGGAGTTGTTTTTTCCTTCTCTTTCTGGAGCTTCTTCATAATTCTCATTTTTCTGCGTCTACACAGCTTTTAAATCCCTCCAGGGATGGGGACTCAACCATTTCCCCAGGCGCCCTGTCCCAACGCTTGACAACCCTTTTGGTGAAAAACTTTTTCCTTTCTACTCAATATACATAAAAAACACCTCACTACTAGAAGGTTTCCAGTGTACAAACTCCACAGGTCTTCTTTCGTTTTTTCTTTGAAGTTACACCTTTGAAGTTGAAAACAAGTGACAGTAAAAAGCCACGATGTCTACAAAATTGTATTTGCCAATTTAAAATAAAACACCTGATTATACTGTGGTAGTAAAATTGCTCAAGTTCTGGCCCTATGGTGTATGTTGTCTGGGTCTCTCTTTGAAATTCCAACACAAAGGAAAACTGCAAGAAATTTATGGACTTACGGACCCGCAGAAATACAGACATTTGTCTGATGCTCAATGAGTTATCTATGTGAAAACAAGGTCTGCTGTGCCCACTGTGGTAATTTTTCAAATGTGGACTCCTCACTGGAAATATAAAATGTCAAAGTGTGTTTCAGAATGATTTTGTGGTGCAGTAATTAGGAAAAAAGAGGTTGCCTTTCATTCCCATTAAAAATTTTGTTAGCACACTTATCAAAGCCTTTGTGATAGTTAATTTAGCTACACTTTTGTGATTCCAAGTTATAAAACTATTCTGTAATATGATAAAAATATTTAATAGAGGTTTCCGATGAAATTGCTTTAACGGTACGTCTAACACTTTCAGTATATTTCTCTGAAAATTGTGATTCATCTCTGTCTCTTCTAGTCTTTGTTAGATAATCATGGAGTTTAAGAGAAATACCTTATGTCAACCTTACTGTTAACACGGAGCATTCTAACTCTTTTTTTTTAATCTCTGTTGTACCTCCTGTGAAGAAAAACTCTTTTTTTTTTTTTTTTTTATGAGAAACAAATACAAATTGTGTTTATCATCCAGAAAGAACTCATGGCTTCTATCTAAACCACTGGTGCAGCCTTTCTGAGGTGATGGTGGATGTCTCCGTGCTAGTGGATAGGTGCAAAGTTTGAGAGAAGGCATGACGTGACTCACTCTGCAAGCCTCTAGTGATCTCAAATGTTACTTTTTGAAAACTACAAAACCTGCAAGAGATCTCGGTGGATCTCTCAGTGGCAAATTCTGGAGGAGCTCTGCAAGACTTGTCTCAGCATATTTTATGACAATGATATTTCTAATTCTGTAAAATCTTAAACTATCCCATCTCTCTCATCTATTTTAGTCATTCTTTGACTAAAAGTCTTTGATTTTAGTCATTTAATCACAATTTGCCTCAGGCAAGCTGTGTGTCTTCCCCTGAATGGCCATTTGTTTCTGCATTTCTAAAGAGCATCGTAATAAGGAAGCCAGAGAGTTTTAAAGATATTAAAAGTTCCCTTTGTAACGTCTCATACAGTGTGAAACTCCTTCATTTATATAAATGGGAACGTTCAGGTTTTGAGATTTTTCCCTTGATGTGTACAACACAGGTAGGTAGACTGCTGAGTGTTAGGAGCTGACAATGCCATCAGTGCTGCAGCCATGGTCTAGAATACAAAAGAGGGTAAGTTTTCTGGGAAAAATATAGTTTTTATTAGGTCAATTGACTCACATCCATGTGTCTGAGATCTAGTACATTCTTTTCAGCTTTATCAGTTAATCCAATATAAGCTATTTCCCGTGACATGTCCCTTTGAGTGTTGTGCATCCATCTCATGGACGGTAGTTTTCTACACATTTTTATACGGACATTTGCTTTTGTGATGATTTTTACACATTTTCAGAGTAGAGACTTCGATGGAATGAATAGATCAAAAAAGGTGAAACTAATAAGCAGTGATCACAGGTACTGTAAAAAAAAAAAAAACCAGAAAAAACCTCCCCAAACAAACCAACTACTATTATTTTAGTATTACAGTAATACATCAAATATCTGACAGGGATTGAAGGCTTGTTGTATTAAGAACTGCACAGACAGTTATAGATAATTTCTGCTTCAAAGGCATTACATGCAGCAGGTGAAGGTACCAATGTAAACTTCATTTTCTCAAAGCTGTGCAGTTCAGATTGCCGGGAGGATGAGGAGTTCCCGTGAAGTCCGACTATCAGCTGAGCAGTCAACACACTAAACCAACAATTTACAAGACGGAAAATAATTACTTCTAGGAAACTGTTGCAGGTAAACAAAGTTTACTGCAATGCAGTTTAATGTTATAACTTTGACTGCCTGTTCTCTGCTTTTGTAATGGCAAGGGGCTCTCACTTTCTAGTGACTGTGGCTTTTTAACAGGTCGCCTTACGATACTCCAAGTATTTTAAGTAGAATATCTAAAATGCTTTAATGATCAGGCAGGTACGTATTTAACAGAGAATAGCAAGAGCAAAAATTTTCTGGACACAGCTATGTGTGGCAGATATTAGGAATTAGTGTGGTGTGTAAAAGGAAAGATCATAGCCAAAGGAGACTTTCTAGTTCTGGATTGTTAAAGCCAGTGACGCCATCACCCAGCACCTGTAAAGATTTCCTTGGATAAATGCAACTAGGTTGATTGATTGTTGTTTATATTGTGTGTGTACGAGAGGAGGGATTGGGGAGGTTGGAAAAGGAACCGTTTTGGGTCTTCTGAGTTATAGTGATCAACCAGACCTACAGGAACGGGAGCAGAGATACCTCCATGGAAGGACTGGGGAAAAGGAGGTCATCAGCTGTGGCTGGTTGGACTGTGGGAGTGTGTTTGCAAGCAAGGCAGAAAGAACATTGAAAAGGGAGTGATCACTAAAGCCCTGCCTGGGCAGGTGGGTGTAGTTACTGATGGCACTCGGGTGTCACCTGTTGCTGAAGGCATGGCGTATATGTGATATAAAGGGACGAGCTCAAGCTCATGGGAGATGTGAGATTAGCAGCATGGCCAGGGATGAAGTCAGTAGTATGGTCAACCTTGTAAAAAAAAGTCAAGAAGAGCTGGAAATTTTCCACGCTTCTGCAGGAGGATTTACAGATATTCCTGAACAAAAAGGGGGAGTATAATGAAGGGAACTAATAACTCTGTTTTGAATTTCTAGCTGTATTGAGAAACCATTTCCAGTTGCTTCCAACACGTTCTGGATTCAACTCATGATCTTAATGATGAAGGACACCACATCCCATTAGCAATCTTCTGAGCCATACAGTTCTCCCGGGAGCCTGTTTCAGTAAGTTGGTTGATGTTCCTGTGTGATGCATACAAAATATATTTTACAATTAAAGTATTTTTTTCATTCATCATTTAAATCAAATTACAAGGCACTTGAACATTGAATAATTTATATTCCCCAAAAAGATGTTAGGATATTAAATAGCAGGAATAATGTTAGGTTTATTAAATTGTTGCAGAGAATTCTTTTCTATCTTTAGTACTGCCTCAAACTCTTAATTCCTATCAAATGATTGCTTCCATCTTTGGCTTGATTGTAGGGTTATTTCAGAGGGTTTTTTGTTTCTTTTGTTTTTTAATGTTTACTGGGCAAAAATTTTCAGTTCAGGCATTCCCCAGCTGGCTCATCCTCTCACTGAATTCTGTAAAAGAAGGTTCTTTTCACAACCATGTGCCCGTATATTCTCTGCATTTGGAGAAAAATGCTCAACCACTTTCCCAGATCCATATTTCCCTTCTGGCAAACGGCTGAATATTGCTTCAATGCGTGGCTTGGTTATGTATCATCATATTTGCATAAATGGATGCATGTTTTCTGCTAAAGAGTTTCCAATGATATATAGAGGCATTTGGAGAGACATTTAGCTGCATGTAGATTAATTGTTGACAAGCTTTGAGTTGGGATCATGGCTATGTGAGAAAAACAGCAATAATGTTATGTTTGGTTTTGCCCCTGGACTTGAGAAGGGTGATTTCAGGACCACCCAGACTGTTTCAAGATTGAAGCAGTATGCAGGGGAATGGGAATTTGCCCTTGAGAGAGTTGCATTTATGGATAGAATTGTGTAGACACGGTTGTTGCAATCCAAAAAGAAAATGAGGAAAGAAAATTTCATTGTGATCAGGCAAGTTAATGCTCTGTTTGAGGGAAGAGTTAAAACCGTAATGCAAGGGCTATATTTAAACCTCACTTGCCTCAGAACCACTGAGATGAAGAAAAGGAAGCGCTTGAAGGATGATAACAAGGATATTATGATGGGTAACACAACACTTAAGTGCCAATGGAATGGGCAATTCTATAAGCCCTCGGGAAGATAAGTGTTGCTGAAACACGACTATTTATCGAATGAATTTCTTAACACACTTGTTACCATATTTTTTTCCCTGCAGTACTGCAGTGAATTCATTCCTGTGTTTTGGCACAAAAATAAAGGGAAGAGAATGTCATCCAGCAGCAAGGTTCCAGAGTCTGGAGTCTGTTCCCAAACGAGGAGGGTGAAGAAGTAGCTTGCTTGTCTCTCCAGAACTTGGAGAGCTTCTCTACAGAACATGGAAGGTCCGGACTGATAGACATTGTCAGAGGGACTTATGGTAAGGTTTAGCTTACCTCACTTAAAGATTGCAAGTGGGAGTAGGACATACATGTATGAGGAGGAAAAATAATTTTACTATTGTGGAAGGTAGATGAGGTAGGATAGTTTTTTATGTGGAGGGAAATGGAAAAGGGGGAATAAGGTAAAGGAATTACATTTTAAGGGTGATTTCTAAGTGGACATTTTGATTCCTGCTTCCAAAAAGTGCAAATACATACAAACCAAACTGAAAAATTGACCTCATCCTGCCCAGCACTGCCTGTTTGGGTTTGTAGCAAAATCGTATTGGTAGATACTGAGTACGAAGGCTGACATCTCTTCCATTGACTGAACAGCTTTGGGAACCACTACAATGTTATATTTGTAGTGAGGGCTCATCTCAGTCCATATTCAAAAGTGACCACGTGAATCAGATATGTTTCTGATCGCAATCAATGCCCTATAATCATGCAGCTTCACAACACAGTATTGAAATAAAAAGCAATTCTTCCAGTTATTCAGTTTTTACTGTTTTATTGCATGGAGTTGTCTGTGTCTAGCTACATCAGGTGACATTGATCCAGAGTTCAGTAGGAGACCTATCTAGACACTCTGCGTACTGGAGGTAATAAGAATTATGGTACAAACGAAACACTCTTCCAGGGAGGACAATTGCTTGAGCTTGGGTGAAAATAGTCTGTGTATCCTTCAACACAGCGTAGGAAACTTTAGTACTTGGGAAATGAGGGTTTCTGTGTCTTCTGCCAAAGCCCTCCTAACCACTGCCCTGTCAAAGATCCACATCAAAGACCTCTGGGCTGGAAAGGGAAAACTCCACCGCTGGAAAGAGTTCCATCATTTTCCCCAAAATTATGTCTGAATTTGGTCACTAAAGAGAGAATATGGAATATTTATGTAAAAGCAATAAATGAGGGGTATGTGAAGTCTTTCCTGGCTGCAAAGCAAAGTGAACGTCTTGTCTAAACTGTAACTGAGACTTGAAATCCTTTGGAAAGAAATGTGGGATTTATGGGTGCTCATCTAAACCAAAAAAAAAATCTTTATAAGTTTACACAGCAACATGCGGGAACATTGAGTTAACTCAGGTGATAGTCTGTTTCTAGTGGTTTGCCTAAAGGTTCTGTTTGTAAATTTTCCAGTAAAATGAAATCTTATCAGAAAATAGCTACTTTTTGTCACAAAATGTTACAGAAAATACTTTAGTTTCAGTAAGCTTCAGCCAGACCAGTTGTAATCTAACCTTACACATTTCCATGGGTGTCCATATCCTGTGATGTGATGCTAGAGTAGTTAATATTAGTACTAATTGCTCCAGGTTATGCCTTTAGCAACTGCTGATTAATGCTCTAGGGATATGACTTAAACCAAGACTAAAATACTTTGTGTCCTGTATTGTACACTGTTCTGATTTCCTTCATCTTAGTAACTGGATGAAGTTATACTGTAGCTTTTAGTGCTGAATCTAGTCATATTTTTTGTCTGTTTTGTTTTGGTTTGGTTTTTTTCCTTAACTGCTAGGTATCTGCTAGCTATAAAGGAAGAGCTCAGTGAAAAAAAAGATGACCACAAAGAGCTCATGGACCTGATAGCAGAGAAATATTTACTTGAGCTTGAAACAATGAGCCAAGACTAAATCCCAGCACCTCCACTTCTTCACAGTGAGTCACTTAACCTCTCCATATTACAGGGGTTTTTTTTAATAAGATCAAGCTAATTACCTGCCTGAAAGAGAAGTTGTGAGACTAATTAATTAATGTTTGTAGAGTACTTAAAAATTGTCAAGTGCAGTGGTAACTGCTGGGTGTTGTTACTACTTTTTCTGAGGCAGGTACGGTGTGAGCGGTACCCGCTGTTGTAAACCGGCGTGGAGCACTGTTTTCTGTCTCAGACTTTCCTGCCTGATTTCACCGATTGCATCAGTCTCTGTTGTAGTAACCTAGAAGGAAACAAAACACACCAGAAAGCTAAACCCTTGGCTGCCTGCCCCTGTCACTCTCTTCTTGTGTTCATTCCCAGTCGCAGCGATGGTCTGACCCGAACTGTGTCCTTCGCTGAAGTTGCCTAGAAAAAAAATGTGTTTCCATTTCTGCTCATCAAACTTTCATGGAATTATCCTGTTTCGGATTTTGTCTCTGTTGCCCTACCTTTCTCTATTCATCTCTTTCTGTCATTTGGCGCTATATGCCAGCAGGTTGCTGCTTCAAAAATTGCAGACAAAATAAGACAGATGTGCCAAATGCGAAGATATTAAGAGATCGGTTTCCATAGCAATGGTAACCATGGGCTAAGATCTTCATGCCTGGGTTTGGAGTTGTGCTGGAACAACTGAGCAGACAGAAAATGCCAGATATTGAGCAATGAGCACTTGGTAACGTACTGGCTGCCATCTTGTCCCACATCAGTTTGAATGGAAATGACAAAGTCCAGGTTTCGGGAATTCCCATTGCTCTTTAGGTCATTCTTTCCCTTTCCATAAAATAGCTCCATTCCTGAGTGTCTCATGATTAAGGAAAGCAGTTAAGAGCTTAAATAAATATTGCATGTACCATTGTATATAACATGATTCATACATATAGGATGTTGAGAGAATGTAATATATAATAAATTATTATTTATAGAGACCATGTAGGCAGAATATAATATGTAACAATTTATATTAATAAGATATTGCACAATATTAATTCAGGAAAGACATATTAGATTACCCAGTACCTAGAAAAGCACTAACTCAGAATCAAGGGCTTTGGGACTTCATCTGGGAAGAGAGGACACCATAGAAGTTTTCTTGACATACTTTTACGTTTATTTTCATTATAAGCCTTTTCTGGCACTGACTCTGAAATTGTCTCTATAGAAGTATGCTTGCATACATCCAACTGCTATCATGCAGATGTTACATAAATAAAAATATTAATAGATAAAAGTAGCAGCCTCTTCTCTGTAGTCAAGTCTGAAAGTTGATGAGTTGTTAATTCAAATCAAATTGCTTTTATGAACTTCTTGTTCATTTATATTAATTGCTTGTACTGACCTGACCTAACCTACTTAGGTGGAACTGCAGAAATTAAAGATGGTTCCCATTTTGCATGCACAAAACACACAGAGAATTACTTGCTTAAACGCACTCACGTACACTTTCCACATAAAAGTTAATAAAACTCATTGATACTGTGGCCCAAGAAAAGTAGAAGTGCCTTTGAGGTTTGTTTCCATCAGGCTTTGGGTTGCACTTCACAGTGGGATGGACTGGAATGGCTTTGCCTTGAGGTTTGAATGTCTGATGGATTCACAGCTATCCCCATTACTTGTCCCAGGTATCCTGCAAGAAAGCCAGAACTCCAGACATGTAGTTTATTCAGGTTGACACATACTCTGAGTGTTTCAGCACGTATCGCAAAAACACGCTTTTAATCTCAGAACACCTTTATGTGGCATTTAAGAAACAAAACTATTTTTACCAACCTCTTATTTAACCATATTCTGTGGTAATAGGCTATTTTCTCAAGGTATCAGTGTACAGAACCCCATGAATAGACACGTGAAACAAGTTTTATTTCACACTGAGGTTCACTTCTAGCCAGTATGGCTTCAGAGTGACTGTGGCAGCCTTCATCCCTTGTAGGATAAAAAAAACAAAACAGAAAGCAAATACAATAAGACTGATAATAATATTTTTGATTCTTAGATTTAGAGTAACTAGCTCTATTTTTTTGCAAAGCGTGGAAATTCTCACTGGAGATTTGATTGTTTAGCCCTTTGTGTATAGGAGGGTTTCTAAAAGGTTTATAGAGCTTCCAAGTAAATATTTGTAAAAGAGCTACTAATACTTGAAGAGAGCAGTGTTGAAAAGCTAGTGATATGACAACATAACTGTATACACAGTGGTTATAAAACTTATTTCCAAGATTTGTAGTCACATAGATGGCTGTTTTACCAAGGAGGGGAAAAAAAATAAGAAAAAAGACACTTTTTCATTTCAGATACATTAGGTATGGCAGAGTCAGTTTCAGGAAACACACTTCTCCGTTGAAACACATCGTGGCCCATTAGTGAATTTTTTCTTAGTCGAGAGAAAATTGCTGATGAGATGCAAAGAGAGTTGGCAGAGAACGGATACAGTCTCCAGGAAGCAGAGCTCACAAGTTTCATAACTGTGTTCCAGCCTTCGTGCTTACAGGTCAGTAGGTGCTCTCTGTAGATTTTTTGGGTAGACACTGTGTTTTTTGATTCTGTGACGAAAGCCCTGTAACAACAGGAATAAATCTGTGTTTTGTCTGCCCTGTACTCAAATTAACAAATCTCTGCTCGTCTGTCCAGTGGGCCAACGTTCTTCTTGTAAAGTCATCTCCAAGAGACGGTGCAGAGCAAAGGCTGTCCCTGTACTTTATTCCGATTACTTCCATACGTTCTTTAATGCAAATATATGGCCGGGATCTGGATTCTAAATAACAAACATCAAATCATGTCTCGTACTTCGTGGTCTGGAACGATTTCTGGAGTCTGGCATTTGGGAGTCAGTAACTTGGAAAGGGAGAGGGCTCTGCTGTGTTGTATAATTGATGCACTGAACGTAGCGGTTGCATGCTAATTTGATGGTTGCTGCTTTTTTTTTTTTGTGTAACTCTGGACACAGATGATTAGCCAAATCATATACTTAAAGACTGCACTAATCCAAGGGTGTTAGCTCTTTTTTCCTCAGCCGGCAATATAGGAAACTAACAAGTATATGGCATTCTATCTCTATTTTTAAATTAAGAAACAAGGGTGTTATATCGTCTGTTCCTTCACTTGTTCAGTCTGGACAAAGAAATGCTTATTTATTCCATTTAACGCTTATAGCCTCTGATTCTAAAATATAATGATCAATATAAGCATTGAATTAAAATTGATTCAACACAAAATAAGTTCACTTTTACATTGAGGAACTCTGATTTTGATAAAATATCTGACAAGAAATGACCTTGTGTTCGAAATGACCGAGTAATGAAATATACTAATTTCCTGAAAATCAAAAATACCGGAAAGTGCTCAATGGGGCTAAAAACTGAAAAGGAGAAAAAAAAAACTAATCTTTTTTGGCTGTAGTTTATATCTTCAGGTTTAGCATCAAGGGAGGAATTGTTGTCTCTCCACATATCAAGGCAAACGTGAACTAAAATGAAAGCATAATTTTGTCAGAAGAATAAAAGTAACTGAATCTAGTTTTGGTTTCAAATAGATGTGGATGAGAGAAAAAAGACTCAAACTATATTTAAGATACTGAAAAAAGTTATATCATGATGCAGAGAAAAGTCAAATGATTTCAGATTGTTCCTAAAAATTCAGGAAAACCAAAGAGCAAATATTGTCCTTGAAGTTTCATATTTCAAATGTTTTTTAATGTCTTTGAAAATGTTTTATTTAGTTAGTTAATTGCTTATATTATAGTTTTCCAGATATTATTCCTTTTGAAAAATTCCTTGTCATTGACCATTTGTGTACATCTAGGTTTTTTTAAAAAATAGCTGTTTGAAAAATTTCATGCACTGTTTCAGAAAATTGCATCCTAGTTTCTAATAGTTACCCAAAACTTACTCTTTCTTTTTGCTTCTTTCCTTTTTCTTTCCTTTATTTCCTTTGATTACTTTATTCAATACCTCTCAAGAGACTATTTCTTTATTCATATTTATTTCTGTCGTACTGGTACTAGAAATCTCACACCAGGACGAAGTGATATTAAACCTGGAAGAAATGTGAGTAATTGAATCCAGGTGCCTTCAGGCAGGCAGGCCATGTGATTCCATTGATTTATTTGTCAAATTTCACCTTAAAACTTGCTCCCCAAACTTTCCCTATTTTTTATTTTATGTACTGTTTGCCATCATTGTTGACCTATAAATATTTTAAGAGAACTCCTATGTATTCTTAAAAATTGGCACTCGTCTTAAGCAGTTGGTTCTAATATTTGGTCCTTCGCATTTATTTTTTTTTAAGTGCGGAGGACACTGCTAGAGTCATCACTATCTCTTACACCAGAATGGGCTTTATGTTTGCTGATTGTGTACAGTACAAATCACAAATTAACTTCTACCTATTCACTGGGAAAGTTAATGGGCAGTTGGTTGAACTGTGTAATTAATATTTCCATCTGAATTGGCCCACAAGGTTTGATCTATAGGTTAATGGTGAGGCATACAGGTACACATACAGAAATAAGGATGTTTCGCTTCTTTAAAACACTTTCTTCTACACAAAGCAGCACAGTGATTAACTCTTTCCGTATCTCTTGAGTAATAAAGCGCTTTTTATTTTTTTCTGCAAATCTTTACCCTCCATTCAAGGAATTAGCAATGACGGACCACTAAAGATTTAGGATTGCTGGACTTTATTTGAACTTTGATCGGAAAAGTTATTTAGATATTGAACTGAATTTTAGAGCAGATAAACACCTCATATGCCCTCTAGTAACTCACGTTTATGACATAAATCAATTCAAAGAAACCAAGAAGACACCAAGTCAAAGAAACCAAGAAGACACCAAGACAAAGCCTTTCTTAAAAGACAGCATTGATTGCTTTGGGGTTTTTTTCTCCACTTTTGGGGAAGAAAGAGGGAAAAAAAGATGATACTGTGTTGTAAAACCCTAATACTTTGACCACACGTGCTGCTAACACCATGCTCTTTATTACATCTTAGAACAGAAACTTGAGATTAAGTGTTCTCAGGTTGTTCCAATTCAAACTCTTACTTTGCCAAAAAGGTTCCGGTAGTATGTGACGGGTCAGGCACTCAGCTGTGCATGACTCAGCTGCAGTGTTGCCAGGTGATGCTGGTTGCTAAATCTTCCAGAGAACATTTTCATCCTCTAACCCAAAGAGTTCACCTTCCCCACCCATTTATTTTGACATTACAGTATCGATGTTCTTGCTTTTAATATTCATTACCATTTGAGACAGAAAACCTAGTTAGCAAAACGGGTAAGATTTACGAGTTACAGTCCCTTTTTCTTTTCTTTTTCCTTTTTTTTTGGTTTGTTTTGGAAAGCAGCCTGCTTTCATTCGAAAGGAAAAAGGGTTTCGTCTTTGAATATCATCAAAATATAAATCCATGAATGCCCAGAGAAGAGTGAAAAGAAAAAAAGCACAGCACAAAGGCAGTCTTAGAGCGTTAAAATTCCAGACTGTTTAAGAATAATGTGGAGACTTATTTAATTAGTGTCAGAAAGTTACTTGGGATGGATTATTTTCAGCCAGCACGTATTTACATTTCATTGTTTACTTACAGTTTAAATTGTTCTGCATACTTCAAACAACAAAAACAATTCAGAAGCTCTGAATATTAAGCACTATACAATGCATAAAAATTTTGCTGCAAATATATGACATTTGGTTATACTTTTAAGCATACAGGAAAAGTTATTAACTGTAAATTTTCCTGTGAAATATATGTTTCCTTTTAATTTTCCTGCAGAGGCATGCCCGAGATTGGTTTTATAACTTTTATTTGCATTATGTTAATGTCTAGACTCCTAAATTGCAGTCACATACTTGTGTATAGGACAGGGCCATAATGGCAATTCTTAACTCGGAGGATTCGCTGGCCTTATTCTCAGACAGATTCGCAAGGCGGTAGCAAAATTAACACTATAATCAGACTGCAAGCCATATTCAGTGACTATTTTGTGCTCATCACAAGGAAAGGAAACAGTAAATAAACCGATACGGATTCAAGTTCCTTAGTTATTCCCGGTAGAAGCTTGGGTCAACATCAATTTTTTCTTTAGGCCAAAAAATGTGGCCTAAAGTATCTGACTTTTCTCTAGGGCTCTGAGCTGATTAACCCATCCACGACAGATTGAAATTTATGGACCCGTTGGGTAGTTTTCTGTGGGATCGTGCCTTTCATAACATTGCTCTGTAACGGCAAAAGAATAACTACTGGAAAAAATAGCCTTACTCTTAAAAAAAAGGTTAAAAAAAAATAAGCTTTGCACTGTAATGGTCAAGATTTCCTAAATATTCTTTCCTTTTCTGAGAAGGTTTCCTTGCCAGAAGGAGGACGGCAATTTGACACATGCAGTTCTTGCCTGAGGGCTTTTGGGAAAATACCTTAAAATATGTTTTTGAATAGAGGTTCTAAACACTTTTTAAACTTAATGAGTAGTGAGGAAGTGTTAAAAGGCAAGGTGTCTAAATGAGAAACAAAAATGTATTTGAGCTATAGTCCCATAGCCTCACTAAAATGGTATTAAAGTTATCTCTCTAGGAAAGACTGTCCAAACTGCGTGAAGATTCGCGGCACTGATGGACACGACTGCGTCTCTGAATTTGTTAGAAAAATCTTTGCCTGGGTAATGAAGTGCTGCCATGACACGTTAGGTAAGGTGGATGCAGTATTCAGAAAAGAAGAATATGGTCAGCTCTTGCTAGAAGTTGCACGATGTTTCAAGGCAGAGGAGAAAACAGACTCTTCTAAGGATTTCCTAAAGCTTTTCTTCTCCTCTCTGAAGAGATCCTGTCTGGTAAATCCCTGAGTACAGATATATCAGTTTTACCAAGCCAGGTTTTCACATTATTAAGTGCAAGGCTCTTAGCTTGCACTGGGTCTGAAGAAGCACATTTGTTGCTGGGTGTTGCTGGTTTATCTGGAACCAGGTGTTGCTGGTTTATCTGGACTGGAACTGCAGGTGGAGGACTGTACTGTTGGGTTCCATTGGCCACAGGTTCTGCAGGTATAAAATGTGGCAACTCGTTCCTAGGGGATGATGTGTAAAAATTTGTGCCAATCCGGTAGATCTATACAGCTTTCATTGCAGGGAAATAAGGAAATTATCAAAAGTAATCTAATTAAATACGTTAATAATATGAAGGAGTCATAAATGTTATACAATTAGTAAACAGAATATATTTAAGTTCAGTCCCACAGCCCATGTCTATGAGCAAACTGAGTTATTTTTTCTTTTTAAATATGCAAATCTGTATAATATTTTTTCTAGGGAACATATGACAAAATAGTAACTATCACAAACACGACGAATTTGGCATTAAGAAATGCACGTAGTTGGCAAATGTCAGCATTCTGGCATGGTGACAAATGGTGGCCATTTTATTTTAAACTTGTAAATCATTAGTAGATTACTTAATATCAGCAGTAAGGAACTCTAGGCAGAGAAATGGTGACTGCAATTCTATTAAAATAACACTTTTGTAGATTGCTTTAGTAAATCTAGAAGATCATCAAGATAAATGAAGAAATTAATTTAAAAAACCACAAAGGCTACATCCCCAGTGATTCTAGCTATTGTACAAAGAAGTGGTGGCACTTAAATGAAAAAATCCACAACTTGAAGGCTTCGGTACAGTGTATTGTGAAATATTCCCCTTTATTCAAATTCTTATCCCAGGAATAGTCATTTTAGGGGTTATCAGTTTCAAGTGACTCCGTTCTTTTCTTACACAAATATTAACAATTATTCTAAACTTGACACTTACCAACAGTTGCAGGCATTGACATCTGAGACTGAAAAAAGACACAGTATATTTAATGAAAGGAAGACTGGAACAGCTCAGATGATCTTGCATGACAAAGACAGGAGAAAAAATCTTAGCAATAACGTCTGCACCCGTATTAGCAGGGGTTGATATTTCCTACATTTGATACTTTTTCAATGATACAACTGCATTAGAGCAAACAGTTTGTGAACTCCAATAACAAAACACATGAATGTAATAATTCTTTTTGGGCAGTTAGCATCGCAAACCAGACCGTATCATCTCAGTTCCTCTTTTCCATATGTGCCCGTTATGATTTTGCCACAAATACACGTGTTGCTCCGTAAATGGGACTATGATATTTATCCAGCCTTTTAACTAGTGTGCTTTGAATTTTAGCTTTGATACTATGAAAATTCTTGGCATTTGCTCAACTTGTATTTGACATTTAACAGCCACACTGCAGTGCACGCTCCGTGTGACTCACCCCTAATGTAACTTGCTGCTCGTTCACTGGAATTCGAACTGAGTCTTGTTTCATCCCACAAAGATGCACACACATGGTCACAGTTGCCACAGCTGCTGAATTTGTAAGCCATTGAAGCGTCTGTTTGAGCCTTCCTTAGAACAACAAAGGATTAGGCCTTATCATATCAAGAAACACAATAGTTTGATTATATAACACTTGCCTACTGAAATAGAAAAGGAATCAAAGACTCTAAGTCACATGGCTACATGGATTGCCAGTCGTGCTCCTCATTACTATTTGCTTTCTAAGAATTTAATTATATAAAACATTCTTTCATGGAATGCTTTACAGAAAACACTTTGTGTCATAAAGGTTTCAGTCAGCTAAGTCTAAAGGCTTGCTAGACTCAGTTTTGCCTTAATCTGCCTAAAATTCCCTGATCTTATAAGGTAGGATCCACTGGGACTACTTGGTGACAAACCACATAGATATTATTGACAGGAAATTAAAAGTCATGTTGGATTGCATTAGAACATGAAAATCATGTGAGATGGAAGTATCAGCTCTTCTCAACATTGCATTAATCTGAAGGAAGAGAAAAGAAAAAGGAAATTCCAATGAGGTAATAAAAACTAGTGATAAGCTAATAACAGAGAAAAATTAAACTCTTAATATAGAACCTAACTTTGCGTTTCTTGTAACTCATAAAATCTAAGCGCTGTTATCCACAGCTAGAGGACAGCCCACCTAATCTACTCATGATTTCTACTGTCCAGTTTTAACCTTCCAACTAAAAACTGGGTGAATATTCGCGTGCTGTAGAGTCTGGGTTGATAAAGCAAGCCAAACAGAAAAGTTTATTACCTCATTTGGGTGGTTTCCACACTGAAACCAGATTGGGCCTCATTTATCTAGTTCACACATTGGAAAATGAAATACTTAATGTCCGTATTGTAGCATTTTTTATGAAAATAAAAAGTAGCTTCTGCATTTTCTTGCAGAACTTCTTTGAGTGTCATGGTCAGTTTTACTGATATGGTGATCATGAGAGATGTGTGAACCTGGGGTGCAACTTGGAGGGAAAACAAATATTCTCTTGTGTGACTGAAGGAAAAACACCCTTTTTAATAAGCTCAGAAATATTTTCTAAATAGAGTGAAGAGAAAAAAATCAAGTAAAAAATTAATCAAAAAAAAAGAAATTGGTAGACAAGGAAACATTTATTTTTTTTTACGATCTGGAAATGAAGGGATTTTTTCAAAACAATTATAAATATGGTACAGCTTACTGACAATATACACCTAATTTCTTTTTGAGAATTTTGTGGACTGCGTTCTTCTCCACAAATGCACACGGGTTCATAACCTATAACCACTGGTAGAAATGCTGCAGGCATTTGATCTCCAGTTCTGAATCTGTGATATAAACTTTGGAATTATTATGATGTTGCTGCAGTTTCAGGTTATTGATAGAGATGGCTGTTCCTGTTGGAAGTGCTCCAATTTAAGCTAAGTGGCTTTATGGAAAGCAAGGCTTTGAAACTTATTCCAGATCTGAGGGCCCTCATCCTCACATTTGTGTATATAAACCTAGTTCATATGCGGATCCCAGAAATGTTTTGTGTTTCAGGTGGAGAAACTGTGAGATAACGGTTTGAAACAATCTGGGTGAAGTTTTTTTGCCCTGCTGGAGACCGTGCAGAGAACAGATTGCGTTATGACACCGCATTTGGGGTTTTTTTTTTACGTCTCTGTGTGTTTATGTGTGTGTACACATCCACGTGTGTTAAACTTGGGACTTAGCAATTTAAGGAAGGGCAGGATGGTTAGGGTAGGCTGCGTTTCAACTAATATTGGGAAAATATTACTAGATTGTTAAAAATACATCCAGTAACTCAGAAATTTGATTTGGATTTCACGATTTTGTGAGGTCAATACCACACTGATGCTGTTAGGCAGCGATTTACTCCCAACCTTTACAAAAGTTGGGCAAGATTAGGTGAGGATTAGAGCAGTGCAATAGTTTAATGGATGTTTTCATATCCTACTTGATTACTTTCTTATTTTTATTCTGATTTCGTAATCTGCATTAAATGTGTGTCTCCTCCTTTTTTTTTGTTTTTAATTTAATGAATATGCTTTAATCCACAATAATATTTCTTCCCTCTCTCATTTTCTGACAGTTCACTACTTATAGGTTTTGGTATATATCCAGGCAATGTGGATAAATGGTCAATACCCAAATATTTCACTTGGCCTATATTGGTCATATATGATGGCTTTTGTTCAGTGTTTAATGATGAACTAGGAAAAAAAAAACCACCACACAACCGTAAATGACATGATCAAGCTAAGTTCAAAGCTGTTTTGGATTGTCAAATACTTAATGTATTTGCACTGTGACAAAGCTATTTTTTTGTACAAATTGGAGATGTGACGTGATCCTTGATCCACCTAATGTAATGTCCTCCATAAGCACTTTTTTTGTCCAGGTTATTCTCCTGCTTGTATCTTAAGCATATACACTGCTCTCTCTCTCTTGCTACTTGAACTGTTGTCATTTTGTAAAATCTCCTCTAATAGCACTTGTTCTTTTTCAGCTTGACAGGCGGTCTTCCTCTCCTGGAGCCCTTTGCATGCCTCGAATACTGATAGAACAGGATTTACCTGGTGTATACAGGTATATAGAGAAGAGCAAAATCTAACTTCTTGCCACAACCGTTGTTGATATTTAAGGCTACGAAGGTCTCCAGTCCTTGAAGAGGATGCTTCAAAAAGCTACAGCGAGGTAATGTCTCAAGACTTGACCCTTTATTTAGAATCTCTCAGAGGAGATAAGTGCTCATGCTGTTATTCAGTGCAGACATTTTATTATGTTTTATATTTTGGTAACAGAAGGGTATAACTTTCTGTACTGGAGATGCCTAGAATTCTATCTGTAGCTCTTTTGTCCTTGTTATCCAAAAGCATCACAGTGATTTAGGTATCTAAGTCCCAACGAAAGTCAGCGGGACTTCAATAAATAGATTATAAGGACAGAATTTTTTTATTCTTTGCTATTTTTTTATTCTTTGCTATTTTATTATTTGCTGTGGATTTCAGCATGCCATTCTCCACAGCATCTTAATTACTGAGTTTGCAACATTTCTCTAACTTCTTTTTGAGCTATAATAACTGGTTTTGAAAGGTAACAGTCTTGGTAATAGCCAGCTGGGTGCCTGTGCCCCATAAGTGGAAAACCTACTATTTATTTCTTATTCACTCCTCTTACTGCTTCAGTGGAAATCTCCGTCACTCACTTTGGCTGCCATTGTTCCAGTTTAATAGACTATGCTTGTCAAGATTGTATATCAAACACTGCAGACAACCAGCTAAGTCCTTAGTCATTTGTCAAACAATGGCATCTCAGGTGCACTGAGAATAAGTTGGCAAAGTAGGGTGTGCTGCATTCTGAAGTTTTGACTGGAGCCCTCTTTACTCATAATACAAAAAGCGCGTTAAGAGATTGATAGTCTTTTTGAAATTCCTTTGAAAATATATCCCAGACTGGATCTTTTTCACTGCTTGTCTCTTGTGAGCCTCTTCTTAAATAAAAAAAAAAAAAAGCTGTCCTTTTAGATCCACACTGCTATAAAACCAGGAAACTGTCAGAGCCCTGCTGATCCAATTACAACTTTAAAACTTTTAAGCTTTTGATTTACAGTAAGCTCATTCCAGCTAAATAAAAAGGCGTCTTTTTCTTAAACTCTACATTGTTTAACTGTATTTCATATTCTATTTCCCCTCTTTTTCCCTTTATTTGTGGAAAACAAAATGATCATAGAGTCATGGAGTGGTTTGGGTTGAAAAGGACCTTTAAAGATCGTCTGGTTCCGCCCCACTGCTGTGAGCGGGAACATCTTTCACCTAATCAGGCTGCTCAAAGCTCCATCTAGCCTGACTCCCAACATTTCCACTGAGGATCATCCACAACTTCTCTGGGCAACCTTTTGTGGTGTCTCACCATCCCAGCGGAAAAGAACTTCCTTATATCTAATCTAAATCCGCCCTCCCTCAGTTTAAAGCCGTTGCCCCTTGTCTCATCACTGCAGGCACTGGTAACAGCCTCCCCAGCTTTCTCCTAAGCCCTCATTAAACACTGAAAGGCTGAAATAAGGTCTCCCTAAAGCCTTTTCTTCTTGTAGCTGAGCAACTCCAACTCTCTCAGCCTTTCTTCACAGAAGAGCTGTTTCCCTCCTCCCATCATTTTTGTGGCCTCCTCCAGATCTGCTTGAGTAGGTCCATGTCTTTCTTGGGCTGGGGAGGCCCAGGGATGGACACGGTGCTGCAGCAAGTTACTAAGCTGGGGAAAAGAGCTCCAGCAAAGTCTGGAATTCAAAATTCGCTGGTTTTGCTGGTCTGTATTTCTTTTGAACTCTCAACTGCAACGGCAGAGCAGCCTAAGTGTCTAGAAAATGAATCCCTTTCTATAATTTGGGAAGATTAAAGGAGACATTTAACAAATTTACACAGTTATTTTGTAATGATAAAAATGTATTGGATGAGGTATTACCACTAGATATGCTCACTCTTAATTTGCAAGTAAAAAGAAATGTACGTGTCCAAGTAAGGATAGAATTTGCCGATTTATTTATGTTGAGTTATTACCAAATATCATATCATATCATAGAATGACCTGGGCTGGAAGGGACCTCAGAGATCATTTTAATCCAACCTCCCTGTTGTAAATCACCAGGAAAGGTGTGATGTCTTAGTGTATTGTGGGATTTAAAATGATCTGGTTCATATCAAAGTTGTAATTGTGGTAAAATTTCCTTTTCCTTCATAGTACTACACTTGGCATTTACCTGTTAAGAGTAATTATTAATTTGATAGTGTTCCCTATAAATCCTGGAATATGTAAATCTATTTGCTTATCATTTAATAATAATTAAATTTTAAAATGAAACACTGAAGTAACATGTTACCAGAGATTCTCTAGCAAAGATCTCGGTCCATAATGTATGTAAAGCTATGTATTCATAACTAATGAACTTAATCAACTAGGACATTATAGCGTATTTGCCTTCTCTGTTTATAATTAATTTCCAAGGGGATGTCATTTTTAGATGCTGAAATAGTTTTCTGCTTAACATTTTTGATGACTATTTCCAATTTTGGAAGAGAAATTCTATAAGGGCTCTGAAAACAGTTATGCATAAGAATAAATTGTCCTGAAATCAATTTAGCACAAAGCAGATTAAATCAATAGAACTACTCATGTGAATTTCTTTATTCATTTTTGTAACTTTTTACCGGACCAAGGCTATAGGTCACTTGGTGGCACAGGAGTTGCCTTTTTCCCTAAACTCAAACTGAGGCAACTGGCCAATCTGTGAAAATTACTAAGGAGGAAAGATAGTGCCTAGTTAGGAATGCACAGCTTTTGAGCCACAAATTGAAGAGTCTGAAACCCTATTATTAAATGTTATGTAGTTAAAATTTAAAGGTAGGTTTCTTAATCCTCAGTTTTTACTGATATTTGGATTGAATCTCTTTAAATGTTCCTCATTACCTCTCAAATATACTTTTAAAAACTTCTGTATCCTGGTTTAGTGGCCGGCATTTGTCCTGCTCCTTCCGTTATTTGAAAGCTCTGGCTAAATAAATGACTGTTTACCCCTTTCTTTCTGGGGTGTAGTTTTTAGTATTTAGATTCTTAAAATGAATTTAGAGTTTACAAAGTAAAATACCTGTGTTTCTGAGGTATTGGAGGAGCATTCTCATAGATTACGTACCTGCTGTTCAAACGTTTTAAGTGTAGATGACAGGGTGTATTTTTGTTTAAATGCAGTGTTCTTTAAAGGCTAAATTTCTCTTAAATAGTGATATTATTCTTTAAAGAAACATTCAGAGAAATACCATTTACTCTATCTCATTTCTGTGGTTAAATTTACTGAATTAATCCCGTTGGATGACAATGGATACCTTACACATCTAGAGTGCCAAAGCTTTACATGAATGATGATGTTGGGTAAAGGATGTCTGAATTGACAGTTCCCCTGAGCACTAACGAGACCTTCAATGAAAGATGTGTTTGCGCTAATCGGCTTTGTGATTGCAGAGGAGCTTGCTGAATAACCATCCCCAAATCTCAGGAGGAATCCTAAAGCATAGTGAAAATGTTTACATGAGGGATGCGTTGTTTGCATCGATACGCGTCAATGGTTATTTTCCTAAGTTGGACACATCACAGAGGGAACTTATCCAAACCTACTCTTTTGTGGGAGTGACTCATGTTGTCACATTTCAGGCAAAATTCCCGCAAAGCCCAGAGGATTATGTGTAATGACACATTTGGAACTGAAGGCAGAAATGACAAAATTTCTTCACGTTGTAAGAAATTTTGCTGTTTTGACATCGCAAGTCCTTCCAGTGTGTGTAGGTCTAAGAATATACATTACACAGTTGTGTGATAGGTGCAAATCAGTCTGACAGCTCTCTAATCTCCTTAATCTTCAAGAAATGTGACTGTTGAGTAACACTGCAAGTCCATTTCTCTTGAGAGCATCTTCCCAGATCTTCTTTGGCTTACGCAGTAAAAAAATTTTTAAAAAGTCTGTCTCATTTTGATCTCATTGACTTTATTTTTCAGATATAATTCTTCTTATGTTTATTTTAAGATGCAATTTGAAAATGCTTTTGTACTTGTCATCTATTCCAATAGATCTTGTTATGGACATTATTGCTGTTGTTATTGTATCTTAATTATAATTCTAGACAACTCAGCTGCTGTGCATGCCCTGTTGTGTTTTGCGTTGCATCTAAACGTAGTGAGAGTAAGCAGTTTGTAAGGCAATTCAGGTGAAGGGTGGGAGACAGATAAGGCGATAGTCTTCATGGTCCTACTGCTGAACACAGGATGGAAAACGATGAGTCCTGAGACATCCGTGTGCACTGCATCCTATTTAGTCATCTTTTATTGACTTATCCACTCTTTTGACTAGCCTGACAGCCACTTCACTTTGGCATCCCACAAATGTGCCATTGCTGTAAAACTCTTTTCCTCTGAAGACCCTGCCATCTGGAACAGCCTTTCTGAATCTCCCCGCCTTATTGTCTTGCTGTATCTCTTTAAAATCTCAGTGGAAGGCAGCTTTTCTCACTTGTCTGAGTCTCTTAGTACTATATTTCATTTCTTCCATTATAAGCTATTTAATTCAGTGATTGCAATATTCTAATCCGTAAGTCACTTTAGAATACTATTTGGAGGAGAAATGCCTTGTGTTCTAATGCTATGTTATATCGTACACTTACTTTACAGGGAAAAAAATGCTTTAGAAGTTATCAATCACTTTTTTTTTTTTTTTTTTGCTAGTATATCATTTCTGAGTAAGTATTGTCTGCTAGTTAAAAGTGCAAGTAAAATTGATTTTTTAAGGTCTTTTGAAGGTGTCTAGGACAGGAAACTTGGATGACTGGGCCACAGTCATTCGTACTTATCCTAAGTCATATGTGAAGGTAACCCGGTAGTAGTAAATAACTTGTTTTCCAGTATATGGTTTTCTTATCAGGGATAACTGTCCCACATACGACAGAGACAAAACTGAATTATCATGGGCAATTCAGACTTAAGACCAAAAGAGGCCACAACTTGTTGATGAGGAAAGGGACTTCGGTAGTTCTTGACTCCGTGTTATCTGATTCGTTATTGTCTATATGGATATATATGCTACCAGATCTAAGACTGAAAGTTGTAAGGGCTGATATTACTGCCAGTGCTTGATTAGCTTTTAATCAAGGGAAACATTTTGTTCCATTTGCAAGTTCACAAATCTGGCAGAAAGAAGGTTGGTCGTCAAAGACTCAGTTACATGGCAGGAGCACAGCAATAGATCTGGTGCAAGCACCATACACCAATGTGTTGAGAAACAATCAAATGGAGATTGGCACTGGGGGTGTCAAACGAGTGACAGTCTCTTCTATGATTTGTCTCCCAGAAAGCCGAAGGGCAGCACAAAATTATCTTTCCTTAGAGACTCATCCATTAATGGTGTTAATGACTGTCGGTTGTGTCCAATTTCATAGTTATCATCAGGAATGATTGATTGTAGTTGTGCTGCACATGGGTATAGTTAGCAAAATGTCCCTGCACTTTAGTTATCCCTAAAAGATTTTAACTTACTAGCATTATAGGTTGATGGTTAGTACTGTTTTGTTGATGGTGTACACATCACTCTTACACATGACATTTGTTCTCAGTCTACAAGCATGATGGGAATATTGGACTCTGTTGTGAAGGGAAAGCAACTTATAAATCTACATGGGTTGGTTTGCTCCTTTATCTCTGAACCTGCCTTTGTTTATCAGCTTAATCTCCATATATGATGGCTTATCAATTGTGGAAAATGGGCTACTGGCATCCTCAAACTTTTCTAAAGACTTACTGCCACAAAGGCTTCCAGCTCAGGAGAGCATGTGGCTGTAAAGAAAAAGAGTGATACTTAAGCATCTTATGTCTGGCATGTCTTTATGGCAGGTATGACTAGAGACCCACAAGAGTCTGCTGTTCCTCTGGAATGGCAGAAAGGAGAGAAGCGGGAAGGTCCAGCATGTTTACAGCACTGGTAATTTGTGTGTGGATAACCGAGTCACTCCTCAGATTTCTCTCTTGGGAATCCCTACTCATCCCATTATTACCGGTTAAATCTTGGAACCACTGCTTTATCACACTGGACTCAGGTAAGCAATGTAATTACCTATGTATGGATGTAATTACCTACTCTGAGAGAGTTAGACTTGTCCAGCCTGGAAAACAGAAGGCTCCAGAGTGACCTTATAGTGGTCTTCCAGTACCTGAAGGTACCTGAAGGTGGCCTACAAAAAGGCTGGGGAGGACTTTTTACAAAGGCCTTTAGTGATAGGATGAATGGTAATGGGGGGAAGCTGGAAGAGCGTAGGTTTAGACTAGATCTAAGGAAGAAGTTCTTTACCCTGAGGGTGGGGAGGCACTGGCACAGGTTGCCCGAGGAGGTTGTGGATGCTCCATCCCTGGAAATATTCAAGGCCAGGTTGGATGAAGCCTTGAGCAACCTGATGTAGTGGGAGATGGCCCTGCCATGGCAGGGGGGTTGAAACTAGGTGATCTTTGAGGTCCCTTCCAAGCCAAATCATATTTCTATGATTCTATGTAAAGTATCAATTTCTTCCAAGTTCGGAGGGAAACAAATACATAGGCTCTGGTCTGGCCTATTGCACGGTGAGACACACGAGGCACAAAGCTTGGGTTCAGACTCTTTTCCATATCCAAACTTTGAATCCTGAGGTCCAGGGTTAGGAGCCATCATCATAATTCATTATGTTAATGCTATAGATGAAATTCCAATTCAATCTTCTTCATAAGAAAGCTTTTGACATGATATATTAACCATCAGATTAGAAGTAGACTGACTAATTATCGTTTAATGCAATTGAATACCAGGGTTTGTCATTTGATGAGGGTGGCTGGGTGGGGAATATAAATCTGTTAGTACCAATATCATTATGAGCTTCAGATGGAAGGGAGATTAAAATTCCGTGAATGCAATATTTATTCACAGTCATTATTCACAGAGTGTCACACCACAGTGTCATAAAAATGTTAGCACCTACCTTTTAAATCATATGTAGTTTTAGGAAAAAGATTAATATGATCCCAGTCATAGTTTATATAGACCTACATGTTGTTATTCTTTAATAGTACTTCATGGGCAAATATGTCTGCACATCTCTATATTTACCTGAAAGAATTCTGCAGATGGGTAGTAGCTCCTGTCATAACGGTATAAAGAATGACACAGGAATAAACTCCCAGAGTCATTAAGTCTAAATCCTTGCTATCACAGGGAAATTTAGCCTAAGCTCATCAGTCTGCTCTTCTGTCTCTTTTGGATGGTTCTCTGGCCATCCTCTTTTTTTTTTGTGCTGCCTCATCTAGGCTACTTTAACAAGTGATTTCCAGTGTGACCACTAATCTGACACCTTACTGAAGTCCAGATAGATTTGAGTTATCTCATTTTCCTTTTCAAGAAACTAGTTCTTCTAGAGAGGGAAAAAAAAAAAAAAAGAGAGAACCAGTAGGTCACTATCGCTAATCTTGCCTTGGAAACCTAGGTTCCATCAGTTCCTGCTTTTTCATTTCCTTTCTAGGTCTTTATTTCTGCACCTCCCACCTTCCCTTAAGAGTGTTTACAAAAGTAGGTCCATGATTGAACTCATCACTTATTTCTCAATTAAAAATGAAATATTGCTTTCACCGCTCTCTAGTCACTTGAAGAATCATTTGATGTCCTTTAGTTAAAAAAAAAATAATAAAAAATACACAAGACTTGAGAATTTATATGTCATTGACTTCAATACTTTGGGATGATGATTCTCTAACCCTGCTGAGCGATTTATTCACGTGATGAAATATTCTTGTGTTATTTGTTTTCATTTATGTTGTAAAATCATCTCGAATTTGGCAGTTTTCAGTTTCTAGCTTCTAAAATCCAACTTCTTTACTGATGGAGTCCTCTTTTTCATTCTCTCAGGTTTTTGTCTCAGTACCTTTACTGAGGTGGCTGTTCCTCTAATTAAATGAGGAATAGGTGTCCAGTCTGTATCTGAACATTTTAGAATATTCCATAATTATACGGTTCTCCAAAATATTTATGCTCAAACAAATTCAAATAATTCTTACTGATATGCAAAGATGAATATAGGACCTAGTGAATAACTTCTTAAATTATCCGAACAGAAATTATTTTACAATTACTCCTCAAAATAATTTCAAACCACTGCTACCTGCACTATTATTGTATATCTTTGCATTATTTACGCACAACAGTAACCACTGCTTTTTCCATTATATTTTTTTTCTGAACAGCTTTTAAATACTTCTATTTAATAATGATTTTTTCGTGTACTTTTACTGAAGTTTTTATTTTATTCTGAACTTTAAGTCAAACAGTACTTCAGACCCTGCTGTTTCTTCACGTCATCTCCCTGATTTCAGACAATATCAACACACGGTGAAAAATGAAATGTGTTTGGGTTTTGGGGTTTTTTTTTAAGGCAGTTTTATAGAATGATAAATGAAGACACTTTAACAAATGTGCAAAAAGTTCAAGTTTGTAACCTGCTAAATTTTTAACCTAGAAAATACGTACTGCAGAGAGAAGGGAAGGTTTCAGAGTGCAAGGGCTAGTCCTCAGCTTCTGATTAGGTATAAGATTTATTTTTTTTCCCCTTCTTTCCTTCTGACCCCTGATAGCTTCGTCTCTGTTTGAATGAACTCAGGGATGTTAGCAGTTCTGGCATTTTGCTAGTTTGGCAGCTGTCTTCAAATCTTGTGTGCTGTAGGTCACCTATGAGATTCAGACAAACAGTCTGGACTGTTTTCCAAATTATATAATCGAAAAAAAAAAAAAAAAAAAAGACTTAACTAAATATGTTTGCCATAGCTCAACAGAGACACTTCCAGACCGGAGTAACCTTCTCTGTCACTAGAGGACTTACTGAAGTACAGCAGTAAGAATATGAAATATGGTGATGTGTGTTAACAACACAGAAGGATGCACTTTTTGTCCGGTTAAGGCAGAGGAAAAAAAAACTCTGAAAAAGGAGTTTCAGGGCATAAGAACTGAAGCTATGAATTCTGAGATCTCTCTAGTGTGATTCTCTCATCCATTCCTTCACCAACTAAAACTAGTGAGAAAAAATAAAACTTTATTTGCACAGGAAGGAAATGCATGTGACATGTTATAATCGATTTCATTGTTGTTTATTTTGTTGTGATATTTTCTTCTCAAGAACTGGCCTTATCTATCCAGTATCTAAGCACTTTTCTTAGTACAGCAAAATTCCCACTGTCATTGGCAACAGGACTGCCTTTTTCACTGGGCATAATTACATGATTTCTTTTATATTCTGTAATGACAACTCCTCCACAGGCTATTCCATGTAATTAAGTTATTACCATAACATTTTTAATGTGACTACCTTTGCTGCATCCAGTGTTGTCAATCTGGTGGGTTTTTTGAGCTCAAAAGAGAGGGGGGAGAGCAAGTTAAAAGCTATATACATCATAATTTACAGGTGTGTTTACAAATATTTTGAAATAACTATGATTTTTTTAATTAATCCTATTTGTGTGTAAATGCTAGAGCCAAAATGTCCCCTACAAAAGTGTTCTACAAAATAACAGAGTAATTACCATGCCACAGGCATTTGCGAGAGGACATACTAAACTTACAAATTTCGTGGCAAGATCTTGAAAACGCTTTTCAATGATGTCTGTTTTTAGTAACTATCTGTACTTCTGGGCATCCATCTCCAATCTTGTGTACTATAATACCACCCAGTGGATTAAGTCCTGTCAAAACAAAAAGAAAGGCAAAAAAATTGTTATTGTCTAAGCACCCAGCGACTTAGATTTTTATAAGCCTTCCTTGAACAGTGTAATTTCTGGCAATTAGAGTGGTTGCGATCTTTCAGATTATGAAGGGTTTCGTGTTTATTAAGAGGTTGCCTTCTGTGCTGCACGATGGTTGTCAGCGTGGATCCAGCCTGGAATTTCCAAAGACATAATATTCAAGGAGACGGCTTTTTTTCTACCTCTTGCATTTTTTTTTTACTGCGAGGGAAAAAATTAGATCTGTAAGAGCTTCTGATCTTGCTTACGCTCCGTTGGCCACAGATTTCTTCTACGACTTTAATAAGTAGGTAGTGACATATTTTATGGCAATGCAGACCAGATCACCCCAAATCAGTATTCTCCCTCTTTAATGAAACTCAGTGGAAGTTCTGGGAAGCAAGCCAGGTGCGTGAGGGGATTTCACAAACTGGGCTGGGGGGGGGAGGGCAAGGATGTAACGAGAAGGAAAGAGATGGACGGTTCCATGATGTAATCTCTTCTCGTATTATTTTTGACATAGTGGAAAAATCAGATATATGAGCTCAAGGTGCCCTCAGGCATCTTGACTTGCCAGTGGTACTTACCCAGCACATCGCTGACCTTGGCGTTGTTACAGAATCCCATTTGTTCAGAGCTGAACTGCTCTTGAAGGGTTCATCCAAACTCCAAGACACAAAGGCACCTGGGTGCCTTACTCTTCCTGACTTCCAAAGTTGATTGAAGTTGACAGCGCTCCGCAGAATATTTTGTTTTCCACAATCTAACATTTTACTATGAAAACCCAGCAGGTACAGAAATCTCACATCGGTTCTAAAACTTGCTGTCTTACGTTATCTGACTTGTCTAAGGTGGACTTTGGCAAGCAAAGAATTGATTGCAAGGCTCCCAGGTTTAAGTTGGCTCCTTGTCCAGCAACTATTTGCGCTGATGTCTCCTTGCAAAGTTTGCCAAGTTATTCGAATTTGACAAATTTCTGAACTTCTGAGAAGGACATCGCTTAGGACTCTGTCAAAAACAAAGTTACAATAATCTCCCATCTCTGACAGCATATTGAAGTTATCTCTGTAAGAAGACTTCACATTGTTTAGTGAGAGGATGGGGAAAGTAATGTGACTCCTGCTGTGTATTAAGTGGTTTAGAAATGACAACTGTGTACGCGTAGATATTTCACTGCAACTCAACTTAATGCCCGTAATTTTTGTTCATTTTAAAATATCTTAATTTGTGCTTTTACAATCAGGTGGGATTCTATAATACATTAAAAAATTTATTTAGGAAAGTAGGTTTGATATTTTTCAAAGCATGTTTTGTGTTTATATCTAAAATGTTTTGAAACCCTGATACGTCACCTGATCACACTGTTGACATTTCATCATTATAGCAGTTGCAATGATGTCTCTTTAGATGAGATTTAAAAAGCACATAATGATAGTAATTTCTCTCTCATGCCGTTAAAAGCAGGGCTTTATCATTTTGGATTTAAGTAGATCTAAAACAAGTCAACATCCTAAAAAACAGTCTAAAATTGTCCTTCCAGATTAAGTTCCCAAGATTTTTTCCTTATGGTAAATTATAATTCTTATGTTCTTGTTACTAAAGTATTATTAATTTTTGAAGGCTGGTTCTGATGTGAAAATACTAGAGATATGTAACATCTAGGACATTGATGTAAAATATTAGATACTAAAATATTTCAGATTAGAAAGTTAGTGGCAAAATATTTCCTGGTGTTTGTGTAAAACTGTATGTGAACATTAATTACTCTCTACCTCAGTTCAGACCTCAGTCGAGCCAAAATATGTTCTGAATACAGAGCAAAAGAAGCAGGAGAACAACGGGATGCACAGTAGTCACCCCTTGAGGAGTTCTTTTGGGCTTGCTGTGTGCATGGATCACACCGTCGTCGCTGTTGGTGTCCTGCAGGGTGAGCACCGTGAGATCTGCTGTGAAGCTCATGGTTGTAAAATCCTACCAAACCTCTGCCCTTTGCCATGAACATCTTTGTCGTTCTTCATATCTGGCTTTTTCAGGGTTTATGCAGGATTACCCCTCTACCTCCCAGTGTGTCTGAGTGTTCTGTCTCCCAGATCTGCAAATACTATTTTTTTTTATTTCTTTTTTTTTTTTTTTTTTGGCTCTCTATTTTCTTTAGTCACAAAGTCAGCCAAAGCACTAGATAATGTTAAAGATCTCATTAGCATTCAAGAGCCTGTCTCAGCACTCACCTAGGGATCCAATTCCAGGTCAGGAGTCACTGACAATACATTTTCTACAGTCTCCTTTCTTTCTGCTCCTTTTGTTTCAATTGGCAGCTTCAAACTTCTCACATTTCTCTTCTTTGAATAATATTCCCAGCATCTCAAACTGTTGCCATGCATAATGTCATTTTCCACGTTTCTTTTTTTTAGTATGAAAAAGTATTTCTTGGGTCATAGTAGACCTTCTAGCTAAGGAGCGAGTAAACTGCTTTTTTTTGGGGGAAGAAAAGGCGTCAAGTTGAACCAGCTGAAATCAAAGAAAAGAATGAGCTATATCAAGGTAGGGTAGGGAAAATATATGTAGCCTTTGCAATAAAGGAACAAAACAGCTCATGGAAGGTTGAGATGCTTTTGCTTAATCATCCACACTACTGGAGATTTCCAGGGAATGCGCTGCAGTATTTGCCTTTTTACAATGGACCTTTGCAGAAAAATATGTATCTCTCCTTCTGCCTAGGCTAGCACCCTAAGATGTAGGGTTAGGCTTTTAAAAATTAAATCTCTTCTTGAGCAGCTGTCCATGGATTTTCTCTTGAGTATCTGACCTTAGTTTTTGAAATTCCCTCAAATCATCTCCTCCTTGCTGTCCACTTAGATGACAGACCTGGAAGTGTGGCACGGTGAGCAGTGAGGTGCCAACCTACCGGGCATGGGAACGTGCTGGATCCTCTCTGGAGGCTTAGTCTTGGATCAGAAGAACCTGGTCAGGGAATAACTCAATCTGTGAGTCTGCCAGATTCTTCCCAGCTACTGAACTGCATCTTAAAGACCACTGTGGACACAGATAAGTGTCTTCAGTTCTCTTCTTCTTGACCAGAGCTACCTCCTCCCCACCTGAGCCTTTCCTTGGTTTCTCATCTTCATTGTGTGACAAGGCAGTTTCATGCTCTTTGGAATGGAAGCGAAGATCCCAGTTCGTCCTTTGACAGTGGAGATGGATAATGGGCACTTCGAGGCATTTCTTTCAATGCAAAAACAGCTGAGCTAACTGTTCCCATAAAAGTCCGTTTGATTGCTGCAGGCATTATGTTCGTTCTGACAATGATAAAATGATTGCTTTAGTGTCTGGCTGCGTAACCCACTTACGGAACGTGCACCGGTGTTATGAGAATGTTTCAATTGTGAAAATCATTGAGATGTAAATGTCATGATTATAATTTATCTTCATTAAAAATTCCATCCGAGGAGGGAAAATTAATACGGGTGCTGTATGGAGTACCAGCCACTAAAAAGTAATATGTTATACCGAAAATAGGGACTTAGGAGTGTAACTACATTAGAAAATAACTCAGAAGCACATTCTAGTGATGTGACAGGTGGTTATCTCAAGGGCATTGCCAGAAATATTTTATTGGCTCTCCATTCTAATCTGGAGTGGTGTAACATTTCATCCTTCTCTAATAGCAATCTCAACACCTCTTTCGCCCTCCCCACCCTGCCAGTACAGACAACCAGCCAAACAGAAAGGGTTGTCATTATTGTGTTTTAATGCTCAAAAATGATTGTAACAGCTAAAACTGCCATCATCTTCGAGCACAAAAGCCAGCTCTGAATTTTATTAATGTCACTGGAAAGACCGCTATTAAATCAATTGATTATTGACTCATGTTATTTCTCCTGTAGTCATTCATGGTTCTTTTATATTTTATATTTTCGTTATTTTATTTAGTTATTTATTGGCTGGCTAAATATTTATTGGATTTTTTTTTTCTTTTGGCATAGATGACAATCGATTACTTTCTTGTATATACAGGTGTTTTTTTCCTTTATTGGTTATGTTGTTGTGTGGTGTGCAGTTTTTTGAGTTGTTTTTTTTTAATCTAGTCAAAAATTTTGATTTGTTTTCTTTTTCCTTCAATTCCTGTTTTTAATAAGTTTAATTATATTTGGCTGGTTTAAAATCAAATATTTTAACTTGAAAACAGTGGGTAGCCACTGAATATTCATACATATACGTGGATTAGGTATAATGTGTTTTATTGCTCTGAATTTGTGAGGGGTTTTTTTTCTGTAATTTTATCTTTTACTAGCATGTAAGTGCCTTCGCTGTGGTTCTATGGATGAAAATTTTCATCTTGGTGAATTTATTTTAAAAGATAGTGAAATAGTCACCGTTCATGTTACACGTACTATAGTTGCCAAATCCCTGTGTAAATGCATAATAACTACTTAATTTGTGTTACTGTTTTAAGTTTTAAGGAATTCTAATGATTTTCCCAGGATGAACTTCCTCTTTCTGCCTGTCTTGCTATAGATTGTATAACGACTGCAGTACCACTGCCAGTGCAGTCTGCTCGTGTTGCCACAGCGGATACTAAAGCTTTGCGATGCGCTATAAGACATTTTCTAATTTGAGAAGTTGGCATTAATTGCCAAATTGTAGATATTAAAGACAGATAGAATAGAAATAGGTATATTTCTATAAAGGTATACTTTCTCCTGAGCCGAACTGTATTCCAGTTCATCGGATACCCCCTATGTTTATTTTTTTTTCTGTCAGATATATTTTTCTCCTCTCACATTGGATCTCTAAAGGGAAACACAGAGGTGAAAGATGTGTTGGAACAGGAGAGGGAGCTCTCTGCCTGGCTATGAGGGAGTGAAGGGCGTGTGAGGGCATCCCTTCCCTGGCTGGGAGTGGGAAAGGAGCTCCCCTCTGGCTTTAACAGCGGAAGAATGAGGGATTATTTTTTTTTTTACCTGCCATTCTCTGCTTTAACCATCGTTATCTGTTCTGCTGAAGAGAGTGAGTGACTTGGAAAATGAAATAAAAAAAGTTAGATAAAGGGTAATGGAGCATCTAGGGGTCAAATTTGCTCTCCATCCGACATAAAAATGGAAATGTTCCCAAACATGAACGATGGGGGCAACATATATTTTGAATGAGTGCTATGAAGAGCCTTGATCTTTCAAGTTTTAATTAACAGAACATTTTCATCTTTCTGCTGTAGTGATGAGGGTCTTCAAATTTAAGCGGTCATGTTACAGCTGTTGCCTTCTCTTTCTTACAAACCTATCCTTCCAGACATAGGTAAATGAACTTTTTTTACAGGCAGGTGAACAAAATTTGTGGCTGCTGGCATAAGTTTGCAGTACTTCTCCAAAAAGATTGTGCAGGTTTTGAAGGTTCCCGTAAAAATAGGAAATACACCAAACAAACACAATAAATTGTTTCCGCCACATTTCAAGTTGAGATATTTGTTCACAGTTAAATTTTTGTTACTTTTTTTTGTATTGCCTTTTAGAAACAGGACTGGTATTTTGTGATCTCATAGGATCTGTCACCTTGCGTGCAGGGAAGAAAAAACCCAACAACTAGATGTAAACTACTACCAGCTTCTCTGTGGGTTTCATGAGTTGGTTTATATGTTTTCCTGGCAGAGTCTACACTACAAATCCATAATACTGCTGCCATATAGCCTAGATTTGTGCTGGCTGGGCCATGTGAACATCTGGGCAGCTCGTGTGGTCACCTTCTCTTCCCACCGTTGGCAATAAGGCTTGAGCTGTAAGGATCCCTGAGAATCCTGAACGGTTAGTGCTGAGGAACCACTACTTTCCACTCTGGTGGTGCTTATGCAATAGGTTGCAGAACCATACAAAGAGTATGAAAAGTTGGATAGCGTTGGGAACCTAGAGCAAGTATTCATGACATAGCCTTCAGAAATGTGAATGTTTTCGACAAAATGCTCAAACGCGAACATTCTGTATCAAATCTTGTGAATGGAACATGTACTGGAGATTTCGTCCCAGGGGCAGGTGAGGTGATGATAATCCGTCTATGGTGGGAAAGGTTTCAGAAACATTGCCATGCTTTGGATGTGCACAAGCTTTTGTTCTTCATTTCCGCTCTAGTTTGTGGCTCACATTTATATCTAAGAATTGTGTGAAAGGTAGCTGTCAAGAAAACAGAGATGAGAACCTAAATGAAAGCTGCTGTTTCAGAAAATAGGAAAGTCAATACAAAATGTTTTGGAGGGACTCCTAATGATTTGCTTGATCTTTACAAAAGGAGTCCCTAGGGATCCACTTGTACATAGTCAAAAATACAACATTATTTTTAAGAATGATATTCCATTTGTTGATGTGTTTTACCAAGGAAAGAAGAGTTTTCTTAAATTCATGTGTAAGAGAAGCATGCCAGAGTACCATTTTCAACTTGGTACAAATGCACTATAAATAGTATTAAAGCTTTAACAGAATATGGCAGCAAGTAATAACATCTGTGCCTCTCAGCCTTGTTCTTTCACACCACACTTTAGGCACATTTTCTTTTCAAAACTGTGTCAAAAGCACGTAATAGTCTGTTTCAAAGGAAAAACGTTCAATAATATGAAATGTCATTAGCAGTGACACCCAAATCGAGGGACTGACTGACAGGTTACTGGCTGTCCTTGAAAAACCTTACACACAAAGTGCAAGAGCAAAAGATGGGACTGATTAAGGTTCAACAGCCAAACAAAACTGGCCGGTTTAGTCCACTTGGTTGAGCGTGGTGCTGAAACACCAAGGGTCGCAGGTTCGATTCCCGTTCAGTCCTCATATGTTGCCTGATCTAGTTGAGAGGCGTCCCTGCCCATGACAGGGAGGTTGGATTAAATGATCTCTAAGGTCCCTTCCAGCCTAGGCCATTCTAGAATTCTATGATAAAATGGTACAAACACAGGAATTAAAACTTATTGGAAATTTAATGTGATGTTCCAGATGCCTGGTATGTTTTGGATTCACTCTGTGGGCTCTGATTTTTGCAAGAAAGTTTTAAAGATGTGTAGGGGGCACACACACAGCTGGTGAAATACGGTGTTTTGTTGGTGATGAACGTACCCTGTGCTCGTCATAATTGAATTATATTAAGAGTTGGGTGAGGTATTACTTGTTCTTCTCAAGTGAGACATAAACTAAAATTTATTCAGACAGCTTTTTATAATTATTATTATCATGAACACGTTAATTTTCCACTAATGTATAATGTAAAATAGAAAGAAAACCCAAATCAGGACTTTGATGCACATGTAGAAAACTGCGTTTTTGAAGTGATTACTACAAAGTGAATGTTGCATAGTCTTTTATTTTTATTTTTTTTCTCTGTGAAGTGTGATACTTGCTTGTGCTGCTTGTTATAACAACTTGATATGAGATCACATTAATCTGCAACAGAAATTTCAGTTTGCCTTGAATTAAGGCATAATCACTCTTTAAAGGGAATGATCCAAATCGAACCCTTGCAAAAACATGCTTAGTTCCTCAGGAGAGTAGTAAAATCTAACCCTATTTTTCTGGCTGCATTTTGTCTACTTTCCATTAAACACCTGTCTTTTGTACTCAGTCATTTGTTTCTTGGTCATCATATTCTCCAAGAACAAAAATGAATTGCTAAGAAAGTTCTAAATGTGCTCTGTGAAAGTTTAACCACTAAAAATACAGCCTCTAATTTTTTATCTTATTTTTTGGTCATAAAATGAGTGATTGTCCTTGAAAAAGGAAAAATGGAGATTTTAGAAATGGTGGACAGTTTAGGGAAGTGAATTATTTTGGAACACATTTCCTGAAAAAAACTTGTTGCAGAATAAATCATGTATTGTCCTTCAAAAATGAAGCTTTTTGTAATGATTAGGTTATAGCTGTTGCTGTCATTAAAAACCAAACTTTTAAGAATGGTTTTGCACTATACTTGAAAAATTATATTTTAATCAGTTTTGAGGTCTTAATCTCATTTTTGGATCACTGGAGGGATTAAAAAGAATTCCATTATTAAATGATTTAGTAATATTTTGTACTGTGGATCATTGTGGATATATAATTTATTTCATGTAGGTATCTTGTAATAATTTAAAGATTTCCATGATGCTCTTGTATATTATAATAACCCAAAAGAACAGAAAACAGGCTACATGTGTAAAGGACCCATAAGCTTTTCCCTGTATACCGTGGCAGGACATAATGCATATAGAAATTATTTTTAATATCTTAGGAAACTAAGTTCATTTACATGTAGATTTCTTTGGACAAGCATATTTTAAATTATCATATTGCTAACCACTATAACAATTGCTATAACATTGATTTTTTTAAGAGCTTTCTGCTGATTTAGAACCACTTGGAATTTTGTATTAGTATAAAGGACATCATAATGTTGAACTGCTAGTCTTGATTAATGCTGAGAGGTATTTGCACAGTAAATATCAGAATTGTGTGCGGGTTAGAGGCAGATGAAGTATTAGGAGAAAGCAAAGTTGGTGTCTTCCTCAAAAAACCAAAGCAGAGGAGCTGGGATTTGCAGACCCATCAGTTCGATTTCGCTTCTCAGATGTATCTGCAAGACATCACGTGGTAAGAGCCAACACATCTTTTAAAAATAATGATCCGTACTGGAGTGATAAGATTTCTTTATATAAGACAGAAGGCTTTGACAGTGGAGTGCAATCTTTGCTGCATAGATACAGTTAATAATTGTTTTGACACAGTTAATATTTACATATTTTTAAAAGCGCTAAAGAAACATTGATTAGGAAACCACACTAGAGTTGTATAAACGAATGAGTGTCCAGGCTGATCTTAACCAACCATAAAAAACATCATTCAGCAAGGCAGGAGATCCTGAGCAGAATTAACTACCTGTGCAAATACAGTGTGGAAAACACCTGCTAGACATCTATTCTATAGAATAGACCTTGAAATATAGACCTATGCTGGGCCATGTAAACTAAATATTAGACCTGTGTGTCAAAATATGCAAGAAGAGGCAAATGTAGTATTCTCAGGATGCATGTGAAGAAGCTGCACATAAGCATAAATAGACGTTTGATAAAACTTCTTGTTCTGTTTAACACACCGGTTTGTGTCCAGTTTTGAGCACTTCACTTAAAGAAAGACGAAGGTGTGGTGTAGAGAAGCACTTCAAAACACCCTGAAGACTACCAAATTCTAGAAAAGGTTTTCCATGTTATGTGTTTCAAATAAAAGGCTGAAGGGAGGCGTGGTAATACTTAAGCGTGTAACATAGTGACACGGAAAAGAAGAGAATAAACCACCCTGTGTTTAGGTGAGCAGGATGTAATGGGCTTGCGTTGCAGCCAGGGATATCTGGATTTAACTGGGAGAAAAAGGACAATAAGACAATGCAACAGATTGCTCAGGGTGCCTGTAGAGTCCCCACCACTGGAGGTCAGACGGTGGTGGAAGGCCAGACAACTGTCCATCATGACAGATGAAGTTACAGGGGCCTGGACCAGATGACCTCTGAGTGCCTTCTCTCCTTGTGTTCTGATTAGATGTAAAATGTGAGTAGGACCTTAAAATAAATGAAAAAAGAACGCTTATTAACATGACAGTGGTTGTTAGCATTAGCTAGACTTAATCAGGGCTACTGTCCCTTCCTGCAGAATAATAATGAAACGATACAAGCCGTGCCTGCAGCACTGACTTCTGTTTACAAAGAAGAGAAAGATGATCGTGTCATCTACAAAGAGTGTGATTCTGTAACGAAAATTAACTGTTTAATGAAGACTAGACATCAAACTGACATTTAATTTTAAATTAAAAATAACACCTCCAAAACATAACATAATATGCTTTCAGGTAATAAATAGGAAGAGTGAAGTTTGAACACTGAGATTTTCGACTCGAAGGGTGATTGAGCGGAGCAGGAGCTGACAGTAATGGGGAGAGGATGAATCACATCATACGTCTGTCTTGCAGAGCAACAAGGCAGCAACTGCTTGAAACTCCCATCAGGACTCCCCCAACTTTGACCCCGTGCTGCCATAAGTAGAATAAGTTTAATTTTTTTCCAAGATGGAAGCACCAACACTGGGTTACCAACATAGGGGACCAGCCACACCCTTATTTATCTATCTGTCTGTCTGTCTGTCTGTCTGTCTGTCTGTCTGTCTGTCTGTCTGTCTATTTAATTTTAACTTATTTCCTTTTTTTTTTTTAAAAAAAAAGAAGGATAGTATAGTTCTTAAAAAGGAGCTTACTTTACTGGTAACTGTTTCTTTAAGGCTGTGCAATGCAAATGAGCTCAAGCAGATTTGAGAGTCTGTCTGTTGTCTAGATTAGCATCTTGATTTTTCATAGATTTTTAAAACACAAAGGATTTGGCAGACACCATCCCTACCAGGGAGAATAGGATAAATTTTTGGAGTGAGCCCATTGTCTGGGTATCATTCTTATTGTTGCGGACTTGACATATTAGTGTATGAGAACTTAGGAATTTTAAAATAGCAGAGAACTTCTGGCCTTTATTCAAAGAGCAAATCCACTCAAAGTAAAACAACATCCTACAGACAATTGTGATAGAGCAGTCTTTCAACATCTTTGAACAATACCTTTTTTTTTATTAAAAAAAAAGCTTCCTTTAATTTTTATCTATGAATACTCAGGATTTCTTAAAGAAAGCCTGTTTGCTTTCCTTCTTCATAGGCAGAACTGAGCATATTTTTTTTATGTTGTGACTTTTTTATTATTACATAAAAGATCCTGTATTGGATTCATCAAGTGACATTTTAAAAGTATGAAATCCATCCCTGAGAAAACATTTGGATTTAACAAAAAAATAAACTTTCTGTTAAATATCAAATTGCATAACAGAAATAAAATCCTCCTTAAAATTGTTAATAAGAAAACAATACGTTCTGTTATCTTTACTATAATAATGTAATGACACCTTTTTCTTACATTGGAAATTATTGTTCTTATCCATACTAGAATTTCTTAGAAATCTAAGGTGTTTTTATTGTTTTTTTAGTCTGCTCATAGTGCTACACAAATACAGCCAAATGCATTTGGATATTAGGTGGACTTAGTCTTCTCTGTCTCCGACATTTTCCTGTACCCACAATATAATGAAGCTCAAAATATTCTAAAGGTGACATGAAACTGAGACTCAATTTTCCACTCTGTATCTCAGTTTTGTCAGCTGGAGTTCTTTGCAAAGCATGCTGAGTCCAATATGGAAAAACGCTATAGAAAAAGCTCATTTTTATCTCATTCATCTTTTAAAACTAGCTTATAACTGTAGGGTTTTATTACAGTACGTCATGGTTTTATTATGTTTTTTTCCTCGGTAAGTATGTTCTGTCCATATATACTAAATAGTAATATGTTCTCTTGGACTTTTCCGTATTTTAGAAATTTTTAAGCTTACCCTAGAAACCAGCAACAATGAACTATAAGTTCCTTAAAGTGTATTTCTCTCAAACTTGTGTACTGGATAGTATGTATTACTTTTGCTTGTCAGGTAGAAGCAAAGACTAAGGATAATTGTGACTCAGCACATTCTTTTTGCATTGGGAAAAGGAGAACGGAAGGGTTCCACTATGCTAAAAGAAGAAGAAAATTTATATTTTTTCCTTTTGTACTTTATATATCGAGGTTAAATGTCTTTCCTTTTTAAAAAATAGTTTCTCTGAAAAAAGTCGTCTCGCTAGTCCCACACTGTTGCATTCTCATGTCAGAAGTGTCAAAAAATATGTCCCTGAATCTGCGTAGTGTGAGACACTGGGACTTTAAAATATCCTCACACAGATTGGTATAAAGGGACCTTAACACAGCTGAAGGTAGGGCTTTGATCTCACTAAATTCATACTTCCCGAGTTGTTCCTTACATAATTCAAAAGAATTGACAGTGCAGGAGAAAAGAGAAACCCACGTTTATTTTATGAAAGTCGGAATTTCGCTGCAAAGAGATGAAGTGCTTCACATTGTGCAAAAGCATGAAAAGGTAAATGTTTCAATGAGGCATTAGAGGAGAAGCTTCCCTGAGCCTGTATAATCCAGAATGTCCTTAGGGAGAGGTGAGAGGGAAAGGTATATCAGAAATGATAGAAAGAGAATCATGACGTCCTGACGTTTTAGACCAAAATGTTAAGGAGAATCTGAGAGGGATTCTTGAGGTGATTCACAGTTTAAAAGCCCAATGCTGCACAAAACACAGAAAAAAAATAATTAAATTTAAAAAAAAAGATCCTGTTGCATCATATGGCAGGATAATATGGTGGGTAATTACTCCCCACTCTGTCATCTAGTTCATAAGAGAACGGAGTGAAACTCCGCAGTATCTAATAATCGGAAATAAACAGCACTAATGGTATTTGCACAGTAAAAATTACCCAGTCCCCAAAAGAACAACGAAAGAATCCAGGCAAGTTATCATGTCAGGAAAGTTATTATTGCTGCCAAAGTGACAATAAGTAAATAAAATTAAATTAAAACTGAAAAAAAAACATTGCTGCTTTGAAACTGGGATAATTCTGTGACATATTGTAATGAAAAAGACAAGTAACACACTTTGATGCCAATTGATGGAAATGCCCCAAAACCCTCAAATTCCCTTTCAGTACTTGCTGGCATCACTGGTAGGCAAGTTTTGCACAGAAATCTTCTGACTTTAGTGGCTGCTTCCTTATGGAAGAAAGAAAAATTCTTTTTCTTGTTTCTGCCATTAATGAGGTGTGTGATTTTTGTGAATTCATGTCATTTTCCTCCCATATATTTCAAGACACCTTTTTGAGTGTTAAATCAAGCACAGGCTGCTTCTTCCTGCAAAATTTTGCTTCTTCTGCAAAATACTCAGGTAAATAATAGGTTTGTGTTATATCATAATAATAATCACTTACAGGCTCTTCTCATAAGCTTAAATCCTAAATAAGCACTACAGGATTTGGTGTAATTACCCAATACTGTCTCCTCTGCAGTCACCAAAATCTTTTTCTCTGACTTTAATTGGAATGAAGCTCAAGTTGTAAGTCTTTATGGAATGCGTGGATTTCCCTATGTAGATACAATGTATCTGATTTTACGTTTATATTCAACCCGTAACTCAATAGATTTCTTTTCTACTAAAAATATGCTTTGATTTATAGATTAAAATTTCAGGAAAAAAGATAATTCCATCCTGTACAATCTCTAAAGTAAAATCTAGTTTAGTAATTTCCAATAAATGAAATGTTGAAGAGAAATCACACTGATTTCACACCTAACTTACACAGTGGCTCATTTTTTTTTTTTATTATATTAGTCTCAGATAATCTTCATGTGTAGTTCTGATAGAGTGACGACATCGTTGAATTCAGGTGCATTTGCAGAAACACATCTAATTTTTATCTATTGTTAAATTGAATTTTATTCAGTGCTTGATGCATTCCCTTTTGACTGGTATCTGAATGACCGTATTTCACAAAAAGTATGTTGTGTTCTTTCCTTCAGAGCAAGTCCAAGGAGCGGTTGGCAGTAGCATACCAGTATATCTCCAAAAGTAGTTCGGATTGAGTTTGGAGGTAGGTAATAAATTTTATTTCTTTCAACAACATTGGATTTAGTTTCTAAGTCTTTGAATATAGATCAAAATAAGGTGGTTTAAAATCAATATAAATCAACACATGGTCTGAAATATTAATATACTACCTATGTCTCTGGTAGAAATTCTATCAGAAATACCCTTAGATATCAAAAGAAAAAAATCTATTCTTCAGTATATTTCTGGGTGAAATACATAAACTTGATGCAAGGTAGAAGTTCCTCTATTAATCAGTATCATACGGGTTATTACGAAGGCAAAATAAAAGTTTGGTGTTGGGGTTGTGCATGCTCACAGTGGACTGTTTTTAGGAAAATAGTCATATTTAGTTGCTGTGAGTTTCAACAGATGTGTCTCTTATTATCTTATGACGTAATGGGGAAAGAATTCATTTGAAGCATAGGAGAGCCGTACTGTTCATCCAATGTATTGGCCAGTTCAATTTTAAGGAAAATGCTTGTTGGGGTCATAAGGAAAATATGTTTACTTTCAACAGCACTTAATATCTTGGCCACACTGTATTTGTATTTGGTGGATTACGGAAGTAAGACAGTGACAAAACTGAGAACAAACCAAACCAAAAACAGGGGAGGAGGAAAAAGTAGAGTTAAATTAGATAGTAACATATAGAAGGCTTTTCCGAGCCATATTCCAAGATTCAGTAGTTGTCTTTCCAAAAAGCATTCGGGAGAAAACCCTTCCATGCAAATATTCATATGAACTCTTGCACACTCTGTTATTTGAGTAGAGTATTTCTGTTGTTTGAGCTGTTTTTATGATTTTTGTCAGATATTATTTTTTTTTTCCTGTGTATTCAAGAGCCTTAGGTGGGTGCTAACATTCTCAGAGTGGTAGAAACATCAAAAAAAATGTTCTTTTTTTCTCTGTTTCCAGTTCACATTATTTGTGCCTCTTTCTGGTTTTGAACTCACTTTGGTAAAAAGTTTTATTTAGTATTTTTTCTTTTATCAAGAATGAATTTTGAAATTCATACTTTTTCTCCTTGAAGTCTTTGATTACAGCCTCATATTTGTCCACTCGTAAAATGTCCAAGAGACACTGCTTTCAACACCTGCAGGAATACTTTCAGCTATGGAAATCTAGCGCAAAAAAAAAATACACTGTGTTTATTCTGGGCGTGCAGGTTTTTTAGAAATGTTTTATTTTGGAGAGCTGTCCTGTGCCCAGGGAAAAGGCATTGGAAATCCCATTACTCTGAAGTCATAGGTTACATATGGCTGGACAGATAACTTCTCCTTGAGGTACGTTGTCTACTAACAAGTGTCCAGGATTATTTATTCCTGGTTCTCTAACAGACTTGGCAGCTGGACTTGTGCACAGAGCTGAGCTTCATTGCAGTTGTTTCTCCAGCTATACCTACAATATGGGGTTGCAGGGGAGGTTAATTCACTAATAGTTACGTAGCACTTACAAACAATTTTATAGAAGTGACTATAAAAATGCTTATGAAGATGAGACTATAAAAATGTGAAATTGTATTCCTGCTACTTATAATTTTTTTGGCAGAATGGCATGCAATTTTTTTTTTGGTATTGACTCCACTCTTTTATGCAAAGCCTTCATTTAGAATCAGATAAATTTAATCTAGTTTTGGTCATCCAAAATTTCGGTGTGTAGTCTAGGCTGGCAATTGGCATCCATGATAGAGCTGGAGAAGGGAAGGCAGACTGAGTTGCCATTGGCTAATTCAGCAAATCTAAGAAGAGAAACCAGCTTGATGTTTAATTTTTAGATTCTGAACGCATCTTGAGACGAATCTCATCTTTCTAGTAGAAATGTGTGGCCTCAACTGTGGGGAGCAACCAGCTTTAGAGTCTGCCTTCACATACAGGCTTGGAGCTGGTTGAAATCTAGTCTAACACTGTCTACAGGTGGTACAACACCAAAAGCCTCTTTTGATAGAAAGGCGTCATTCGTTTTATAAGATTGTACTCTATTTCTGCAGACTTAAAATGAAGTTTTACATAAAATTCTGCGTAGCTGCTTGCCAGCAAGACAGTCTAGAAATTGTGGAGCAGCAGCACTTGGTTTGGGTTGTGCTAACAAAGCCAGCTGGCACAGGAGACCCAGGCAGGCCCAGTTATGGGATGGCTGGTAACCATCACAGCCTCCTGGCTCTGACACCCTTCTGGAGCGTCCGTGTTTGCTGCCTGGTTTTGGAACGAAACTGCTTTATCCAACAGTTTGGCACTTAGACACTTCCAGGAGGATTTTCTCCTATTTTGTTTATTTAGTTTTGAGACGATACGGATTCCCAGGAGATGGATACTGAAAGTATGTCTTATTTTGTGCCACTTCATTTATAGAAAATAAAAACGTGTGGCTGTCTATCCTTTTAAAAGCAGTTGCCCCGCATGAAAATACAGTTGAAGCTTGCCTGTGCAGAAATGAAAGGATGCATTTTCCTCCATAAAACCTGAGGAAATTTCACTACAAGGCTGAGTGTGCTAACAATATTAAACCTCTTACCTGTCACATTCATCATTGAAATACGTTGTAGTGCAGCCTTTTGCATGAGCACTAACTAAAAGTCGGTTTCCAAATCTGAGTCAAGGGAGACAGAGGGATGAATTCTATCCCATGGCTGAACTGACAAGTATTTTGTAATAGTTTGCACTGTTCTGAATGGCAATATTGAAGAATTTGACAAATTACATTTTCAGATAGTTCCAAGAAAATTTTGCTCCTGTTCATTCACAAATATCTCTATCGCAGAACTTAAGATTCATCATTGAGTAGCATATAAAAGGTGAATATGAGTTACAATCATACTGAAAGAAAAGCAGACTTTTTTTTTTGTATCTGACATTATAAAGTTGACTGGGTACCTATCTGGCGAAGAAAGGACATAATCCTATATTTGGTACAGTAGGTTCCTAAGATTAATTCTCTCAAGTGTAGGATAGAACTGCTTTAAACTGAAGAACTGTTCTAAAAGCGATTCTAAGGCATAATAAACAATGATTTACTTCCTGAAGAATTTAGGTTTTTAGTATGATAATGATCTAGCTGTAATGAACTGTGTCTTCTTGTTATGAAAAAGAACCAACCTCAGTTGTTGCACAGACCTCCTGTGTATCTTGTCTGACAGCATGATTCCTTTTTTTCCCAGATGCATGAATTTGCTTGTAGGGAAATGACAAAGCGTATCTCCAGCCTTATTGCCTTAATGTGATAAACATGTTTTCCTTTATGCACAGTAGACATAAACACATTTCTGCTCTTAGTCTGTTCTAAAAGAAATTCGTACTTTATAGTAGTCCTGTATCCTTTGGAAGTCAATAAGCGTTTTCCCTAAAAAAGTGAATTACGCAACTATTTCGCTTCATTCTGCGCCTCTTCTAGGTGAGCACAGTCTGCATGGGGTCTAAGTCACGTTCCCAGATGCCTTCATGATTGATAATCATAGGGATTTCCATAGGTCAAATTGTTTTGGAGAAAGAGTATGTGTCTGATAAATGCAATTTTTTTGTAATGACCGTAAACATAAAGGAAAAAAAAAATTAAAAATGAGACATATTTCTTTTTATATCCCTGAAACTCTGACACAGAATTAGATATTAACACTGAGTTCTGCTAACTCTTTTATGAATGTACTGTATTAGTAGTTATAACATGGTATTTTTAAGTTCTGTTTCTTACCTCATTAAAACATTTTTGTCGTAATGTGTTTATGAATGTGCCTGTATCTAGTAACGAAAAAAAGCAATTTACTATTCATTTTCAACCATAGAACCTCAGTCAGTCAAACAACTGATTCATTGCTTTTCAGTATTACCAGAAAAGATATTGTCAGTAGCAGCCAACTCATAGAAATAACTATGGTACCAAGGCATCTTACCACAGCCTTACCTGCAGATAGAATAGAACTCGGCAGCAAAATTTGTAAATAAGGAGGTTGCAGGAAGTTTAATAAAAGTGCAAAGAATACGTATGCAAGTATTAGCCAAAACCCAAAAGAATTATGTGTCTGAGGATGTATAAATTTGTGATAGGCTCAAGATGATGCCTTTTAGCTCAAAATGTGATTTACGAAATTCTGAAGGATATCAAATGTGTGAGTAGTTCACTTCCACTAAAAAGGAGGACACCCTAGTGATATCTGCTAATATCCACTCTGGGTTCTCCATCCAAACCAGCAGTTACCTCAGCAAAGTCAGTCAGGTTGTACCTGGTGTAAAACTGGTGAATGGCCAGAACTGATCCCCGAAGCGTAGAACATCAGTCCCTAGAAATGCTATGGCTGAAGATAAACTGGTTACTGGTTAATGAAGCTCTTTCAGAGAAAATAGTCTAGCCTTGATACCATAAAGGATATAGGGCACATATGAAAGTAAGCAGAAAAGGATTGACAGTTATAATACAAACATGCCCACCTGGAAGCTGGCAATAATCCTTTGTAGTTTGCTGACTCATGCCTAGAGCCGGCATCACACTGAGTCTGCAAACATCGTCAAAGAGAAACCTGAGATATCCACATTCACAAGAACCCTTGGCAGCTGAGGAGAAAATAGCACTTTCTGAAGAAGAAACCAAAAGAAAAATGCAGAGAATTCCTATACGTTATCCAAATAAAGCCTTCAGTTTTTCTTCTTAATTCAATATGACAAATTTTTCATCCAGAAGCTTTTGATTTCTAGGAAAGGAAAAATATCTGTTTTCTTTCTGTCATAAAATTTAGAACTCTAATTAACTTTCTGTAAAGGACTGATGCCTTAGATACCAGACAGAAACCCTGTGTAAGCATCTAATGGCTAATAGCATACCTGCTGACTTATGTAATCTTTACATCTATGCCTTCAAAATATTTATGTACTTATAATTAAATATTATTTAGTTTGTATATGAAAAATAATTTCTAACGGGTGCAAAGTTGAAAACTATATCTCACTCATGCTTCTTTCTAATGAAAGTACTTTAGAAAATATACTTCTGGATAATTCAAAAAGTTCATTAAGGTGTCCAAAATCTAATACTACTTTCTATCAGAAAACACAGTATCATGCCCAAATAATCTGGGCCTCTATGGGTAGATTTAATTTAGTTTTATTCTTATGTAGAAGATATACAGAAAATGCCTGCCTTCAGTACAAGAGTAATAAACAAACAAGAGTAGGTCCCATGCTTGAGATTGCACAAAAGTCAAGAGAAAATATAAATTAACCAATTCTAGAAGGAATCAACAAAATTCTAGACTGAATCAACAAAAACTGGTAAGACAATATATGGAGAAAATTATTTTCCCTAAAATAAATTCAAGATAACAGAATGATTTAAGAAAGACTCAAATCCCTTACAGATATTGAGCTAAGTGCTGAGCTTCTCTAAAATTCTGAAAACATTCTCTTCAGTCTTCTGGGACTGTAGATTTTCTAAAGCATGAAATGTGAATCAAGATTAGATCTGAATCCAGCCTTCTTTAAAATTAAAAAGTGGGTTTTTTCTATTAAGTAAATAATATGTGGTCAGGACATACGGTAAATAGTCACTAAGCAATGTTTACATCAGGAGATTATTGAGATTCCCATTTCTGTATTTCTCTCTGCCTCTTTACTGCAGGAGCACTACACACATTAGGCCAGGCCTCTCTGTCCTTTCTAGGTTTGTGGTAATTTTTATACAAATTTACTTTGATTGAATTAATGACTTTTTTTGTGACCAATTTCATAAATATGGTGTCTGTTGGCAAAGGTATGGGCCAAAACAACTACTGTTAAGTACTTGCCACAATGTATTTCCAGAGCATACATTTCAGATATATAATGAAGAATTTGTTCTGGGTGTTTGATTCTAAGGGTTGATGCTTATCTGCTGAGAGAATAACCCATTCTATGTGCTCTATGTCCAATAGCTTTGATTTAACACTTTGAATAACATTTAAGATCAGAGCGTTATTAAATATTGATTCATACAACCGATGGGTCAAGGATTATTTAGTGTTCAGTGAAAAAATATTGAAAATGAATATATTTAGATGATCAGGTTTGATCATCTGACTGTAATTTGATCATCAGTCATGACTGATCATGGTCAATTCATGAGCTGACGACAAGGTGAAATTTTCATCAATTATCCCTGTAGATTATTTGCCATATGCCACAAATAATGTTTTTTCACTTTCTCCAAAATTAAAACACATATTGCTGAGAAATAATGAGTGCATTAGTTATTTACTGACAAAAGACCAGTGCTCTGTAGAGATAGAAGTGAAGTCTCTCTCTCTCTTTCTCTCATTACTGATTGCAACTATTCACACGTCTTAATGCAAGCATCAACAAAAGTTGCCAAGAGTACTTGAATGAGTATTTTATATTGACGTATGCAGGAAAAGAGACTCTCACAAATGAAAACGTTCAGCAGGTGGCACAGCAGCTTTTCTTATATCAATGGAAAACTTTGCTAAGAGTTCGCAGCTAATTTAACTTCTGTGGTCCTCAGATCACCGATGCCTCATGAAACTAATGGTTACAGTGAGAAATCTGCTTTCAGAGATAGCACTAAGGTTTAGGATTTCAGTGGCTTTTGCGTTTAGGATTCCAGTGGTTTTTGGTGGTTTTTTTCTTGCTTCCCTTTCTGCTGCATTATTCTGAAGAGTGATGCATTATTTGACATTTTCTGTCCTACAAGTTCAGAAGAGGATCTGCACTGTGGCTCTGTGGTGAGTGATGAGCTATGATTCAGAGCTTGAAATTTAGGTCCTTGGTATTCTTGAAGTGTTGAGTCATCTTTTCCTTTGGTTCTTTACATTCAGTAATCATCCCTGTTGTTTGCACAGATATATAAATATAAACCCACCTCTATACACATGAAAGTATAGACAAACTGGTAGAATTGCATTTAAAGCAACTTAACTAGGGTTGTGATTGTTCAGTTTTTCAGGAAAACACCGTCACTGTAGTCACATTATGGTGCCATTGCCAGAGATATTTAGCAGTTTCAGCAACTGTTTAAACCACCTGTCCCATTTTGGTGGCATACTTTTAGATGAAAAGGATATTAATTATTGTGGCAATTCAAAAGAAAGCTGACAGGCTGCAACTGGGACTTGGCTTTGCTTCTCAGAGTAAATCCAAGCTAAGAACCTGCAACTCTTATGACAAATTATCCTCTTATTATTGCAGTACCAGTATATGCAGATGTTTATATTATGCAAAATATACAGAAGCCAAAGTGTCTTGTTGCAGAGAATCCGGTAGCAAAATTAGTTTTGTTACAAGATTTCATAGTGAAATGTTGTTTTGCAATCTGTGTCAAAAGATGTGGTATAGCTCTGGAATATTTTAAAAGTTATGGAGTCATTACAATAAAGAATTCTTTCTTGTTATTTAGTGTTAGGTTATGTTTATTAACCAGATGAGGGATCATCTATTAGTAATCTATCTTCTCTGTAACATCAAGAAATAATGCTGCCATGTAACAATAATATCTCGCATATTGCCTGTGCAATATATGTTCGAACATATATGAACATATATGTGTGTGTATAAACACATAAAACCCCCAAACTGTAACTGTCATTCACATAGTGGCATTGATTTGTCCCAGATATGTTGTATAACACACATCTTTGGACTAGCCCATGTCAAAGAGTCTGTGCCCAGAGCAAATGGTATGTTTTGATCTAACGCATATTTTAAAGTATGTGTGGAATTTCAGTACAGTTTCTCCGTGTCTCAGGTAAAATGGTGACTGTTATATCGCTCCGTATTCTTAGGCCCAGCCTCGGAAAAGTGAATGCAATGGGTGATTATGAATATCCAGATTAGAGATGACTGCAATCGGTCAGTTCCCAGATGACTGGGACAATTTAGTTTGGTTTCATATCAGCCATCAGTGTTTCATACTTAAAGTTCAACACTATGGCCGCTGTAAATGGAATGTCTGGAAAGTTTAATTTCAAGTTTTCACCTGGAAATGAGCTGATGCAACTTTTTGGAGTTCAGTCATCTTCTCTGATAGGGGTTCTGTCCTATTTATTGCTTCTGTGACTTCAGTGTTAATTTTGCATTGAAGAAAACCTCATATCTTATAATTGTTTGTTTTTAATTAATTTTATCCATTTGCTGAGCCAGTTACTTCTTTTCCAACTGTAATGGAGAATCCATAACACGTAATACTGCGGCATGACCTACTTTCAATTTTTAGCTACAGGAGGAGGAGAAAAGGATTAAAAATATCAGCAGCAAGGGTAACATTTGTTTGGGTGGATTTAAAAATGAAATTTTTACTAGCACCAGAACATTTTATAGCTCTCAGGACATTTCACGTGTGTTACCCAGTGCAGCTTGCAAATACACAAGCTGCTTTCTGTATCTACTTTTTTTTCTTGAAGGTCTCCTCTGTGTTTTATCCCCAATAAGTATTTAAGATCTAATTGGGACTTCTGTGTAAATAACCATAACAATCATAAATATATGTTGGGAATATTTTTTTTTTTTAAGCAAACCACCTCTCCCTCTGCCCGTTACACTGTTAAAATAGCCATTGTGTAGCCTATCTTGAACTAGAAGGTTAACATATATATGACTTAGGAAATGTGTCAAAAACCTGTTTTCTCCCGAAGCGTGCAAAACCGAAAAAAGGGTATAATGCAACAGAATAGAAATACATTAGAAATGTAAAATTCCCTCCTGCTGGGAGCAGCAATATTAGAAATGAAAGTTGCAGTCCCCAGTTCTCAAATATAAAGACGGGGTGGTGGTGGGAATAGTTCAGAAGCCTAAAGTGTGCTGAGCTGGCTTTTTGAAGTGATGAATAGCTAACGGTTGCGAACGACTGAGCATGGGCATATTGCCAACAAATGTGGGAAACGGCAGTTCTGGGGAGCACGCGATATGTTCTGTACGAGGGAAAGGAGGAAACCTTTCCCATGGAAGAGTTGTTCAGCACCTGTACACCTCAGTGAGTTTTATACACCTGCCTGAAACGCCAGGCGCTGCCCAATCTGAAACGCAAGATGCTGAGCAAATGAACCATTCCTCTCATCAGCTTGTTAATTCATACATTTCTGTGCTCCTTTGTGGTCAGTCAAAAAACGCTGTTTGAGATAATTGTGTAATTAAGTAAAATGTTTTTCCGCGCAATCCAAAGGAAAAATATGATTGGTGTCCCACCTGTTCCTTCAGAACAACTTCGGGTATCTTATTAAACCCTTTTCTCATTTAAATGCAAATATCATGTAGTCTAAGATGCCGAGTGTTTTTGCTCTGGAGCAATGAGTATCCGTTTTCTAGCCTGTGTACCGGGCACAGGGACACGAGCTCTAAGACCGTGAGCTCCAAAGGCATTTTCAAGTACATGAACCACTTCTGTTACTTGACGATATTCCATACTAGTGTTTTATGAGTTTTATTTTGTCTTGGCTTAGTATGGAGGAGGTTTTTAATTTCTCCAAAAGGAAAAGAAATAGTTAATTTATTCAGTTAATATTACCTTATTGGAAGCTAAAGCCCGAAGACTTAATAGCTCTGAGGTAAGACTGACATTGATTTCTTGATAAGACTGCGCAGATTTTGTCAGTGGCTTCAAAGCAGTGGTAAAAGTAAAATAAGTGTCTGACTTCTAATAATCTCAGATAAATGTTAATGATTCTCTACATTTATGATTTCATAATATAAAATTTATCTATAAAGTTTCCGCAGTATATTGTTATCATGGCTTAGGATACCTTTCTATGTTTGGCATTCGGATTCCAGCCATTATATTTCTTTTTTTCTCTAATGCCTTTAATACTAGAGGTTTTGTGTATAAACTGATCCTTCCTTTTCTTTGAAAAGAAAAAAAGGGGTGAAACAGAAAGAATACAATGGCAGAAATAATATTTTCTTGTGATATGAACCAGATACCTTTCATTCTCAAAACCAAACCATCTGTTGTGATTAGAAGAGTGCAATGGGAGAAGAGGCTCAGCTACGACTGGTGTAACCATCAGCTACAGACTTGCTGTCAGAGCTGGTTAGAATGATATATATTCAAAATCTGGAACGCCAGATAAACAGCAATATTTAAGGTACTACTGCTTGTTAGTTAACTCTTTAATTAAATCTTGCCCTTCACAATTGTGAAAACATTTCAAAATTTAGAGGTGCAAGCACTGATGGTGTTGTAGGAAGAATAAAAGCATCTGGAAGAATGTTCCATATTTACACGCATTTAGTATTTACCAATGTGAAGAAAATGTATTACATTGCTAAGAATTATGTTTATCAGCTTATATATGTATATGACATTATTTTAATAAGTTGTATATATTTTTTAATCACATACAGCTTTTCTCCCACTTATCTCAAAAACCTATCAGCCTTGTGCTCTACACACTGTGTGGCAGGCAAATTGATTGAGACAAATGTGATACCAAATGTTGTTAAGATGCATTGAGTATATGAAAAAAGTTTGCAGGTAAGAAGAAAATTTTCACTAATTTCACTATGAGATATTTCACTATGAGATATTCATTTAATCACTTTGCTACCATACTTTATTACACTGTGTGGCTTCTATGTGTTATTGAGATTTTATATAAATACGTACATGCATGCGTAAAAGACAGAAATCAATATATGCATAATCATCCCTTTCAAAGAACTGTATTACATGTTAATTGGACAAAGTGCCATTTTGATAAATCTTGATTTCCCAGGATGTTTGGATTTTCTTCAGTGCAAATCATCTACTAAGCAGACGACATTTAATAAAGCAGCAAATCATTATTCATCTGAATCAGCCCAGACAAACCTATTACACATTATGGTGTAGAGGCACTCAACAGTTTTTTTCATTTGCTTTTCTTTTGAGTTCTGTCAGAGCCCCAAAATCTTGAACATCTCACTGAGAGGCCAAACAACATTTGAAAAAGGAAACTCCTCTCCACGTCATTCACTTGAAGAAGAGGTGACCCCTTTAAAAGGTGAGTGGGACGATGCCATAATATAAGCCCCGGTATAATGGTCATTTTTTCCTTTGGTTTAGATTTCCTTGTTTCTTTTCGACTACAGTCAGAATCAACAAAACATTTAGAGTCAGAACCTCATCCAGTTTATGCCGAGTAAAGATATATTTCTCTTGTTAAAGCTGCACCAGTAAAATCAGAAATGCAAATAGTCCAGGTGCTTAAAGTGTATGAAGAGATCACACAGAATTTGTAATGAAGCTGTTGTAAGTTTGTCCTGTGAACCTTAAACTGCAAAAGGAATTTATAATTACAAAGTCTACCTGTGTAACTTTTCGGATTAAGATCTGAGAATGTTCTGCATTTATTAACTTGAGTTTGGCCGAAACGGACAAGAACAAAATGATTTTCTCTAGGAGAATCCCATTTTGCTGTGTTACACTTTAAAGTGAAGAAGTACTCTAATAAATACGGTGTATTTCCAAGACACCATCTTGGAAAGAAAACATAGATAATTAAATGATCACAAACTGTAGTGCAATTAGAAGACTTTGATGAAAGACGTGATTTAAGTAATACAAGTTTTAATGGCAAAAAGAGCAGTTCTCCACTCAAATGCATATTAATCATCACAGTGTGTGTGCTTTGTTGGCTGCTGATAAACTTCGTTCTTCTGTTCACTCTGAATAAACATCTATTCCCAAATGCCACCCGTAGCATCAAGTACAAGGAATAAGTATGACAGAATGGCATCCCATACTCAGCATAGATATCAACAGTATCTCTTCTTTAAAAGTCGCTTCTTGTGGCAAAGGGTTGAATAATGCTTGGGGCCAGTAGACAAAGCTGAGAAATTTATGATCGTGGTGATGTCATTTGAGTGCAGACTTTAAACATTCTGCCTTTCCCCCGGCATCCAGTATTTATTTATTTTTTTACCTCTGAAAATGTGCTAAGAAAACGAACTTTTGTTGTTACTGGTGTTTCAGCATGAGCTAGAGCTCTCAAAGCAGAGCGACTTCGTAAGAAACATCCTCACTAAGAGGCAGGACTCATCAGTGGAGGCGTAGAAGTACGGTAGCGCACTTAAGTGCTCTTAGCAGAAAAGCAGAAAAGTCTGAAACCACCAAGTTGGAGCAGACCTATAGGTTTTTCTCCCAAATCCCGAATGTTTGGCTGCCGTGCATTTGCATTTAAACAAAACAATGAGGTTTCATTCTGTCCAAAATTGTCACGTGTCTGTGAGAAATTCGAAGTTATCTACAGACAGTTCTCTAAAGATATTTTTTCCCCTCTGCACAGTTTTACACATTTTCTGCAATTAGGTTTTACTTCTCATTTTCTTGCTAGCTGTTCAAAGGGTTGTTCTGAATGAACACCTCAGTCAACAGTATGTGTTTGAAAGTAAATGTTCCAGAGAAATGTGAAGAAAATATTTATTAACCTCCCATAACAAGTGAATCGTCTTGGATCTGGGGGCTTATATTGTAGCCGTTACGCTACATTAGAGAACAGTCTTAGCTGTGGGGAAAAGCCAGAGACATCTGCAGTCTAATACAAGTAACAGAATTAAACACAATGGGAACATAGAGAAACTGGTAAAAATTATGCTGCTGTATGGCTCAGTGGAACTAAATGTTGCATAACGTGGTTTTTTTATTTGGTTTTTTTTTTTTTTTTTGCAGTGCTTCACCGTTCAAATTAATTAAAGAATCTTCCAGAATGAGGTGCAATGTTGCTTTGGAAAATATTGCTTTAGCAAGCTGTAATGGGCAACTCAGCATAGTTCTGCAAAATAAGTCTGTAAACTTGTACCAATTACAGTTGCTATGCTATAAATGAATTTTTCAAGCCCCTTATTTCTAAAAACCATTTTTAATTTCTCCCATCATTAAGGCTTGTGCACACAGTTATAGTAGCACAGCCCCGAAGTACATTTCAGTTTGTTATCAAAGGTTATGAAGAAATAGATACTGAGATTTCACAGGGATTTTCTTTTTCAATACACAGTGGAAAGAAACTGTCTTCTCTTAGCGTAACCATCAGAAGAAAAGGCATTAAAGTAGCCACGCAGCATCTTATATGTAGCTGATGCAACTTCACTGATGATACAGCTTAAGATCTGACTCCAAATTTTAATGTACACTGATCTCTAATCATTAGAAATTATAAAGTGGGTGAAGTCGTAGTTAAGAAAATATCTCAACTCAGTAGCACAAGAGAACATATGAAATTACAGCAGCCATTTGGCACCTATTAGGGATAGACGGTAAAACAAATAGAAGAGCAACACGTCACTTCGATTTAACCTGGAGTGTGACAAGCGTAGAACTGTATCATCCGACAGTTTTTTTTCCCAATGAATAAATAAATTGTGGTCTTCATGAGAGGAGGATTCTTTGCTTATTTAGATTGTTAAAAAATCAATTTACTGAAACGTCTTACATCAACCATCACCTATCAGATTTGTATTGGCTCTTTACCCCATTTGAGGTAGGGCATGTGTAGGGGGAAAAAAGTAATAACAAAGAAAAAAACAACCCTACACTTTGTGGACTGTATCCACAGATGTCTGCTTACCTCATATAATTGTAGTATCTCAATAAAGAGAGCCTGGACCATAAATAATCAGGAGGAAAAGAGACATTCATAAGCATTTCAGCATGATTCATTCAAGGATTCGTAAGTGACTACCCCACAAATACTGTGTGAAGAAGCAGAGAGGGGAAGGCCACTTGATCTGAAATATACTCGAAGGAATATATGTGAGCAAGGAAAATCTGAACTGCACTGGAATTCAGGGAGTTTATGACATCCTTTAAAAGCTGCAATCTCTTTTTCTTGATATGTGGAGGAGGTATTCAACAGAACATTCCAGACAGTAATTATTTTTTTTTTGTAATTGGGACATTCAAAGGCCAACGTGGTGGCCAGCACTGAACCTGGAGTTCCTTTCCTGTCTTAAACCGCCATCATATCACAGAATCGTCGGGTTTGGAAGGCACCTCTAGAGATTTTCTAGTTCAACCCCCAATCACCAAAGTTGAATTGACTGAATGACTGAATGATGAATTTTAAAGAATATTTCCAGTTGTCGGTTCACAGAAAAGCTTTCACTTGGCATTTAGGATGCTTTTTATAGACTTCTGACTAGGAATAGTATTTAATGCTCTGCGCACAACCCCTTTCATCGAGCTGTCTGCCAACACATGTAGGCACTCTGCTCAGCCAGCCAGGCAGTGTGAATTCCACACTCAAACTGTTGAAAATGTGAGCGATAACTTGCTGTGTGGTTTCTTCTTAGTAAGGGTTTTGTAAAAGTTATGCTGAGGATTGCAATACTTGAGTGACAAAGGCCGTATGGAGAATTTATCTCACATTTAAAAGTTAGATATCTACATCGGATGAGGGATTAGAGAATGTTGTCAGCAAGTTTGCTGATGATACGAAGTTGGGGGGAGTGGTTGACACACCAGAAGGCTGTGCAGCCATTCAGAGAGACCTGGACAGGCTGGAGGGCTGGGCGGGGAGAAATCTGATGAAGTTTAATAAGGGCAAGTGTAGAGTTTTGCACTTGGGAAAAAATAACCCCATGTGCCAATATAGGTTGGGGACTGCCCTGCTGGAGAGCAGTGCAGGGGAAAGGGACCTGGGGGTTCTAGTGGACAGCAGGATGACCATGAGCCAGCAGTGTGCCCTCGTGGCCAAGAAGGCCAATGGCATCCTGGGGTGTATTAGAAGGGGAGTAGCAAGTAGGTCAAGAGAGGTCCTCCTGCCCCTCTACTCTGCCCTGGTGAGGCCGCATCTGGAATATTGTGTCCAGTTCTGGGCCCCTCAGTTCAAGAAGGACAGGGAGCTGCTTGAGAGAGTCCAGCGTAGAGCCACAAAGATGGTGAAGGGAGTGGAGCATCTCCCTTATGAGGAAAGGCTGAAGGAGCTGGATCTCTTTAGCTTGGAGAAGAGGAGGCTGAGGGGTGACCTCATCAATGTTTATAAATATGTCAAGGGGGAATGTCAGGAGGATGGAGCCAGGCTCTTTTCAGCGGCGTCCACTGACAGGACAAGGGGCAATGGGTGGAAGCTGGAACACAGGAGGTTCCAGAAAAATATGAGGAAAAACTTTTTCACTGTGAGGGTGACTGAGCACTGGAACAGGCTGCCTAGGGAGGTTGTGGAATCTCCATCTCTTGAGACATTCAAAACCCGCCTGGACGCGTTCCTGTGCGCTCTAGTGTAGGTGATCCTGCTCTGGCAGGGGGGTTGGACTAGATGATCTTTGAGGTCCCTTCCAACCTTTAACATTCTGTGATTCTGTGATTCTGTGATCTAAACTGGTCGTCATGAGCTCCTCTCACTGACTAGCAGAGAAGGTTCATCAATGTGAAATTAATTGCCTTCAGACATGCTCATTTTCTTCCACCGACTATGTCACAGAGTTAGGATGGCTGGTTTAGGTGTAGGTACCTGTGGCTTAGACACCTAAGAAGAAACACGCTTTCAACTTCACTGAACCTCAGCTCCTACTTTGTAAAGTTTTGATTTGGTGTTTTAGTCTGAATTTTTATATTGCTTTTGTTTATAATTTAAATAATTATTTGCTAAAACGTTGTCTTCAGCCATTTTTGGTACTTAGGAGAATTATGATTCTACACAATCCTGTACTTCTTTTTCACTGCTCTGAACCTGCTACCTGAAAGACATGTAAGTGATTCTTACCCGCTGGAAGCTCATTAGCATGACACAATATGAAAAAAAATAACCCCAAAAGCTACCATGGTATCACAGCTGTGGAAGAGGAATTTAGGTTTTGCATTGTTTCTGAATATTTTAGAGTACATCTATATTTCCAGAGTGAGGAAAGTAAGAACTGCTCTCTCAGTACTTATCACAGAGTCAGAGTTTTTGTACGGTATCCTGCCCTATCTCCACTTACTGATCTGACTGATAAAGATAAATGTCATTCAGAGGACTGGTACAACACTTTTTGAATACATTAAACTCATACTAGTGCTTGTAATAATACGTCAAGTAAATCTTTGCTAAAGCAAAGGTCATCTCTTCACTCTTCTGAGAGATTGCAGCACAAAATACAGACCTCTCAATCTTCTTGATTGAAGGAATTGCTTGAACCACTTTTTTCCTCTCAATGTGTCTCAGCAGGAGCGTACCAAGCAATGGTGAAGTTGAGATAGGAGAGTGCTGCGCTTCTGGTCTCTTCCAAGCTCAACAATTGGCTGTTATCTCTTTTGCTTTAGCTCCTTTTAATGTATTTATTTCAGTGCTTTAGTAAAATTGGTTGTGACCCGTTTCAAGGGTGCTAGAGCTCTGTGTCATACCGTTGTGCTCTTGTGTCTACGTAGTGAAATCAGCCTCTCTTTCTGTATTACTGGTATTGCTACCCCTGTTGTCCTTGGTGTACTAAACATGGGATTTTGAAGTGTCTAGGGCTTTGTGTACTTTGTACACTGCTCTACTCAGGATTCAAGGCACTGGGGCTATCCAGCTAGCACAAGACTCGCTACTTCTGAATTGTAATTTCAGTTTAATCACCAGTTAATGGGCATCAAAGCCAGCATGCATTTCATGAATCCTTTACTTGTAGTCCATGTAGCATACAAAACAGTGCAGAGACAAGTCTTACCAGGATTCCCTTTCTGTCATAAAAAGGTTGAGTTGTTGATCTTCTCCTGGGCAACATTTCAGAGAATGTCGCTAGCAGTGAATCGGTTACATAATCCTTGGAGAAATACTGCTGTTTGTTCGTGTTCCACAGCTGATACTCTCACAGCTACAGTTCTTAGTTTTTACAGGTACTATGTCTAAAAAGTGTTTGTTGAAACTACTGACTTACTCCCCTACCATCACTATTTGCAAAGAAAACTCAACCCATGGAATCCATAAGGGAAGCACGGAGTTTTTGGTTTTGTTAAGGAACTAGACTTACAGGTGTTCTGGGGTAGAGAATGAGGACAAAATGTCTTGAGAGCAGAGGCCATTTGGGTGAAATTGAAAATCTTTTATTTCTGCTAGAATGTATACCATTTGGGGTTGTATAATCCCAGAATTAGAGAACAAGTACATGAAGAAAAACTATACTGCGTGGTCATGCTGTATTGTAGGCTACACGTAAAAAAAAAAAAAAAGAGTAAAATATTCATTTTTTTTTATTCATCTTGCCTAGTCAACATCTTACCCATGTTTTGTCCATTTGCTCACTAATCAGCATCTGGTGTCATTTATCTTCATTTGCTTAAGCTGGCTGAACAATAGAACATTGCTCATCCTAATCTTTTTGGCAATCTCTGGTTGACGTTGTCATTATTGTTTGCCTTTCATCATGTCACCGTTTCGAGCTGACATTGTTTATCTTTGCTCGCCACGCATTTATCAGGCAATTGTTGTCTGATATCGTTAGTCTTGGTTCACTCCTGCCCACTTGGCCATCGTTAGCTGACAGAGTTCACTTCTGGTGGGTCAACCTTCACAACTCAGTGCTAAAGTGAGCAGGAAGAACTCCTTTGAAGGTTTCAGAATTTTAAATGGAAAGGTCGGACTCACAAAAGGATTTTTCTGTCAGAACAAGAGAAGCTGAGGCCCTGGGTATGGCTGGAGTTTGCACGTGTGTCTCACAAACATTTGTATGTTCATGCATACAGATGTAAAAAATGATCTGTTGCTTATGGTTCTATTTTTCAGCCCTCAGGATATTCTGCCAAGTCCAGTGTGAATGTTTACACACCTGCCTACCTGCATGAGTGCCTTTCAATATAGGCCCACATTCAAAGAACTAAGTACTTTGCTCACTAGGAACTATGAGAATGGAAAAATATAAACTTTTCAATTTTAGGTACGGTTTTCATGATGAGAACGTGTCGAGTAGTGTGATCTTTTTTAATAGGAATTGAAAAAAGTCAGGTCTGTTTCTCAGAAATCTAGAGTCTAGAATGTTTGTTAATTTTGCTTACTTTAAAAAAAAACATTTTCAGGACTCAAACATCACTTTTTTTTTTCATTTTGTTGTTGTTTTAAACTCTTTTGGCAACTGCTTTAGTTTTTCACCTAGGAAAAAGCCTTGATTTAGGAGTTTTCAGACAGGATTTTGTATCTTCTAAGTGATTGGAAATTGCTTTGTGTCAGTTGTAGAGATGGCTGGTGTTGGATAAGAAAGACCTAGAGGCAGGTATATTTCAGAAATATCCTTGTTTTATGATGTAAAAAGGAAAAATTATATATAGCTAATGATACTGAGTTTGTATCAATTGCATATGCAAGTCAAAACCACCTGCTGCCAGTCTTTCTTGGAAATTATTCTGAATCCAAACCCAAGCCAGAATCCTGACATAGCTAACGACAACCAAAAATGTGCTGAACATGAAAGTTGAGCTATGTCTTGGCAAGGTAACCTTTACACCTATAGTCAAGAAAAACCTGAGCATGTCTTTTGCTATTTGAATACATGTATGTGGTGGTTTGAAATTTCCTGGTTGGCATTCGGTTTTTCTCTCCCCAAATTGCCAGAAAAGTGTTAAATGAAGTGGCTGCAAAACCTTGGAACTGTAAATTGCAGCTCATCTCTGTAAAACAAAGACTATCTGACCCCCATTTCTTTAAGGTTACTCTCGAGATGAGGTTGATGACAACTCACAAAGCCTTAGCTGAGCTACGTTAACAACTTTGTCAATCTTTAAACCGTGGCAAATAGTGCCAACTACATCATCTTGGCTGCACTGTGAAGTTGAACATTTTCTTACGGTCGATGAGGAATGAAACGGAGCAGGAATGCATCCGTGTTGAGGAGCTTATTTGAGTTCTCCTTTAAAAAGATGACTTATAACAATTTGAGCTTTATTGTTACCTGCTTGAGCAGAGTTATTTTACAAAAAATACTATATATGTTGTGTTTAACACAGTTTTTGTGTGCAATTGTATTTTTTTTCCCCTGTAGTATAGGTCAAAACTTCAGAAATAAAAGAACTTTTCAGGGGTTTATGTATACTGTATATTTGCTACAGACTTTGTGTTCTGTACATGTCATTCTAAATATAAGTAACCAGGCTTGGTAGAACTGAAAATAATGAATAGACTTGATTACTTTTCAAATGTCAAATGCCATTTCTTACCTACAGTTAAATACTGTTCATATTGTTGATTTGTTCTGTAACTAACTCCGAAGAGTTGCTAGACAACTTAGACATTTTCAGACACCAAAACCTTCCTTTTATTTAAAAAAAAATATAAAAATAATCTTTCCATAAAGATCTGCATATACAGATGTGTCCAAATCTTCTTAACTAGCCTCTAACTTAATTTGAGAGAAAAAGATTTTTACTGAAAGTAAGAATGCACATTTGCATGTGCAAAATACAAAGTACTATGATTTAAATCAGACTTATGTAATTATATTCTTTGGTTTTGTTTGAAACGTGATTTTAAAGACTGAATCCAAATTCATGCCAATAAGGAAAATGAATCGATTTTATTCATATACATTCATTTTAATGTAGGCATTGCATCTCTTGAGTAAACCTGTCATTTCTACCAGAACTGAAGCTCCTGACTGCTTTTGCTACGAGCATGCTGAACGATGTAGAAACTTCTGGTACAACATTAGCTAAACCACTGTTTAAGTTCCTGAAACAACTGGAGATACCAAGTTAATTATCTGGTTTTGTACATAATGGTAAATACATTCTCGGGTTCTGCAGGCAGCAAGTGTATAGAAGACGTGAAAGAAAAAAAAAATTATTTAAATGTCAGGAAATGATCGGTAAGTTGAACACAATCTCACGGAATATCTTTGGAGCCCATTAATCAGTAAGTTAGCCTTTGTGACAGATGCAGTCGTATGAGATAAAAAAAAAAAAAAAGAAGTTGCATTGGTTGATATTTCATGTCCTTTACACTAGAAAGTGCACTAAAGGTTATTGAATAGCAAATACCTGAATGTCCACAAAGTACAGTGTCAGGAACTCTGGGCTCATCATAGGGTAAAATTTATTCTTTTATAATCTTTTCCACTTCCCGTCTCATTTTGAAAACTACTTTTCCTTAGCAAGGATTAAGTTCAAAGCTGTGAAAGGCTCAGGGTAGTCTAGACTGAGGGAACAAGGTTGTCTGAATTTCCTGATCCTAAAAATCTTTACAGGTAGGAATGTTTGGAGGATACATAGGCACCCGTTGAGGAGTTATGATAGCTATGCATTAATGCTGCCTATACATGGCCAAGTGAGTGATCCAAGGAATGTCTTTTAAAAAAGAAAGCCAGTATTTTGCTTATGGGTTTCTCTCCAGGCAGCCAATTGGAAGAGCTGATTACCTGACACCTCTCGTTGTGTTCACTTGTGTCTCCTTAGCAATTTAGCCTTTACACTTAGGTCAGGATAGTTAGTGGGACTTAGTAGCCACTGGGAAATTTGGTGGAGCTGCTGCAAGAGTCTTCTTGCTCAGGCTTAATATCTGTAATAATTTCAACGCCTTCCACTGCACCTGCAAAAACATTTGCTATTATTTTCTTATCCTTTGTATGTAGTGGCCTTTTACAGGACTTCACTGTGTACAATTTCCACTGCAGCTAAACGCTGTTGTCCCTGGTTTACCTTGACGCTTTGTTCTGTCGCTGAAGGTAAGCACACACGTTTGGTACCGTACGTAACGACATTCACAGTCTCTTAAGGCAAGAAGAGGCACAACTTCATTGAGCAGAACAACCAAAGTAGGTCACCGTGCTAGTTCTGCTTTTATGTCGCATTAGCTATTTCCCTTCACTGGTACACTTCACATTTCTTTGGATTAAACATCCTTCAAGTGTGAACAGTAGCAACTGTTGGAAAGAATTCTTTTCTTCGCTCAGACTGAGTTGACTTGATTTTTTCTCAGTGGAAGCTGCTGATGTACACGAAAGACCACTCCTTGTTTAAAATCGTTTGATAGACTAATCATGGATATGATGAATTCTACAACAGGTCCTGCTTTTTCTCTTTAATTACGACTAAAAAAACCCCCATACCACTACAACATAAAAAAATACTGTGTATGGGATAAACAAATGGATAATACAAACCAGGTAATTTCTCATAGATTGGAGGTTTTGTAACTAGGAGACATTTCTCTCGTGTGAAATGGAAATTTCAAAGAAGAGTGGTATAGTATATTAGTGCAATTTATAATGGTTCTACGAAGTTAATATATATATTTTTTTCTTCTGATTGAACCCATATATGTTGTGTTGACACTAGTATGTTACTGAAGTGAGGAAGTTGTATTTGATAACGAAGTAAGCTTTGTTCTATTCTTACTTTCTATAAAATTAAAACTTCTTAGAGTCACTGATGGCTTTCCTGTTCCTTTGATACACTTTGAATTACACCCAGCTGAAGAAATTTTTAAATTATGCTAAAAAAAAATTAAAATTCTCATTTCTCAAAAGCATAGATGATAGCAGACAAACAATTTTATCAGTATATAAAGAAATTAGGGCAGCTTTTCTCATTAGTTCTATCAAGGCTGTTAATTCTCCATTGTTGTAATGAATCTCCCTCTTCTCATTCTTGTTATTAACATATTTTGGTTTTTTTTTTTCTTTCTCTTACTACTACAGAGATTGCATGACTATATAATATTGTTGCCATAGTGAATGTTGTCTGATATCAAGGAGCTGACAGTCAGGAGGATTTATGAAACTAGATGATGTGCTGTTCATATTATTCATCAAAGCAATTATTACTAGGGAAACATGATGGTATGTGCTAGAATTTTGTCTGAGAAATGAAAATAATTCTATCCCTTTGCTTTAAACTAAAAAAGCTTTTCTATTATAATAGAATGTGTGTCTATATACACTCAGTGAAGAAAACCAGATGTTTTAACATTTATTTTACAGTGTTCTCAGATTCTTTTCCTATGTTTGTGCTGTTACGCTGATCTAGTTAAAGTGTATAAGTGATAGTCTAATTAGCAGACTGCACTAGGCCACTTATGTCAATTGACATTTATTAGCTGAGGGAAGGCAGGAGAGACATATAAAGCTTTCATCCCTCTGGGGGAATCAGCCAGCCATGGCCCATCTCTTATCTAGGCACAATAGAAAAACCTGAGTGAATAGGAAGAATTAGTTGTGGTGCTTAGTTTTGAATACCTGAACTGAAATGCTCAAGTTAACTATGGGTATAATATTGAAGCCCAGGAGGACTTTTGTTTTCAAGATAGAGGACTGAAGGGAAAGAAGCTACGCCTCAAAAACTCACCCCGAGAAGTTGAAGATAGGGAGACAGCCTAGGATCTCAGCTCCTCTTCTGGAAAAGGGAAAATCTCATCATTTTCATTCAACACTGCAACTTACAGTGCCTTTCCACTAAACATATGCAGTATTTGGCAAGGGTTATAGCTAGCTATTTCAGTAAAGAAAATAATTCTAATCTCGCTTCTCATCTTGCATGGTTATTCAGTACATAAAAGAAGTCAGCGTGTATGGTCTTGCATTACTATTAGTCATTTGGGCAGAAGGAATGCAAAGGATGCAGGAAAAGACAGAAAAATGAGTTATCTTATTTCCTTCTTTCCTCAAAATAATATACCTGCAGACCTCGCAGTCTTTGAAGTTCATGGTTTCCTGATGTTTCTGTAGCTAATTCACTGTAATATTGCCAAGAGTCCGTACAATTACAACTGTAAATAGCATTCAGTTCCCTTCTTGAGTTACTGATTAGATATTAAATTTTAAGGAAAGTTGAAATTATTAACCTCTGATGTTGACAGATCCTCATCCTCTGTTTGACTATGCATACGATAAAATTTTCTTTTGCCGTGTTTGATCAGTTCACATTAGTGCCTTGAAACAATCAATATCACACTGTGTTTAAAATTATCTTTTAAGGGACACAAAGTAGTCAGGTGGAAAAAAATCTCAAGAGACCAGCATGAAACTAATAAGATTTACTAATAGCTTTTGCTTTTGTAATTTGAAGGGAAACCAAAGAGTAGACTCCGAATAGCTAGAGTCTTAATTGGATATTGATCTAAACAAATATTCTCTTTCTAAGTACCTGTTAAAATCAGTTATCGCTATTTGTTAGGACACATTATATTTATCTTTACTTCTATGGAAGTGGTATTGCTGTTCTAAGTTATATAAAGATGCATTAGCAGTAGGCTTTTAATAGACTTATTAAATTCACTTTACTTTGATTTACTCAGTGTTCCAGTAGAGACCGAGTATTCTATAGAGCTGCAGAAAGAGCAGTACTGAAAATAATGTGAGTATCACCGTTTGTGCTACTATTTATTTTGTTAATTTGCATGGAACTGTGGTTTATGGAGCACTTGTGCCGCATCCACTTTTATGTGGCTTAATGAAATTTGCCCTTTAGTTTCACTGAAAGATCCTACATTTTCTGGTTTGAGTTTGCTTGCTGGCTTGTTTTCATCTGTTGTAGCAAGGTAACACAGCATTTTTCCAGAAGTTGTATATCATTCTTTTCCCAGGCAGACTCTCTTCGTGTTAATAATATAATAATAATAATATAATAACATAATAATAATATAGTCAACAGACAGAACTGTGTAAAGCAAATAGAACATACGAACAACATATTTTTTTATCCATTGCCAAGTTTCATAACACTTTAATAAAAAAAAAAATAATCCAAAACCAAACCCCAGAAAACTATTGAATTAAATAAATTCCTTCCTAGAAGGATTAAGGGAATGTGATGTTAAATACAAATCTTTTGGGTTTGGCTTTGGTTCTTTACATTTGGAAGTGAAGACGGTATCTTTCATATCAAACCCATTTAATAATTTGGAGTTTTGTGTATTCTGACCTACTCCCACCTGATTTTATTTATCCCTAAATATTGTTGAGAATAGAAACATGGTATTTTTGGGAAGTAAAATAGGAGTACAGTAGAAACAGTTATATCTTTTATAAGCAGACTTCTACAAGATAGCCCAGTCTCTTCCTTGAGGTCACACCACTATAAGACTCCTTTATTAAATTAAAAAATACCACCAACATTAAAACTGATCGCTTAATTTTACTATATAAGAAAAACAAGCAAATTAATACTGATTGTATCAGTTCAGGGACACTTCAGAACTGGCTGCACTTCGAGCTATGGAACTATTGACCCCAGATTAATTTGGCAATAACTTATTCGGCTACTATGACTGGAGAACTTGCCCAGTGAAAGTAGAAGTTATGGTTAAACTTGCAAATATTTTAAGTCACCTCTCTGCTCTTCTCAAACACCCTTTTATACTAAACTTGAAGCTACTAATTGTATTGGAATCTTCCACTATTCCATGAAATTTATGAAATCTGCCAGTGGGTTTGGAAGTGATTGGGGTTTAGAAAGTCACAAATGCCTGTACGGAATGTGTGACTGGATAAATCAGCTCCCATAAGCTCGGCTAATAAAAGAGGTACCAGAAACCATATTCTGAGGCTCTCCAGCATAATCCCCAGCACTGCAAGAACAGATGGGAGCCTGGCGTGAGGTGGCCGCTCTTCAGTCTCTTGCCAAATGCTAAAGGCAGAGGAAACGTAAAAACTCCTGGGCTGACTAAGAGAAAGAAAACTGTTAGAGCTCAGATCAGGAAATGAACTAACCCTGCCAGGTGAACCCTGAGCAAAATTCTGGATAACTCTTTTGTGGCTAAAGCATGGAAATGGAGGCTGCTGGTGTGCTGGCCCGGCAGCTAGATGTGGCTTGGGGGTGACAGAGATCTTCAAGCCAATTATGCTTCTGTTGTTGACACACGGACTGCAGAAATATTTTTTCAGAACCACATTATCGTGCTGATGTCTGTTTGCAACACAAGCTGCGACAAGTGCTAGTCCTGTCTCCATGCAGCTATGTAAGAAGCTATAGCTTCCAGCTATAGCTGGAAAGGTTTGAAACCAGGAATGTGTCCCTTTTGTCCACTGCAAGACGGGCACTCTGACACTGTCCCACTTTACCAGTAGACAAAGTGTAGACGGGTCTTTGCAAAAAACATTGAAAGGTGGCATCAATACAGTAGATTTCTCTTTAAAAATCGTAGTGAGTTTGTGTAATACTGTGGTTTTAGAGCAAATATATTGAAAAATAAGGAGAACAGAGCTGTTTGTTGCAGGCTTTTTTTTTTTTCTTCTGCAATATATTATTCTGTTTGTGACTAAGATGAAGAAATGTCTTTGTCTCTTTTTTTTTCCCCAGAAATACAATTCTGTATTTTTTTTGTCCCAATCCCAGTCTTTTTTTATGATCATTATATTTAGCTTAAAATAATGGGATTTACACAGACTGTAAAGACTTCAGAACTATGTCTACATATGTTTTATTTATTTGTCCTTTAAACAAATGTTTTCATAAAAGCCATGAAGACACTAGCTGTGGCAGCGACTAAAACTACACTCACAAGTCTGGAGAAGACCAAAAGAGATCATTTGGTCTATCTCCCTGTTCTGAGCCAAGTTTTGTAGCCGTAACTCTACTTTATCTCGTAACCTGTTCTTAAAAACCTGGAGCACTGGCAACTCCCTAGTTTGCTCCATTGCCTCATTATCTTTCCTTGATATCATTCTATGGTAGTGGTTTTTTTGTTCTTTTTTTTTTTTTTTTTTTTCCTTTGCTCTGATGCTATCAATTATCTCAGTGAAAGCCAACCTTATTTTTGCTCTGCAGGAAGCTTTCTATGCTTTTTTGTCACCCCCCCCCTCTGGTCTTCCCCAATCAATGACTGTAGCAGATGAGTCTTTTTTGGTAAATCATAAAAACTCAGATTAACAGCAACTGTGTAGCCTGTTGTTAACCCAATTGCATATTTGTATGATTGGTTATTCTTGTTTGAGTAGTTTGCCCTGTGCTTGGCTCCACATATTGCTCCCAGGTTTATCAGATCCTATCTCAGATTTGGGTGAATCGCCTTCTGATAACTCTGTTCTCAAGTGTGTGGAAATCCAGTCTCCTCGCTGGATTTAACCTTCTAAATACACGTATCTGAGTTACCCGTGCACAATTTCCATACTTGCATGGGGATCCAAATATAGCTTCTTCGTTGTCCTAAAATGTTTATTTTTAATTTGAATTAGTTTTGGGGTTTTTTTCCCCCCTAGCTTACAGCTGCTTGAATACTGTGCTGTGTGCCAGTTCTTGATAGCACCAGTTTGCCTCTGGAATAGCTTGAGGACACTGGTGCTCAGGGAATCTTGCCTGTGTTTTGTTCTCCCTGGGTACTTGCTGGGCCAGGAGCAAGGGACCTAACATTGGAGAACAGATGCTCTAGTTTGGTGTTAGCAGAGGCTTCCTCCTCTGCTGCAGTCCTCTGCAGCTCGTTCTTGGATTTATAAGACAGAATAAAGACAATTTCAGGACGAAATAGTGGCTGTACTTAAGTAAATCACAATGCTGAATGTCACAAAATAAGTGAATTGTTTCTTGGTGTAAAGAGAGGGGAGACACAAGTCTGGCACATAGCTCCTCAGAGAAGAAGGAAATAGTAAGTGGTCTTCTGGCTGTTCTTTGTGGATCAGGATGTTTCGAGCCTTTGCAGAAAATGGGCTTTGAGTTCGCTCATTGTTATGTGGAATAAAGACCAAATAGAAGGAACATATGAAACCTAAAAAAGAAACAGAGTCAGGACATGACAATAATATCCAAGTTCAAATGTTTGTGAGAGAGGAAATGTGTCTTCTTTCATAAACGAGACTTCACCGGAACACGGAAGGAGAGAATTTGTGGTACTGAGGAAAGGATCAGAACAAAAGTATCTTGGAGTTCTGGGTCCATCTGCTGGTAAAGTTATTCTTTTGATATTTTGTAGGGAAAGCCACATGGTATTAAAAAGCTACTGGCAACTTCATTACCCATATAAACTGTCTGAATTACTAAAAGCAGTAAAATTACATGAGTTGACGATAGCCATCATTTTGGCTGACAATATTTTAAGAATTTTCTTCTCCATTAACGTATCCTGAACCAGCTTTGGTATGAACTGGTTTTCTTATCAAACTTCCCTTGGAAAATTTCCAGAGTTTTCAGAAGCTGTGATCCACCAGCACTAACCAGAGAACCACTTCCATGCAGCAGGGATGTGCAGGTCCACGATGAAAGGTTACTGTAGGGAAAAAAAGCAGCATCAAGAAGAAATCTTTCCTGCTGTTTCCAATCATGTTTTTGGCTATCTGCATGGCTTTAGAAGCGACTCCTTTTTATTACTTTCCGGCAAATATTCTTTTGTCTTTTTCACATGCGAGAGAGGAAAAAAAAAAGCAATTTTGTTGTTCTTTCAGCCACTTCACAAATTTTATGAAGACCGGTGTAGCTCAAAGACCGCATGAAAAAAATATAAGTAAGCAATTATCTCTCCTCAGCAACTTATTCAGAAATATGCAGGAACAAATCAAATGAATAAGGGAATGCACAGGATGCATGCGTATCGTCTGATGCATAAATCAGCTTGATTTGAACAGACGAAATAGCACCCGTCATTAAAGCCCGTTTAGCCAAGTATATGATTCATCGTTTATTTTTGAGAAAGATATAGGTAGTTACAAAGCCCCCTAGGAAATCTCCTGGCACACAGTAGAATTGTGAGACTTCCTCTGATGCGTTCTGATTCAGAAAATATCAAGCCTACCTGATTTATCTTAAGGCACTTTGGAGAGAAGAGCCAGTAAAACTCAGGCAGCATGGAAGTTGAAAAATTACGTGGTCAGTTATGCATGCAGTTCTTTCAGATTCTACCTCTTCACTGTACTAAGTCGTCGTTTTATTGAACATCTCTGCCACGGACAAAGTGTTTTTCACAAATGCTATTGCAGTGCACAACGCCATTATTTGAACATCTCTGGCCGAGGCATCACAACTGGTTATTATAATTCTTGTTTTCCTTCTTATAATTTTTGTTTCCTTATTGAAAGTTTTAGAATAACTCAACTTGCAAATCCTTCTCATTTCCAGTTAAAAGAGGAATAAACATTAGAAGGATCTGGTAACTGTTGTATTCATTTGTAAAAGTCATCTTGAAGTACCACACAGAGGAAAGCTGGATCAGGGTACCCAAGGGATTTCCATCCTTCTATTTGATAATTAAAAATGTCTCTCAAATGAAGAGACCACTGTGTTTTCCAAACATACATCAGTGCATCTGTACATGGCTTGATGATCTTTGTTTTCATGACTGGATGACCACAGTCACTGAATATAAAAATCCAAACAAACAGAAAATACGACACAAAATATCCTCTCTCTACAAATATTTACTGTAGGGAGAGAAATACTTTAAGCAGATGAACTTGTAAAGAAATATGAAACATGGCTCAGGAAAAAAACTGAGTCATGGATCACAAGTTTAGGCTGTGCTCTTCTAAAGAATGGAAATTCAATGTATTTTTTTTTTTTTCTGGTTCTTTGACAACTTCTGGAATCATGCCTAGGAATAAACACAGCCAAATTGTGTTAAACCATATCTTCTACTACTCAGCAGGTTATGGGATGTCATTTAATCAGGAGGACATGCAAGAAGGCTGTTTAACAGATTGTCTTTAATTTGATAAATTAGCCACAACAGACATTTAAGAACAGAAGCATGCACAGAATATATCTATTAAATTTTCTTTGTAAAATAAGGAAAACTATATAAAAAAAATACAAATGCAATACATTTCCATGTCTTGCTTACAAGTTAAATAATCACTGCAAATTATATCCATGGGAAATAGCTAATCTGTTGACAAATTAAATATATTCAGTAGTTAAAAGGTCTGTCCCACGAACTTTAGGGACAGAACTTGGGAACCAAGTAACCAGCTTGTGCAGATTCACTGTTGAATTGTAGCTCTTCATTAGACTTTTGCTGCTTTAGCTGATATAAAGCCAGTCTACTGGTAATGATTTAGTATGCTACCTCTTAATTAGGCCAAGAGACTTAAGTCATGAATCTCTTTGTTAAAGTATTTGGATACCTGAAGTTAGATTTATGAAACTAGAATTTTCACAAGATCCTAGCACACAAGTACCTTTTATAGTAATGAGAAATCAGTGTGGTGTTTGAAATATGTTTGCATATATGCCCTTGAGTCATCATTCTTTTGGATCATCAAAGTGGTCTGAGTCTTGCTGTTGACCTTAGTTTTTTGTGTACACGGAAGTTTGTTTGTTTGGTTGGTTGTTTTTTAATGAAGGTCTGAACCTGGTAGTTGTCTACTTCATGTTTATTTCAAACATAGAGCCAATTACTAAATCTTTAATTGTTTACACGTTTCCCTGGAAGTCCTCCATAAAAGTCGTTTACTTAGGAAAATACCCTGACTACAGTGTGGTATTTGTGATTTATTTTTTTTTATCCTCCCCCGTATAACTATATTATTTTGGCAATTTGGCTATTACATTTCATGTAGAGCTGCTGTAGTCTATTTTCAACTGTGCCTGAAGTTGGAAAAGCTGAAAACTTCTTCTTCTCTAGCAGTGCCTTTCTATCTAGAGCCCTATGCATTTTTATGAAATGTACTTTGGAATAAATATGATAATGTCTTAACCTTCCCAATGATGAGTAATGTGCCGTATAGTAGAGACATGAGATAAATCTACGTTTATAAATCAGCGGGAATTTACTGAAGTGAATATAAATTGCATCCAGATCTGGCAAATATTGTATGTTATCATGAAGGCAGGTTAGATTAAATTCTCAGGTGTACTCCCTCAGCAGCCTTATCAATGCCGAAGGTCGTACAAAGAGTAATAGTGGCCCAAGTTGGGAGTTTTAAAGTAGACACAACTGAATTTTTTACTTTAGCAGAGCCTTTTGTTTGAGAATTGAAAAAAAATAACAGTGATAAGCAATTAAATGTCTTTATACTGCCAGCCATATTTATGTCTCTATAAATTATTAATTATTTTATACTTAATTGATGTACAAATGCTGAGGTTTTAGTTACAAATGGAAAATCACTGAAGAGGAAATAAGACAAACGCTAATGATAGCATTTAGCATTTAGGAACATGTTTCTTCTTTCAAATAAAACTGACTGGTAATCTTAAACAATAAATTCATCATTGTGGGGAGGCTCTGAACGAAGCATAAACATCCCTAACTGGCATCACTTATTAAAATGGATAAAATAGACACATTTCCTTAGCTCTGTGGCATGGATCTGTTGTAATAAATCAGTTAAGTGCTGATGTATCCTACTTTAACAGATAACATGAATTCTACAAGCTTCTCCACAGGTGAGAACAATCAGAGACATTGTGCTCTTAACTCTCTGAGCTGTTCAGCCGTGATTCCACTGGAGCCGCAGAACTTTATTTCTATTAGGAACTAGCTGTATTTTACCTCTTAATGCAGTACTAAAATATGCACTGGTGCTTTTCCAAAGACTTGAATGATATTTTCCTTTAAAACTGTTGAAAAAAAAGTATTATTTCCCCACTGTTTCATCATGTTACAGCCATTTTGTTTATTTTAAGAGGCTCTAACCACAGATTAACATTTCCAGTCTAAGACACCTCTTCGTGTTCTTATTGGAACTTGGGTCCGGGTGGGGTACTGCCGTTATTTTCCATACACTGTAGTGAGTTAGTTGACTGATCAGTGAAGAGTTTATTTCAATAGGTGGATTTATTTTGCTGCCAAGCAGAATTTTTGGAGAGTGAGCTTAAGAACTTATGAATCAAGCAATTCAGGCTGGCCTCTGTGAGGGACAGGACTGCGGGTTAGAAGGACCTTTGATCTGAGCAGTCTGTTTTTCCTTATGTTATTGAAATGTCCAAATTAATCTTGTGGGATAAAAAGAGGAAAAGCACTTTCAGCACCAGATAGGCCAATCATACATTAGAAAGCAGGTGCTTCTTATTTTTGTCCTACAGACTACATTTCCCTTCAGTTCTTTGATAAAGAACACACCACTAATGAACAATACCCACAGATTGTTAGAGCAGTCTAACTTGAAAATCTCATAGTGGCTCCTGTTCTGTCCAAAAAGAGACTGACCCCTGGCTGGCCTGCAGATAATGAAGGAATAATGATGATTATTGCTCTGTGACAGGAGTATGTGTGTAACTGAGGCTCGGCTCACTCTTGAGAAAGTGGAGAACGTTAACTTCCTTATACAAAAATGAGTACCTGGGCATGCTCTTACATCCAGCATTTTCAGAAGACATAGACAGTGGTCAAAGTTTCCTTTCTAATATGTGCTATTTAGAAGTTCAAACTCATCCATTATGACTCCTGTATTTTGCGATGGCTGCGTGCAGACTCGATAAGAATAAGTTCTTGTGCCAAATGAAGGGAGCAGGCTTCCTGTATTGTCAAAAAATGTCACATTCGGTAAATTTGGATTATTTTCTGGAAAGATATCTTTCTCTTTTTCCTGTAATTTTTGGTGAATCTTGTCATAAGTGATTGGTGGCTGCATTGTAATGATGTGGGTTCAATAGCATGACAAGGTTTCAATTCTAATTTCTTATGCACTTGATAAAACACACATAATACAGTTTATTCTACATCCTAACCGTGATTTTATCCAGTACATAAGTTTGCCAACCTCTAACTCGGTGTTCGTAGAATTCCTACAAATAACTCCTCCCATCTGGCACTTGTATTAGGAGCACACAAAGCAAAAACATGGGAGTTAAAATGCCATCACTGGTACTGACAGCAGGAATCTTTTTTATCTCCAGGGATTTGCAGGAAGCGTAGATCTCATTTGTACTTGCTGCTTGTGACACCTGATGCTTCTGTCTCTAAGGGCTTGTCTGGTTGGAGATACTTGGCTAACTCATGTTAATTTTACTGAGGTGTCAAAGTTAATGAGCATCAATAAAAGTTGTCTGGATTCTCTCGCTCAGGAAAATGTTAGGACTTAAGGAGAACTGAGGTGCACAGATCTATGTCTGTTTGACTTTTGAGGGAAGCCTGTACTTTGAATTTTATGTTGCCTGTGCTGTGATGGGTTCAGCCCTCTATGCTTCCAGGTGAATTGAATAAACTCCCTGCTTTGACAGACCTTCATGGCACAGGGAGTAGTTGTGTTGAAATCAAGCACAATGACTAGATGGAAAAACGAGTATGAGAAGAGAAAATGTTCTGTATTGCTGTTACGGCCAAGAGAGAGTATCAAGTTATTTTTGATATTAATCAACAGCAGTTAGTGCAGGAAGAAATGGTCTGATCAACTGAGTAGGAGTTTTTCCTGAGTTTCAGGGAAACAGAGAGGAGTAGTGAGTGCTTTATGAAAATCCTGTTCCTAGTGAGTCAAGGTCTGTCTTTTCAGAATGAGTAAATAGTTGTATTTATCGTCTATACCTGCTTCGAAATTACTCTTTTCCCTGGAATGCAGCTCCAGTTACAGTGCCAATTTCCTATGAATCTGGACCAAAATTTGCATTTATAAATAAAAATAATGAGTTGTAACTGGTATTTAAGGCTCCTCTAAGGAAATATTTCATAGCTCAGTACGGCAGAAACACATTATATGAATCCTTTCAGTTTTCCACGGCCCAGAATACTACCACTATATTGATTCCACCATAATTCATGGCCAACCCATGCTTTTTTGCTGCATCAAGTTGAACCCTCTGTTCAGAATCCATCTCTGGTTTATGGATGCCTCCAATTCTGGAAGCTCCCTTCTATTGAGGGGTTTTAATAGGCAGTTGATTTGACTATGTTGGCAGGAAGTCAAGCATTCCAGATCCCCAACTCTCTACTGAGTCAGAGTCTTCCAGCACGGAACAGTCACAAGTGCACTGCAGATTAAGGGTACAACATCATTGTTAACAGGAATGGTACATTAAATCCACTGTCTGCAGTGGTTGTACTAATAAAATGCATTACTTGGAGTTTTAAATCCTCAATCTAGGAATTCAATTAATTTCCAGGGAATTCAATTTTGAAATACAAGAACTTTGCTAATCTGCCGTCACCTTGTAAAGCTTCAGCATCTCGCGCTCCGCTGTGGTAGAACGAATTTTGTGTACAAACGTGCCATGCAAATCTTGGCTTAAGATGCATGTTTGTAAATTCTAAAGCAGGATTATAGCTTCGTTTAAAGACAGACTGCAAAATAAAAGTTCCAAAACCATGCAATGCCTGTAAGCACCCCAGCTCCCACCACAGCATCTTGTTCATGTCAGGAAGCCTGACAGTACTCCATCCTCCATTCATTTTATGTACGGACTCCTTTTCTGAAACTTTACTCATCTAAATGCATGTTTTCATCAATGATGTCTTATTTTACACTAATGAATTTCTTTTAATTTTCACATAATAACTCTCTGATTTTTTTGTTTCAATCCATTTCAGTACATCTGCTCAAAACACATGAAGCTCAGTATATTGCTCACTCTAAAGACACCCATGGACTTACAAAACCTTACAGGACTAGGACCTAAATTAGAGCAGTTCAAGCCCACTGTATTTTAAATAATTTTATTAGAATCAACTGTACTCGTAATAATTTTGTTAGGGGTGAAAGTTCTAAATGTATTACCTAGCAAAATGATTATTACAGCTAAAGAATTCTAGTGGGTAGAACCTATGAAAAAATGCTTATGCTTGATTCAGAGAAGAAAGAAAGGCAAATTTATTTTAACATATGAGAAGTAAAATATTTTAGACATTTAAATAAAACAGTATTCACTTAAACAACTTCCAAGCTTATCTATCTAATGTATAAAAACCCTCAAGCAATAGTTTTTGTTTCAATGTGGGAAGATGGAAGGATGGACAAAAAGCTCCTGAAAGCTTTATTAGCTGCCTGCTATCCTTGGAATGGTAATCAATAAAATACATTTCTCATAAAATAAATTTAATATTTCACCAGTAAAAAGTGATTATTTTTTTTTTCTCATGGCTGACCTTAATAACTCTGAAACTCTGAAGGCACTTGTGATGCCTGTGAGTTATGAAACTTTCATGTTCATGAAAGACATAATAATCGCCCTTCACTGTTGAGATATTCTACAGAGGATGTATTAAGTAAATAAAAACATGAATTTTCTTGTGACTTCACTCCTTGGCAAGTTTACTACTTCAAAAAAAAAAAGAGATACCTGATTTCACTTTGCTTTTACCTCAGGATAAGACAATGAGAGGATTAAATAGCTGAAGCAAAATTACAGAGCCTTCTCATAGTGATGACATTTAGAAAGGAATATTGTTTAAGGACACTGCTAGACCTGTATTAAGTTCTGCTCGGATGAAGAATATGACACCACACTTACATTTATTCAGGAGAGTTCTTGCTTGATTACGTTTAGTTTCAGAGGGACCAGCATTACATGCTACACTATCTCACAAGAACAAGAGTCTCCTGTGAGTATCTGGGCATGATCTTAGACATTGGTATATGATTTATGACGCTCGTATAGTAAAACCATGCTCCAAAACATCATTCAGCATATAACTGATATTCAGTATGCAGGTTGTTTTGATCTCAGAGTGCAGAAGACAGTAGAGATGGGTGCACAGACATAATTATCTTCCTGTTTTCTAACCGATGTTGGTTGAATGCATTTTTCTAGTGGTTCATACACCAGCTGCTAGATTGCACCCCGGAACTTCAAGAAAAAGAGGACAAGGACTGTGACAGAGGTGAAGGTATGAGTCATTTGCTAATTAAATTTGTAGCACTATTGAGAAAGCCTTAAAAACAAGAGTTCTGTGTAGATAAATAAAGTTATTAATTAGATATTTAGAAAGAATGGACACAGATGCTGGACAAAATGTGAGAAGCAGTGCTGGAACCTGTTGATACATCTATTGCTGGCTTTGGGACTGTCATGAACGTTGTTGAAAGTTATGATAAAATACCAAGCTTTGATAGTGAGGGTGATAGCCAGTCAGAATACAAGGGGTCATGTATGTGCTGCATGCCCAGTATATGTCTTTCACAAAACCCAGTCTGCCTCTCATTCTGAACAAAACACCTATCAAATGTTCAAAAACCTCAGGCTTTAAATCTAATTTAAAGTGCTTTTTTTTGCTTTCACCTGCAGAAGTGAGAAAGTCTCCTTTCTTTAGTTAAAGTGGAAGTAAGGCTGCACAGAACAGGTTTTACTTTTTATACCTAATGAGTTTTGCTGCACTAAGGCAGAACACTCGCTTGAGATCAGCCACTTCAAGACAAAAGCCAAACCGATCCTCAAAGCACCCGTAGCCATGCACTGTGTTGTGACTAACAGCCTCAACAACAATGATCCGTGTGAGCATTCCCCACATGTGTTGTTCTACCCACTTCTGCTTCGAACAATTGCATTATATTTTTCAGAAAAAGGCTGACGTGATTTCACGTCTCCCAGCATTCTAGAAGAAGGCATTTGTAGACATGGCTACAGGATTTAAATTTTATTTTCCTAAAACCTGGGGGTGGAGTGAAGTAAGGCAGAGCTGAAATCACACTTCAGGACACTTCAGAAGTGTCCTCCAACAGCACTTAAAATTTCTTTTATGTTAATTCAGACGAATTTTCATTTTGCCTTCAGACTTTGTCGCTTTTCTCACCAAATTTATTTTCATTGTGTAATTTTATATATTGTTTAAAAATTTTAATAATTTCCATCAAATAGAAAATCTGTGGTTTCTTTGAAAATACCAGGTTTTCCATCTGCTCTCACTATTTAAAGAGAAGCTGTATGTTGCTAATGTTTAATCCAAGACTGCAGGGAGATACCTACAGGGCAAGCAACTGAAATGACATTACCAACCTGTGTACCACGGCACTGTCATTTTCCATCTAGGGCATTATTTTCTTAATCTCACCAGTATGAACTATATTCTTTTTACTTACATATTCTCTAGATATAAGAAACTATCCTGTTCACGGTTGCATGTGCAGTTCTGTCTTTACATTTTGGTGAGGGCTTGCAACACCTTATAAATGAGTTATTATCTATATTCTTTTATGGTTAATACTGGTCGGTATTTACACAGACTTTACGAGCAAAAGCCAAATGAAATTTGGAGAAGGAGCATTTATTAACGTACTTCTTTCTGTAAACAAGGCGTAACTTCCAAAGCACTTCCATAGAAACTCAGACAAGGCTGGTTTGGATAAGAAGAAGTAACAGAACATTCCTTTTGGAGTTTTCGCCATAAAATACGATGTAGCAGGCAAGGAATTCAGCATCGTAAATGGCACATTTGAAATTAATGCATTTTTTTCCATGGTTTAATTCTACCACTTTCTGTGTATGTAGTGTGATAGTGCTCAGAGGAATCAATCTTTGCTTGTGTTTTTACAGATACTTCTAGCATGACACAGATTGGACTCAAAGCTTCACGATGTCACGTTGGTGCCAGCCACAGTTTTAGTGCAGAAATATACGCTCTGCCATCTCTGCAGCCCGATCCTTTTCTGATTTTTTTTTTATTATTTTTTTTTCCCCTAAATTCCTTTTTAAGGAGTCGTCACAAATAGAGCTTATTATGAGCTCTACAATTCAGCAGGTCCTATTTTGATGTCAGAAGAGAGAGGAAAATAGAATACAAAAGACAGGAACCCAAAAATTATAGAAATTTAACTGTGCTTCAGAAGATCACACTTCAGTGCTGAAAAGTACTTTTCACTTTCGACACGGGGCAATGCCTTTGAAATCCAGCAGCTAAATGAAGCGTAGATTGGGGACATCTACCGTTCTCATCACAGCTGCTACCACATCATGGTGAGCATTGCTAACACAATGGAAAAAGGAATTAACTGCCCATCTGCGCGATGTAGACTGTTTTGTCTGCTCATGGTTGATTAGTGAGAGAAAATGAACTTGGGTTAATGTTAGGGTACAGTTCTGGAATGTGAAAGACCCAGATTCAAATTCTTCCTCTGGCTGGTTAAGGGAAAAGAAAGCTTTTACTGTTTGGGGTGGGTTTTTTGGGTGTTTTTTAGTGTATTTCAGTTTTTCGGTGCTCCTCCACAGCTGCGCTGCTTTCAGTTACCCAACTTTGAGTTTGCTCCCACCAAGCCAAGGGGTTTGGACCGCTGAACTCATGCCATGAGACTAAATTAATCGCTGCAACTTTTATTAGTTACATCTATGCCTTAGGAGCGATGTGGCAAGGCTTGCTAGGGATCTGACAGGCTTTTGAACTCCACTACAACGGATCCTTTTATTGCCTGCATTTCACTGAATTCATGCCTTTCAATGTGTTCTACTCCAAAAAGAACCTTAGAGGCTTTGGTCTTTCTGCATTTGTGCTGTGCTCATTAAACTACCTGTAGCTTTGACAATGGAAGACAGAAGTCTGTACTTCATATGTTCAGGAACCTTCAACATCTTTAATTGACTTCTTTTTTTTTTCTCTTTTGTGCTTCTTTTAAAATTTATTTATTAAGAGGAGACAGGAGGGGAAAGAGAGAAACTATATTTAGTTTTGTACTTACGTAAAGCAATGAGCATACGAAATTATTTTACCCACTTGAAGGTAACCATTCCACAATCCCTTCCTATTCCATAAAATTTTATTCGTTAAAATATTTGAATATGTCCCATTTGGTGATGAGTAAAAGAAAATCTTGAAGCCTGAATTGTCATTTTTGTTTTCAGTATTTGCAGGCACTAGTAAGAGATGTCCCCCACATATAGCAGAGAGTGCTAACAAGCCTTTTTTGACTAAAAGTGGGAGTTAGAGAAGTCATGTCTGTGAATCTGTGTAACTTACTGTTCTTACTGGGCCAAGCCATAGATAAGGGAAAGAATTGCCTTTGCTACTCTTCAGTCAAAAGGTCTTTTTCCCTGTTTTCGCTCTGCATTAGCCACTGCCATGAGTTCCTTCTAACAGACATCATATTCTTGACATTTTCCTCTGTTAAAAATAAGACTGTGGGATTGTGCTTTTTCAAACACAGTTTCCATCTAAATACTGCTACTGGGTCACTGCGTGCCTCTTCTAAATCCTCAGTTTATAATTACAATTTCAAATCTGTTCCTTTAAGTCCACATGGTGTATTATGGGAGACTGGATTAAAAAAAAATTCTAAATGGGAAAAGCATGATTTGCTGAAAATCAAGTTGATCCCAATTGTGTAAGTTTTCAGCTAAAGCTCTGTTGAAGTCACTTTTAGTATTATAAAAAACGAAGTAACCAACCAATGAAAAAGAAATAGAGCAAATTAGAATGAAAATGAGTTGAATTTTTTTGGTTTAAAAAACTTTCCAGGGTAAAGCACAGTGTCTGCAGGGTGAATCGAGTTAAAATATGTCTTTTGCACTTGACTTTTAATCATTTGGAACTTGTTCTTTGAGTGGTCAAAAATCATTTTCTCTGGATTATGCGATTAAAGAGATCAAAGATTTCATTATTGCTTTAAGTAAATGCTAGCAAGTTCTATTATCCTGCATGCAAAGAGAACAGGTCTACAGTTCTCTCCCACCACTTCAAGACTTACCTCAAAAGTGCCCTGTGCACTTTAATTAGTTATCTATCAAAGTAATTTTTCTCTGGGAGGCAAAAAAAAAGTGCAAAGGAGTGCACTTTACTCTCAACTATGTCAATGATGACTCAGTGAAATTAGTGGGGTCGTTGGTCTCTATCTAGGATGGAATTGAGGCCATGAAGACATGGAACTTCTTGACATTTTGGGATTGTTTTATTTTCCTTCTGTTACTCCTTGAACACAGCAGACTGACATTTTACCTCTTCATTTTTCTTCATTTTTTCTTCATTTTTCTAACCTGCCTACTTGTTTCCTGATTTTGATTCAACTCATTGTATTCCCTCGCAGCCATGAAAGGAAATCGCTCCTTATAGTCACACAGCTTATATTTTTACCTAAAAAAAAAAATAAAAAATCTTAGGTCTAATATTACAATAAAAGGGAAAAAAATGGATTGTAGTCAGGTTCCCACGTTTTATACCATCCGTTAGGACATATTCTGTGTCTGACATATTTAGAGAATGCAGATTCATGAATTAATGCTTTTTATATTGGATCTTCTTTTCTAAGAAGTTTATGTGTTATTTCTTTTCTTTTGAGTCCTTCTGATAATACTTACATGAAACTGCGAGACATTATTTTGACCACATAAAGAAAAAAATGGTGATTTGATCAGATATTCTTTGACAAGTAAACCTGGCTATTGCTAGTTATGTGTAATTATTGCTCTGGCTGCCACAATCTGATCTTCACGTTGTTATGAGTCAGATAAAATAATCAGTAGAGAGAGGCAGCCACCTCCAAAACCTCAGTCCAAGATCAAATCTGGCTTTTCATAGAAGGAGAGGGCAGATACGAAATGAAAATTACTCTAATCTTTAAACTTTAAAAGAATCTGAATAGTTTTAAAGTCTAAGGGCCAGATTTTAAAAGTATTTCTGAACTCATTTCTTATTAAAATAGTTAAAGTTAATGGCATGATAATGTATCTCTTAGAAGAGAAGAAAGGGTCAATATAGAAACCAGGGTGTACTCTGTCTCTCAGTGGATCGTAATTTGCGGTCAGTCCTCACCCTAATATTTATATCTGAACCTATGATATTTATTTAAAAAATTACTGGGAAAAACTATTCTGTTGAACTGAGACTTTCAACTGATCCAGATAGCTTTATAAAATTATTTATACCATTTATTTTATTATTATTCATTTTTTAAAAAGTTGTAAATGATCATGTCTGTTCTAGAGTAACAGGTAATGGAAAAACAACTCATCAAATTCTTTGAGCCAAATCAAAAATACTTTTTTTTTGTAACCTGAAAACTTTTACGTCATCTTGTTACTATGACATCTTTCTTTGTCAAAGAAAAATCAAAAAATATGTCCAAAATCAGGAAAAATACTTTTTCTCTTTTAAACTAGGAATTTGTGTTTTTCTGTCTTTTATTTCCACAAAAAAAGTTACCAAATTCAGGAACAACCATCATACATTATAAATAAAATAGATTTTTTTTATTTTTTTTTCTTTTATTTGCATTTTTCATTCAATCCATATAAATTGTTCAAACCAATGCTATCAGTTATCACATCTGTATTTACTGACACTAGGTAGGGACCAGTATAATGAAAAGATTGATTTTACTGTACCTTCCAATTTGATAGATGATCCTTGTAGAAGCACTAGAAATTTATTGGCATTTCTGGCATCTAAAGTTATATTATTAAATCAAACTTTTTTCCCAAAAAAATCTTTTCATTTTCTATTTAATCTGTAGTTCTAATTTATTGTTTAATTTATTGTATTTATGATCTGATTTCTTTCTCTCAGCCTCGTGTAGCAAACTACTTTTCGAGTATTAGGTTAGCTCTCAATTAAATTGTTGTTTCCTTTGGATTCTTCAAGAAGTTCTGGAACTTTCTTTCTTCTGCTTCTCTACGACTGGCTACACCGTCCCCTCATCTGCCCGGTCTAAGGCAGCTGCGAGCTTTAATGATTGCCCTTAAATTTAAAGTGCCTCCAAGTTTCCTAACAGAGCAGAAATGACTTTCCTCAACAAGACAAAATACAGAATCACAGAATGTCAGGGATTGGAAGGGACCTCGAAAGATCATCAAGTCCAATCCCCCTGCCAGAGCAGGAACGCCTCGATAATGCTACACAGGAACGTGTCCAGGCGGGTCTTGAATGTCCCCAGAGAAGGAGACTCCACACCCTCCCTGGGCAGCCTGTTCCAGTGCTCCGTCACCCTCACTGAGAAGAAGTTTCTTCTCGAGTTTAAGCGGAGCCTCTTATGTTCCAGTTTCAGCCCATTACCCCTTGTCCTATCAGTGGTTGTCACCGAGAAGAGCCTGGCTCCATCCTCGTGACACTCACCCTTGATATATTTGTAAACATACCTGTATCAATAAGGTTGTCAGGTCAGTTAACAAGTGAGTTGGATTGTCTCGTTCAGAACCGCTCGTCTCAATAACACTCGCTTTGATTAGATCCGGGCAGAACGTTGATCGGGCTATTAGCTGCTCCACAGAATTCATGGGTTCAGACAGAAGCTGGAAGTTTTTGTTAGATGAGGAATGTGAAAGACTCAGACAAAGGGACCTTCCTGTGCCTCAGAATATGAAGTACCAAGACGCTTCCAGTATTGAACATTTTCTTACAAAACGATCTCATCCACCATTTCAAAGATTCAATATCCTGCATTACGAAGATATTCACATAAACATCCTGTCAATTATCTCTGTGCAAAGTAACCTAAACGAAAAATAAACCCGCAGAGAGCATAATTCGTTGTGGATTACGTGTCACAAAGTGGTAGAAATATAGTTACTTGCATTTCACAAAATGATAAAGGAAGTCTTGAAAAGCTATGGCATGGGAATGCGGTCTCTTTTAAAAATTATCCTTTTATGCTCCATGTTTAAATCTGTAGAGTCCAAGATTCCTTTTCCTTTCTGTGTTAGACTCTGTTGCCTACCCAAATTATTTTTTTTCTACGAAAGTTACTGTTCCAGCTGTACCACAAACACTGTTCCTTTCCTTTTGTGCCAGTCACTACCCCTCTTAAGGCGTCATTATACCCGTGTGTTAATTAAGCTAATGCAAGTCTCCTTGTGAGTGCATCTTTGCTCTTTTTAGGCACCTGGCAGTTCTGAAAAAGGAAAAATCCCTCGTTTTATTTGAAGGAATAAGGAGTCAAAGGACGTAGGCACGTTATGGCATATTCATTTAAATGTCAAAAAGCCAGGTGAGTTTTTCAGAATATATTTAATCCAATTTGGACACAATCCCAATGACTTCACAAAAATAACTTCTTATCCATTGAGCTCAATGATTTGTAACACCGCTTTGAAATATTTTGCTCGTTTCTCAAAATGAAATTTCCCCTTTTGTAATTTTTAGTAATATAATAACTGACATGTCTCTCCAGTCACAACAAAGAGAACATTGTGTAAATATATCCTAAGATTATGTACTTTACGCAAGCTTGATGGTGTATTTTCGTTGCGCTATAATCATTAAACGTATCTAAGTATAATTTTATTTTTTAATTAAATCGAAATTCTTGGTAATAGACAAGAATTCTGATGTCACATTTACAGTTCATTAGATTCATAATTAAAATGTGCAACTAGACTAGAGAATTAGAGAATATTTAATTTGGAAAAGCATTTTATTTCATTGCTTCTCTAGCAGGCTTGGCTAGGTTTCTACAAATGAATTGTACGCGTAACAACTCGAAAACCTTGTTGCATTTTTACGTTGCGGGATGCTTGTGGGGTTTATTTTTGGAGTCTTTTCTTTAGTTACTGTTAAAAAGGGGTTCAGTTGCTAAATGAATCATATTTTCTTTCTGAATTCCAGGCAGTCACCCTAGAGAGTTGCTCACCCAAGTCCAGTTCATGCAGCCATATAGCAATATCTGGAATAAATGTGAAAAGCTTCCTTTCCATATAGTGAACCTGCGAGATGAACGCTGATATTTTTGTCATTTTAGAAACCTGAAGCTACTCCTGGCTCTGTGTGCCTGTGGTCTGCAGAGGTCGGTGCTGCCTGTTTGATGCATTGGTCTATTTTCCTGTTGTTGATCCCCAAAACGCCATTTAAATGAGCGTACAATCCGTCACTAGAGCAAAGGGATAAGGAAGAGCTACAACCAGCAGGAAAATTGCCTACTTCAGAATTTACGAAGGTAACAAAATGAAGATGAACTGTCTTTCATCTGAATGAAAAAAGAAACAGGGTTAGCTGTTCTTTCAGAACCTGATGATGGAAGGATGTCTTCTCCAGTGACAAATGGTGCCGAAGTCGTTTCCCATTTCTGTGCCACTTACTGTAGCTGACAAACAGGCAGGGGTAGAGCTGCCATGAAGGCGGAAGAGGACGACCTCTCTCCTAGGACTCATAAGAGGCAAAAACCTGCCACACAACAATTACTCTTGAGTCAAGACAAGTTTTATTTAGATTAGTTTGTATTTACAGTGAATTTAAGCAGCAGGTTCAAACTCTGTATTTGGTACATGTTTCTAAGCCTATTTACTTACTAAGACATAACTTCTCCTTGCCAATAAGTTTATATTAATTATATTAACTTCTCCTTGCCAATAAGTTTATATTAATTTCATATATATGATGCATGTGTACGTGTATACATACATACAAGTATACGAGTACATGAGTACGTACGTGGCTCCAAGTAGCTGATGAAAATAGGACCCGATCAGTGTTCTGTTACCTAAAAATACCATCTCTTCATAGAGGTACTCTCATTAACATAATGTTTATATACTATCAAACCTTGAAAAACTTTATCTCCTTCTGACAGGGAGAATATATGGATTTCAACAGGTGACTTTTATTTTGATGTCTATAAAATATTGCCACGAATATCATCCTTGCTATTGAACTTTGATGCTTTCTCTGCATTAATTATGAATATAGGACTAATTAATAAGGTAATATAAATGGCAAATTGTTTACCAGAAGTTTCTATACAACTGGATTAAAAGTTAAGCAGCTTTCAAAATAACAGGTGTATATTGAAAAGAGGTCATTTTAAGAATGAGAGCATTTTGTTGCCACCTAAGATTTGAACATGAGTACCCTCGTTTAAAATAAAACTAATAATTCAACAGTTGTGTAAGTTCTGTTTCATTCTTTTCATTCATAATAGAATTTCTAAAACATTGTAAAGTCATAAAATTATTACCTTTAAACCTTTTACTAGGGTAAAAGGAATGAAAATCTACCCCGTTAAAACAATTCCTCTGTGTAGTTTCTATGGTGTAACATTGCATTTGACTCCATTAGGAAAAAAACCCTCCAGCCTATCTTTTTTTTTTTTTTTTCCCTAAAACGTGCTGAAAAGATGCTTAACATGAATGTCTTTTAAATCTTTTTATCTCTTAGTTTCATCTGTAAGCTCCTCGTAGACTCCAAGTTGCACTTCTTATATACAATTCTGTTTTTTCCAAAACAGGTGATGACGGGGAGAAAATGAAATGATGATACAGAAGCAAAACAAGTAAGTGCCATTCCAGATGTGTGAACTGTATCACAAGCTGCCTAACTCGAAATGCCTTTTCACATGTCAGCTTTCTTTATGTACTGGGAATATAATATTTTGTTAGAAATATGACCCCTTCATCACACTTTCTTCAGAAGTCCCTTTGCTTCATAAACGAGGCAATTAATTGCTAGTCATCTGGTTTTCACTCATTGCAGATTTATTTTCTTGTTGTTTTCGGTTCAGTTTATACTCATATTTCCTTTCAGTTTGTACTTATGACATGCAATTCAATATGGAACTGGTTTAGAACTTGCTGTTTGCATAAAATTTGTTTTCTTTTGTATTTTTTAATTTCAACTTGAAGTGAAAACCAGAACTTCATGTTTTTTAATGAAATGTATATATGTGATAGCTCCACTTCTGGTTTCATCCTGCTTCAATCTAGCTTTGCAATTCTTTCAGTCACCATTTGTACCCTCTGCCACCAATATTTTGCAGTCCTAGTGTGTGTTTCACTACAGGCTCTGCTACAGGAGAACAACAAATACCTGATGCTCAATGCACTTTGTCGAATGAATTTCTGATTTGTGAGCATAATTTGAAATATAATGGAAAATTAACCAGGAAGAGATTAGTTGTTTGTCTGTTCTTGGATTTCAACACATGATCTATAAAGCAGGAAAAACAAGCAAGCCCTGTGAAATGAGCACAGTCTGGTAAATATAAAGCACCTGAGCTTCTATTACTAACGACAGCTTGAGACTTAATAGATGTAGTGTCCATGTCCTATCGGTCTCAATTACATCATTAAGCCACACTTTTAAGAAAGACTCTTGTAGCCCTGAGAAGCGCTGAGAAATCTCTCTTCTAAATACCTTTCCTAAAATCCAGTGTAAGTAAGTATCTGTGGTAGCTGTTGCCTTTTCCAGTTTCACCCACTCCTTGTCAGAACATTGAATTTGATTATTTTTCTTAATGTTTTGATGTACACTGTCCTCTCTAGTCCGTAATAGTCATCTAGCAGCTTTGAGAAGATGATTTTCAGTGAAAGACAGAGGCCAGCTTACAGAAATCTATGCTAAGACACAGAAAATATAATTAACTCTATTTATAGAAAATTAAGTTTTGCTTTTGAAGTGGGAAGCAGTGGAATAATTTCCAGTACAGATGCTTTTTTTATAGTTACTCCATAATCAATATTAATTGCTTTAGAAAAGCTAGAGAATCTTCTTATAAGAGAAAATTATGTGAAATTAATGTAAGTCTCCCTCTTCCATTCAAATTCCTTCTTTCCATGCAGGACTTTCTATGACGAGAACTTACAAGTCTAAAAAAAAATACTCTGTCATTGGTTTGGTTTTGGTTTTCTTTTTGTGTAGATTACTGTTATTGATACTAATAATTTTAGAGATTATTGCAAGTACTCATGTCTAGTTGAATTAGTAATGCCCAGATTTTCTTTTTAAGTGCATTCTCCCTTTCTTGAAACTAAGATTGAATTACAGTGAACCAGATGGTTTAACATTTTCCTTGCGATGGGTTTTAAACACTAAATTATAATTAATACCTGTTTCTATTTTTTTTTTCTGAGAAAGCAGAAAAAATTCTTTCCGAGCATCAATAGGCTTTGTTATACAATATTATACAGTTTCAACTTTCTAAATATGAAAAGTGTCTGGATGATGTATTGATCTGCTTCTTTTGGTTCATATCGTGCTTTCAGCCTTTTTGCTTAGTTTTGCAAAAGTTTGCTTTGGACAAAAAAAAAAGGAGGGGAAAGAGCAAACTTTTTGTTTTTTATCATGCAAATATGCAGGTTTGCTCTGCAATTGGCTGGACATCACAAGTCATCTACTTACTTTGAGACTTCCTTTTGTATATAGTTGCACCAAAAGTATATGATTATATTCAGCAAGGAATGCAAGTGAGGACATATATGAAGATGAGATGATTACATAGAGCTGATGTGGTGAGTTACGCCTTTTTCTTCTCTATTTATCGCTTAACTCTGGGGAAGAGAGAGAAGTAAAAGTGCATAACGGGTGTCCTTCAGATTAGTTCCCCGAACTTTCATGGGCAGAACCCCTCCTTTCCTCTAGGGTGCACAAAACTGCTACCACCAGTGTTGCAAGATAAGTAAGAAATAAGTATTTTTGTAATTAAATAAAATATCGATCTTTTTGAGAGCTTAGTGCACGAGATCTGTGGTTACTGATGGCTTTCAGAGAGGGATGCAACACTGGAAAGAGCATTGCAGTCCCACTTTGCTTTGGTCAGAGAATATCATAAATCACAGCAGGCTGAGCACACTGTGAAGTACTTCCCTTTGACCTGATACCACAGACCTGAAAAAAGCACAGTTTTGCTTATATTTTGTGAAATATAATTTGGATTTATAATACTGCAAATGTAAATGGGATTTATATTCGTTATCGAAAAAAACGGAGTGTTCAACTTCTTGGAAGTAAAAACGAATACTGCTTGAATAAGATGGACATCATGAGAAATGATGAAACTGGCATTAGGTTCTCCAGGAGAAAAATCTGACTTTGTTTTATTTGAAAGGGATTGATCAAGTGTGCATTTCAAACCTGTGATATTTACATTAGACCAACAGTTTACTAGCCCAACCGAGTTGTTTAAGGCTTGTGTCCAAGCAAAAGCAACATCCTAATTATTGTCAAATCACCGCAATTGCCTGGTGACACTTTGGCTATTGTATTCTCATCAGGCATGACCTCACATTCTGCAAGCTCTCTCCAAACGTTGACTGAATTGGGCACTTATTGATCAGGCTTCCATGCTAATGCAGTGTAACATTCCACATGCAATTGAGATGCTTATTAATTCAGAGGAGAGGTGGCACATTGATTCCCGCAGGAATCCACTGAAACATACATTAAGTTACCAGGAGAAAGAAAGATATTGAAAAAAAAAAAAAAAAAAAAGGAAAAAAATGATATTGAACTTTGCATTTAGAGAAGGTATATCTTTTATTTATAGTCTCCTGAACACAATTGCTTCTTTAACTGCACCAATGTTTAAAGAAACTTATAAATGTTGTATACGGTATTTTCAGCTAGTTCCAAATGCTCATAATAAAAAATCTAAAACATGCACAATTGAATGAAATCCTCATATACTTTGAAGTTATCAGATACGCTGAACTACGAAAGCCTGCTCCTCTCTGAGTATTAACAGAATGCATCTTTGTGGGTTTTTTGTATTTGTCATAGGGAAAATATACCCCACATACAAATTGTTTTCAAGGCAACAATATTAAACAAAGAGAAAAAATGTAGTCTGCAGTGCACAGAGCCTTAGATAAATTGCCTTCTTGTTTATTTGGAAAATGTTCTTGAACGCCGCTTGAATAACATTATTTTACTGTCTGTTTTACAAATATCTGGTTTAATTGAACTCTAGGGATATAGGGACTTAAATCCTGATTTGCTTTGTCATTAATTAGAAAGGAATGTAAAATCTTATATATATATATAGCATACTGGACTATTGTGAAATAAATTATCTGTTGCTTCTTCAGACAGGTTCTCAAGTATCAACTCACAAACATGCAGGACATAATTACATGTACTTTCAAAAGAATATACCATAAACCAGAGTTCTTTACAATGCTTCCGTGGTTAATAATTTATGCAGAGTTCTTAACAGTTTGTTAGAAGCAAATTTTGAAGGGCATGACATTGAGAGGACATGGGTTTCCAAACCAGTAAAAGACTGCACGGTGTTACTTCACTGAAGCTGCACCATGGCTGTGAACCAGCAATGTATTTAACTCATAGAAATTTTTTGGGGGTGGAAATTAAAGGTCTACATTTATATTTAGATTAATTTGCTTGTATGTGGAAGGACAATCAATGTTCAGCTTTCCTTCCTATTGGGTGGTGTTTGGTCTTGGTTTTTGTTTTTTAAAAAAAAAAATTATTAAAAGCATGAAGGTTTTCATTAAAATTTTAATTACAAAGAAAACACTGACTTTAAAACAATGTAAATTCAGGATTTTCTACAGAGGAAAACAGATGAACTTGGTAGTTCAAGTTGCCCGAAAAGGATACTAATAGAATTTCAGCTCTACACTGACAAGCTGTTAAAGATATCCAGTTGCATATGTTCATAAAGTTTTGCAGATTAAACATGGAATTTTATATTATTTAGAAGCCGATCATTGAAATAATCTATCTTGTTTTCGTCACTTAATTCACATTTAAAAAATTTCTAGAGATCTTGGAGCATGGTTTCTCAGAAACCCTAAAACTACGGTAATAAATCAGGTTGAAGACAACAAATGTGACTATAAATGGACTGTGAATGACCTCAAAGATTCTTGAGATCAAGGTCACTAAGTCTTATTATTGGTTATAGGGATTCATTTGAAATTTAAATCTGAGTTCACACTAAACGCTCACCAACTTCAAAGTATATATTCTTATCTCATCTTCCTCTCCATTTTTTTTGCCTGTTTTAAAAATATATATTTGCAAATGGCCACACCATAGAAAGTATGTGTTACATCTAAATGAACTTCTTCAACTTGAATCTGTAATCTTAAATCCACCTCTAACCAAGTTCTTGTTTTATGTGACAACTATAATTTGGGTATTTCATGCAGACTCTGTGTGGGATGCTTAACTAGAGTGGAAATAGTAGAAGAACCTTTATTTTTAGCGAGAAACACTGCAATCTTTACATTCTCCTTCATTTTCAACTTCAACTCTGTCTTGCCTTAACTTTGCAGCTGAGACATATGTTTTTCTGGGTTGGAAAATGTGACCAGACCTGACTTGAACTTGAATACTCTAACTCAAGTGTTTTGTTTTTTTCACAGATGAAGTTTCATTTCCAACCTTAGCAAGTTCTAGCCCTGGTCTGGGTAGCAGGTATGCTTCACAGCAGCCTTTTTTGCCCTTTGTTTTCTACCAGATCTTTCATTCAGACTCAAAGCCCAAAACACCTGAATTTTAATTTTTTTTTACAGATATACGGAAAATTATTGGTGGCCTAGAAATTCCAGAGTTGGTTGTTTAATATAGTCTTGGTTGATGAGCAAAGAGGGGGTGAAAAAGTTTGTACTGGCAAAATTGGTGGTAGCTGATAATAAATTTAGACACTTCTCACTAAACCCACATATGTTAACAAATTTCTCATTTACCTCTAGCCTGGCCATGCTTCGGAAACTACTGGAAGAAAATTTTACAAAGAGCACAATCACAGGTGATTTGGGCTGGAGTGTTGGTATTTTTTCCCCCATTTTCCAGAATATTTTGATTGAGATACTATTTGGAGGCCAAGTACAAATTTAATTATGGGGTTTTGCTGCTAAAAAACCAATTAGGGCAGATTCATGAACCAATTAGACCAATTGCTCTGCGACTCCTTTTAGATTTAGTAAGTACTTTTGTCTTTTATCTACCGCTAAAGCCATAATGAAGCAGATGGATTTTGGTTGCTCTGAACCGGTGGATAATACTCAGAGTGTTTTTCTTTTAGTCTCACTAAAGTAAGCAGGGAGGGATATTAGCCAGCTGTATAAACCACTAGCACATCTTTCAAATTAAACAGATATTTGGTCATTGTGAATGCCCAGTTACAAGTTTCCAGGCTGTGTACGAGCTGCTTCAAATTAAGACTGGTAACATTAGTTGGTAATCTTCAGTATTTAATATGAAACTTGCATTTGTAGCCATTTGTTGCATATTTAATTGATTTAGTCATTTCGTATTCTCAGTCCGAGATGGCAGGCAACACCACCAGCACAAGAAAAATAAGTTAAAGTATATTTGACATTCTTTAATGTTGTTTTTGAAGATAATAGAAATACTCGGTTACCACAGAACAGAGGGGTTCCATGTCTATAAAAGTGGCACGAACCTTCTTTCATCATTTTTATGCAAGCAAACTGAAATCTAAGAATGAGAGCTGTTATTTTCTCTTGCACAGTAATTTCTGTTCTTCCAGAGAAATCAACATTTCTCCAGTAAAATTATTTCAGATGTGTTATTTGTATTTCATAAACATAAGGAACAATTTGCAAAACCAGCATTAAGGTTGAGAAACAAGGAGAACTCAATGCATAGCAAAGAAGTGTGTTGGTTAAATGGTGGTTCTGCTTGAGCAGGGGGGTCAGGCAAGATGAACTCCAGAGATGCATTCCCATCCTCAACCATTTGGTGAAATAGTGGGTTATGAACAAATTCTGGTTTTTCCCTTCCTTAGAAATGACAACAACCTCTGATTTCTATTTTCGGACCTCGTACGGTGTACCGGTTCTACCCATGGTGTTTAAACTGCTGGAAATCACAACTGCGAGAAAGCTAAACCAGGGGGATCTTAGACTTACAAGGTAAGATTTATTGAGGAGTAATCGTGTGTGGTTTCTCTTGATTTCCATTTGACTGATGAATATAATCTGAATTACAGCAAAGACAACTCCAAGTGATAAGCGTTACCATTTGCATCCCACTGCCTCTGCTCATACAAAGTGCTATGTGCCCAGTGGCCTTTCACATATGTAGTATGAGGATGTGTTTTGTCTCCTCTCTTTCAGCTGAACAGTTAACAGTAAACATGAGTGTGATGCTCCTGGTGCTGTTCCTACAGAATACGTACAAGCAGTGTTTCAAGGGACAATGCAACAAGCTAGATTGTCCCTACTGGCAACTAAAAAGTGATGTTTGCATTTCTCAGAATGACAGATTTTACTATAAGTTCTACCTGTTGTAAATGCAGGAAAATGTGGTGAGCAGTAAAATAATAAAAAGAAAAGAATGGGGGTTTTTTGAGGTGTATGTAGAAAAAGAATGCTCTTTTGGTATGCGTCTGCTATACATGAGTACAGTCCTTTTAAAATTGTCACTGGCAAAGTAATTTCTTTTTGAAACTGTGGTTGTTTAGTTGAAGTTAGAAAAATAAATTATGCTTCAATGATATTTTAGCATACCGGTGATGTATGAGTATGATAGGATGTCCTTTGTTACACACTAATTTCTCCTTAAATGCTTTTAGTCCGTATGCAAACACAAAGGCAAGACAATAATGGGAATAACCTTTTCCTGGAAGCCTGACACACAATGCTATGCAATTTCCATTTCCCACTGCACTGTCAGAATGATCAAGCTTCGTTTGAATTTAGTATTTCTGATTATAAATTATCTAGTCATAAGCAAAGTCATTTGTGTGAGAAAATTATCTTCCATCAAGTGTGATTTTATCAGGTGTGTTTTAATGCTCCAACAGCGTGTTCACATTTGGATAGTTAAAGGGATGCTGTAAACTCTAATTTAGTCTAAAAGTTGCCCTAAAAAAAAAGAAAAAGCTCTTACGAACCTTACCATTACAGCTAAATATTTAGTGAACGAAATTGAGTTTATCCTATTGCACATGGATCAAGTAAGGGAATGGGATTAACCAAATTCAGTGTCCCCTGCACACCCCAAAGTATTTTCCTGAAGTGTGTCCTGACCCATATATTTTTTCCCACTGCATGTCCACCTGAGAGTGGAAACTTCAGTTTATAAAGTTGGAAAATGTTCTCTTTTTAGCTCAATATATTTTTAAAAACTTAAAAAAAAAAACCCCAAAACCTCTCTCGAAGGATTAATAAATCTTACTAGCTGGAGGAAAAAAATCATTTTATTGCTTTTTCTCCTTGGTTGTTTATTTTTGTCTTGCAGTAAGGGAGGATATCTTAATGTTATTGCTGTGGTATCTATCTGGAAATAAATTAATCTTTGAGTTTTTCCCCTCCACCCCTCTTTTGAAAAAAATCTGTAATCCTTATACAAGTCCTAGTGTTATGGTACATGAAAAAGAGACTTCCTATCAGGTTAGTCAGACTCTTCCAGTATCAGTCAGCTAAAGGAAATATAGCACAGAAAGATTATATTACTAAGACTGAAATTATTCCATAAAACTAGTAGAATGTTATTGTAATTGTTTATTCTTCAATTATTAATAATTATGCCAGAATAGCATTACTAAATCAACAACTCTCAAAGTTCTTCTGGTGTTAACGTTATTGTAACTTCTTTCAAGAGGTCTCCTGCCCTGGAGCTGGGTGAATAAGAGAGTAGCAACTGTGTAAATCCTAGTCTGTAAACCAGTTTTTAACTACAAAACAAGCAATGTGCTGACATGTGTTTATAGGTTCCTGACTTTGATGTGCAAAAGCTCCAGCTTAACCCTATTCCCAGTGCAGTGAATGGAGGTGACAGTAAATGAGATCCTTGGGCTGTGTGAGTGCAGTGATTTTTAGCTCTTCAGATAAGACTGGTGACTTCATAAAAATAATTTCTCTATTCACAACCTTATTCTGACTCTTGTCAGAATTCTGACTATTGCATGATAATGCATAGAAGGCAAATACTTGTTATGTCTTATTCTTCTCAGATTAGTAATGTTATATTCCGTAAATTGTTTTCCCTTTTCTGTAGTAAGAGTGTGGATGACAAGGTGTGCAGTGATGACTGCACAAATGCTTTCTGCCTGATGTAAAGGGAGCTGAAAGGAACAAATGAGACTGCATACAGATGGATTTTACTCAGGTTAGTTATGTGGGAATTAAACAGGAGTTTATACAGAAACAGACATATTTTTTGGTTGATATACCTGCTTATAAACAGCAAATATATGAGCATTCATTTTATTAATTACGTAAAACCAGAGTTGTCTCTTTCTGGGTGTGCTGATGAAGTGAATTAAGTGTTATGGACAGGGAAGAAAAGAGGTGTAATGTATGACAAAGTAGCTGAATATGCGAAGGAGATGGAATATTCTCTGCACGATGTTACAATCTTCTCCTCTCGTTTTATTCCTACTGTGAAAATGTGTCAGAGATGCATGCTAATAATACAGTGAATATAAATTCCTGTGCTAGCGGTGTGGGGTCATCTGAGCAACCTTTTTAAGCAACTGTAAATTCTTATCCCGAGATTCCCATCCCAGTCAGCCATGTGTATTGTCAGGAAAACTTAGCTTAATATCTTCATTTGTCTTGAGATTTTCTAACTTGCCTCAAAAATTCTATCAAAATCAGGTAATGATTTTCCTGAAGGTTGCACTGTTGCTTATTGATCGAGGTAGAAACCTGGTACAGTACAGTCATTCACGCCCTGGGTGTTTGGGCTTTCTAGCACTCAGCTTAGACTAAGCGTTCTGGATATAACCCTCAGTAAAGAGGGAAAACCACCTGGGACTCTTTCAGACTTTTTTTTTTTTTTTTTAAATGTCTATTTCTAACTTAATTAGTCAAAATCTACCTGGTGGATGCAGGTGTTTCATGTTTTACATCATCTGTATATTTAGGAAGTTTAAGTATTCTAATAGTATCATCTACTTTCCAAGCTCAGTATTTTATTTTACAACAGTGTCTCAAGCTCCTTTAAAAGTTGCTCAGACGCTCAAGGAAAGGCAGTTAAAGATCTATAAGATCTTGAAAGCGCATTCAGGAATGACAGAACTATTCGTGAGTGCTCTGAGATGATGTAATTTACTCCAGTGTAACCTGTAAAACAAAATTCAATCACCTTTTGAAAGCTTCCTGATGAATTTTCCCTTTCCCCAACACCAACTCTCCACTGAACTGAATTCCTTAAATATTTTATCTTCATTATAAAACCTCCTCATAATTTCTTTTCCAGCTTAAAATCATGACACTACTCTCCACTCTTGCATTCATCTACTCCAGAGGTCACTATTTCGACCTTGTCTTCATTTTATGATGTACGAATTTTCTCGATTTCTTTCCGTCGTTTGATCATTGATCACTTTTTCCCTCTCTTTACAATAGATGTGCCAATAGCAATTAGTCTTGAACTGCTTGTTATTTTGTGACCTTTAAAAAGGCCATGTCGCATGATTTATTTGCTTCTGCTCTGCGTGTTCAGATGTCGTTTGGCTGCGGTAGAATCATGGGCCTTCTCTGATTCGATAATTCTTTTTTTTTTTTCTAAATGAAAACCCATCAAGAAATATTGACATTCTCACTCCAGTGGAGACTAGTAAATGTTATCTGGAGAACTGTTCTGTTTGATTTCCTAATTTTAATTGCTTGAGGCAATCCCTCCAGCACTTAAATTAATTATAACAAAAGAGACTTCTAGACACTGTGGAGTGAATGTGGTTGTGCCGCAGAGAGCAGCAGGATCTGGGACGCAGAAGTGGATGGAAGGGGAGGAGCTGGGTGTCACATGGTGGCAATGGGTAGCGTGGCACTGACGAACTTGGGGGAGGTGGGAGAGAAGGAAGAGAAAAGGAGGAGCTGGTGGATTTCTTCTTGTGGAGAAACAGAACACTATTTTTAAAATCTAAGAGGGTTTTTGTTTTGTTTTTTTTTCTATCAAGTTTCATGAATACATTTTAATGCTTCTGCCTACTATTTTAAAATTGCCAACTTAATAGTTCTAAAAAGTTTCCCTTTTTCAGTATGTGAAGCAATTGAAATATTTAAAAACTAAATTTTAGGTTTTAGGTCATTTTTTAACACGTGACTCATTACCTCCTCTCTTGGGTAAGCACAGATACTGATGTTTTTATGTTAATATTTTTCCAGATTGCAATAGCCATCTTTTTTTTTTTTTTTTTTTTTCCCTGTATAATTCAAGTAGACTTCACAGGAGACATATTTGCCTGGAAGGGCTGGAAGAGGAAAATATCAATATAATTTTTGCTATTTGCAGTTACTGCTCTTCGACCAACTGGTAAGATCTGGTCTCTCCTTTATGTGAGATCTGGAGTCTGTATTTCAAACCAACTTGCAGAAAATTAGAATCAGCCCATCAAATAGAGTATGACTCAGAAAGTTATAGTTTTCATTTGTTTCAGACCTCATATACTTGTCTTAGTACATAGTACCTTGTTTTAAGGATCATTTTTACGATTTACTTATGTAGATTCTGGTATCAATAAAATATTACATAGTAAGCAAAGTGCCACGGGCCAAAGTTTGAAGTCCTATCTCAAAGGAGAATTTTTAAGTGAAAACCAAATTGCTTATCTGGGGATATAACATTGATCAAACCCGCAACGGATGTTGCAGGTCTGTTACATTCAACAAATGCTCAACTTCTCCCAATAAGTGAAAGGTTCAGTCGAGGGGTTTTGCAGTGTGTTTCCTTGCATTAACAACATTTAGTGGATGAAACAACTCCTTACCATATTTTTTCAATTACATTGCCTTTAGGCATTTCTGAGAACCAAATCTATATTGAAGCCAGTTTTGGCTTTCTTGACTGGGTTGTGCAATTCCAAGCCATGCCACAGCAGCTAGACCTTTGTATTTTTTTGTATTTTTTATTTTATTTATGGATTCAACAATTCCAGAAGGAAGACAAAGGACATTAAACCCCTTACCTTTGTCTGTAAGTCTATTAGGGAACAAAATCATTGTACCCCATCTTCCCAGAGGAGACCTCTGGAGAATCAATTCTGTAAAACATGCACATCTCAGCAAAAGAAACTGTAAGAGATGAATTTTAAATTGCAGAGGTTGGCCAAGAGGTAAAGAAATTAAGACTGCTAAAGGAAGCTTCTAACAAAGGTGTAAGAAGGAAGCAAAAATAGAGATTTTAAATAGTTACATTTATTATACATTTATATAAAATTGAAGATATGGAGTATGTAGTAACCATGTGGGCTTACTTAGTATTAATTCTGTTTTGTTTGTCATGTTAACTTTCCAACAGTTATAAACTGGGTATTTTACTCTGCAAACCTTCACCATAGCCCAGTCCATGCCCTTATTTGGGTTCCATTTGCTGCTGGTGTCGGTGTCCCTGCAGCAAAGGGGGAGCTTTCTGAAAAAGGGGCTGTTGGTGGGGAGCAGGACAATCTCCTCTTTTCTCTCCATCCATTGAAGCTGGAGGCACTTTTATCCCACTGGAGTGCACAGCAAGGTTTCCCTAGGTGCTCGTGTCATCCAACTTGGATCATACTCAGGCTTTCACAAATTTCTCCTGGAGTGGGTTGTGGGCTGCAAAATCCTAGATATATATGCTCCTTCTTAAGATGACACAGATGTCAAACAGAGCACGATTCCGCTTCTGGCTTAGGGGAAGCAGCAATGTTAAACTGCCTGTCCAGTCTGCAAGCTAATCTGTGTCATCACCTCTTTGTCATCTCAGAAAATAATGAATATAAAGGCCTTGATACAAGGACAGGAGCTCATTTCAGCTGTGGGGTTTTTTTTTTTTTGTTCTGAGTTAACATTCCTCGCCCTTTCTCATTTATCTCTGTCAGATACAATGTTTAGGAGTCAAAGACTTATGCACCTTTGCCAGAAGGTCTGATTTGTAGATCAACAGTGTCCTTCTAATATACCAATATAATCCATCCTCCACCATTAGGTTATCATGAATCAGAAACGTGAGAATACAGTGTAAGCCCTTTGTTACTTTTGGTAATTCATCCTGCTTTTTCAGGTCATTTCTTCTTTCGGTGTTTCAGTCCTTTTCATATAACTCCACAGTAAACCCTTATATTTTGGCATTGAGCCCAGGGTCTAAAAGAAGGTTTAAAAAAAAAAAAAACAGGAAAATAATTCTTATGTTTTCCAGCCCTTCCTTGTGAATAAACTGCTAAAACTTCAATACTATTACTGTCATTTTAAAACCAGAAAAGTTGCCACCTTTCTAAAAAACAGTGGTGCAAGCAACACAGCTTCGTACTTCTATAGTGTTTGACATTTTATGTGCAACAAATATTGACTCCAACATTCCCTTGACAGAGCACAAAAATTCATTTTGTGAATTGTATTGACAGCCTAAGTAGGTTCTCTCTTTTTCACTTGAATAGGCTGCTCTAACTTATTAACTCAGTCTTGAGGGTTTTGAATATTTACCTCCAAGATCTAGATATATTTACAGCATGGCGTATCTTGCATATTTCGGTACGCGAGAAACATAGGATGAAGGTTACCATGAAATCCAATTATTGTAAAACTTCATATAACATCCAAATGATAAGCAGCTGTCCTCATACAATTGCCCCCAGATCATAAAATGTGTGTATGAAGGAACAGGCAGAAGCTTCAGGCGGACTCTAAAGTGACATATTTCCAAGGTGGTGGCTTTAATTTGCCGTGACTTTCCAGCCCCAGTCTGCAAGTCTCCTGCATGATGTCTGATGACAGAGAAGGTCAAGGCAAATCTCCAGGAATATTATTTAATGAATCATAATTTGGTTAGAAACACTTCTGGATGCCGTCTTTAACAGCTCATCTGGAATATATCGGCTCTCCCAATATGACAAGTTTTCTAAACAATGTAGCAGTGAGTTAGGTTTCACATCTGACGAGCCCGACTTCAGAGGACTGTATCTCAGCTCATTTGAATCTCATACCCTTAACAGACCAAGATGTTTTGGTGTTGTTTTTTTTTCTTGCTTGTGAAGTCATGCATATTTGCCTAGAAAAAAACAAAGATGGAAATTGTCCTCCTTTTTCAAAGGCTAATTCAAGAAACTTCAGAGGTCTTGCTTTCTTTCTACTGATCCATCAACATTTCGAAAACCAACTGTTATTTCTCTTTGAGCTGTAGCTGGTTCAATCAAATAGGATAAATCTGTTCAGATTCTTTGTAATTGGGAGAAAGTGTGGTAACAGCCATTCGTGCTTAAAATGACTTTTGTGAATGTTGCAGCTCGGGCAGTCAGGGGAGCTGATTAAACCCTATCCATAGTTTTCCATTATACTGACTTAGGTCAAGTGTTTGTCTTCTGACGTGCTGCCTGCTGTGAAAATTCATGCTTTACCGCCTAAGTCTGCTCTGCAGTAGAAATGAAGCCTCTGGAGTATCCCTTGGAACCCTGGCCCTGTGACCTAAGAATTCCTCTGATGAAGTGTGTAAGTTTATTCTGCAGCTTCCGAGTTCGGGTGGCCCCAGAGAGGTTCCCTGCGAAGAGATCTGCTCTTCCACCGCCTCTGCTTCACCTCTCCAGTTTATTCTGTCTCGTGCTTTCTGCAGGATGAACTTTTGACTGTCTGAAGTAGAAATATTATAGCCAAATAACACAGAGATATCATGAATAGCCAGATTGTTCAGTAACTGATGGTGACTGTGTTCCTCAACCTTTTCCTGAGGGTGCAGCCTCCTTCTGCTCCATTTGGGCTCTTCTGTCGGAGGGACCTTAGTTCCTCCAGAGCTGGGAAACAAGAAGTCGCTCAGCTGGAAGTGTATGTGCTCACTCCTCTGCCCTAAAGGCAGGGAACTGTAGGTAGCAGTGGTGTGCAGTTAGTTTCCTGGCTAGCATGAACGATTGCTGCTGGCAATTGCAAACTGTTCTCTCTTCCGTCGCCCTGGGATTGCTGCTACCATACCCCTGAGCAGAAGCCATGGTTTAAAATGAAGCTCACACAATGCTAATGTTACAGAATAGTAAAATAAAAAGAAGTTAAGCCTCTGCAGCAACTGACTGCGGTGAAATAGTCTGATTCCTGTAGTGTCCTTTGACTGAGTAAAGTCAAAGAAATCCTATGGCAGCAGCTGCAGTTGAGAGAGAGAGAGGGATGGATGGGTGGATGGATGGGTGGATGGATGGATGGATGGATAATGGATTAGATAGATTAGATAGATAGATTAGATAGAGGATTGATAGACAGATGGACAGATTGGATAGATAAATAGATTAGATAAATAGGTAGATAAATTCATTAGATAGGTAGGTAGATAGACCAATTAGATAGATAGATAGATAGATAGATAGATAGATAGATAGACAGATAGATAGATAGATAGATATGAGAGTGTGATTCTGAATATCCATCAGTATAGGTCAAATGGTCTATATCAAAATAATCAAAATACAACTGTTGAAAGAAAAGATCAGTAAGATTGGGACTGGAGGTTGCTGCTGTGCCTTTGAGACACTGGTGTTTCTTATGTCCTGCGCCACAGCTGTCAGACCCTGCGGAGGAGGTGGATACACCAGAGTTTTTAAATGGTGCTAAACTCACTGTGGGCCACAGAACTGGGCCTTCAAATACTGCAGATTATGGTGAAAGTTTAAATACCTAGTTCCTGTAAAGGCATCTACATCTAGCTCTCTGAACCTGTCAGATGAATCCCTCCCCATCTTAAAAGATGATAAATGCTATCATACTTAAATCACTTCACAGCAGCAGAAATAATCACACAAAGATTAGCAAACCTACTTTGGTTAAAAACAACATAAACCTGAAAAGCAAAGTTTCCTGCTAGTCCTCCTTAGTTTTCAACCCTATCTGGAGAAAACCCTCAATGCAATCTTTTCTCACATCCATTTACTCTCATTTCTGTAGGTTTCATTTGTGTAAATAAAACAAATAAAAATTCTTTCTAGTTCATACAAGGCACATAATCTATTTTAATTCTTTGTCCCTGAGCATTCAAAAGGAAAAATACAAACAAGTATGGAAAGTCAGGCTCTGCCTTTTTTAGCAACTTTACTTTCTTTGATTGGCCACTGTTTTTGAGTTTCTCCTCTTAAGAAATCATACCATAATGCAATTATTTTCTTCTCTTAGTTCCTCTCAGCTCATAGTTCTAGTACTTGCAACAGCTTCAGTTTGATAGATCAGATTTGGTGAGTGTTAATAAGCTAAAGTCAATAAAACATCTGTCCAAATAACTTATTAAAACTGTAACACTCTTATATAGGCTTAGATGTCATTGGAAGCCATTAAAGAAGTTAACTTGCAGCAGCCTGCAATATTTAAGAATTTCTTTAATAGAGGGTTTGACAGAGTTTCAAATGCTGCAATTCGTGTAAGATAATCAGACATTGTGGCTTTACTATGCTTCGTTTTCATTTAGTTTATAAAGGTTATTCAATTTTTCTTACTTCTCTCCACAGTGAGTAGAACTCTCAATGAAAACCAATAGAGGAGGTGACTATCAATTTCCACCTTCAGCTTCACCCTGGTATGCACATAATAGTTTTTTGCATGCTGTGTACTGTTGTAAGAACAGCTGTCTATGCTGGATCACTCTGGAAGTATGAGTAAACTGATATTTTATGTCCAGTGTTGCCAAGGAATTAAAAAAAGCCACAACAGAGTAAACCCCCATTATACTCTCTTTCTGTGCAGCCACCTCCTGCTCAGAGATTTACAGAAGCTGTGTCTCATAGACATTTTATTAGTAACAAACGATGTTTGCCCACAATGAAAAATCTTACCTGTAAGTAGAGACCTGGATTGGATACTTTGTGCACTCCCACCTGGGTTTCAGAAAGCTGAACATCTGACTGGTCTTCACAATTTCTGGTTCCTTTTCCCATTCCTCCCTCTGGCAGGCTGCAGTTTTATTAGAACAACGTTAACATTAGCTTTTTATCACCCCTGTGAAAAGAGAAATATTTCTGAATTCTAAGGGGAATTCATAAGAAAACAGCATGTACTTGTCCCAGGTAAAAATATATGTAGCAGGTAATGTGTAAGATTAGTCAAAGCTCTTCACTTCACTGCTGCAAATCCCCAAGGTAAAATTGGAGTAGCCTGTCTATTTTGATGCACAAGAAAACCTGTTATAGTGTACAATTTCAGACACCTGAGAAAGTAAAGTATTGAAATTTCCAAATCTTGAGTGAAAACAGAATGTCTGTGCTCTGTTATGCCTAAGCTTTTCCTGTAGATTTACCAGTCTTCTTCTTGTAGGATCCAGGACAACCCTCAGACATCTTGGCCAATTTGCTTTTTAAATAAAAGACTTCAGACTTACTAAATTTGGAGTCACTTAGTGCTAGTCTTGGGCTGAAAAGTTGAACTTTCTTAAAAGTTCAGTTCACAAAGTAACACTTTCAGATCATTTGTATCTGATCATTCGTGACACTATTTGGAAAAGAGAGATGCTGTATCAGTACTGTTTAACATTACAACCAGCCAACAGCGTGTCCTCCAAAATCCCAGAAATATTTTTTTTCCAAAGCAGTAAAGGACATTCTTTTTTTTTTTTTTTTTTTTAACTAACAAATCAGATTTAGTTAGGAATTTGAAATAGAAAGTTTCTGGCAATCAAAAGAATGGCAATAGCTTTCCAAAGAGCTGATAATGACTTTAAATCTGGTAGATAAAGAAGCTTTTGGTGTGAATTTCTTGACCTTCCCACAGAGCAATTTAACTACGTGTGAATACATATAAATAGCAAACAGAATGCATACTGCACTCTCCGCACTGAAAGTCGATTTATTGCCATTCTCCATAACAATGACGCCTTCTCTTATTAGTCTGAGTTGTAATGGTTGCGATGCTAGACTCCTCATCAACTTGTCATTTCCTAGTGATATTTCTGTAAGTCAAGCAAACAAGACACCACCAGCATTCCTTCGTTTGAGGAGGAAAGCGCAACCTGCCAACCCATTAAAAACCAGTAACAGAGAATCCTCCAGAAGTCAAACCTTTGCAGGGCCTAGGAACAGTTTGGAGGGTAAGAAAACTCCAAATAGGGATTCATGGTTCACTTTAACTTGACTGTCATCTCTCTATGAAGTGTTAAATTCCCACAGGAGGAGAACAAGAAGAGGCAGACTGTAAAAATGTCTACTATACTGGACAGATCCAGAAAATTGCTCTGTCCTAATGACCTCTGTGATTTCTTTCTCATGATTTTTCAGTTCTTTTAATTTGCTTCAGAAGAGTACATTTTATGTCAATATTTAACCTTCTCTAGCCAAAATGAAGGTTACTTCAGCCAATGGAAACGTTTAGTAGGATGAATTATTGTATTTAAACTTCACCCGTAGGTGACTTCATATCTGAGCAGCTCTTTCTTGGAGCTTTTTGTTTTTCTTTTTTTTTTTTTCCTTAGAAAAAGAACTTCTCAAGGACTTAGAATGAGTCTTAAAATACTCAAAATATCTCCAAAGTCAGTTCATTCCACATACACATGGACTATTGCTAAACATAGGTATGTCTAAAAATCTTACTGTACACAGAAAAGAAAAGGAGAAAATCTTGCTGGATTTTAAAGTTGCTTTGCAAGAACCTCGTTTGTCAAGTTTCAGGTAACTTTTCTGAGGTTTTTCAGATTAAAAGCAAAAAATCTCACTCCTACTTTCCCGAACTTTGCGACACTCTCCTTTTGAACACATTTGAAATAGATGGCTCACATAACATTCCAATAATACCTGTCTCAGACATTGTAAACTGAGCTGAAAAATCAATTTTTAGAACAATCAGGTGTTTTATCTTTATTATTTCCTTTCTGTCTCCAGCCATACTTTTCTGCACTTTACTTAATAGCAAAATTTCAAAACAGAAATTATTGATCTTCCAAATACTGGTGCAAAAATACAATGGCCTTTTGTGATGATAAAAAAATGCCAACTTGTAACAATTTCAGTAAAACTATTGAATAGATGCAGCAAACTAGGAACTTTGAAGCGGTAGAGTTTTTTTGGATAGGAGCAATTTTAAAAAAATAAATAGTACATTACTCTCCTTTCTGATGACCACTGGTTAGGGACTATGAGGGATGTTTTGTCTGGTACTGCCTGAAATCTTTACAGTTGCAAGGTGTGGTTACGAGTGGTAAACGTGTTTAAACTTGCAGGTTTATTTGGACTGTAGTGTTTTATTAGGTCATATTTTAACCAAGCAGATTTTTTTATTTCTTTGAGATATCCCTAAGCAAGGTAGAAATAAAATAAAGTGAATTTATCAGGGCAGCTGAGAATTATTGTTTACCTGTTGAAGAAGTGAAGAGAACCTGAACTCAGCATCATTAGCTCTGAAGAATTTGCACAAAAGTCAGCAGGAGTTTTGAATAAACACTGACAGCAGGGTAACGTCCTTAGAGGTTATTTCTCTTTCAGATGATTCTTCCTGTTCTGCATTGCCACCTGTGCTGTCCCTTGTCTGACAAATTAAAAAAAAAGCACCACAGATATTTTAATAAAAATCACAGAACGCTGCCAATACTGTAAAGGACAAGGTAGTGCCACAGATTTTTGAAATTCAGAGTAATGAATAAGACTTTAAAATATTTCGGTCTCTGGGCCTATTGAGTAGCGTGATCCGTCCCCATAAAACCAAAGTAAAATAACTTTTTTAAGAGCAATAACAGAGCTGCAACATATTTACTGGAAAAAGGATCAAAGAGCAAATAATACGCTTGGATGTTCACCCCTCACTCGTTACGCTACTGAAAAGTCCCCAAGCTGAGTAAGAAGGGACAGAAGGTATCATGATCAAAAGTTTGGTAGATACTTTGCTGCTGGGGTACTCAAACGCACCACTCATCCTGACCTCTGGACACAATTATGTTGACAGCTTTTGACATATTCCCATGAAGTGCTGAGTGATGTTGACTAAAAGGATTCAGGTGCATCGTCACCGCTATTACACTTGGCATATATTAGTAGTTTAGTATGATAGTGTGTAAAAAAAAAGCTATATACACAGATATTTAAACACACTTCACTCCCTCCCAGCACTATCAGAATCTGTTTTATGTGTCCAACTGGGTCTTTTATTTTGGGAGATAAAAACATTTATCTTTCAATCAGATGAATCCTTTCTAAATACACTATTGACATCTGCCGTCAACTGTCTGCTTCATAATTAATTAATATAGTATTAACTAAAAACTATCAGTTTGTTGTTTGATGTTCCTAGATGAAGCTCAGAGGGCCTGGAGACTCTCTAGCCTGGCTAGTTGGGTCTTCTTCTTCCTACCTGCACAGATCAAAATATACAATATATTCCAAACTCCCTTTTACAGTTATTTACAACACCTTCTGCTGTCTGTCTCACCTGAATTATCTTTGCTCTCCCTCCTTGTCCCAGAATTTCAACCTCTGCTTGGCTCACCAGACACTTACACACACTCTGATATATACCAGTTAAATGAGTTTAATTTTTAAAGTGGGTGTCTCACAGTGGATAACACTTTCTGTGGCGCTGAACTAAGGAGATGGAAAGCAGAATTTATATCAAACAGTAGGAAATAGAAAAGACTTTCAGGTGTATCTTTGCTGTGTCTTACCTTTAAAATGTCATTCCTTATATGTTCCTCTCCATGTATCTTGTCTTTTCTTGTTACAGGTGTATGTTTCAGAGTGTATGTATTTATCTTTCTACAGTAGTAATTTTCTCTAGTAGTTTCCTGAATTGTTGACATTTGTTTTCTTGGAACAAATAATCTTGATTTTGCTATTGATTGGAAAAATCACTTTCTGGTTCATAACTTCCTTTTCCATCTGCTTTCTTTCACTAAGTGGTAGATACTCGATTTTTTTTTTAAAAAAAAAAAAAAGAAAACCTGTGATTCTTACTTCCATGGTGCAGATATCTATCTAATGAAAGTGAATTCAAATGGACAAATAATTTTTCACAGATTGCGACATAACAACGATTAACTGCTAACAGGGTATTTGAATTTTCACTACAGCCAATGAATATTGATATAAAATTTATGATGCTCACAAACTTTTCCTGGTGCTTGGTATTAAATTTTCTGTGCCCCTAGGAACACGGGTTTTTGATGTAAGTGCGAGAAAAGTCTTCTTTGATTATTTTCAAATAGGAGCTGGAAATATTTTCTAATTAAGAAACATGTCACAGTTTGGAATTCTTTGATTAGACTACATCATTTGGCAATTTACAAGGTGGTGGCTTCTGGCTCGCAGAGGAAGATGATGTTTTGCTCTAAGAAGGTAGCTGTGGAGATGTCAGTAGATGTTGCTTATTGAAGATGAATATGCAAATTGAGAGTTCAAAAACAAAAGAAATATTGTGCCTTGGGAATATTTCCTTTGTTGTTTTCCGCCCTCTCTTCTTGTGGAGAGAGAGTTGTTAGGAGACTAGGAATATTAATTATTATGATAAGTGTAAAAAAAAATCCTGAGTAACATCTATTGTGTAAAGGACATTTTCCTGAGATTATAAACGGGCGGACATGCTGCAGTTTAATGAAAAGACTAATTAAAAGTTGCATCAAATGTGTACTTTCTGCCTTGTTTTGTTTTAGGACTGTCTTTTCTTCTTATTTTTATAAAGGAATCTGAGTCCCCACCTTATGAAGCAGTTCTGAATAATTAATGTCATGAACTGATAGAAACAAAAATGGAGTTTATAACTCAGTGAAATTTCCCTGCTTATTGTGGAAGAGGAGGAGAGAAGAGTTGTATGATAAATTAACTGTAAAAAGGAATGGTAACTTGCTTCATAGTGAGTAATAAATAAATCACAATGGTGTTCAATGTAAAATGTGTTTCATGAAACGTATTAATAGGAGCACAGTTTGATTCCATAGAAAATCCATTGTCATTTAGCATTTAGTTTACATTTCCAGGTAAAACCTGGTTTATAGCAGACATTTGATAATGTATCTGGAATACTCTGCTTCCTACAACAGACCTGAAGCCCCGCCCTGGCTGGCTGGCTCAAGTAGAGCCCTTAGTCAAAAAATCATTTCTTCTACTGAGTATCTTGTACCTCTTGAAGAAGGTTGAGGGCTTTTTTGTTTGTTTATTTTTCTTCTGTGTGTGTTCAAATACAACATTTAATTCTCTGCCAAAAAAAAAAAAAATTTACTTTAAACACAACTGACTCTTAAAACAATTAAGAGTTCGGGCAACAGCTATCAGAGTGGTGACTCTACTGCATCCCAGCATTCTAGATCTGTCTCATGCAGGCAGGTTTTCCCCAACATGTACACTAACTAGCAAACATTTCGCTTTCAATTTTATCTCTCTGCCCACTGTACACCTCTAGCTTTATCCTATTATCCTATTTGTCGCACAACATTTCCTAGATATAAGTAGAGTGCAAGTAGACATTGCATTTGCTTTTGATGATACAGTTCAGAATTGACCTTCATTTCTCCTGTAATCTCTTTGCAGGGTGTTTCTTGGGCAGAGGTTACCAAATTGTACTGAATTCTACTGAGCTGTGGTGGTCTGGAGACAGCAGCGAGCTAAAGGAGTAAGTGCATCCCACTTTCTAGCAACTTTCTAACCAAAACTCTGCCTGGACTACAGGGATCTCAATTGGCAGTTCTGCAGATGGTTTCCTGGCATCCACATAAGATTGTGCATGACTTGTGAGATGAAAAAAACCCCAGTTATCTACCAGGTTTTCCAGCTTCTTGTAATTTTCTCTAGATACTAATTTTTTATTCATTTGTCCCTGGAATTGGTTTAATCTCTGTCATAGTTGTCTGATGGTTTAAGCATATTCATAATCACGAAACATGCCGGAAGTATAAGCGCAGGCAACTTTAACACTTATCTTTAAGTAATACTAAGAAATGTGATAATAAGTTATTATTTGAGGAATTTCTCTGCTCTTTCTAGCATCAGCCTATAGCATCAGAGGAACATAAGGGAAGATGTAACATAGCCCATGGAGGCTTCCAGGTATTTCTCATCTTTATAGCTAGAAATGTGCAATAATAACACGGTAAAGTTCAATTCCAGAACAGCTGTTAAGTACTAAGCTATGATCCACTTACTGTTGAAAATGTCATTCTAAAGGAGAGGTTTTACAAACTATTTGGAAGGAATTTGAATACTGGAGCCTGCTTATAGCAGGACTTTCTTCAGAAAATACAGAAAATACCATGGGACAAATCACAGTTTGGTTTTGCTCAAATAGATGTTTCTGAGTTCCTGCTGAACTAAAAAGAACAAAGTTTTGTCTTGAGGCAGGACTTCAGGCAAAATCTACTGCCCAGAAGTATGGGGTTAAACCACAAAGTCACTGCCATTAAGAACAGTTTGCGTGACAATATTTTTGAATAAAGAAGGCAGATTTTGACCCATGCAGGGCAGATTTCTCATGATCTTATTTTCTCAATAGCAGCATTCATAATTAAATGTGGCCATAATTTTAGATTCTTACAAACTTAAAGGAAGCCTTTAATGAGCCAGTAAACCTCAAGTTAGTACACCAGTCAGCGTGGTAAAATCCATTCCGGAGAATATCTTCAGTACAGATATGTTTAGGATATTTACCTTCTAGATCACAGCCTGCGCTTTGAGTGTTGCCTCTTGGGAATAATTATATGTAAAAATATAGATGAGATCTTGAAAATTTTTCACAGCTCAGTCAATTACATTGAATCACACATGAACACTATTTAAACAAAATGAGCAAAAAAAAAAAGATAGGAAAACTGCACATGTTAGCAGAGATTAGAACACTAGAGGTCTCCTACCCAAGTGCTCATTCAACCTTGACAGCAAGAAGTAGGTAGGACAACGGTCACAACTGGAGCTGAATGAGATTTCCTAGTGAGATTTCAGCTACGGAAGAAAAGAGAAATTCACAGGAAGAGGGAAAAGTGATGTTTTTCTGCGCTGGTTTTAATGGGATAAAATAGTCTATCATTAGAAATTGACAGGTTGGTTGTTGTGGTAGCTGGAATTTTTGTTCAGATCCCAGTCAGGGATTTGCAGATCTGGCTGCAAACTGAAATGATGTAGCTACAAGCCAAAATGTTTTTACAATCCTGTCTGGATCTTTCCAGCACAAGATTTCCCGTGTTTGAGTGTACCGATACACTGACTTCATTATTAGTTGGCTGGCAGAGAAACACACATCTTTCAAATTAATTGATTTGTAACTCTTTCATGTGTCCATGTTAATTAGAAAGGTCTATTCCAGACATAGGGTTAATTGTGAAAGGCATTGTTATGAAATGCATTGTTACGAAATGTTTCTCAGACAATTTGTACCCTTGCATGCTACAGTCTTCTGCTTATGTTGCAAAAATATTTGTACCTTTTAGATTGCCTTGATATTAAATATGGTATTTGTTCATTAATAATAGGTAAGATTCAGTTTTGTGTGATTGTTAAACCCATCGCAATGATGTAAATTACGACAGATTTCTTGAGTTTTTTGTATTCTCCTTTGGAGGCAGCATGCAAAATGGAGAAAATATGAAGCTGGTTTATATGAACTCTCCTTTGACAATAAATAATTATATTATTTAGGGAGCTGTTCATGAATCCATCAAATTGGCATTCCTGAGCACAAATATTATGGTTTTAACTAGTAAATTATTAACATGCTCTTTACTGGTTCAAGGGAGGTGACTTTCTTTGTGAAGGCCATGATCACATCAGACAGACAGTGCAAGATGGCCTGATCATATAGATTGTCCCAGTTGACTCATTCAAAAGTATCTGTAGTTTTAAGGCTGGTCTTGCAAGGCCTTTTAAAACCAACTAAATTTAACTTTTAGAAACCAGTGGCACCCTCACAGCCAATGAAAATCTTGAGGTATTTAAGTTTTGCTAATAAAATCCTCACTGCCTCTGTTTTTCTTGCAGCGCACATGTGCACCACAAAGCCGTGACATTTGTGATTCTCCTGGTGTTTACGCTCGGCGTGAATTCACAGGTTAGATCTTCCTATTGTTCTTTCTTTGGGCCTGATACAGGAGGCATTCTCAGAGTACTGATAAGGCAAATGCAAAACGGTGGGCTCCCCCATGAGTAAAAATGTTCTTCTGGAGTGTGGGAAAGAGTGTAATTTCTTTTTTCATTTGATTTCAAAATCTGTATTGGACATAAATTTTTCCCCCTTTGGAGGATTTTAGTGGCTCTATTTTGGATATTCAGTAGTGAATCCATCTCCATTATTGCCATTTAGATCATCCTACTCAATAAGTTAACATATTCATTTCAAGAGATATTATTTTATATTTCCCAAATCAATACCTTATAATCAGATTTATAAAGTAATTATTACTCTATTTCAGATTATATTATCCTTCAGTTGTACTATACAGCACAAGTTAATTTCAGCTGGAAGTAGCAAGGGATAAAATTTGAGAAAAAGAGTTTACAGCTGTGCAATTGTAGGTTGAAGGAGATTTGAATTTGGATCTACAGTCCATAATTTTCATAGATTTTAAGGGACTTGCGTTCTGAGATGTACTTGAAGTACATTAGTGAAAATTTCATTGCTATGTGCAATATCAGTTTATTAGTGAGTATTTCTTGAATTGACACTGTATCTTCAGATGGTGTAAACCAGTACAGTTCTATTGTTTTAGTGGAGTTATAGTGGGCACAGACCAAATATCCTTTTAACTCTTTTCAGGAAGTCTAAATTGAAATTAAGAAAGTATTTTGGAGTTTATGCAGTTACTGGATGGTTCTAGTTGTCATTTCATTTGGAAAAAAAATAAAGGAGGATAAAAACTTGGGCACAAATTTTATTATATTGGATTGTGCTGCAACTGCAAACACTCAATAAAAAGGAAATGGGTATATTATAGCACTTTATTTCACACTTAATCTTGTAGCGCTAACAACTTTGTGCAAAATGAAGGTCTAAAATTACATCGGGATAGAAGAATCCAGATCTTAGCACATTCAGCTAGTTGAAAAAGTCAAAAGGAGATAGAACCATGTTTTCTGCAGCATTTACTCAGCCTGTAAAATTAATTTCTGAAGGAGTCAGATATTACTGTGGACGGTAATTTTGTTAAATGAAAGACAGGCCATTTGTAATTTGCGTTCAGGCAAATTGGTATGTATGGGACATGCACAATCAGATCCATCACTGCATGAAACCATCACAGAATGTGTGAGATTGTGGCTTTTTTGAAGTGCATATTACTTTTTTTTTTTAAAAAAAATTTCTCTTTTCAGAGCCTTTAGGGTGCCTGGGTTTTGGTTTGGTTTTTTTTAGCTTCTCCCTACTGCAATAGAGAATTGAGTTTTGTAACCAGTAATAAAAAGCTGTAAAAATAACATACGGGTAATCTTTGAAGTCTGCGAAGGATTTAGATGCTGGATTCAAGATGCGTATATTTATTACAAGAGCAGTGCTAGTCAAGATTTCTGAATCTCGTTCCAATCAAGGAAATTTGTTAGAAAACAGGATTTCTATTTGTCTTTCAATTAATCAGACTGGAAGGTTTCCCTTCATTTTCTTCACTCATCAGCCTCTGATTTCTTCATGGCCAACTTGCAGTCAGTGGTTTTTAGTGTTGGTAAACCAAGTAATGAATAGAACAAATAAAAGTAACCCTAGGTTGCTGATCCGGGTTATTTCAACATCCCCCTGGATAAGCTTTCTGATTCATTAACAGAGTCTTTGTTGAATTGCTAGACCTTTTAAATTCAGAGCAGTGTGCTCATCTCTGTTCGTTTGGAAGGCATGGTGCTTGGTTTAGTTATTTCACGTGGTAACGTATGTCACTCGATAATTTTCCTTAGCTTTCACGGATTACATTTTACTTTGCATTTACATCTGATTTGCTGGCTCATATCATCATTCAGGAGCTTGTGGATTAAGTGTAGAGTGTGCCTGCTCGCCGGTCCGGTTCCAGTGAATTAACAGCTAAGCATGAATTACAACAATTGCTCCCTAGCAAGGTTAAAAAATATGTGTAAGACCGAGAAGCAGAAATTTCTATGCGATATTTTCACCGTTTTCCCCATAGGTCACGAGTTTTTCAGGTAAGTTGGGATATATATATATATATATATATATATATATATATATATATGCAGTCAAATTTTCAAGAGCTCATAGCCAGATTTGACTGCGCCTGTATTGCAATCCAGAAACAGAACTTCAAATCAGCTATATATAATTCAACCAGGCCCAAATAAAACGCAAGTCTGTAGCGGTATGACAGCGACAGCATGTAGCTTCACCGCAGACTGTCTGAAAACCTGTCTTGGAAGCCAGAAAAATACCTGGCTAAATAGCCTAGAGGGAAAATGCTGCGTTCTGTCTCCTCTCAGGAGATGAGTTAGCTTAAAACCAGCTTCTGTCGGCAGGTACGCTCTCAAGGGGGCCATTGAAAGTTCATTAGACTTGTGCTTAGGTGGTTTTAGCCTATAGGCAAGGATCCAGCTGGAATTAATTGGCAGCAGCCCAGAGAGGCGGGTAGGGCTCTGGCGAACCGCAGCTGCCGAGGATCAAAGCTTGTTGATGTTAAAGTATTAATGCAGCGGTTGTACCTCCAGTCACTCCAGCTTAGTGCAGCCACGGCGTGGTTTCATAAGCAGCTAATGCCTTGTAGGAAACAAATGTGTTGCCTTATTGCTAGAATTTGAAATGGTAGGGAAGGGAGGAATATTTGCTGGAGCAGGACAGCAGGTGCATTATGTGACATTTTGGGTGTTTTCCCTTTGAAAACTGAACTTCTATTGAATATTCATCAAGTTCCTGTATAGAGGAATATATTCCAAACAGGACCACTGGTATCCTTTACATGGTTCTTACAACAGACCCCGTATTTCCCACAATCCCATAGACCTACGTATTGTGGAACAATCTCCACCGACAGAGAGCTGTACTTGCCTGTGGATTCCTTTGAACGTTGGGCAAAGATGTTCACATCATGCTCAAAACATTAGTGCCAGAGCCCACGCCTAGCCTGCAGAGCCGTTAAATTCTCAGATGCACTTCATGCTCTTAGAGCACTGTGTGGTTTGGGCTTCTTCCCCCAAAAAAATTGTTCCTGGGCTTATTCTGACATGAGTTATCTCTCCGACTTGGGTGGGAAGCGCCTTAGGAGTCCCAGGCGTAGGCATAGCTGGCAGGCCAGGGGATGGCTCTGGGGCTGTCATCTTAGCACTTCTCCTGGCACCCAGATGGTCTGGACCACGTTAGTCAGATTTCTGCTATTCATGTCACATCGCCTGTGTGTCATCTGAGTGCTACCGATGCTGTAACCCACATGGCTGGCTGCCGCGCATCGGTTCTGCACACGAATCCCTCTGCCAGATTGAGTTTAAAATATTAATCCGCAAGACTGTGATAGCTTTTCTAGGTGATATCCACAGCTTGCAGAACTCGTTTAGGATATTTTCTTCCAAAGCTGCCATCTTTATAGATCTGAGAGAAAAATGTCTTAACACTATTGTGTTAAGACAGAGTCTCTTTTTTGGTATTCTCTTCAGTGGTTACTACTTGGATATCACCTCTGCTTCACAACTCATTCTTTCATTTCTTATTTAAAAAAAAAAAATTAAAAAAAAAAAGATGAAGCAACTCTAGAATATGTAGCTGAAGTTTTCGATCCTTGGATGCTTATGGCACATTGTTCCAAGGCTTGTAAATAATGGACTCTGACCTCTATAGAAGTACCACTGTAAATTATTAAGGACTGCTGGTTTTGTATTTATGCCTTACAGCTTTGGAAGAACTTTATTATCAGAAATAGAGAGCACTAACATTAACCCTTCAAAAGGTTACCCGAATGTGCTGTAGGAGTAACTTCAGCTCCACTCTTTGCTTCACTGAAATGCAATGCTTTTGGCAAAAAAAAAAAAAAAAAAAAAAAAAAAAAAAAAAAAAATCTGTTCTTCTGAAATGATTTTTTGCCTCAATTGCAAAACTGCTTCAGTTAATCAATTTTATTCACACTGACTTCTTGTCATTTTGATTGTTGTTAGAAGCAAGTAAGCTGATGAACAGCAAGTCTCTCCTCCTACAATCTTGCCACGTTCACTTTGCCTGGCAGAAAAGTAACATTTTAAAATAGTTCAGTAATGTAGCCTGATTTTTTTTTTTTTTTTTTTTTACAAAGAGGATGGAATAAAATGGATATAGACCTGGTCCATACCCATCAAAGTCAATGAAAAGACTCTAGATACTTTGTAAAGGTTTAAGTTCAGTCCACCAGTGAGCAGCTAATTCATCACACAAATGTTTTGTAGGCCAGTAGAGGACTCTTGCCACATGTTGAGACTGCAGGTATGTGTGGCAGCAAACAAGCTAAAGATAAAAGTTAAAGATAAAACTTGTTATTTCCATCTTACTTCCCAGAGCACTGTATGATTAACATAATTTTTTTTCTTTTCCTTTAAAATGAAGTGATAAAGTAAGATCAAAACAGATGAATATGGATCTGAATGGGTTCTTTAATTGCAAACAACTCAATGGCTTTTGCATAAAATACCTTGGAACATTTAAATGCATTCTTTGCAAGCGTAGGACAAATGGTTGTGCACTTAAAGTGTCACTCACAAAGTCACCACTCACAAAAGAAATGAGATAGAGCATGAACTGCCTCTGTGTGTGCACCAACGCTGCTCGTTTTGCCCCAAGGAAGAATTACCCCGCTGACCTGCAGGGTGTCGTGGAGGCACAAGTATTCATTTAGGCAATTAGTGCATACTAGGTGATGAGCTGTAAGTTCTAGAGATATTATAAAACAGAGTCAACTTCACGGGAAATCTTCTCGTTTCTGTGCTGTAAATCTCTGCAGGTTGTCTCCTGCCACTACGTTTCAAGTACAGTTGGCAGATGATAATGGATTCAGCGCTTTTAAAACCAAAATGTCTCTCCATCACAAGAGCCAGATACAAACAGAGAGCAGATACGGACAGTGCAAAGGTTTCCCGTTTCTTAAAACCTCCAGTCCTTTTTGAAGAGAGCTCAAATGTCTGAGAAGGGAAGGAGGGCACGGAGCAGGCAGCAAGGAGACCTTCGGGATATGTCTGTCCTACAGAGCAGACGGTCGGTGTGCCCATCGATGAGTCACATCACCTTTTCCTGTCTCATTGCTAATGCACAGACATTCTAGGGAAACCAGTGCAGGGCTCTTTTTTTTAAAAAAAGAAAATGTTAGAGAGTAGTTTTATGAAAGATTTCTAGGATAAATGTAGGTGCCAGGGTTATGGGCTGAATTAGAACTGGAATCCACCCTGATTTATTTCCTTTTTCCGTATTGTTTTGGTTTTACTACTAATTTAGCTTGACTTCTTTTTCATGGTATTTTTCCTTTGTTCCTTTATTATCCTTTCTTGCACATTTTCAAGAGTGTACTGTATTTTCTCACCGAGTCTCTTATTTTCAGGTTCCACAAGGGAAAAATATTCCAGTCTTAAAACAAAGGTCTTGCAAATATACTGAACACATCCACTTTCAAAAGTTTTCTAGGAAGAACTACTTTGTATTTGCAGTCCTTTGCACTTAGTTGTGGCTCAAAGATGTTAAAGTTGGGCTTTTTCTGGGCAGTTCTAAAGTTTTCCTGGACTCTGGAACAGGGATTAGCTATTTTCAGTGGACTGGGAATACCTCTTGTCAGGAATCATTAAGGAAAAAGAAATGAAGCAAACACAAAATTGCACAAGCCCAGTTTTATAAGCAAGTAAGTAGTTCCTATAGTTTTTTTTTATAATTGCCTTTCTGCTTATTTTTTACAGCATCACATGAATCCCTGAGGCTTCTGCAAGAATACAGGGTCTTATTTAATATATGTTATCATTCGAGGTTAGCCTAGACTGCATCTTACATAATTATAAACCAAATGCTTTTATTTTGATTTTTTTTCATCATTATTTAGAGATGCTCCAGGCCATGTGGCATGTCCTTGTGAAAATTTAGCAGCTACCAGAGCAATGACTAAAATGACCGTACTTTACATAACGCCAGCAGTCAAAAACCTTAAAAGCTAAATAATACAAAACATGAATGGCTGGTCTTTTTCATGCATCGCAGCTACTTTAGCAGATGTAATATTATTAGATGCTTCTGTTCACAGTAAATTAGATATGCAATCAGTAGGGGGAAGAGATTTACAGAATAGGAAAATTACCTGTAAAAGATTATTCACAGCAGCAATCAGCAACGGCTGAAACTTGGGGCGAGCGAAGTGTTTTTCAAACAGTAAGAACTGTGGTTTTATTTCTAGGAGTTCGTTCAGGCAAAGGGCTTCAGTTCCGAGAGCTGATTCTGCCTCGTGGGCTGGTGGCGGCGGCTGCCGCGACTCGCCTCTCCTAGCCAAAAGAGTTTTCCTGAGGTTTCTGGGAATCCGTGTTGCGTAAAACATTCGCAACTGGCAGGTTTTAGGAATGGTTGAGCACAGGCTGGTTCAGCGTGGCAAGGGCTCAGCCACGCCATGGTTCCAGCTGGCTGCAAACCATTTAAATCAGTGATTGCCGCCTGCTCTGGCAGCGGCGCGCGGTGGTTTTCTCCCCTTGGTTTGGCACACAGCTTCGACTCCGCTCAGCCGGTGCTGGGTGTTTGCTGATCTAGCTCCAGTCAGTCAAACCTGTGCTGTGGCGTTGCTAGAGGCTGCTAAGAACAATATTTGGTCTAGAAAATTCTTAATGAGAGGGTGGTGATGAGAATGTCGCTGAACACTCTTGCTTTATTTAGAAGTCTGCAGCTGTTTCGCAAGATTTTTTCGACTGCGTCTTGAAGAATTCCTAAAACTCCTTTTTATGATATCCTCTCACTCTAAAGCAAAAAAAGTGAAGTTCATGCCAGCAGGTTAGTGTTGAATTTGGAACAGAATCTAACATTTTCAGTTCCTCGGTCCTGCATGATAATTATTAACTTGATATCTGAAATGTAACAGAAATAGAGGGCAAAATTCTCAACATGAAAAAACAACCAAACTCAAAAGGTATTAGGAAGGCTGAAGTGAGACCACAGTGACTTCCAGATGGTTCTGACTTCTTTCTGAAACTTCTTTGTTGCAGTTTTTATACATTGAGTGTCTAAACTCCGTGCTATTTAAAACAAAAATGGGTAGTTGTAATGCTCGGCTTTCGTTTTCACCTCATTTTATTTTGCAAACAAGTTGAAGGAGTGCTTTGAGTCTATAGCAGTGTGGTAAATCAGTCAATTTACATTTGGCAGCACAAAATTAGCATTGCCATTACTTCATAATAGGGCATGGCTACGAATATGGACTTGGTTTCAGAAGAAGGATGATCCAATATAATTTTGTTAACACTGAATTATAGATAGAATGATAAATTGCTAATCAATGTTGTAGTTACAGAAGGAATAAACCAACAAACCTATTCTTTACTTTTTTAATTGTATAGTATTACTGGGCTGCCATATTAGGACGATCATATAAATAATATTACAGTGAAACTGTGGACACTTGTGTAATTCAAGGAATAATCTTCATTATAGTAAGAGAATGTTTTTACTCGTACATATTCAACTATAAACTTTCACAATTTTTGATCTGAAAAGATGGACCAATGCTGTCGTGTTGTTCTATATCCTAACTAAAATAATAGCAAATGGAAGGAAGATTTTATTAATTCCATCTCTGTACAAAATACCTTTCCATTAGTTTTTCTTTATCTTAAAACTGAAGAAGGTTTTAGTCTGAGAAATTTTGCTCTTTTTCTTATTTACAGATTCTCTCTCTCCTGGTAGAGAGACCACAGTGCCTGAGATACCTCCGTTGTGTCTCAGCTGTATGTTTAACTGAACAGATACAACTAATGTATGCACATTCGTTGCTAGCAAATCTCTGTGATGATATAGGTAGAGAAAATATAAAATTGGATTCAACCTGCCCATACCTCACCAGAAATCCTTCGTACAAATCTGCACTATCTAGAAGAGAAATGGAAATCCAGTAACACAATGATGCTTTGTTCTGGTGACCAGCAACTTTTCTTTATAGCAATAAAGAGCAGAGGCTACCTCTTGTTAGAGTGAGAAGAATTTTCAATAAAAAAGTGAATATTTGGAAAATACTGCTTTCCACATACCTTTATCTTAGTTAATGGTTTCACAACTCCAGTAATCAAAGCCCAAACACGAATTGACGCTGAAATGGCAGCTTGAAAAATTTCCAGAACTTTGAAATGAAATCAATTGCTAAATCAGATTGAATTCATTAAGATGAGTCTTTAAGAAGTGCATATAATCTTTCTCTTCACCTACAAGATCCTATTTAATATGGACAGGATAATAATTATTAATTATGTCTCCAATGAATCTCTGCAGTGAAAGTTGAGAGAATATGTTCAGTCTCCTGGAAGAAATGTCAAATAGGACTAAACAAGCTTTTCACTCACGCTGTGCACTTTCATTAATAGAAGTGGGAGTCTCAAAGATGTTCACTGACAACTGTTGGAGTGTTCTCTTGGGAAATACCAGCACTCCTTCAGAAAAGCGATGTGAAAAATCCTTTGCTTGGGCAATTTTCCATAACCACTGGCTTATTCCATAAACATTCTTCTGAAATCGGATGAGGCACTCAAAACATGTGAAAACAGACATGCCACCACCCTTTGTCAAATGTTCTTGAACTGCCTCCAGCAAGCAGGCTCACCAAAATAAGGTACTGCTCAGCATGAGCAGGGATGACAAGATTTGGCTTCGGTATCGCGGAAATATATTTGTCATTCTGATCTGCAATGACATGGGTAAAAGAACAGCCATTTTACTGTGAAGAAACTCAGCATTTAAATAATTTTGTGTGTTTTCAACCGTTTTGTGCAGAGAGTTTTCCCACTCCCCACCACTCATGATTTCACAATTTTACCTTGAGATATGCCTTTTTCTTCGAAAGCACTGAGATATATAAAACTAAAGCATTATTTCTTATTACTGGAGAAAGAAAAAAATCCAAAAATTATTGTTTTTTTCTGTCTTGAAAATTATCGTCTTTTGCATCATATTTGCAAAAGTGTTTCCTACCTCCACAATCCCATAACTTGTACAAATGTCCGTCACTAGATTTTAGCAATCTGCTTAGTTCACCAGACTATTTATGGATCTTTAAAATAATCAGGTATCAGTTCCTACCCTGTTTAAATGCTGTCTTTCCATTCCTGCCATTGCATGTTTGAATAACTAATATTAGGATCATTCAGAATTACAGACAGTTCATTTTTAATGTATATATATCTCTAGATAGAAAGTTATAAACCTAAACATTAAAAGTACATTTATAAGATATTCTGACCAGCAGTTTAATAGATAGTTTAGTAGATTGACACAGGAGAACTCACTTCCAGGTGAATTCTCATCGTTGCTTTTGTAAATATGCTAAGTTTTTTCTAATCTTTGAAGTGCTGAAAGTATCCTGATGCCCAGATTTCTCTCAACAAATAAGTATGTGAATGTCCCTTTGTATGCAAAGCCTTGCTGGGTTACTTAAGCCATTCAGTCCCTTCCCAACTTAACTCAGAACACGACTCTCACTTCTCATTCGGGGACAAAAGCATGCAAAGCTCCAGGTAATGTTTATGAAGGTCAGAGCTTTGAAATTTTTTTTTGTGTGTGTGTAATTGCCTATAATATTCTGGGTTGGCATGGAAAAAAAAATGCAAATATCCAAAAATCAGACACAAATTTTTGGAGTTGTATTTAACTGAGAGTGAATTAATTTTATCCCGTGACACAAGGTTACTTTCTCCTGGACACTTATCTTTCAGGTACGGTGATTTTTTTCTGAAATTCAGCTGGGAGAGATGTGTAGAAAGGTAGCAATATTATCATATATTCCTGTTCTCTTGGTGTCTAAAAAAGACCCATCCAGTCCCTCCAATGGGAACAGTAGATCAACTGGCTATTAGACCTCAAAAGATGATCAGAGAGTATTTTTTAGGGGAAAAAAATTATTCTTCCCTATCAGGAAGGGGGGAACCGGTGCTTGAGGAGCAGTATGTGAAATAACACAGTCTTGGCATACAGAATGAAGGGATTAATAGACACATCAAACATGAAACTGCAAATAGAGAAACAAATGCTTCTTGTTCAGTTTGAATTTATTTATTTGTCATTGCTTCTACCTTTCCTACATGAGCTGTAGATGTACAGAACCTCTGTGGCCATGCTACCAAATCTATCCCTCTGGGTTACTCGTCAGTAGAGGTTGCTTCTTTACTAAATAAGTAGTAAATTACTCCAGGAAAGCCAAACATACATTTCAGCAAGGTGAAAGTATGCAAATGTCAGGAAAGATTTTATTTTTTTTCTCCAGAAAAAAAGATTTTAGTTAGAGCTTTAGAAATTCTGCTCTCCTACCAGCTCAAAGTCATGCCTGGTGCTATACATGTCAACTTTTGTGCTTTTCATTAGAGGAAATACTGAATTTAAGCATCACAGAAGCAGAGTATTAAAAGGGGGTTTTAGCAGCAGGTTCGGAAATCATACAGCCTGGGAGTTCAGGTCATTCTAATTCTGTGAAGAACTCCTAATGAAATTTTATGATATACCTTTGTCATCAAGGGTAAAAAATGAGTGACTTTTGCATTGATCCCTTTCGATGTTTTAGCCTGTGCTCTCTGCTCGAGTTTTAACTAGGGACCACAGAGTTGGACATGCCATTCCCAGAAATTAGCAATTTGCCTTTTTCTGACTCTTTTTCAACTATTGTAGTCTGCATACCAAGGCCACACAGCTCCCTCATGTTGTGCTGTGGAGGAATTGGCTAAAGATTTCTGCATAGATACACACACAAAAAACGTGAATTTGAAGTTCACTTTTGTATTGCAACATGGCGTGTGAGATCTACTAAGTCACGAGATTTTATTAACCTTTACTCCTCCAGGCTGAAGGCGCAGATCTGCAGGATCAGCCTGTTTTAGCAATATTTGGGGACTTGCACTGTTGGTTTTGCACTTGAAGTGCAAGAAGATACAAAAATGAGAGAGATCAGGAGGAAAAGATTCAGGATTTCTAACCTTCTTCTGAGGAACACAAAATTATTTTAGGAATGTTTCCTTAAAAAGTAAAGATCACGTATATAGAAAATGGACAAATCACTTTTGTTGAACATGAAGCAAGCAGAGGCTTATAGATAGGAACAATCTTTATTCCAGTTTGAGGAAATAATTCTTTCATTCGCTAAGTATTTTTTATGCCAGTAGAGATGTCCAGTGTTACTGAACTGATGTGAATTATATCAGGAATTTTGTAAACTGTAGCCTTTGTCAAATGAGGAACAGTACGTGTTTTACCACTCAATGTTTTTTTCAGTGGTTGCAGCAGTTTTTCGAATGAGTCTCCAGTGAAATAGAGCAAAATCCTTTTGTTCCGAAAGTCATCAAAACCAGGAAGGTTATGATCTTTATCAGCAAATTATTTGCATTCCTTTTGCTACAGTATCAGAGAGGGGAAAGAAAGAACGAGAGAGAATGAAACCAAAAAGGTAGAGCTGTTTGGCAGCGGTTCTAAAGCAAAGCCTGAAGTGTATTTATGGTTATAATTTTGCACAGATCACTTGGTGCTCTAACACCGTGCCGCTGATCACAACATAAATCACACTTTAATTTTAACCTTTGCAATTCATCAATAGTTTCAATATCAAATATAATTCAGCACTGACACTATTGGTTTACAGGTAAGTGGAATAAGAATGGAGGAGACTTAGGAATGGATTAGTTGGCCTGTCAGCAGAGGCAGAAAGATTCATGTTGTCTTCTCTATGTTTCTATCACACGCACCAAGCCATAAATAATGGCAACAGCTAATCAGACACAAGAAAGATACGTGCTGTCATTGGAAACCAGTTACTTCTACCACCTGAGCTTCAAAAATTGAGCCTCTAAAAGAGAATCCATTTAATAAAAGAGCATTTTGCGGTTTGTTTTGCATAGCCATATATGTTTAAAGGTGGGTTGGGTTTTTTTTTTAACATACAGAATTATTTTCTTTGGTCATGCTATAATAGTTGTGCTTCTGAATGAGCACTCTGGAGAACTAGCAATGTTTTTAGGAAAATAATATCTTTTTTTTTTTTTTAACTGGAATTTGGCTTAATTTTTTTTCTAAATGTAAAACCAAAAGATTCATCTGCTCTGAGATTTCTTAGCCCAAACTTGTTCACTCAGGTACTGGAATTTTTGAAAAATGTCTCACCTCTGTGAATGTCAAGTTTGCAGCTGCTCCCTGAATGCTGCCCTCTGCTCTTAACCCAGCAATTCAAGGGGATGAACAGGCAACTAAATTTGCACGGCGGTGGTGGCGGTGGTGATGGCAGCGGTGCTGGTGATGGAACAGGCGCCTGCAGAGGTCGATGAATCTCTGTCTTTGCAAATATAAAAGATGTTACTGGATGTGACCACAAATAACCTGATTTAACTTCGAAGTCAGCCATGCTTAAAGTGAGAGAGTGGATCAGACATCCCTTCCAACCTAAATTATTCTACGATTCTGTGTGGCCACCTGTAGCTCTTGGTAAGATGTCTCATATTAGCTCCTACTTCCTTTTCCTCTCTTTTTTACCCTAAAGCTGTGGGTTTTTCTCGATCACATTCAACAGAAGCACAAATGCTCTTAAAGGCTCTACTTGGGATGAGAAGTCCTAAATATTCAAAGTTTTATTCATTTGACTTAATTATTTCCATCTTAATAAATCTCTGTATGGATCTACTAGTTCAGCGTTGATAATAATATTAATCTCCTTTGTGCTAAAATTTATAATCAGAATATTGACACATATATTCTATTAAGTTGGGATGAAAACAAGAGTGAAAAATCGTTCTGCATCAATGTGTCTGTGAGATGCCTTCTTCTCCCTCCTTCCTCTTCCTGGGGGTTACAAGGGTTCCTGAGTAAATGCTGTTTAGTAGCACACTGACACACATCCTTCAAAACAGTTTAAGATCTCAAAGAGAAACGTTTGGAGAGCTGCCAGTGCTGGGCATGGGATTCTTGCCTGCATTTGCGAGATTACAGAGCGTTATCCCTATGAAATGCGCAGCGAGTTAGAATTTTCCTCTAATCAAAGCTGTGTAAACACTCAAAATGTTTCTCTGTTTCACATGATTCATAGAGATTGTGTTTCACCTCCAGGGAAATACTAAGAAAACTTTTACTCTGTAAGAGGGTCCTAATCTGTGAGAAGTTTGTGGGGTTTTGCGATTTTTAAAGGAGGAGTGGTGGTATTGGGGTTGATTTTTTTATTGTACTTTAATGTATAATTATCCGATGGAATGGGACTGCTCTAAAAATGTCAATGTTGCATTTTAGTTCTCTTAAAAGTGCAGTGTGTATGCAGTACATTATAATGTTAAGGTTACACATTGACTGAAGGAAGTGAAAGGCATCCTTTAAAGATCTCCTACTCTTATGGGAGGACACCACATGCAATTTATCCTATATCATGAATTTTCATTTAACCAAATAGCTGCTTATTTCTTCCTTCCCTCCCTTCCTGAAATCCTATATAAAATCAAATTAATAATAAAATAAAATTAAGGTCCCTTCCAAGCCCTAACATTCTATGATTCCGTGATTCCATGACATAATTTGGAGGGCAAATTTTGTTACGGTATCCTTGTCTGCTATTATAAAATTAGGATAGTAATGCGAAGCAAAAAGAAGTAGTAGGACTAGAGCTCGATTTCAGATGAGATGACCTATTATCAAATATTTCATCCTCATCCAGGGGTTTAAACATAGAAATACAAAATAGGTAGCAATGATAGATAGAATGGTATTTCAACTGCAGGTTTTTTTCCCATGTAAGGAATGTACCCTATGGGTTCCGACGGCTTCTGTAGAAGAGTTGAAATCACAGGTAGAGAGCTTTGTGAAGAAGAAATGGTGATATGACAGAGTGCTTGGGCATGTAGAGACGACTGCCTCCTTGTCTTTATAGCAGACACATAGAACTGAAACGGACATTCTGAAAGGACCTAAGCGATGATGCTTAACTTTCAGTCTTCTCGGAATAAATTACTGCTTATGATAGGGTTCATTACTTTCTCAAAGCCTGGCCGTAACCAGAAGTAGGTAAAGGAGGAGTGCTTTTTATCATGTCTTTGGAGAAACACTACATACTCACCTCACAAAACAGTAATTGTACATCACTTTGCTCTGACACATTATGGAAGAAAGAAAAGGCATTAGAGAGTAAGGTAAAGAGACTAATCTTGCTGAAACATTACATTCCAGCTAACAGATTATGTTAGAGGAATGCCATACTTTATGCTTAGGAAAGCAGTTTAATCCGTGACTGGTGTACAAGAGCTGGACCATGGAAATTTAAGTTCAGAATCTCCTGCAATACTTTGTTTAGACTGTAGGTAATCAAGTACAGTCTCAGCCATACTCCCTATCACAGTGCTTATCGTGATAGTTCTTGGGTAGGACCCACTGGTAAAATACAAATACATCTCAGTACCAGAACATTTAATGTACGGTATTCTTTTGTGTTAAAGGAAATCAAAATTATCCTCAGAACATATTCTGAATATTCATGCATTGGTTATATGCACTGCAGTGTGAGAAGGCTGCAGTGGTAGGACAGTTGTCCATTGTATTTTAATGTGCTTTGTTTTTTTAAAAAATCTGAGATAAAAGAGGGAAAAATGCTGATTCTTATGGAATGACTCCAGTGCCAGCCACTTCTTATTGTTCAGTAGCAAGATTACCAACTCCTACAACTGTCTCTCTTTAAAAAGTCACTGAAATCATCTCTGCTCCAAAAGACCAGACCATAAATACCAACGCATTAGATAAAGTCGATGCATCATTTCCCCTGTCATGTCCTACAGCATTCACAGGTTTGGTTGGAAACAGTTTAGATGGCAATTTCAGACTCTCAGCTCTAAAGCAGAGGTGTAGATCTTGTCAAGGCATTGAAAAGAAGGAGGAAGAAGCTGCTGAATGTACAAGAATAGGATGGTTTATATTTGTGTTGCCCCGGTTCTATTATTTCTCCTCAAACTGCAATTATAGGGGTTTTTTTTAATTGCTTCTCTTTGTTCTTCAGATCAACAATGTTATCTGGAATTGTAATATTTCTGCTTCATCTTGAGATCAGCCCTCAAGAGCACACGTTAATTCTCCCTTTCCCAGCCACAAGCCACACTTTTACCATTTACTGGTTCCGTCACGGTGTATTTCTCTCCATAGGCTCCACACTAAGGAAGTGTCGTTGCATCTGAGCAATGACAGCAAATATGAGGAAAATACTGACAGCAGTCACTATTCTTTAGCTTGCATTTGTTACTGATTGTTATGGAAAGAATATTGTGTCAAATGCAATGGAAAAGTCTGCTTCCACGTTCCCTAGCACGCTATCAGCGATCACTGCTCTAGCTCGTAAAACTTCAAATCTTTTGTGATTTATTTATTTAAATTAGTGTTTATTATTATTATTTATGGATTCTAATCTTCATTTATTGCAGCATAAACAGCATGATGTGCAAGAGTGAAGGAAGGGAGGAAATGAAAACTATTTTCTTTTTCTTGAGCTGCTTTCTAAACATATCACTCCCTAAAAAGAAATCCCAGCAGGATCAATGATATTTAAGACCCTGACAGACTCAAAAAAGTCAAAGGCCACATAGTTAATGTATGTCTTGAAAGCTAACTTCCAAGCAAGGGCTGACTTCAGCAGTTTTAATGAGTTCCCACAGAAAAACACCCCCAAAGTTCAGTCCCTGTGGAAAACCCCGGTGGTCCCGTAGCAGTGTGTGCTGGTGTACGTCAAGAGCTCACACACAAATATTAGCACAACCTCTTTCACCTTCTGCTCTGTTTGAAATATATTTGTGTTGGATCTCGAATCAACATGCTTGCACTCAAAGCCCTGCTTGGGTTTTGGAAGAACAGTTTTTAAGTATTGAAGTAGCCAATTTATCATATTCTACTTACAAGCCTTCTGGCTGTTCAAAATCTACTTGGGACAATCCAGGCAGTCATTCTAGTCTCCTGTGTTATGAATTATTAATTTCACTTGCAGAAGGAGTGGCCTTGTGGCAGACGTGTTGAAGGTGGAGGGGCTATTCGTACAAATAGGATAAGCAGCAAAAAGCCCTAAAAGTGAGAATTCCATTTTAAGCACTGGCTGAAGTTACCAGGACCCCTCTGTCCCATCCATTTGCAAGAGGCTTCAAGTCACCAGCTTTACCCTGGTTCTGTGCCCATCATCGTAGCGGTACCACATGTGTCCTAGGACTGATGCTTTTACAAAGCTCTGCAGTAGTGAGAGAACTTACTTCTCCTGCAGAAGAACGTGGTTCTTTATCAGCCCTTATATCATTAAACGCCATCCTAGCAGGTTGCATTTTTCAGGCCCTTTAAAAGTAGTAAAACTTTCTCTGCTTCTCTCCATCTGCCAGCCATCTTCAGATTTCTCTCTTCCCAGGTCTTTCCACGGCAGACAATCACTGCCATTAAGACAAAGTACTCTCTTTCCCTAGATGGTAGAGCTTGTAAAGAGAAGAAAAGAAGAAAGAAAAAAAAAAAAAATAATGGAATATTTCTCTGCAAAGGGCACCTGTCTTTTACAGAGGATAAAATGTTGCCAGATGAGCTTAGCAATGTTATTAATCAATCTGCGGGGACATCTTTCTTACTTTTCCCCTTTGTAGGAAAAGTATTCAGGAGAAAACAATCCAGGCAGAGGGAGACATATAAACCTCTGCAGTCTCAAATGCAGGGTTACTTCTCATTAAGGTAGCCATGCTGGCTCCAGCAGAATTTTTTTTAGGGAAATTGTATACCTCCTGTTTAACTTTATACTAAAATATACATTTTGGATATTCACAGGGTATTTTTTTGTTTAACGAAAGTTGATTATTTCTTTGAGGGACTCCACTCAGCATTGGAATAATGATCGATCATATTTAATTGTTTCTTTGCTTCTGTCCAGATCCTTGACTGAAGAGCATCACCTTTGTCGCAAGTTCCTACAAATGGCAGCAGATTCCATGCAAAAAAAAAAAAAAAAAAAAGAAAAAAGAAGACCCAGGCAAGTATCTGTTCTAATAATTCATTCTTTGCAGAGATTTACTTAGCTATTGGGAATTGCAGAGAAGTGTGTATCGGTATATCAAAGCATTTCACAAACTCTGTAAAGCAGGGAACTAACACTTTCTTGATGCTTATTTTAGACTGACAGAAAAAAACAAAACGAGTGATTCAGCCAGATTCCCATGGCAAAGCCTGCCCTTCCTCCCAGGTACCATCATTGTTTAGCTCCTGTAGACATGTCCTCAGGAGGGATATAACTGTAAAGTTCTTCAGTACGAATAGAAAATGGGTTTACTAGTGTGGGATTTTTCACTTTCTTCATACTGCATTAATGAAAACTCCCACTGCCGCCAGGGGTTACGATGGATGGATGCAGGATGCCATGGCAAAGCCCATCCTTTACGGAGACAGATGCAGGATTTTGTGTCTCAGAGCCCCTTTCAAAAGTAGTTAAAAATACCTGAATAAACAGAATGAAAATTAAGAGTGAAAACTAAAAAAAAAGAATCCTGAGGTTTCTTCAGAAATGGAAAATGACTGGTTAAAAAAACCACATTTTTAAACGAAACTAAGTAGACTATGCCAGAGAGAAAACTTTTCAATGACAGAAGACAACTTTCTCACAGTCTTGTTTTCTGTGTCCCTGAAATAGAAAATATGTCATTCAAAGGAAGACAATGCCACTTACTTCAAAAGAAAATATAGCACAGGCAATAAGTAAAAAAATGTGCAAAGTAATTTGAAAATATTGAGTGAGGTTGTGAATAAAGAAATATTTATTCACTGCAAATGTTGCTAATTTCTACTAGAATTGCTATTGAAATGTCCCATTGATACTAGTTTAAAGATAAAATGGTGGGTTTGTTTTTTTTTTATTTTCCTATTTTTTTATAAATTTTGCCAATCTCATCATGGACTCTTTATTATTTGTTTGTAGTTTGTTTGACTGTACCACAGAGGGAAGTGAGGCTGGCAATTAATAACTGTTTGGGGAGGGTCTTCTGGATATTATTTTCACTGAGAGCAATGAATAACAAAGTGAGTATCCGCAGTCTTAATTTCTTTCTTCATCCACCTGTCGTGCTTATCAGCCTAAGTAGCTCTTTCACAGTGGTTCCTAAAAGTCTGTTTGCTTATAAGCTGTAGATGGGCAACGAGGGAGCAGTAGCTTATTTTTAAGAGGGAAGATAGGATCAGACACTTAAAAATTTCCATCTAAAACCTATCTTTACCTTTTTAATTTTTCTCTCCCTGCTGCTAGAGCATGAAAATGGTCAGGAAAATCTCTGTGGTTTTTTTTTCTGACTCTGCTGCCACCAGGAATCCTTGGCCGGTCCCTCCCTTTTGTCGTGTTCTCCACTGCCCTTGGTAACTGGAGAGGCAAAACTTCCAGAAAAAAAGCGCAAAACTTCCAGAAAAAAACGCAAAATCAACAGCAAGTTTATCTGATATTCAGTCAGATGCCTGCCACCGGGCACGCATCCATTGTCTGCCCATCCTTCCTTCTAATCAGTTAAATTAATGGTTGAGCACCTGAACTACAGAAAACCCAAACGAGTTTTGTACTGGAAAAGCCAATGTGAGGCATTATTGCTGGCAAAGGGTAAGAAAACGGAGGGTTCACAGAAAGATCTGGAGAGTTCAGAACATTGGATTAAGTCCAGGGATTTGTGGTTGAAAGTGGATAAATGTGAGGCGCTTCTCTTCAAGGGGCAGGGGGAAAAAAAAAATAACAAGCAAAAATAAAATACAAGAGAGCAGGACAGAGAGCAGCAATGCAGAAAAGATTCAGAGAGAGACAGCAGGTAACAAATTAAATATAAGTGAAATGTGAGGCTATTAGGGGAAAATGCCACAGCTATTTCGGAGTGCATTCCTCATGAGGAAAGAAAAGCGATAATGCACATTCCCAGAGCCTCTCTGTGATTATAACCAGACTGTTGTGTTCGTTGGGGGAGAACCACGACGAATTAATGGTGCTGATAAACTGGGGGTGTCCAAGCAAGTGGTACCCATGCACATTCTCTGTTAACAAGGTCCTTGGAAGTTGCTGCTCTTTACCAGTGATCTACGATGTCCAGGAGAGACTTAAAAGGATGCTGTGATGCCAGGGAGAGTTTTGAGAGGGGAGATTCATTTAGCATCTGGACAGGTCTTTGATAAAGGCTTTTTGCATTGCTGTGGTGTGGCAGGAATTGACTCTTAAACTCGAGAGGCTATGGAACAACTGTCCTCCTTGCTGATGAAGAAGAATGCGACCAAAATTCATCCCAAATTCAAGAAGGAGGTGAATATCAGTGCAAATATGTAGCATTTTCTGCACTGCCCCAAATTTTCTCTTCTCTTTCTACAATTCACACAATTCCGTGGCACCGTTGTCATATCCAGTGAAGATGTGAAAGCAAGTTTTGTGCTAATCGGGAATCAAAAAGAAATATTTCATTTTCAGAGTGATTTTTGTCCTGTTTTGTGATACACATGGAAAATTCCAAGTTAGGGAAATGGATAATAATTATGGGACTTTGCATAATACCTTGGTGCACATTAGACAGATGCATGGACAGATCCACTCCATAAAATCTGCATTATTTCATGACACTTCATATATTTTTTTCATATATTTTTTCTAGTATATTAATATTTTAATCTTAATTTAAGATCTAATATCAAAACCAATATAAAACCTTTTCTTAAACTTTCAGCTTTACCTTTCAATATTCTTTGAGACTGGCTTCCTTTCCCTTCACTTTTTACTCTGCCTCTTCTCCCATCAATGTTGTTCCAAAAAATTAAAGCGCAAGAGTTGGAGGAAAAGAAGCCTAATAAAAAGTATCTTTGTATCAGTAAAAGGTGAGTGGTTCTAAACCTTCCAGTCATATTGGAGGCCACATTCTAAGCAAACTACAATCATTTTTTAATTAGGAATTGTGATTTTTAAGGACATTGCACAGATAGGGTCAGTTAGTGACTCCAGTTGGTACAGAAAACTCAATATATTTCTGGCTTCACGTTTATAATTATACTGGAAAATGCAGTAATATTCTGTTGCATGATAGATTATACTGTTATGTCTTACAAATTCACTGTTCTTCAATAGCATTCATTTTTTACAGTCCTTTGAAAATGAAGAGGATGATGAAGTCTACAATGCTCTGCTTTTTTTAAGCCTTCTTAGTTCTTAGTCCTTGAGGCAAAATATTTTTTAAATCACCTTGTAGATACTTTCTAAAATCCTCTCTCGCATTTGTTTTCCATTTGAATCATACTTTTATTACCATGGAATAAATAAATACATTCATATTATGCATATAACGCTACAATTTCCTTTGAAGTATTTCTTACAGGCTAAAAGGCTTTGATAGGGGATGTCTACACTTTTACAGATTTTCACTAGAGCTACACTGTAATATTATCACATTATTTTCTCATACTGTTGGGGATTTTTTGGAGGGGAGGTTTTGTTTAATAAATGTTCATTCTTGGTGATTTATTTTGAGACATAAGTGAGACAACACTTTTTACCAGAGCTTTTAATTCATCATTCTTCCTCCGAAAGAGCAGCAATAACTATTAAACCAGTTTTTGTGCATCTGTGACCATGCGCACACGGGAGAGGGATGAAAACTTTTCCAAACTTTTTTATTCTTCTGACCAGTGGCTAATTTCACTGTTTGCCTACTTGCCCTTCAACATCAGTGAATTATTTGCCAGCAATTGTTCTTCTTCTGGGAGCCCTAGACGCTACCCAAATGTGAAATGGGGGTGTCTTACCCCCCAAAAAAGTACAGCAGAGCTCAGCTGCTGCTGCCATCATCGCCTTGAGAACAAGATAAGGTCGGTGTTATCCAGGAAGGGGTGTTCAGGCTGCAAAATCTCCTGCAAAAGTAGAATAGTTTTCCCTGAACTGAACTCCAAATTGCTACCACCACCGCTTGTGTGGCTTAAAGAAGACTTGAATATCTCTACATTATACTGTAGTAGTCTTTCCTCTGACATTTCATTATCTTTTTCTCCAGGATTACCATTGGTTTTGATAGGTATTAAATCAGCTTCTTGCTGTTTCTCTTGCTATGTTGCCTCTTTCAAGACGTTGAGTCAGAATCAGGCAGCTGGTCTTGATGGAGAATTAAACCTCCCTGGCTTCACCTTCCTCCTTCCTTTAATCTTCCTTCTAATTTATTTCTCAAACATTTCCTCTTAGACATTCAATTTAAAATTAAAAAATAAAAAAAAAATAAGCCCTAAGCGGCCCCTCTCGGTATAAATTTCTGATTAGTATTTGTTCTTATTCAGGAGACGTTTGCTTCATAAACTTAGTTGACATTTCAAATTCAATCAATTAGAATCTCATCTCAAATTTCGTGCTAGCAGAATCAAGCACAAGGAGTGTACAATAGTTAAATCATAAACCAATTAGGAATAATAGTTCCTTTAGGTAATGATACTGTTAAATAAAATTAAGCTTTGCATTAATTTCGAGATGTTTCTAACTGACAACTATTTCAGGTCAGGTTTCAAAATGCTTTCAACTGAAAAATTGTGTGTTAGGAATAGGTTGTTGAGTGTATAAAGAACAGTTAGTTTCTAATCTGTGGAAGTTTTATCCATGTGATTCACCTACTTGGTTCTTTTGCCCCTTTTTAGTGGAAAAAATATTCTGACTGAGTATGCCAGGAAAGACCTGGAATAAGGTGAAATAAATAATAATAAAGTGAAATGACGGAAAGTGAGAAAATCAGTGTTTTAGCATTAAATTTTGAAAAAGGGCTTGTATTTGTGAACAGGCAGTGAACTCTTACAGAGTACTGTATATATCTGAACTAGGAGTCCTCAGTGAGAGAAACTTGGCTTGATCAAAGCTGGAATTTCTTTCTTTTTTCTTTTCAATAGCCAGTACACACAAAGCAGCCAGGCTATTTCATTTAGTGTTGCATCTCTAAAAAATAGTGGCTGTACACTGGAATCATCCTGAACGTTTTCCCAGCCATCTATTGGGAGCAAAGGAATAAGGGAAGAATACAAGAACATTAAACTGAATGAGCCCTGTAGTTAAAGTTTTGTAAACTTCCTTACTTTGTAGCATGTTATGTCCTCTGTAGAGAGTATTACCACCTGAACGAAGGAAATATCTTTTTTACTGGAAATCATATAAATTTTTTCCTTTTCACAGAAAAAGGTGTATTCCTTCTGCAAAAGTGTTCTTATATTTTCCCAAAAATGTCAATAAATTTTTTGACCTGAGGATATTTTAATTTTTTTTTTTTAAATTACAAATTAAATGGCATTTCTATAGGTACCTCCTACCTTCCATCTGTTTTACCAGTTTGCTAGAAGAGTTAATCTCTTTTTCCTCCTCTGTTTGTTCTTTACCTTCTATGTTTCTTTTAGAGCTGGTCAACCTGAAGTTGAGTAGAATAGCTGAGCTTTTTCACAATTTGAACTCATAACATTTATGACCCGATTAAGCAAAAGAAAGGGGAAAAAAAAAGCACAAAACAATGCAAAATTAAATAGCTTAGCAGCTCCATTGCCTTACAGTATATGAATGTAATCCTGATGAGACCGTAAAGGGCTCCTGGAGCTATTGGAATCTGCCTTAATAATGCTGGGTAAATGCTTATGTCTTGAAAATGTTTTACAATAAATTGCAGTGTAATTTTAAAAGAATTGCCTGTCACTATCCCAGTCTATAATGGCGTGTCTCTCTGAAGACCCCTTGTAGACAGCTCTTCTGATTTGTCATACCACCTTCTAACGTGACATTATTGCTGAAGGAGTCATCACATTATGAGATAACGAGGTGCCATTCTCATCAAGTTAAACTCCGGCGCATCAACATCTCTGGGAGATGATGAAGGCTTTTTACAGCTACTCGCTGTGACCTTGGAAGAACAACCTTGTGCTTCTGCATATCCAAATTTCTGCAGACGCCGGGAAACCTTTCAGAGGACAGCTTTAACAACTGCTTGCACATATTGCTGCGACAGACTAGGCAGAAATGTGAAGACGCATTATCTTCTCAGGTTCTATCACAGCAGGTGTCACCTGTAGGAAAGCTCTTCAAAAACGAAATCGCATAATGAAGGAAAGGGATTGGAGGGGAAGGGGAGGAGAAAGTTTGCATAATTACACCGAGTGAGGAAGATCATCTAATCTTGGTGATAAGCAGAATTGGGTTTTAAGTCAGATCGTAGCCCAGAACTGGTTTTAGTGCACTGGTAGGTCATGTCTTCTGTCAGTAGAGGAGTGGTAAATATAATCCTCAAATTATTACTTTATTTTTATGTTCCTTTGCAGTTCTGCCCCAGCAGTGACTAGAAAAACTGCTTCTGATTTCTGAAGCTCCCTTCTATTCCATTGTTAGCGTGCAACTCATGGAAAAATCCGTAAGAGTAACACTGTGATTGAATTAGAGATGTGGAAGTTGAAAGTTTCTTTTAAAAGGGAAAGAGCGTTACAAAACTGTAGCATGACCATAGTGTTACAATTCTCCAGCCTTTTCTCTTTCCACTTGAAACCAGCTGAAGGTCCTTGCCTGTTTTTCTCAGATCTGAGGTGCCTTGTGAGTACATACAGATACAAATACGGAGATATATATATATATATATATATATGTATGCCTCTGAACAGACTTTGAACACAAAAGGGAATCTTATCCTTTTCAAAAAGCCTTTCCCTGTAAGAAATCATACACAAACCCCAGGCAGGCACCAAAATACGTGTGGGGCGTTGGATATCCAATGCCTCTCGTCCAATCCGTGTTAAAATTCAGAGACAAAAGCTACTTGGGCAGGACATCCACTGTGCCAGGATTTAGATGGACGGTGAGCATTGCTCTCACATCTCTTGGAATTTTACTATATATAATCAACCTAAATCCTCTGTAGCTATTTTTCTTGTGTGATTTGACAAGCAGGCTCACATTAAGTAAGAAGTGTTGTTTATACTATGAGATGAGCTAAATATATTGCAGGGCATTTGGAAGAAAGGTATATAAAAAAATAAAAAGGTGATATTATAGAAACCACAACCATGGTATATTATGATGGTAGTTGAAAAGAAAAATCCAGGGAAGCTCTGAAATTGTTCATAGCGTGTGTTATCATGAAGCAAATCTCATTCACTTTGCATACGGTTATTTCCACTTGCACAAAATAAGTGATAAAGTGAATAACAGGTGATAGAGTGAAGAACCATTGACCCATCAGCTTCCTGTCTAGAGCACATAATGTCTTGCTTTCACCATAATAAATGATACAACATATTAATGGTGTTTAGTCAATGGGCAGACTTTCGGTCAGGTTCTGGAGCCACTTTTCTGTGAGGAGTGAAATACTGTTTTCGAAAGTTTGAAAGAAACGTATCTTGGCAATCTCTCGAAATCGCTTCTCTGCAAAGCTGGGTGTGATTTATACGAATTAGTATCAGTCCAGCTTCACTGTGAAATTAAATACTACTAGTCCCAAGGTATTCGGCTAACTTTTAATTTTCTTTTGATGGGTGCAGTGAGTACATTTAAAAGTGGAACAGTCATTCGAATTTCTCACAGAAAGTACAATTATAGATTTTTCTCTCCTTTAGTCAAGTCTTTTTTGCCTTTCCTTGTAATAAAAGCTGACCACTTCCTTTCTCCATCAAACATGTTTTATATCTGCCTTTCAGATGAGTTATGCTGTGCTTGTCGAGGAAAAAAGTGTAGAAAATAACCACCTGCAGCCCTGCTTTTCCTCTTGTGAGTATTCCAAGAATCTTGTAAAAGGAAAACTAGTAACAGATACATGTTTAAAAATAACCTGTAGTAAGACTTACCATGTCTAGATGTGTGGGGGTTTGCAGGTTGTTGTTGGTTTCGTTTCTTTTTATTGTGTTTAGTTTGTTGGTTTGTGATTTTGTTTGGAGGGGTAGATCCGCTGAAGAAGTAAGTGACAATGAAACCCTTGAGAACTAATAAATTCTCTAAAGGATAAAATGCTGCATTCTGGCTGGTATTTGGTAGGGGTTGTTTTTTAATAGTCTAATCATTTACAAATCCACCAGTATATATTTCTCAGAGCAGAGAAAAATAATTAGAATTGTCTCCACCATATTGCAAAAACCTAGTGCTGTGCTGTGAGATTTTGCTCAACAGGATTTGATTTAGAAGCTGGAATGCTTTAAAATTCCGAAAAAAATTAGTTTTGCCTTAGTGGAAGATATATCAGGATGTTTTATCAATAGCTTACTTCTGACTCTCATTGGCATATACATAACTTTTGTGACTATATAAGAAAGCTGCAGTAAAATTGCGTGTTTGGCACTGAGATAATCTGAGGCAAAACAATTGGAAATAGCAGTCTTCAGATATTTCATAGTGCTATTGTTTTAATGTCAATATCGTGAAGCAAATTGTGCGATGTTTTATCACTCCAGGTGATTTTGAGATACTCCAGTTTTCCAAAGCCAAACTTATAGGAATGGGCAGAAACACTTTCATAAGTCCTTGCAGAAATACTTGCCTTTCTTGGAAGAACAGACGTAAAGTTCAGGCTTCATCTTTCATTTATACTCTAAATAGTGGATGTAGTTCTAGACTTTTTCTTGTAGGTTTTCACGCATCCTTCTCAAAGTCAGAAACCATTATAAACAGTTTGAGTTTGTTTGTTTCATTTTGGTTTTAATTAAACTTTGTAGATAAGCAAAAAAAAAAAAAAAAAAACCCTGGAAATTGATGACCATAGCTAAATCTAACCTAAAGCTAGATTTTAATCCTGTTGCTAATTTTTATTATAAAATACAGGACTTGAAGAAAGTGGAAGTCAGTGAGTTTGTCCTCTTGGTCCAAGGCAGGATCAGCTTTCCTAACATGTTTGTGATGAAAGTTTTTCAAATCTTGGTCCCTAAACACTGCTGTTGGGATCTCTGAGCGTTACAGAGCAGAGACGGACTCCTCGAGTACCTCACTTATAGGCAGGACAACAAACAACTGTTGTGATTAGCATAGCAATAGCCTCATATCTTCATGAACCTTTTATTAATTTACAGAGCTGATCTTTCTAGGTTATGCAAGATACTCAGAAATGTAGGTTGCATTGGAATATTCCAAAATATAAACTCCAAAATGTATTTTCTGCCAGTCAGCACTATATACTCATATATATATATATATATATATATACTCATATATATATATACTATATACCGAAGCCAAATGCTTGATTTGGCTAGAACTAAGTCTGGTAACTTTTGCACCTGAAGGTAGAAAGTCTTTACACCATTATTCATGAACTATTCACCAAGGGTGAAGACTATTCCAGCTGAACTGATTAAATAATTTTGAATGGAAAACATTTTGTGAGTAAAAAATTGTATTTACGAACAAAAAATCACTTCCCTTGCTATCTCTGTGACCCCACACCAAACACCAAAACCAGCACCCGCACCAAACAAAACCAGCAGGAACATAGCATTGCTAATTGCAGTGAAACTTGAAATGAGCAACCTGGAGATGGATTAAAACTCCTCATCAGGAGTGCTTCATCTTCTGCACTCTGTCTTGAGACGCACCTGGGAAAGAAATGTTCTCTTTGAAGCTTTTGTGGAAAATGGCAGGTTTCAAATAATCTCCAATTATGTAAAATGTCATGATTTAACACAGGTGTTTCCTACTGTTTTCAAGGCAAAGGACAAGCATCTCCACCCAAGATGAACAAACAGGTTTAGTCAAGAAACGAATGCTATCTGCAAGATATGCTTTAATTAGAGTACTGTTATGGGGAAGATTTCCAGTCGAAGGATTTAATTTTTTGATACTTTTAGCAATATCCCCAGCACAGTGGGCACACATCCTTTTCCTTTTCCTTTTCCTTTTCCTTTTCCTTTTCCTTTTCCTTTTCCTTTTCCTTTTCCTTTTCCTTTTCCTTTTCCTTTTCCTTTTCCTCTTTTTCCTTTTCCTTTTCCTCTTTTTCCTTTTCCTTTTCCTCTTTTTCCTTTTCCTTTTCCTCTTTTTCCTTTTCCTCTTCTCTTTCTTCTTCTTTTTCTTCTTCCCTTTCTCTTTCTCTTTCTCTTTCTCTTTCTCTTTCTCTTTCTCTTTCTCTTTCTCTTTCTCTTTCTCTTTCTCTTTCTCTTTCTCTTTCTCTTTCTCTTTCTCTTTCTCTTTCTCTTTCTCTTTCTCTTTCTCTTTCTCTTTCTCTTTCTCTTTCTCTTTCTCTTTCTCTTTCTCTTTCTCTTTCTCTTTCTCTTTCTCTTTCTCTTTCTCTTTCTCTTTCTCTTTCTCTTTCTCTTTCTCTTTCTCTTTCTCTTTCTCTTCTTCTTTCTTTCTTTTCCTTTTTCTTTTTCTTTTCCTTGTCCTTGTCCTTTTTCTCTTTTCCTTTTGTTATAGAAATGAACAAGTTTATTACTAGCAATGAGTTAGCAAATACAAAGATTTCTGCCACTGATAACAAAGAAAAATCATCTGTTGTCACTCATTTGTTCTGTAAACACTAGAAACACATATTTTTTTCCACAGAACAGGTAGGAAAGCACAGGTTAATTTTTGCTAGAATAATGGACAGTTACAGTTTGGTTTTTTCTTTGCTTGTTTGTTGTGGTTTTTTTTTAACTCCCTGAGTAAAAAGACCTTTCTGAACTTGTTAAATTACATAAAATAAATCACTATCTCCTGGTCTTCACAGAGGAACAAATTAAAGTAAGTATGAATACTGCACCTCATTATTTAAATTAGTAAATCTATTAGGAGTCACCTATCGAAGTGTGCTAGAAAATGCTAGAAGAAAAGGAGTGAACAAGTCTCAACTGAAGGGAGCACCCCGCAGTTTGCACAGATAATTATGAAAATTAAAGTCAAGGTGAATTTGTGGCCCAGGTTTAAATAGGGTGTAGTTTTGTGTTATTCACCAAGTGGTCATTAGTACAGGAGCATTTGTGCTCATTTTTTTCAGTTCTGCAAGATTTATAAAATGTATTACTTTAAAATCACTGAGAAGTGACATTTTTCATCTGTCTGGAACCCAGCAGAAGCAACTAGCATCCATCAGGGCCATGAGTGCAGCAGTAACTTGTAGGTTACCTAATGAATCATTGCTAATACTTCCTCCAAGGATTTGGGAGGTTTCATTGCAGAAATTGTTCTTATTGTGAGATACAGTGAGATCACAGCGCTGGGAGACATAAATAATCGTATGTCAGGTTTGCATCTAGCTCCCTCATAATCCATGACTGTTTGGACACCGAGGAAGCCTGCAATTTGTAACAATACATCATCTCTCTTTCTGCAAACAGATGTGTATTAAGCTCACATTCTGTATTTGCTCAATTTGCTTGGCTTCACACTGGAGTAAGGAACCTGTTATAAAACACCTGTAATAGCCGTCTGGTAAATAGCATAATCTGTTCCACAGCAGATAGAGGAAAAAGGGAGGTTTACAGTGGAGAGCTATATCAATAAGTGCTTTGGTTTCAATCACAAGTGCATCGCTTTTTTATTTCTTCACATAAGGTGATAATGAAGAATGATGACCTCATGTCTAGACCTAAGCTTTTAACTTTGTTGCAGCTCTGGGGGCTTTAATGTTTTTCAAAAAGCAATCAATCAACTGCCAAAAAGTGTCTGGCTAATTACCTCCGAGACGTTCTAAAACTCTCCATTCTTTCCTCATAGAAATGTAGTATTTATAAATTACTTTGTTGAAGCTCAAACTAGGTTATGCCCTATTCTCTCCACCTTTCTTTTCTTCTGCTCCATAGTTATTAAAGTGCTAACGTTGTGAATCTCAGCATTTGACAGTGTTTCTTTCTATCTGAGATGACTGTCACTTTTACCTCCTGAACATTTCTGGAAAAATAAAACCAGATTTATCTCATGATATAAGACTAACAAAAAATTCAAGTTTTGAGTATTTTGGGGAGGGAACTAAGAAAGTGTAAGTGCTGAACACCCAGTCCCCCAAAGACCTGGTGTCACCCTCATCCAGTGCGATAAATAGCAACAATTATTTATTTGACTATATCTGAGATTTCTTTGAATTATCTATTAACCTAGGTGCCAGAGGTGTTTCAAACAGAATAATATATAATCAAGGGGGGGAAAAAAGGGAGAAAAAAACTGGAAGGGAGGTCTAGAGGTCTTGTAGTTCAACCTGGTGCTTCAAATAGGGCAAACGCCAGAGCTAGGTCAGGGAGCTGCAGGTTTTCTCTGGGTGACGTATTCCAATGCTCACTCACTGTGACAGCGAAGAGTTTTTTACTTATGTCCTGATCTATTTGCTCAATAGCAAAAGGACAAGAGGAAATGGGCTCATATTGCACCAGAGAAGATTTGGATTGGATATTAGGAAAAATTTCTTGCCTGAAAGAGCGGTGAAGCATTGGAACAGGCTGCCCAGGGAAGTGATGGAGTCACCATTCCTACAGGTGTCCAAAATGTGTAAACATGGCACTTCAGGACATGATTTAATGGTCATAGTAGTGTTGGGTTGGCGGTTGGACTTGATGATCTTAAAGGTCTTTTCCAACCTTAATGATTCTGTGATTCTATCTGCAGCTGAGGCAGCCTGGACTTTTGACTTTCTTTGCAAAGATCTTGGTAAGAGGGCAAAAAGTCAGAGTAGTGTTCTTAAGGGTGAGTTACACAAGATGTTGGTTTACATCTTTGTTTTTTGGTCCAGATACTTGAATGCATAGCCATTTTTTTTCTGGTACCTCCAAGCACTTTGGCAAAACATTGGCTTTAAATATTTGGAGCTAAGGTTTACTCAGCTCAATTTGGGAGCTAGTAGCTCTTCTGTAAGCAACATTATCTTTAGTGGAACAGATACATGTCAAGCCTAAAATTTCAGTCTTGAAGTGATGTTCACACTTGCAAAGTCTGACTAGTAGCTCCAGTGATGAGAAACTATTTGACTGGAAAGTGATGGTGGTCCAAGAGAGAGCGCTGTTAAAAAGCTTTTGTTTCATAGAAAGAATCTGCTGAGGCAGAAAACAAAGCTAATATCAAAGTGTGTGAGGTGAAAAACCACCATTCTGTCAGAGTAGCTGGACAACAGGCTAGGAGACACAAGAAAGCATCGTATATCAAACCAGCCAATGTATAATTTCCATATTGCTGATAAGAAAAACTCTCAAAAATATAGTGGAATAATTTTGGACTCAAAACCATCACTCAAATAGCAAAAATGCAGTATATAGGCTCCAAAACAAAGAAAAACAATCATTTTTTTTAAATGTTGTGTACTTGGAAAGAAACTGTGTATGTGGAGCAAAAACATATTCACATAATATCACAGAGTAAAGGCGTACATTTGTCTTAAGCTACTGGTATAAGCTGCATTACAGAGGCACAGTTAAGGCAATGCGTATGTACTCAGCTTACAGTGTGCACATGGGAAGTCCATATGAATCATTAATGTGGCACAAGGTTAAAGACAGTCTCCATAGGAGATTTAATGTGACAGCTGAGAACATAAAGGATATCTGGTTGCTCCATTTCAAACCCCAGTATTCCAAACCTGTTGAACTTGTAGTTCTCTTCCACACAGAAGAATATTCTGAAATGTCAGGATATATTATAGAACTGCTCTCAAAAACAATACTTAAATTGTTTTACAGATACTAGTTGCCTCTTCCTGCTTATGAGTTTTCAGCATTCAATGATTTGTCAAACTACTGGGCTGTACAACTGCTTCTATAATTTTTTTTTTCTGACCACAAGGACATTTACTGCACTAGAGCTGAAGTTTTGTATAATCCTGCAAAGACTGAACTTTAAACAGGTCGTAAGATAATTCAGATTGGAAGGGACCCAAGAAGGAGATTTAGTCCAAACCCTTGCTTAGAATAATTAGTATACACAGTCTAAATATTATTCGGAAAAATCAGATACTTCTGCTTTATATTTTTTCAAATTGAGCATTGTACTACACGAGCAGTTCTGAAATAAGAACAGGTAAAAATCACTCAGCTTTCTTTTGTGTTAATACATTTAATATATGTAATATTTTATGTGACAGTGAAGCTAAAAATGATGAAAAGTTAAAAGTTTATCTTTAATTTAAATAGAAAGAAGTAAATGCACAGTATGTAATCATATGAGCTAGTTTTCTCTAGGTAAAATGAAGTATAACACTGATGTTCTTAGAACATCAACAAAATCAGGAAATGATTGCAACTGGCATTTATAATAAGCACTAGTCATGGTTGATGTATGAGATAATCATAATGCTTTGCAGGAAAATCTAATAAATCCCAGAACAGTTACTCTGTAAAATCTATTTTTATGGAAATTAGGGTATGAATATCGCATCTATTACAGCAAGAGGGTTATACAGGCAATTCCGACAGCCTCAATCAAAAGCAGCGTCCACTCCTGAAAGGAAATTGTTTCTCAAGTTTTACACACGCAAAATAACAGGTGTTTCATTTTCTGAAACGAATGGTTTAATATTAAAATATGAAAATCTTCATGACTTGCACAGCTTGATGAACTTCTACAAGAGACATGCACCTGTTTTGGCACAGAGGTTAAAAGATTGAATAAACTGTGCTGGATGTAGCTTAATATTTTGGGAGTCAAAATGCACCAAGAGTTCTAGTTTGACTTAAACTTCTGATGTATGTACCATCCCATGCCTAACCAAGGCTTTGGATGCATGTGATTGCATCAGATAGGAGTTCTGATGAGCAACACCCTAATTTTAATTCTATAGCTAAATTGAAAAATACGTTATTGTTTTTAGAAGCAGTAAGTAAACTGGAGTTCCTTCTGATGTACACAGCCAGAGGATGGAAAGCGCATTCTCAATCTTCCATTTATAATTCCTTAACATTTATGGATATGAAAAGCAAGAGGGAATATCCCCTAGAGAGCTGACAGATGATTGTGAGAATAACCTGTCATTCCTAATCTTGGTTTTAAAGTGTTTCTTGAATGCTTTGGATCCTTTTTGCCTGGGAACGCTCTTCAAGTTTTCATCTCTAAAAGATGATAGAAGGCTATTAATATGACTTTATGCTTGTCTGAGTTCTCCAAGGACAAGCTTTCAGTATTAGATATCTAAGATAGACATCTATAATCCATTTTACATCAACTTGGGCTGCATTTGCACATTTGCAAGAGTTATAACCAGTAGGTAGCTTGACGCAGATACAGAATTTTAGGTACTGTAGCAAACAGTTCTGGAGAATATCCCAGTTCTCAAATAGTCACGGAAACACATGCTTAACCTTGGACAGAAAGTTCCTCTGAAAGCAATACAACTAGTGAATTGCTCACATACTTTCTGGAGTCAGTTGATTTAGAAACTTAGAAGCACGTCATGTGAATTAGCTAAATCTCATGCCTGAAAACTATCAATTTAAGCTCAACTTGCAATACGTTTTCTTCTTCTTAAAAAAATCTTTCAGCGTCACCGTTTCACCCAAAACATTTCTTGTTCACACAGTTGGCTCGGGTGTCCTAATCTCCCCAACACGACAGCAACCTTTTTGTCCTATCAAAGAAAGAAGTAGAATCGTGAAACGTGATGTGGAACTTGAGTAAATCCTTGCATAAGATCCTAAGGTTTTGATTTGGAGAAGCTGATGAACTCTCTTCACTCAGGTCTTGAAGGCAGTAATTCCCTTTGAGTCAATTCTATAAGCCTTTTGTCAGAGTTCTCTTCTGTACCTGCTTTGAGGAAAGCCATTTCCCTATAGAATAAGAAATTTCCAAATGAAAAGTGATATGAATCTTTGAGGAGCCAAGTGACTACCACACGAAAAGAAGATAATGGGATATATTTTACCTGGATTGAGAAGCATCTGCCAAGTGCATCTCAGAGGAGCTGCCTGTTAAGGAGAGTTTAGAATAGATTGTTTACCCCATTAAATATCAGCAGAAACTCTACTTTTGCATTGATTTCCTCCATCTATATTCTCAGCTGGGAAAGCACAAAAAGATTTTAGAGAGAAACAAGAAAGTATTTTGGAGTGATGCGGCAACTGGAGGAAAAATTAGGCTTGTATTGGTAACACTATCAAATTCTTCGCTGTCTTGCTTTTATACTCTCCTGGTATTTTTCCTGCACAGTGTTTATAATTAAAGAGAGGGATTAAGGTCTAGATACAAAGCCTGTTGCTACCACTGGGAATTCTTTTCTCAATGAGGTTGAAATCCAGCCCATGAATACAGCTTTCTCCAAGACACGAAATAAAGACCCAGACTGTTTGGAGTTTGGCTGTGGGGTTTTTTTTATTCTTTTTTTTTGTTTTGGATTTGTTAGGATTTGAGAAGGGGGGGGGGGCATTGTTTGTTTTTTGGGGTTTTTTTGTCAATTTTGTCTAACAACTTAGATTCCCAGTTCCTCAAAAATTTATACATCTGTTGACAGATCAGTCAAATTAGGCACATGTTTAACTATCTTGATAAATCTAAGGCCTTTGTTGGTCGTAGGAATTCTTGAGGGCATGTGAGAAGAAATTAAAGCTGGGTCATTCCAAAAAGCAATATCCTGATATTTGCATAATGTCTACACAGAAAATATTGATGAGAGCCTGGTGAAAGAAACTGGGTTTCTTACATTTTAATTTCTTCATTAGCTTTTTAATTTATTTCAATTCAAAGGGATTAACTCTTTTCTTTTTTTCTTCTTCAAGTACCTTTTGAAAAGTTCATAGAAGCACTACTGAATTAAAGCAGTTTGGGTGCTATAACATCTGTTATCTCAGAGATATTATTTTAGCATGAATGGCTTTTAAAACTTAATCACCTAACCAGCACACATTCCTAATTGATCTCTCCCTCTAGGACTGCTACATTTTCTTGACCTTTTAATAACTGATGGCTTTAGAGAAAAGATTGTTCAGATAGCTTCTTAAAAGTCATAAGATCTGAGGTATATTTGCAGAATCTGGAGAGGATATACCTAAAAGCAAGTCACGGCCTTGTGAAGTTCTGATTTCCTTGTTCTTCCCCCACATTGTAGTAACCCTTCCAAGAACAGGAATTGGGGATTGGGATTAGCTGAATCATTCTGCATTTATTGAAGCTCATTTTGGAGACATCAATCACCTACTGCTCCCTGTACATGTGAGTACTTTAAATATTTTTAAAGGGAAAATAAAGTCTGTGTCTGTTTCAAGCTCAGATATCTAAGCCTGCTAAACACACATGAAGAAAGAAGTGGATGGTAAAGTCGTTTTCCTGCCCTGTCATCTGTACTAAACCTTATCAAACTGTTACATTTCAGATCTTTTCTACAGAAGTTTGTAAATTAAAGGTTGTTTCTTCTTCCATTTCTTCTTTTAGTTTGGATTTTTTTTTAAACTAGCTTCATCCTCACATTCTGCATGTGCATTCTCTATAACACCTGGGTCTAACTCTAAATTGACAGTTTATGGGTAATGCTTTCTAAAATAATGTTTAAGTCTTAGAAATGACTTCAGCTTCTGCCAGCAGTGATGTGGCCCCACGAGCGGAGGTTAGCATTGGATAACATCTGCACTACTTGCTTTATTCCTACTTACACACCCAAGGACAGCTCGCTCCTAATAGTCACTCATGCATGTAATTGTAGTTCCAATCGGTTGAAGTTTCTTGCTTCAAGGGTTGTAGGGACGAGTCTTTGTCCTGCTGTATGGCAGGCAGAACTTTTCCACCTTTCTGAGAAACACAAAAAACCTGTATTCGACAACTTATTGAGCCTTTTACTGATATGACTCTACCATCTTCTCAACGGGACAGTGGACTGGCATGATGAAAATCCAGGCTGAGGAAAGAATTTTCTGATGATCTCAGTGATAGATATGCAGCTTTGCTTTTGAAAACAATATGTTTTAAAAGTTGGATCTGGCCCTTCTATATGTTGCATCTGCTTTCTGCACTGCAGAAAGAACAATCTGTCTATAATTGCTCTTGGTTTTTGCCTGACGTATGTTTAGGTAAGTGCATTTGCCGGAAAATCTGGATGAAATATTCTTTTTTGTAAAAAATGTAAACAAGTTACAGAGATGCATGTTCTTTGTGATAGCAAATCTATATATATTTATAGTTACAAGGCTGTGCATGTGGTGTAGAAGCTCAGCACTTTTGAGGTGAAAACCTGTTTACCAGATCTTCCTCGGATATCTCTTGTCTCAGCTCTAACACTCTTGACCAAACTTTGACAACTGATAGAAGCTGAGGGCACGAGCCTATGCCATCAACTGGGCAGGCAACATTTTGTACTGCACTAAAAATAATTTCCTGAAGTCTGGTAAGAAATTGTGTGAATGAGGCAGTGAAGTGGCCCTAAAGAGATTTATTGATTTATCTAATATTAAAATACACAAACCTCAGAAGATTTTATTAGCCAGTTTTAGTGAATGATTATAAAAGTGTTCATTGGTGTCAAACGGGTTTAGTTTAGATATCGGGAAGATTGCATTGAACTACAGAGAATGCTTAAAAATAAGCCTGAAGAGGACCATAAAGATCAGCCAGTTCTCATGGCAAAAGCATTTCTTGAACTGTATAAGCATCTCAAGGATGCTGAATAATCAAAAACGTTATTTCGTACAATGAAATAAAAAACCAAGAGATTTTCTGGAGAGGTACAATGCATCGTGTTTTGCAGACTGAGTTTTCGGAGGTTTTGGGTTCTGTTTTTTTTTTGTTACTTTTATAAGCTAAAATTAATTTTACTTATCATGTAGAATAAAATGTTCAAGGGTGGAGACAGGTCCATTCTGTTCTGTTTGACAGTGCTTCATACTGCATAACTTCCTACGTTTTAAACTTCAGTCTTAACTCCTTCAGCGTCCTATGGGCAGTGTCAGAGCATCCACTCTGAAATGTGAACTTGATAAAGTCCTTTTTGCATAATGTTAATGTCCTGCAGAGTGAATGGAGAAATTATATTACAGAAGAGATGATGAATTTAAAATGGTATTATAAATGTTCAGTGACCTGAAGAGGTCGTCATTTACAGGACCATGTCGGTCGACAAAACTAACTTGAATATAATGTTACTTAAGTGATTCTTCTTGGGAGTCTGTGGGTTTATTTGTTTAATTGTGATATTAGTACAATTTTGCACAAAGCTAGGGGTCAACAGTTACTTAACTTGAACAACAAGACAGGATGTTAGGGTAATTTAACTGGAAGGAACTAAAGATATGAGAAGACTTTCAAGAGAACAAAAGTTTGATAATGAAAGATTTTGGGTTTAGTATTAATTCATGAAAAAAATAAAAAACCCAAACAATAGCCTAGAGCTGATGGTAAAAGTTAATTCTGAGAAGGGCCAATTTATTGCAACAAGTAGTGGGTATGGGGAAGAGATTCAAAACCTTCCCTACCCATTGCAGAATTGAAGGGAACAATAGTTATATGATTTGTTCCAGTTGGCTTGCCTGACAATTCAGTCATCAGTTTGGAATTGAAGTCTATTCTTGAGACTAATCTGAGCCAGAAGCAACAAGCTCTGATTTTACATTCAAGAAAATCTAAGTATCGTGGGAGAAAGGCAAAAGTTACCCATGGAGGTACAGGAAGGATGACTGAAGCCATTCTGAACTGTCAAACAGGTGAATAAAAAGGCATTTAAGGGACAAAAATCTCAGCTGCTTTGAAAATCACCAGGAAATCAAAGCAAAAGTGAGAGTTCAATAAGTAAGCGTACACCTACTGTTTGAATTGAGTTGTGGATAACACTGAATACAGAAAAATGGGTTTGCATTTCTAGCAAATGCTTCATGGCTTACAGAAGTGCAGCAGGTAGTATGCTTAGCTGATGATATTATTTATATAAAGTTTTAACTAATTCTGAAAATGTATAAAAAATGTTAACAAATACTTGATTGTGGGTTTTCCATTGCTTTCCTCTACATGAAAACGCAGTGAGCAAACCTCTACTGCTGTGTGGCAGCTTGGTGCCGTCTAGCGAATACATCCTGAACCCATCTGCTGAGCCACAAGCAGAACGTACAAGGTATGTTCAGACTAATTTTTCTTCTCTTGGCTTTAACACAAACCGTGTGCGAGAACAAATGTAACTGCACTTTAACAAAATGGTACTGAAATGATATTTAATTGACTTCTTAAAATGATGTCCTGCCTAGCCAGGAAATGGATACGTATGTCTTTGTGCTTCTTCCGTATATTTCTCATGAAGATTTCACACTGCTGTGACATGAGCTGTACACAATGAATTTATTCCATGTTTGAAATACATTCACAATGCTGTAGTCATTTATTTTGACAACACAGTCATCACAAAGCAACAGGGCGTGTAAGTTCTTTGCTCCAAGGGCATTTGGGATTGAATGTTTGACTTCCCCTCTGACAACGAAACGGAATAAAACACCCGAAAGGTGACAGTTTTATCAGCTTAAGTGAAGAAGCAGTTCTTAGAGTGCTGAGAACCTCATGTGAAGTTTTAATGTTCTCGGTTTCATTTCAGCAGAAGTATGAGCCCTTTGGAAACTCATGAATACACAGGTCAGTAAGCATACTTCATTCTTAAGCTGTTTGGTTTACCTTTTGCTCAAACACATTAAATGCAAAGATTTTTCATGCTTGGAAACCATTAGGAAATTCTATTCCATCTTTGTATCTCCACAAGTCACTTTCACTGAATTAGAGAGCACTTCAAGGTGACGTAGAGAAAACATTAGTTGACTTGACTAACTATTTAAAAGTTGGTTGTCTAGCTGTCCAAAAACTTTTCAAGTTCCTGGACAAGTTTTAAAAATGCAAACCATCCGGACTGTGAAAAAAATAAGGAAAAATGGGAATAGGATTAGCCATACTCTGGCCCAAAGTTTGGCTCATCAGGCCAGTTGAAGAAGAGCTTTCTCTCACTTCTGCCTCCAGTATGCAGCCCACTGGTCTACAGTCACGTGGGATGGGGATGGATGTGATTCAAATTCAGACCCATGATGCAGAGCAAAATTCTAATCTTGGGGTTCTTTAGGGGATTTGTGCTACTGAGGGAAAAAACGAGACATCCTCATCCAAAAAACTTGCCTGTTGAGGACCCAGGTCATAAGTGATTTGTCCATGAAACTCTTAGAGAAATTCTTCTTTTCTTCTTTCGTGATTGCTTTCAGCTCCATTCAGTCTGCAAAGCTTCTGATAGTTGATATCTTAAGAAAGAGGTAAATTCATCAATTATTTTGCTGTTGACTTGATGAGGAGCCTTCAAAAATGAAGATTAGTAACTTCAAGTTTTAAAAGCCAAAATTTTCCAAACCCATGTGCATAAAAGGCCTTAGGCATTAAGGAAATGGTGATGGTTACACCAAAGCAGAATGGTGTTTTCTTGTACATCAAATAGCATCACTAATTATTTCATTTGAAAAGTACTTTCTTTTGATGAGATTTTTCAGAACAGAAGGGTTTTTTTAAGTATAATAATTTGTATACATAATACATCTTAGGAGGAATGGCAGATCACAAAGTGATGGAGGCAACTCAAGCTTCATCAACTCATTATGCAGGAACAGAGAGTGGGAGATCCTGAGATATGAAACAGAATGGGAAATTACACCAGAACACTGGCCTATATTTAGCTCTTCACAACACGTAATTACTTTCTGGGAGATCTGGGTGTTGTGTGGTGTCCACTTTGATATTTCTTCCTCTTTAAAGATGTGAAATCTCATCTTCCTTCCATTGAAGTCCAGGACAAAACTCCTGCTAGTTCAATGGGGGCAGAACAGAGCCCACGCTCCTCTCTTCCCCACGGAAAACACACTGGGATTATTTGCCATTATCTGCAGTTCAAACGCATTGTTCAGAACATAGACTATTCACATCTTGTCAAGAGAAAAGTTTTTGAGAGAGCTCAGTCATGAATTATGTAACTGAGGAAATTGCCTATGGAAAGCTAATTTTGAATCACTAAAGCATTTTAATTTTTTTTTTATTTTTTTGAAGATGGCCAAATGTCCGTCTCTTTGTGTGAATTTATTTTTCGGATCTACTTTCCCTTCTGACCTGACTGACCACTGGTCTGGTAGAGATATGAATCTTTCAAGTCACAAAAAAAGAGAAATACTATGTCCTTTTAAACTTACACGTTAGTAATGAGGAAATGCCTGTAGAATTTTTAGCTTTGTTCCAAAGTTCTCATGTGAAGTTTTCCAGAAATCTGCACTTTGTCTGCATCTTTCAGAACCAGACTTCCTCCATGTGATTATTTAAATTCAAATATCTGTGTGTATACTCTCTTTCCTCTTGAATTTATGTACATGAACAAACAGAATTAGTTTGTGAGGCGAACAATAAATTGACTTGGTGTTAGTGATTCAGGTACAAGTCGTGTCATACATCAGCCCACTGAAAAAGAAAAAAGATGGAATTTCATCTAGAGTTAATACCTTCATTGATATTGCATGTATTATTCTTATCCACTTCATCTGGTTTCTATAGAAGTTTCCCAGTTATGTCTAATCATTATACTTGATCAAATTCTTAACATCATAGACGATAACGTACACTTTAATGTGTAGGTATGAACTGTCTTCCTTCAAACATCCTGTCTATGATCTTTTATGATTCATTAAAAATATTTTTTAGGATTACGGAGTAAATAATTTGCAAAGATAAGAAAAAAAAATAATTGCTGTCAGTGATCTTGCCCTTTAATCAAAAAAATCTGTTTTGGTAGAAGTGTAGTAGTGTTGATTAAATTCACTTAAAAGAAAAGGCCAGATGCTCGAAGGTTCTTAACACTTCACACAGAAACTACCCAATTATTACAAGTAATAATTGGATAAAGAAACTTTATATGTTCTACACTTCTGAAAGGTCATTAACAGATAAGTGATACACAGGTAATAGGCAGAAACAGTTGATATATCACATCCTGACTCCTGAGGGAAATCAACACATGGGGCTCTAGAAACAACATGTTCTTTAGTTTGCATGACCGCGGCACATAAATTCACAAAATGAGGACAAATTCCCATTTTTGTGCTGCCAGAGTAGAGCTAGAGTATCCCAGCTGGCTGCAGAGGAATGGCTCTGAAGTGACAGCACAGGAATGAAGACGAGATTTATTTTTGGGGGAGTTTTTTGGGATACTGAAGCGTTTGGAGAGAAGATGCATCCAACGGAGTAAGGTGAAGAGGGTCTGGTCCTCACTTCCACCATCTGGTCCAGACACTGAGGAGTCAAGATCATCAGCTCCAAAAGAGATTCCAGCAAGATGAGCATCTTGTAAAACTGATTATAAGAGAGGTAAGTGTTTATTGCAGATGGTAATTATACAGTCTGAAGTACACACAGCTCTTAGAGTGTTCCTGCACTCTTATCTACACTCACTAATAAATCTGACTAGCCACTACGTCGATAATAATTGGGGAAAAAAAACCCAATACACCTCTAAATGGAAAAATAACACATATTCTTCTTTCATTTAGACCTCTTAAACTCCAGTGGGAATGATTGGAAGTGAATGATGACTATCTGTAGGAGAGTGCTTCCCACACTGACACATGTGCTTGAGCATTCAGAAGAAATTCTATGCACTGAAAATACAACTCATTGGGTTAAAAGAACCTGGTAATTTTGAATAAAAACCCTGAAATTATTAGGGATGAATGCTGTTGACACTGCATTCATCCCTAGCAACAGGAGCCTGCAGGATTACATTCCATAGCTATGGTTCTCTAAAGATTTTTATTAAAACGATGTTTGCAAAGAACTGCGTATTTCACAACATGCAGTCCACCTAGGACTCTTGCCAATTTGCTGTATTCTAGTTGACTTAAGACTTGTATAGCTCTTTTGACATATTAAAACGTTTTAACTGGCTATTTTCTTTAGCATTTGGGTACCCCCCACCAAGTTTTGGCACAGGGTGACACGCATAACAAGGACTGGGAACAGTGATGTTGACCGTGATGAATAATCTCAGCCTTTTTGTTTTTTTCTTTCCCTTTTCCCCTGCTTCCTATTACGCACGGTGCAATTTTTACCTCCTGATCTTTGCCTTGATCTTTTTGCACTTCAATAAAACAAAGTCTTTCGGCTTCCCACATCTTGGGTGATGCAAATCATCTTAAATCCCTGCTGAGTTGTTCGAGGCTGGAAGATGCATGCTGCACGTAGTGTTCCTTAGCGCTTTCAACCTCCTCTTTTCTGACAGCTGGAAAGCAAGGGGGGGAAAAAAGAAAGAAATTAAATGAATGTGACAGTAAAGAGTGGAGAGGCACAGAACTGCAGTGCTCAGGAGGAGACTGGGAAGGACTGGGCTTTCCTGGTTCAGGCAGCTGGTACCATGCTCTGGATTTCCATCCAAGAGAGAAAAGATTGAGATTTGACTAAAGAAAGAAGAAATGTAGCGCCTTGTGGGAGTGAAAGACTGTTGTGTTGTTGTAACAGAGCACTGCAGAGGGCAACTCATGCTACTGCCAATTACCAGTCATATGTGAAGTCAGCAGTCAAAAGTGATTTTGGGGCTCATTGGCTTTCCCCAATGTGTAGATGACAGTTTGTCGTATAGAATTGCCGTTCGGAAGTGGATGCGAGCTCTATTTTTCATATTGGTCTCATCCATGATGAATGTGTGGTCATTGTCTGAAGTTCTACAGCTGGATAATAACTTCTTTATTTTTTTTTAAATGATGGGGCTGCTAATTATGCCACCTCTAGATTACATTCCAGTATCAGAGCCTGCTGTCTATCTGTGTTTTTGTGAATGTTGACACAGTAAGAATAGCTGAAAACATTTTAAACGTTGGCAGGTGGATTCTTATGGAGAAGTAAAAAGAGAAAACTGTTTCTAACTCCCTCCTTCAAAATTTAACACCTTTCAGTTCTCCATTTACTATCAAAGGGATAAATTCTTTTATGAAACATTAATATTTTGCCAGCTATGTCTTAGTTTAATGAAGGTAGAAAGAAAAATTCTGCTTCCAGTATGATTTGGTTTGGGAGAAAAGGGATATTTTTTTATTATTAGTTCAGATCCGTGACTTTGTTCCTGTTATTCCTTTTCCCTGCTAAGATTTATCTCATTAAATAAATTAAAGACTCACCTTTCTTTTGATTATGATAAAGGAATAGAATATCTGAACAGCCAGAGGATGGAAAAAAATAAGTTTGCCCAGCTAAAATTTTATGATTCATATCAAGTATCAATTTGTTAGATTTTTTAAATTGGCTTTTTTATGGCAACTATATAGTCAGAAAATAATATAAGGTTTATTTATGAAGAGTAATCTAAATTTTAAAGTTTCATTTTGAATGAAAACCTACAAATGTAGACACTTCAGGAATAACCTTTTGAAAGCAACTCACTCAGTGTGGAAAGACACGAATAAGAAATGCTGATCTGCTCCCGCAGGAGAGCGATATCTTTTATATAAGTCCATTGCAGCGAAAGATCTTCCCATGAAAGATTCCCAATGGTCAGAAAATGTATATGGAAACCTAGAACAGTTTGGTTTGGAAGGGATCTTAAAGATCCTCTAGTTCCAATCCCTCCTGCCATGGGCAGGGACACCTCCCACCAGACCAGGTTGCTCCAAGCCCCATCCAACCTGGTCTTGAGCACTTCCAGGGATGAGGCATCCACAGCTTCTCTGAACAACCTGTGCCAGTCTCTCACCTCCCTCACAGTGAAGAATTTCTTCCTAATATGCTATATATCCTGATAGATATCCTGTATAGAGATGTATTAGCAGATGAGAAGGGAAGCATACAGAAATCCAAGGTTGCCTTTGCCTCTGATGGACGCTCTGCAAGCTGTAGTGGATATTTTCTCAGGTGCACCTAATATTCCTAGCAACCACTGAGCAAAATGTCCTTTGCCTGCACTTCTGCAAACCCTCAGTAGTAAATTACTTCCCGTTGTGTTTTGCTCACAAAGGTTTTGTCTAAGATAACTCCTTGGGTTCATAAATGGCCTGTGTGTTGTGGGGTTTTTTTGCCCCAGTTATCAATGTGTGCTACATTGACCCTGAAAAACCAAGTTCATTTGAAGTGAAGAAAAATTAGAAACTAATTGACTTCAGCATATTGACCATGTGAAGGGCTAAACCTTATGAAGGAGGGGTGGATATAGATTCAAACACATTTTCTTGATTATTTAGGAAAGATCTTTATTTTTCTAATTGGGCATCTGGTTTCTCCAAAGAAAAGTGTCAGATGAAGAATATTATGGAAAGGAGTGAGTGTGATCCTTGTCGCTTAACCACACAGAGCAAGTGCTCAGTGCTGTCAGATTATTCTTGGCTTTTATTCCTACCAGCTGATTTTCTCAGGTGGTTTGCTGTATGTATTTGGGGGTATTTCCCAGAGTACTTCATCTTCTCCTCATGATTAGAAGCATGTTTCTGGTAGAAACAGCTTAGAAAAAAAAAAAAGAGCAGCCTAAGAGATCTTTAAAAAGTCAAAGGGTCTTCAAGATAACAGCCCGAGTGTCAGCAGAGTCTGCTCGTGATGGTGATTTTAACAGAGGAGAGGGGAAAAGGCCACTGCGCTCCCGCGACAGATGTCAAACCTATCAACGACGGCTGCAGAGCAAATCTGTTGTCTGATAACCGGAACGAGACAAGGCTTAGCAGATTACCCACAATATATTTATTTCCTATATCTTTATGCCAGTGTTATTCTCACAAGGCAGGAGTGGATGGAAGTCCGGAAAAAAGGGAAAAAAAAGGAAAAAAAAAGAGTCAAGCTGATCCACAGGCAGTCTGCAACGGCAGCATCCGTTAATACGAACCATGGGTTGGTGTGACGCTGGGTTAGATTTGTTGTGATGAAGCTAGAAATATTTTACTGAACAGAATTTTTAAAAGGTAATTGCATGACAGAAAAATCTAACCGTGAGAAGCAGCAGCTCAAGAACCCTTTGCAGTTTCAAACGGAGAAACGAGATAGGAGAGACTGTCAATTGGATCTTTATTACGATAAGGATTTATAATAGAACTAACACTCCCGAGTGTTTCCTTGAATTAGCCAGGTTTTTCAAAGCGTTCATTACCTGGCTGAAATAAAAGCAGATCCCGTAAAGAACTTTATTTTCAAGTGTTGAAATGTCTTTTCAACAACCAAAAGGTTTGAAGGCACCCCCAGATACGGTGCCTGTGTTTGTGAGACAGAGAAATAGATTCAGCCCTGCCTTAATTTACAGAGAAATCCAGCTTTTGCTTTTTGTTGTTGTAAGCGACGTAACTCTCCTTTTCAGTGTTATGGTGACTAGGTATCTTTAGTACATAATGAAGAAGATAAAACTATTTTGTGCTATTATCAGCTCTTGGAAGGTGCCATGACCCAGGCAGCTCGGTTCTGTTCGGCTCCTGTGACCCAAACAGGCAAACCTATATCTCATTATTTACCCTTAATTGCTCAATTAAGTCTATGGTCACTTTGCAGCATCAGAGAGAAGCCAGGAATGTAAAGCCCAGCCCTGTATCTTTACGCTACAAACTATACAGGACTTTCTCTCATCCAGCCTTACTTATTGTCACAACTCAGTTTGCTGTTTAGATATATTTGAAAGGAGCAAAAGCAAGGTGTTTTTTCTGTTCCATTCTTCCCAAACAGGATGTTCTTCTCTATGCAGCCACCATTTGAGTTTACAGACAAATAAATCTCGAAAGAAGAGTCCTAAGACTCTGTGTGTGTGTTGCAAGTTCCAATGATGCCAAACTGTAATAATGAAATTTAGAATAACATTAAATGTAGAATGACTCTTGGTATTCTAATGCAAATTGGAAGCTGATTGGCATTAATACTTTTAATAATATTATTAGCAACAATGCTGGATGAAATAAAGCGATATTGTTATCTCTGTTCTATGCAAAAGTTCCTTTCTAATTTTTTTTATTATAATTTCGTATAAATTCAGAATCTCTTCAGAACACTTGATCAGATCCTTTCCTTATTGTTGTGCTATTTTTTCAGTTCAATTTCTCAGAGAACGTGCTTGAGAAAGTGTAATAAAACTACAGAAATGCCTAGACAGAAGAGATTGTGTATCAAAGCTGTATAAATTAAAGGTAAGAATTTTATAATGATTTACATTCTTACTTTTCCCTGAACTTCTTGTTTGAAGTAAATGTTTTAAAGCACTAAGAAGCAAGATGCAAGGGTTGTCTATGCTTCTGATAGGTTCAGTACAAGCTTTTAAGAGACAACATTTTTTTGCTGGTTAAGTACAACTTAAAAACGTCTGTAGGCTTATCACCTTTTATCACCTTTATCAATTTTCTTATTAGGCATCAAATATTATACGAATTAACTTGACTTCAAATTCTGATGTATGAAAATGGTCAATGACCAACATGACTACCTTAATAGATTCCTTGTAAAACAAACATTCTAGATTATTTATAGTTTTATCACATTTGGGAAGCAATTGATCACTGCATGAAGAAACAGAACAAGTCTGGGCTTCACCCTTTAGCTCTGTGTAACAAATTGTTTTAACTAGAATACTTATAATTATGAGTCATGACAGGAGCCCAAGAGTTTAATGTCACTGTTTAATCACATGTGGATTGTATTCACTAAACAGCATCATGACTCAGTTTATCACTGTTACATTATTTATCCTGCAAGAACAACACTAACCAAAAAGAGCAATTGAAACAAAACAGATAAATTCAGCCCATTTATGCTGTTTTGTATCTTCCAGCCTCCACTGAAATTGCACTTGCAATAGCAAGAGTCCTCGACTTTCTTCAGATACGAAACTTGTCTATATTCAAGATATAGTCAGTCGATATTAGCCTAAATGGATGAAATTGCATAAGTATAACTTAGTTAAAAATATTTGGGAGTCTGAAAAATGGTGAAGGCAACCAGCTTTATATTTTTATAAGTGAAAAATGACAAAAAGCATTAAACAGCATATACGTAAAACAAATTAATGAGCCAGGTGAATGAGAGACAATAGGTAGTCGAGTACCCAGCAGGTAACCCATTGAGACATAACTCCATTAGTTAGAATTTATAAGTGTATAGAGTGCTTCGTTAAGCAGAATGTAAAATTAATTAAAAGCTAAAAGCAGCCATGACATTTAACTCTATTCAAACTGAAAATGAGGTGAATGTATTAGACATTTGGGGAAAAAAAAAAGATGAGGAAAAAGTTCAATAGTGAACAGGAAAAAATGAAGTACAGAATTATTTTTCAGCCTCTTGAGTATTTCCAGAGTGACACATCCCACCAGAGGTTTACCTTTTGTAGCTTGTCTCGGTCTCTATGTAATGGCTTAATCACAGAAAAATAATCTTTCTCTTTTCTTAGAGTTCTGCTCCATTTACTGATTGTCTTCAACAAGGCCTGGTTGTGAAAAAAATTATTATGGAACTACAAATTGGAACATTCTGGGGAAAATTTTCAGAGCAGGAGTAGTGAATTTCCCTTTGAAATTAAAAATCACTCTTTACCATCAGTCCATAAGCACTTTTGGTTTAGGTTTAAGAGGGTCTCTGATTTGCTTTCTTCTGCTCTCACAAAATACTTCATGTATTCAATATAAACTAAATACAGAGTCTTTTTGATAAAAGGCTGCCAGAGATATAGAAGAATGCCTGTATGGCAGGCTGTCATTTCACATATAACAAGAATTTAATATAGTGATAGATAGATAGATAGATAGATAGATAGATAGATAGATAGATAGATAGATAGAGATGTAATTTACTATTTCTGAATAGGCTTTTTATAAAATGTTTAGCTGACATTGTATCCAGAACTATATTATATTATATTATATTATATTATATTATATTATATTATATTATATTATATTATATTATATTATATTATATTATATTATATTATATTATATTATATATATTTACTATAAAGTAAAATTATAACATATATATATAGTATCCAGTACTAAACATATATGGAATTGGACTCTCTACACAAACATTTCCCATGTCCAGAATCACCATTTCAATGTTCCGTCCCATGTTCTGGGAGGTTGTGCCAGTCTTTTTATCCAACATAGGATATGTTGAAGCCAAAGAAGGGTGAGACATGACCCTCACTGTACTTATGGAAACATCTGTTTCCTTCTATCTCCTGATATTTAACACAGACAATTGGCTTTTAGACCCAGTTTATGGCACATCAGGCTGCTCCCAGCTGTTTTCCTTCTTAGGACTGGTCTTTCTCATTCAACCACACTGAAGTTTATTTCTAGGAATAGACTGTCCCACACTGGGTTTGAACCACTTGAATTCATTCCTGGAAGAAGAGAAAAGCTGTTGTGGAAAGCCAAATTACCTGGGAAGGCCATTCTAAGCACCTTAAAAAATTCCAGAGTAGGAAGATCACGATTACGTTGCATTCTCAGTGTTAAGCACATACTTTTGTGTGAGGCTGATGGGAAACACTAAAGGTCTAATGTGGCTCTCCAATAAGTCAATCCACTACCCCCAGTAGGATTATTCCACATGAGCAAAGAAATACCTGCTGTGAGTAAGTAGGACAGAAAAGGCCCTTCGTGGTTGTGCAGAGAAAATTATTTAAATAGAATATAGTGGGGGGTCAGGAGGACCATGCCAGAAAAATCCCATGCTTCTAGCTAGAAATGTGCCAGACACTGAGCCCAAAGGTCTGGAAATACACTCATCACACTTACTTAAAAAAACAGCCTGCATATTTCATGAAACCTTAATTTATTTATAACTGAGTTTGCTTTACCATACAGTCCTGTGCAGGTATAGAAGCAGAAACTATAGGGGCAAATATTGAAACATGTTTGTTTAAAATACTTATTATGAATATGTGATATGTTTGTATTTAATAATGTTGTTTTAGAAGAAATAACCAAGAGAAAATGGATTTATGCTGCCGTGGGTGCTTGATGAAGCAGACAGTGGGAATTAAAATAATTTGGGAAAACCATACGTAAGATCAGAACCTGGGAGTTCTTTCAAAAGGTACAAAGAAAGAAACAGGAGGAGATGCTGGAAAGATGTTTCACGTTTGTGTATTTTAAGCTTTGCAGTTCAATCAGTGAGGGTGAGTGTGGGTTTTAGGGTTGAGCAATTTTTCTTTTTTTTTTTTTTCCTTGAAATTGGACCAGCTTTTTGTCTCAAGTCATGTCTGTGAATAATCAGAGAGGAAACTGGCTTCCATTATACAAGTGACATTAGCCTGCTTTTCCTCTGGGAATAAGGAAAGCAACCATTTAAGCCGTTGTGGAAATGGCTGGGCATTATACTGGTTTTTCTGAAAGCTGCTTCTATGCTGCATTAACCCCAACCTCACCTCCTGGAAAAAATAAAAAAAAAGAGAATGGGACCTACTAGAGATAGAGTGCTTCTTCCCTACTTGTTTTGCAAGCTCTGCAGTGCTCCTCGGTGTTTTGTAGATTAAAAACCAGAAGACGTATATATTGTATTTACACTTGAGCGGCAAGTTATGTTTCATTACTAGATAGAGGGCATTTATTCCATTATGCCATGTATTTGTGTTGTATAAGAGACATATGAGACAGGTGGTTAAAACCTTTCCTTTATATCCTACATAAAACAGCAGCATTACACCTGATAGAAATCCTTATCTGGTGGAAAATAGTTCCAGAAAGTGAGTTTTCCTCAAAATACACTGACTACTGTTCCTTGAGATTGTCCACGTATCTAAAAACTATTCCAATCCTCAAGAAGTTTTGGTTCAAAAGAGTTTCTTTTTCTGAACTTGAAAACACAAGGAGAGAGTCTATTTTTTTTTTTTTTTTTAACAAGCTTTGGGTTTTTTGGAGGTGTAGTTGGGTTTTCTAAAGAAAAAGCTGCTGTTTGGCTTAATATTGATAGATAGTTTTCTAGGAATTCAATATCAAGTTGACTGTTCAAAGTTTGGGAGGAAGAAAAAGCTAACATAGTACATCCTTTTGGTCACAAGGGAAGCCTCCTGGGAAAGTCTGAGAAATGAAAAACCATTGATCCTATTTCTCCGTGATTAATAGGTCAGTGAAGAGCTGCAGTTCTGAGCCACATTTCTGACCATTCGGGCAATCTTTCCCATTGAAGATGAACATTTAGCCATGGGCTGAAGTTTTCCTGTACTTTTTCTGATGTTAGTGTGCAGACGAGGAATTTATTTTTAAGTCACTGCGATCGACAGAACTGTAATGAGAAAGACAGCTAATTCTCATGCCATTTTTGCAATTACATTTGCATTTACATTTGCACTTGCAAGAAAATGCGATTGCATTTCTTTCGGTGACATGCCGGGAAAAATGTATGACTGCAGCAGCACTTGCAAACAATCCACAATGAATAATTCACTCGGTGAGTTCAGAGTCTGTCTCTCAACATGGTATCATCATGAGTAGATTATAATTTTCTCGAATGTGTTCATGATTAGTCTGAAGTCCGTGAGAGTTGTTTTCCTTTGTGGATTAACTGTCAGCAATTAACTGCATGCCTGGTTCTTGATATTCAGCATTTGAGGTGTGCTAATTTGTGGTGATAGGCTTCAATCGAACGCTGCTTTTTCTGCGTGTCTCCAAAGGAATTGCACTTTGTGAATAAGGAAGATGTGTTGTGGGAAGAAAATATTTCCATCTTAACTAGAGCAGAACCAGACATCTGTTACGAAAAGTAAAGAAGATTGTTTTCTGTTGGAAACCAGGGCTTGTTGACCAAGAGCTGAGGAGCCATCAGGGCAAATAAGAGCAGTACACTTGAGCGGGACAGACTTAATCTCTGGCAACACAAGGTGATGGTATCTTCTGCTTACGCAAAACATTTTAAACATGACATAGGCTAACAGAAATAACTGAAATCTCTGTAAACTAAGGTGGTCTACACTTCCATACCCATTTTTGTCTTGCCAAAGTCAGCACTCGCTCTGAGTTTAATGAGAATTAACTCAATCCAGTATTGTTTTAGAGAGGCAAAAATGAAATTCTGCTGTGGCAATATTTATTTTGTACTAATGTGTTTACATCTAAATCATTCATCTTCCTTTGCATGTCCTCCTTTGGTCAAGCTTTCCTCAAGCCTGACAGACTAGAGTCGTTAATTACATTAAGTTTTATTTACAGCACTAACTACTTAAACTTGTATGACAGAAATAATTTGGTTTTATCCTTCACTTGGGATTCAGTTGAATTCTCTTTAAGCCATATCCAGCTGAATTCCGGCTTAATAATACAACTTTTGTTTCAGATACTGTAAAGTAATTGTTGCCTTTTAGAAGGCATGCTGCTGCTGTCTTCTTAATTTCGCTTGCTGAAGATCACATGTATTTATTCTCCTTCCTCTCTGTGAATTACTTGCTCTGATTCTACTCTGTTATTCTTTCCATCACGTGTGAAAACCCCAGTAAAACAGCCGAAACATTTCAGAAACACCGAGTGAGAACAAAAGAGTCACGGTTTCTGAAGTGCCAGCTCTGTTGCAGAACAGTCGTGATCTCCGTAAATTTTGCTGCATGGGCAGGAGTGATTTCTTTTTTCCCCCCTCTTTGTGTCCCCTGACTCACAGAGTGTTTGATAAAGTGTGTGGAGAAAGAAGAGAAGCGAGGGCACAGACTAGCCATTAAAGCTGTACTCTACTGCAATGACACGCAAGCTCTCTGTAAGAAATATGTCCTGAGCTAAGCTCAGGGGTTAAGACCCAGCCACCCACAAAGCCCCGTGAATATGGGCTGGATTGGGAAAAGATTTTTGTGATCATAGTCCAACAGCAGCGTAACCATGCGACAACGTGAAGCAGACCACTAGAGGTACGATTTGTTTGCCTGAACAAACTTCAAACTCCTAGAAAAAGTCTGTAAGAGTACAGGTCTATCATCCTGAATTAAGGAAAAAAAAAAATTGATAGGATGGGATGTTTATAAATTCTTTACAGATTTTAGATAACGGTGTTATTCTGCACAGAGTAGGGGCTGAATGAGGAGAGGTGAAATGAGGCAGAAGAGAGCTTAACTGAATGTGTCTGTCAAAATTCTTCCTCAAATTATTGATGAAAAATGACTGGATAACCTCTTAATTAATCAATTCCGTAACAAAGAATAGTGTGTCAGGCACAATTTCAGTTTTTATAGTACTTGATGGGTTTGCTTTAATTGTAAATTTATTGCCAAAATAAACCTGAAAGGTAGATGAACTGAAAATAACCCATGTACAGCGAACTAAAGGTTACAACTAACAAATGTAATCTACTTCTTTGCTCCGTGTGCACAATACTGGTTGAAGCAATGACAATCATAGAAGGAAAATATAGTCTGCAAAATCCCTTCAGATTATCTGAGCATTATGCAGCGGATCAATTGCGTTCTTGTAGCAAATTCGTTGCCTTTGCTGGAGTTCCATCACAGATAAGTTCAGAGTGTTTAATTTCCACTGCAGGCATTGAGCTGGGGAAGGGTGTTTAAGCTCCTAATTGGCACACCAATGTATGGAAGAGAAGTAAATAACGCTATTAATTAGGAGCTAAATATTGACACATAGCGAGATTAAATTATATCAAAACACTATTAAGTGTCCAAATATCGTGTATATGGAATTGTAATTATACGCTTGGATTCTGAACTAATTAAGTGATGAGAAAAAGCAAGATTTTTCCAAGCACTTGGGACTGACCCGTCTTTACTCCAACAGAATTTAATGAAAAAATAGAGTTAACCAGGATTGTTTTCTACCAGCTATACCAACTCTTCCCAAGAAAAGGTTGGGTTGCTCTTTACATCTGTAAATATGGGCTTTCCATTAGAATATATGTTACTGTACAAAGCTGTCACACTGAGAAAATCCTCAATTTACTTTTAAGTGTTGTACTTCATCACGGAAGAAAGCTGTGTCATTGAGCCAGATCTATGGATTTAGCATTTCTCTTTTGATTGCTTTACTGCAGGCATGCAATACCAAATTCCTGGCAAGAAGAATGCAGCAAATTTGGTAAGAATAACTTTTCACAGCACATGAAGGTGTTCCTCGAATTGTAAGCATGGGAAATGAAACCTCTGAGGAAGGTAGAAAGGCAGATTGTGATTTTTCACGCGACATTCAGACCTTCACAAGAAGTGACATTAGGAGTTGCAGCACCATAAGGACTTAAAAAATGCTGAAAAGCATGGGTGGTGGAGAAAAGACAATATGAATTATTAGTGTATATCATTATTTATCCTATTACAGGCCATGCTTCCAGAAGTCTTCCTACTTCGGAGATATCCACCCTAACACCACATGTTGATTTCAATTCCCATCTCAGTTTGCTAAAATTCATTAAAAGCTGAAAAATTAGCAGGCTATTTGCCTCAGAACCAAGAGATGGAAATAAGATAATACCTATGGGTACAAATGGGAGGAGGAACAGTTTTTAAATGAAAATGCTTTAATATATATAAAAACAATTATATAGTTTTTGACACGTGGCTTGCTTTTTGTGGGTTTATGTTTGGGGGGGTTGGTGTTTGCTTTTGCTGGGATTTTTTGTTGTGTTGTGGGCTTTCTTATCCTAGGAAACACTATTGAGATATTTTTAATGATTTTTTTTTTTTTCGAGGTCAGAAAGGATCTCATACCTTGGCTTCTGTTCATGGTATATTCTATTCACAGTAGCAGAAAAGTTATGCCGTTAGAGCATAAATATGCATAGGTTGTTAGTATAATCATATTAATAGCTTAAGTTCTGCCCATGTAGCTGAGGTAACAACCTTGTAATTTAAATATGTTTTTATAATGATAACTGTTATACTGGATATCAAAGTAATACTATGTTAAAACCTATATATATGCTATTATTACAGTCACAGGTCTATGTAAATATCTGTCTTGAAATACCTTTTGCTAACCACTTTAAAATACTACTTATGATTATTATGCGTGTAAAATAAATAAATGCGCATGCATGCATGTAAAGAGAGAAATAATTAGGATAAATAAAATAACTTACACAACAAGGGAAGACGTAAGATTGTGGCTGGTCCATTAAAGTCTATGAATATCTGCCCATTGACTTCAATTAGCTTTGAATTAGGCACTTAAACGGCAGGAAGCAAATGGAATATTCTATTTGATTATCCTGGTCAATGAGCAATGAATGCGTAAAAATAACCATCCACAGACCCCAATGGAATTGGCCTCTCTAAACTAAAGAACGGCAACTTTTCATGATGTTATTCTTATTTTTTTTTCTGCCCAAAGCATTCTGGGTGTTTCAGAGAGCCAACTTCTATGTCTACGATGAATTTCAGGGCAGTTTCAAGGTTGCAGAAGAACCGAGGTCCACAAGAACACATTAATAGTATTAAACATTCATTCGAAGGGGAGATTTTTCAATGGTTTCAAATCATTTCTCACTACAAAGGCCAAAGGATGTGCTTGATGCTCGCAGAGGGCAACGAGCAGCCAGTTGAGATGGGAAGGAGGAGCCAGTGACTTTAAGGAAACCCTCTGAGGAGTCACACACACAGAATCACACAGAATGTTAGGGATTGGAAGGGACCCCGGAAGATCATCAAGTCCAATCCCCCTGCCAGAGCAGGAACGCCTCGATAATGCTACACAGGAACGTGTCCAGGCGGGTCTTGAATGTCTCCAGAGAAGGAGACTCCACAACCTCCCTGGGCAGCCTGGGCCAGGGCTCCGTCACCCTCACTGAGAAGAAGTTTCTTCTCGAGTTTAAGCGGAACCTCTTATGTTCCAGTTTCAGCCCATTACCCCTTGTCCTATCATTGGCTGTCACCAAGAAGAGCCTGGCTCCATCCCCATGACACTCACCCTTGATATATCATCCCCACCTGTGATATTTCAGGTTGAGGGTTTCAGACTTGCTGAACGCAGGGGTTCGCTTATCTGTCGTGCAGACCCTGAGGACGGAGGAAAACAAGGCCTACACAGTGAGAGCCAGCTGAAGGAGGGAGTCTTGTGACAACAGGACGGCCCTGTTTTGGCTAAGGAGCAAGGCCGCACGGAAGACTAACGATGTGAACCATCCTGCACATAGATAAGTTTTTGCAAAATAAAATCCTGAAGGCCACAGGGCCCAGAGTGGAAATTTTTACCCTAATATCCCTATATGACTATAGTCACCCACTCTTCGCTCAAATCATGCTGAATGCCACCCCGGGGTGGGGGGCAGGGGGTGTGAAAAATAGTATATAAGGAGCATAGAGGGTATGTGTCGTTGGGAGGAGAAGACCCCAGAAGAGGAAGAGGCAGTCGACGGGCTGTGCTCCTTCTCCTTCACCCAAGACAGGGACGCCTTCTTGGTAAGAATTGCGCTTCCACCTTTTGGTGTGTAATACCCGGGATAGTATTTTGCTAGCATTAGTATCGTATATTAGCGCTATTGCAGAGAGTGAATTTATCAACGGCAACTCCGAACCTTGTATCTGTCGCTTCAATAAATCACTTATTGTTAGTTACCTTGCAAATTGTCTCAGTGCAAGTCCTTAAACGGGGCTCTGAAAATTCAGTGCAAGCCCTTAGTGGGGCTCTGAAAACTCAGTGCAAGTCCCTAACGGGGCTCTGAAACAAGCAAGTGCTTAGCTGGGGTACGTGCCTCTCACAGCCACATACCTTTCACGCGACACCACCTTCTGCAGTGGCTAACACAAGCGACCGCAGGGCTTCAGATGAGAGGAGACCAGAACACAACCCGGGACAAGGGATGTTTGGTGAGCTGATACAGACAGCATTGAGATTACTTTCAGCTATGTTGGCCTGGGCAACTACGCAGAGTAAGAGATCCTCTAAGTAGAGAACATGTAGATCAAGAAGTGTAATGTCAGTTCAGAAACTTGGGCCATCAGGATAAAGAATAGTGGCCAGCACCCAGACCCGAACTACCACCTGCAGTGTGTGAGGAACAATGGGCCAGCTGGACTAAAATATCATTGATATATTTTACAATAACAATTTGCCTATTGATTAAACCCCTTCATTCACATTACCTCAGGTTTCCTCTGAGCTGTTATACTGATACCCAGCAACCTCTTAACTGGGGGTAGAGGAAAATTACTCGGACTGTCAGTAGGTGTTTACCTATGTGAAAATAATTAGCAATGCGAGTGTCCTCCACTGCCTTGCATGCAGGGAGTCTAATTAACTTTCTCTTTTGGATTTATACATCTACTAAGGAACAAACGGAAAACCATCCCATGTCCTCCATCACGGGAATGTGTCTGCCTCTATGTTGGAAAGGCAAGTGCCAGTTCAAACAAGGACACGCTTTATATCGGAGATTTGTCACTGTATCTTTTCAGCGCACCATACCATTAGGCTGCCTTATTCAACACAGAGCATTATTCAAGACATTACACTGAGTGATGCACTGCAATGACAAAGTGTTAATCTCCATTAAAAATTTAAAAGATATACAGCTATTTTCATCTGGGGAAGCTGCTGCTGTTTCATCCTGCGGCCCTTCCCAGCTGAGGCGACGTGGCAGCCGTATCTCCCAAGCTATTACGAATTGCCAGAGAACCATCCTTCTGTTCAACTTCCAGCAGCAGAAGCTGGGAAGTAAAATTGCTTCATAAAAAGATGAAGTCCAGCGCTCTCTTTTTCTTCCTAATGTATTACTAAAATGAAATAGCATGACTTTCCTGTTACCTGCAGATGACTGTCTGAGGTAAGTACACTGGCCATCATTGCAATCTCAGACATTTTACTCTGAAAATACATCAACATGCTTAAATCTTTCTGCAGGAGGAGGTTTCCAACTAATTCAGTAGCAGTTTGTGCTCACCTGCTTGGGGATTTGGGCAAGCCAATGTCCTTCTGCAGAGAGCAGAGCCAGGGTTACAAACCGACACAGAAGGCTAAGAATCAGAAAATGCCATCCATGGCAATGATCATCTACATTGTTGATACCTCTTTGGAAGATACAGAAGAAAGAGGTGCCCATAGTAATATAATTTAAAACAAGCTTGGATTTGAGTGGCTGTGGAGACCAGGCATAGCCTGGTGATGGTGTCACGTAGTGTTGCGAAGGCATCAAAAGCTGGTAGGCTTGGGTGGGTCTCAAAGTTGGGTTGGTTTCATCTGCCCCTACCCCACACTGATTGCACTGCCTGGCCCTTTTCCTCACACAGTTAAAAAACTTTTCTCATGGCATTGAATTCGTACTCATGGAGCCTGTAGTCGTGGTGTTTTTCGCCGAGGAATTTAATCCACTCTCTATATATTAATCTTAGAAATGGCACCATGAATAAAAGGATGAGAGGGAAGAGGATGACGAAATAAAGGTCAAGGAGGATGGTGGAGGTACTTGTGATAGGACTAATTGTTGGGTTTGGTTTTTTTTAAGAAATATGCAATTTAACTTAGAAATGCAGACTCTCTTCAAGTTTTAACGTGGAGCACAGCACATAAAACATCGTGACCACTGACAGATCACAAGATCTGTGCAAAGTTGGGAACTGTAGGGTAAGGCAAAAAAAAATGTCTAAACCCCAAGGAAACAGGTAGCCTGAAGGGGCCTAGTCCACAGGAATTATGAGTTCCCTGACACAAAATAAATCAAGACTGTGAACAAATACAGAAAAAGGGAGGGTAAAAATCAAGTCTGAAAACAAAAAAGCCCATAGAAAGTAAAAATGGAAAAGCTTTTATTACCTTAATTGGGAAAGCTTATGAGAAATGATGAAAAACATTGCCATGAGTAATGTCTGAAAATCACATAAATCGGTAAAAAACTTTGATGGATGACACCAATTACATTGAAGAGATACCATTTTCTGAATCAGAAACAGAAGAAACAAAGCAAAACAGCGAATTTGTGTTACAGATCTGAGCACTCAGACATTCTCATGCAGTTATAAATAGGCTGTTTAAATAGGGTAGTTTGTGGGACACGTAATTCCAGCTGACGCGAGGAATTGTTGAAAATCAAGAGGAAACCTGTCTGTGCTTCTTGTTAGTGTAACAGCTTGTGACTGCACGCAGAAACGATTCTCCTGAAGATCCAGCCTCCTTCTGCTGCAAAGAGCAAGCAACAGAATTTTGACTATGATGGCGAGTGCCAGAGGTGATTACAAACAGCGGTAAGCAAATATTTAACCATCGCCACAATAAATTTAAGTGTAAAGAATCCAAGAGTGAGTGCAAAAAGAATACCTAATGGAGGTGAAGCATGGTAAAAAATTTTGCCAAACATTATTTTAAGAAGTATGCAAAAAAAAATTATTTTTTTTTAAAAAAAAAGCAGAGCATCCTAATTTGTTTTGCAAGGCTTGTTCTTAAAAATCACAGAATCACAGAATCACAGAATGTTAAAGGTTGGAAGGGACCTTAAAGATCATCTAGTCCAACCCCCCTGCCAGAGCATCATAGAAATCCTGCATTTTAACTTCCTCTGGTGAGAACATGAAGGTCTTGGTCTGGGCTGTGCCAGCACTGAACCGGGGAAACGCTCCCTGGTTCTGTTAGCACAATGACAAGCCAAGCTAATAATTAGTTTGGGCACTATGCTAGTACAGCTACACGACTTTTGGTTGTCTTGGTGCACGGGCCAAGTCCTATGACAATACACTACACATCTAAATACAACATATAAACTATCCCCAAACCGGCTTTGTGCCGTTGTTCGATACGTTAGTGAAGGCGCAACATCCTTCAACAGCCACAACTTATATTTGTAGGTGGATGGCTGGTTTTTACACCCCTTTATAGAAATGAAACACGTGTCATTTATGGATTTATAGACCTCTTTCGTGTCTGTGTTTACAGCTTGCAGGTGCTGCCGTAATACACAAAATGAATAAATAGGAGAATAATGATATTAAGAATCAAGGACTTTTGATTCACATCATATTTTAGCTGAATATGGTTTTCTATGCAAATGTTACTGCTGGGAAGAGAGTTATGGGAAAGCCCAGAAAAATCTATGCGAGTAATTTTAACTCTATGTGCATTCTCAGCCATGAAAATAAGTAAATGTATTTTATTTGTAAACTAATAACTGTATGTGTACTTATACATATTTTTTAAAAAAAGAAATCAGGAAAAATGCCAAAGCTATCGTTATTTAGAAATGTGGAAACACTGGATTTTTACCTCAAAGGCAGGGAGAGCTGAGGCTGTACAGTAGAACTGAAGCCCCGGCACTTGGGAAGCTGGTACCTCCCCTCTGGGATCAGCTGTGGGACCAGGTGTGCTCGTCACCTGGAGGCTACAAAAGCAAGTTGTGGGACACCAACCAGGAGATGCTGGGGAGCTGAGCAAGCAGGTGTCCTGAGCTGAAGCTGGAAGATGAAGGTAAGAAAATGCTACAAAGGAGAGCTGCTGGAGCACAGCGTGGGTGGAGTGGTTAAAACATCTTCTGCGCTGAGAGGTTTTAATAGAGAGTTAAAGGGAGGAACATTTTATGTTGAGAGACGGGGCTACAAGGGAAGGCAGAGATTCTGCTTATGGCTCTGAAAAGTTCCTGGTGAATGAAAAGATAGGATCAGCTCTTTCTTCAAAGCCTATGTTTTGTGTATTTTGACATCCATTAGAATGCCTGCTTCAAACTTCTGTTTTGCTTCCTTGTAGCAGTTATTTGCAATCTTTACAGGTAAGCTGATCCCTCTGTTTACTTTACCACGCTACTGATTTTCAGGGGAATGAAAACCAGACATTGACAAATAAGTTCTTAATAATCAAAAAGGTAAATTCATCTGCACTATTTGGCTGAGTTTTGAGTGGGCTGAGCCACAAGTGGGTATGACTTATCAGGGTTTCACCGGCACTTGATACACCACGTGAAAATTTCCTGGAATGTATAGTTTGAATTAGCACAGAGCTAACCTGTCTTCTAAACTCAAGCTAAATGCAATCACCAGGTAGCATTGGACCCTGTCGTGCTGGGAGATGTCCCGTGAGACAAGGCAAGCCTGAGTTTAAACTTGTGCATCACAGAATCACAGAATGTTAGAGGTTGGAAGGGACCTCAAAGATCATCTAGTCCAACCCCCCTGCCAGAGCAGGATCACCTACAGCAGAGCTCACAGGAACGCGTCCAGGTGGGTTTTGAATCCTTCCAGAGAAAGAGACTCCACAACCTCCCTGGGCAGCCTGTTCCAGTGCTCTGTCACCCTCACTGTGAACAAATTTTTTCTCATATTTTTATGGAACCTCCTATGTTCCAACTTGTGCCCATTGCCCCTTGTCCCGTCAGTGGACGCCGCTGAAAAGAGCCTGGCTCCATCCTCCTGACACTCACCCTTGACATATTTATAAACATTAATGAGGTCACCCCTCAGCCTCCTCTTCTCCAAGCTAAAGACACCCAGCTCCTTCAGCCTTTCCTCATAACAGAGATGCTCCACTCCCTAACTTCTCTATGAGTAGGAGTAAATATCAGCTTGTTGAATTTCTAGCCTGATACTAAACTAGAGAGCTCCTGCCCAAAATCGAGGACTTGACATAAGAAAGTCAGGGAGATCAGAAATATGGGAATAAAACACAAAATGTAACGAAAGAAAAATGTTAAAACACTGGGGAAGCTGCTTACTGATTCATGTGAGAACAATTGGTGTCTGAAATGGATCTAATTAGTATTCTCACTGTGATAATCATCTTCGACATTTCCCTTTATTTTTCCCTGCTCTTTCCTCTGCTATCCGTCTCTGAGATAAGAAAATTATTACCAGTGTATCAGCTCAGATACATTTCGGGGGAAGAATGGCAAGAATTAATTCTAGTCTATCTGAGGAGAGGACAATGAGGAAGCCTTCATGATGAGACTAAATCTCCAGATTATTGAATCTGATATCCTCAGTTCGGACTGCTCTGAGAACCTGATGCTCTACTCAATTTTGAAAATGCACTTTGAAATAATCACCACTGTAAGGGAGGAGGGGGAAGCTCCCTGTAAATGGTCTCAGGTAAAGCAATCATTTTGGAAGCATATGGAAGCTTGTTTACAAGGGTAAAGCTAGAATATGTTATATTGGGTTTTTTGTAAATATTGATTTTATTTATACAGTGCAATACTTCTGGTATCTTATCTAAAAATTGGTGTCTTTTGGGAATTATCTTTGACCCCTCATCTTTCACACTCATTTTCTGTGCTGCTTGGACCTATGATCAACACAATGATAGCTCTGAAAGAATAATTATAATGGATGATGCTGCCTGATTTTGTTTCACTGGGAACTCATTTGGGTAGCATTATCCAAGCTTTGACACATCGATGGCTTGTCATCTATTTTGTGAAGAATTCAAGGGGAAGGAAAAAAAAAGACAACTTCAAATTTGATTAATGCTTTCCACAAATATAAATGAATGTTGCTCTGACTTTCAACTTGTCTTTGATTCTCCAGAACTGAATGAATGTTTTGTTCCCTGTCCTCTGGCGATCATGACTGTAATGAATACAAAGCATTAAAACATCCTGCAATCCAAAATTTGGGAGCTGGGTGGACAAAATAAAATATCCCCAGACAGGCTTTTTTATCTGTGTCAAAGAATGGGAGTGCAACTTGGGAGATAGTCATGTCTTGGTGTCATTTTCCTTCCCAACATCTTTTTAACTGGCCTTTGGAAAAGAATAGTCATCCGGTAATTCCATCTATGGTGCTTGGAGCAGTCTCTAGGATCTTTTAAGCACAAGGTTTTAATTTCTGGAGTTGTGTTTGATAGATGACTCTAAAGCTGGTGGTTTAGCAGGCTTGAAATTTAGCTTGGAAGCAGCAGAAATATGGTCAAGTCATAGCAGATGAGTGTTTGCATTGCACAGATTTGCCTGAAGTCTGATCCTCTGGACTGGAATTTGGAGCATTTCAGTAAGATCTGTCAGATGAAGGCTTGCAGGCATGAACTATCTGAAAATCTGCTGAATAAAGTCTGAAGCCTGGTATGTATGAAAAGAGAAACAGAACAGTCCCCCACATATGTTTGACTTAGACTCCACTGAGAACTTGTCACCGCACCAAAGCCTTTCCCTTCTCCAAGGGTCAGCCAGCTCTGTGGTTCACGTTTCTTGGTGAGAACACTGCCAGGGCGCGTGGTGACGAGTAAGTCACCAACTTCATTCACAGGGAATAGAGAGGATTGAAAATGTAATAAAATACCTCAACCACTCTGTGAGGCTCTGCAAAACAGAATAATGAAGTTGCTAGATGACAGATTTGCAGGAGAGGTTTCTGTCCAATTGAGTCGTAGCCATTCCGACCGTCACCTTCCCTCTTTAAAGCTTACTGAGGTTGCACACTGGTCTAAGGAGTTATATGTATCCTTGATAAAAGGCATTCCTTTTCTCATTTTGAGGATTATTTATCTGCTGTCTAATAATTCATCACAGGTGGAAGTTACCAGTATTGATGGGAAGTAGTCTAGTAGTCTAGTTTCTAAGACTTTTTGTTGCAATCTTTGTTTTTCATTAAAAATTCTCAATGAAATTTGAAATTCTTCTTGGTCTTCTTAAGGGAAAACACTCTATAATTGTCTTTATCTTACATGTCACAACCTATACTCTTTTTATTTCCTCCCATGTATATACCTTACCCTTAAGGGTAACAAATACGGGGTTTTTTGTTTTTATCAGACTAGTCCATAGCTGAGCCTCTGAATACAATATTTGTTTCTGGATAAAATTAGTTTCCATTAAGTCGAACACTTAGAATGGCAATTTTTCCAATATTACATACAGTAGTTGGTAATAGGTTTGGGGAGTAACAGGTAAATATTGTAAGAGATGTGGTGACTATTAGGAAAAATGACAAAACTATCTTTAAAGATAGTTTTTCTTTGTGATATTTCTATGATCAAGCTGTCCTCTGAGGAGTTCTTACAATAAGATTAACTTTGTCTGCAAAGCTTGGTAAAGATCGAGCACTTTTGGAACTCTACAGTCTAGGATACTCACTAAATACAGAAAGGTTTAACCCAAAATGAATTAAGCTCATGAGAAAGAAAAAATATATTTATAGTTTAGCACTGTTAGTGCATACTGCACCACAGCAAAGGGGTGGATCCGAAGATCCCTTGGCACACAATCAACATCAGTGGGAAAAATGTGCCTTTGTTCTTAATACCTCAGTGCATGTACCTGTATAATCATGAAAAAAAGAAAATTGAATTCAAATTCTGTAACCAGCCAATAAATCTTACATTAGCCTTGTAGGAGCTATGACTCTGAGGCCTCAGAGAGCCAGAAAGAAAAAGCTTTGGTGTTTTCTGTCATTTCCTAACCCACTTATCTTCCAGCCCTCTCTGAGTGTTTCAAAGCCCTTGAGACAACATCAAGAACTTCTGTTTTAGAGAATCATATTCACCCAATCAAGGAAGAGCAATGACATGAATGCGATTATGTGATTAATCACAGCAGACCAGTGATGGTCCCATGCAGACCCAGAGTGCTGAACACAATGATGATCAATAACCAAAACACATTGGATGGAGCAAATATTATATCAGCCCAAATAATAAATTTAAAGGACTCAAGTTCTGCTCATGAATATTTCAGAAATCGAAGATGAAGCAAAGTTTGACAAATTCTTATTTTTCCATTTCTGATCATAAGCATTTTCTTTTTAGGTTTCTGGGATTTTTGGCCCTGAACTCTAACAAAGTATTTCTGTATTAAGAAATTTGATGGAATTCATTCATAATGCATGAAGAAAAGAAACAATTGCTTGCCTTTGAGTACGAAAAATAATTTCTGGTTTCTTTTAGTAGATAATTCCTCAAAAATCACCTCTCTGTTTTACTGTATCCCTGAGTGAAAACTTAATCTAATTTTTATGTTTCCGTAAATACACAATTATGGTGCTAGCAAAAAGAAACATCTTAGACTTTTGCACTTTTAAAACTTCTTTTTAAATATCTCTGATCTCAGTGTTGTCTTCTACACTGCTTGGAGCTCATGAATGTGATTAAGATCTCTCTCTCCACTCCTACTTAATGCGACTTGTCAAATTAAGTGCTGCCGCCCTTTTTAACCTTAACAATTTACCAATATTTGAATTCTGGCAGGATTGATCTCTGCTGAAAACGTTTGCTTAGAAATTGGTAGCATGTTAATAATGTAAAAGTTCTTACGTAGATGAGTTTTCAGAAATTCCCGTCTCCTGAGCCTAATGGGTGTCAGAATACTGCAGACCTGGTGAGCCGTGCGTGGTGGTGCATCGTAATTATTTTTCTGCTTTCCATAACTTCTTCCTGATGTCCAACCCCCCAAAAGGGGAAACCCTTTCCATGTGTCCTTGCTCCATGGTATTGTCCCCAAGCCACGGCTGTTTCTGGTGAATACAGAAGTGCATTTCTGTTGCCCTTGCAGGCCATGGCACAGTTGAGTCCACAGCAGCAAACATAATTCTTGCTGTATACAAGCAATTTTATGTATTCCGCCCCTTCTTTCTTCTGCAAACTCTACCAACTACCTATATTTTTCTTTTCAGATCTCAAGGCATATTTTTTTCCTGTTGCTTTTATTGTGGAGCCAGACTGGCATCTCAGTTCCTGTATTCAGTTTTGGGCCCCTCATGACAAGAAAGAAATGGAGGTGCTGGAGATAGTCTAAAGAAGGGCAAGGAAGCTGGTGAAGGTCTAGAGCACAAGTCTTACAAGGAACAGTTGAGGAAACTGGGGTTATTCAGCCTGGAGAAGAGGAAGCTGAATGGAGACCTTACCACTCCCCACAACTACCTGAAAGGAGGTTGCAGAGAGGTGGGGTTGGTCTCTTCTCCCAAGTAACAAGCAACAGGGCAAGAGGAAACGGGCTCAAGTTGTGCTGGATGAGGTTTAGGTTGGACATTGGGAAAAATTTCTTTACAGAAAGGGTTGTCAAGCACTGGTACAATCTGTGGAGTCACCATCCCTGGAGGGATTTAAAGGCCTTATAGATGTGGTGCTCAGGGATGTAGTTACTGGTGGACCTGGCATTGTTATGTTAATGATTGGACTCAAAAGGTCTTTTCCAACCTAATGGATTCCATGATTCCTTTCTTTTCTCACCACTTAAAAAACCAAAAAGGACTATTAGCTCCACCTGCTTATCTGTAACTTGAGGGGAAATCTAGCTAAAAATGGCTTAAGAGGCGTGTTCTTCCAACAACAGACTTTATCACGCTGTCACAGAAAAGATTACAAAGCAACGATTTGCGTAAAGAGAGAAATACCTTCTATGGTGCTGCTGATGAGTGTCTTAAAACAAAAGCTATACACTTGAGGGCAATGAATAGTTGTTTTCATCTCAATTTTGTTTTATGCTGTTCTTTGATCTAACATGAAAATCATTACAATTTATGAGATAAGGCAGCAGACAAGACCCCGGGGAGTTCTTCGTTATGTAACGCTACATCCAATTCATTATTTTGTGACTCTCTTCCTCAAACAGTTCTCTGAAAGATCAAGTTAGTCAAAGCTACCGTGGGTTTTTAGCTTTGCTAAAAATCTACCGTATTACATGCTCAGTGAATTTCCACAGCTTTTGTTCGAGTCACTGACAGCACCTGTCATTTGCCTTTTTATGTCTTGAAAGCTGCTGGTGGCAGCATAATCAAAGATGCTGAGTGAAAATATATATCCCAGAGCAGTGGTCCATGAAGAAGGCTACTTATATTTTAGCATAGACTGTATATGTCATAACTTGTAGTATTGTGTAATTTTATTTTTTTTTGTATGTGTATCCACACTATTGTACAATGAGGTATCCAGGTGAGTTGGTACCAAGGGAGTGATGTTGAGGAACTAATATTATCCTTTCTTTTTGCATAGAAAGTAGGGAAAGATGTTTACTTCAACAGGTATAGCCAAAACAAATGAGCCAGCCCTCTCTTAAGACTAGCAAAATGTTGATTTTCAAGGACTTATCACTTAGATAGAAGTTCTCAATAGTTATAAAACTGCCAAGATTAAGGGCCCAGGGCTTCTACTACAGCAGAAAATCACAGCTATCCCATCTACTCCAGATTTTAATCTAGGAAAACATTTTTTTCCCACCCTCTGCCCCATAAAGAAAAATAATTACTATTATTTTTATTTTTTTTCCAAAGGAAAAAGGCTTGATATTTCATTCCTAAACTTGTACTTTATAATAGTTTTCTTTGTACAATGAACAGTCCAGTACTCATAGTACATGCTTCTGCTAAGATGGGGCAGGCAGGATGGTCTACAGCTCTTCTGTGACAAACAGCAAAGTAGAGGTAGCTTGTGCCCACCCTAGAGGGGAAAATGGCTCATTCCTTAAGAGGGATAATAAGATTATCTTCAACCTTTCCTAAAGAGGTCTGTAAGTGCCATGTTTTGCAGGCTGGTAGGACATGAGCCTTGCTGGTGTGTATGGGGAGCACCTTGCAGGTCTAGGGGAAAGAGCTGGAGGAAGACTGGGCAGTTTCAGTCTGGAGTTGTGCCTTACCTCCCCGTTACCTTTTAAAAGAAACACACGTCTTTGGAGGGGAAATATTCAGGGAATGCAACGGAGATGCTGAAGCTAATGATTTGTCACATTGAGTAGTCATGAGCAGGAAATGCTGTATTTGTTAGAGCCCCCAAAGCTGGATATTTTCTGCAGCAAAACTGTTAAGTCACCTGTTGTACATGGACTATTTTAGACTTTTTAGCTGAAAGTAACACACTTTTAAGACATAAATCTTTGATAATATAATAGCTTTGTGTACTGAAGCCAAGACCACACAGTTTTCTGCACGTCTTCCATGACCAGCAGCCTCTGAAACTAATGAATGGGTTTTTTTTTTTTTTTTCACTCTCAGTTATCACTAGATCTTTGAACAGGAATATCCTGGTTTTATAAACAAAATAGATTTTTTATGACCAGATTTTGCCAGCAGATTCATTCCTTCCTTCCAAAGGATTATTTTTAGTCTTATAGCTGGGCATGTACAATTATGAGACGACCACGATAAATGTCTGCAGAATTGGGTGACAATAGTTTCTTCTTCTCTGGCTTTCGTAGTTTGTCCAATCCTGTTCTATAACAGGGTTATAATTTTACTGTTCTCCAATAGTTGAAATGTATTTTAATTACATATTACAAGCTTATTTATTTTCAATTCTTTTACAAGGTGTGAATGAAGGACGAGGAACAGGGGACAGTCCTGACCATGGGATATCAGAAGCAGCATCTGTTACCTCCGAGCAGCAGTAATGTCAGACACTTCAAGTCAATAAACGACAACACGTGTTTCAAATCCAGTCTGATTTCCATCCACCGAGGTACTGTATGTTTTATTTATGGGCTTATTTGCCTGGTTGTTTCAGAGACAGTGGAAAAAGAAATACAATAATATGATGTAGTATCTAGGGAATTCCTACACACTGCCATTTGGGAAACATAATATTTCAGGGATGCAGAGCATAATAATCTTAATGGAATATAAAGCAGTATTTTTTCAGTCTATTCCAACATGTTTTGGTCCACGGGAGAACAGGTAACTTTGTAGGAAGTTCATAATTTGCATTATTCCTATAGCTTTTGAGTCTTAAAAATTCCCTTTAAAGCCCGTCCCATCAAAGTCTAGCCTACTGGGGCAGGGAGAGGGAAATGTCTGCACATCTCAATGACATTCTCAAAGATGTTAATTTTTGCCACTTTATGCAGCAGTTAGAATTTGTGAATCTTTTGCAACATTCATAAGGGACCATAGAATACTTCTAGGAAAAAAAAAAAAAAGAAGGAAAAGTAGGTTAGACTTGAAAGTTGTACAATATTCACAAAGGCTCTGAAAGATGCAAGCACCTGCATATTTCTAAACTGGCAGGAGATGCAGTGTTTTTGTCCTCTTTAACAGAACTTGTTGGAAAGTAAGTTACACTAAATCTGATTAAAATATGATTAAGAATAAAAACCCTTTAAAAAAATATTTCATCAGTCTCATTAAACAAAAAAACCTAACAATATCCTTTATTCTTAATCTTATTAAGACCTTTCCTTTTTCTTAGTTAGGGCTGGTTTTTAATGATTATATTTTCTTTTAAAAAGCGCATGTAGAAATCTCCTCAACAGGATAAGCTATGCTTATGAGAAATGTTCCCAGGTTTTTGTTGTTCTTGGGTTTTTTTCTTTTCCTTAAAATAGAGAAAGAAGCAAAGAGAAAGAGAGGAAAAAAAACCCATTTTTTTTTTAAAAAAAGAAACATAGTTCTACTCAAGTTTTCCTTACTGTTCTTATTTCATGGCAAATACTTTCAAAGAAACAATGGGATCACAGCAGTGGTTAGGTTTATCGGAAAAGCTTAAAGTTAGTCTAATTCTTCTTTTGACATATTGAGAGTTTTATCAGTGGTGATGTTAGGAAAAAATTATCATAGGAGGGCAAAAAATACAGCTCATGGCATGTCAATGAACATATTTTTTTCTGCGCCAAATTCAAGTAATTTACCTAATTCCATATAAGAACATTTAATTCAAAAACAAAATCATATCACAATTTTTTAAATGTTATTCATTTAGCAATTGCAATCAAGATGATGCTGGGGCAAAATCAAAGAGAAAGAAATGTGAAGTGCGTATTTATAAAGATAAACAACATTGAGTTCACTGCTATCCTTACATTACCGGTTTCTTAATTTTGGAGGTAGGAAACCTCTGTGGAGAAGGGTGAAATATGACTAAGAATAAAAAATGATGATGAAGTTAACACGGAATAATTCTGACAGTTCTATTTGAAAAATGTCAGTGCCTTCAAATATTCCTATTTATAAGTCTGCAATGCTGTTGAACTGGAGCTCGTCTTTCAAATACGCAATGAGAGCATGCTAGACACAGTTGTGGAATTGTTTTTTCCTTCTCCAAAAAGTGAACTTGGCTCCCATGTGCTCTCTTCTGAGGTGCACATGTTTTCCACTATCTACTTATGAGGGGCGAGAAGAAACACAGATTTGCCCCGAGATAGTTCCTACGTCGTCAGAAGAGTGAATAATTGATGAAAGACTTACGCTCAACTCACAATGGGAGCACAATTGTTTGAAGGGAACAAACCCTGAGGTTTAAAACACTGGTCATATAAATGCAGAAAGACGGGGAATTAAATTAATACAAGCTGTGAGTCGCCTCGAAAAGGATGGGGATGCCTGTGGGAAAGAGGAGCTGCTCTGCCCCAGGGCAAGGCAGGAGACTGATGTGAAAATCTAGAATAGGGACAACCATGTGCCACAAAGATGGCTTTTCTATGGGAAGGAATTCTCTGATCATCCTCTGCAACTCAATTGCAAATATGTCTTTGAATGACTAAACACTCCTTTAGCTTGCAGACTCGTTATTTAATCAAGTAATGCTCAAGTCAAAATTAACCCTAGAATAGGTCTTGGGACCCTGTGATTGTCTTCTTGACGCTGTTTAATTTAGAAATAGCAGTGCTCTATTCATTTATTCAGCTGCAGTGCTGAAGATGAATCAGTCCTGCTGAAATATTTGTGGTTTATTTGCAAGGGGTTATAAACTGAGTCTGGGAGGGAGAAAGTATAATTTCGTCCCTACAGCTGCCAGTATGAGGAGCACGGCTCAAGGGAAGGGACGCTGATTGCTAGAGGTGATGGGAGTCCAGTAGTTTCTTTTCAAGCAAAAAAGAGCAAATTACATCCCTTTGCAATGAGAGACTACAGTTATTTCCACAGTTTATTGGAAGCTTCTACTGACTGATCAATAATGTCAAGCAACTACACCAAGTAGTAAATACTCTTTTGGTAGAGTAATCCTTTCCTGGGTACCAGCCATCAGCAAGGCCGTTTTAAATGTGTCGTCTTCCACCATATGCTCCCTTGGTGGGGGAGAGGGGGGATATTTTTAAAAATATAATGCTTAATAAATAAGATTTTCACTCCTGAATTTGGCAGTTTGCAAAACATGGCCTTTGTGAGAATCTGGCACAACAATTAACAGAGCATCTTTATCAATACAGGAATGGAAAACAAACTGCCTAGCAGCAGCATGCCCAGCTGTGTGTGCCCACTCCCTTCTGCTTCTCCATACCATGCAGAGCTTTTTTTAGTCCAAATCGTTTGTGTGATTAGAGGGGAGCAGGGAGAATGCAAGATTAGAAATGTCTTATTAAAAAAAAATAATATATATATATATTTAAATACAGTTAAGGCTTCTGCAAAATAATTCTTCACACACTTGGCAGTTGCTTTAAAAAAAAAATAAATTAGCAACCTGTCATCTGGAAGTAACACACAATAATGAGGTACATGGGCATGGGTTAGAACAGTTAATACCAGTTAAAGCATCTCTTCTGTCGGCTTCTCCCTGCTTGCAGCTGGGGTAGCATGCAGAACTTACAGGTCACTTTTTGCTGTGGACAGCCTGCCATGAAACCTCCCACGTGCTCAAGGTAATAGGAAGACACTGCCTATTACATTTATATACATTACATGTATTTAATTTATTTATCTTTTAATAGCACTGCTTAGGAAGCACCTGCTGGGATAAGGGGGAAATTCAGAAAGCCGTCAGTAGATACGGAAGACGAGTTGGAAGAGAGCTGAATCCTCCTTGTCCTGCTAATGTGAGACAGAGCAGACTCAAGACAGCAAAATTATTTCTCTAACTCTGTCCTGGGTCGTGGCAGGGACACGTTTCAGTAGTGCCATCTCATTGTAGTGCGGTGTGTCAACAACAAGGGGATGAAATGTTTGGGGTTTTTTAAAAAATAATTGCTTCTGCTTGATAAATTATTAAGCCTTGATCTTTGTGCAGAACAACTCTGAGGAGGATAAACAAGCCCTGGGTGCAGTCAGTCTGAGTCTGTGATCATCTGTGGTGGAAAGCAGCGTGAGGGGAAGGGATATTATGGGTTTTCTTTAGGAGCAAAGCTAGAAAACTTCACTGGCAGGAATTGGAATGACCCATCTGGCAGACTCTAGTTTTGCTGCTGATGATTTATGCTCCAAGAAATAATCCTCCTCTTCCTCAACTTCCTTTTCCCTCCTCTACTTCATATGAGGCTTCTGCCCTTATCTTCCATGATCTTACCTTTTAAAAGGCATCGGGAATTTTTAAAAACTTCACCAGGACATAAAGCTGCCTCAATTCAGGCTGTGGCTGGATTGATTCTTTTGGGCTTGGCCCATGTTTTCTGTCACCTCCAGGCTGACACCAGCAAGCTTTGAGGTGCTGCCTTTATTTTTAAAATCAGTGTTTAAAAGAGAGGTGAGCTGTAATCCTTGGTAGGGAGAAGACCCAGAGCCTTGGGGCATCTGCTTGCGTGGCTGCCAAGCGACAGAGCGAGCGTTGGGCATCTCGGTCTGCATCTGAGCGGCAGGACCTTAGGTAGAAGCACCGGGTTGAAGAACCTTGTAGAAACCCAGCAAATTCATTCCCGGGGCCAAGCAGGAGGGCAGCCGGGCCAAAGGGATCTGCACATGGCACCAGACCATCTGCATTGAGTTTCTGGAGAAGAACAATAAATAACGTGAAGGTACCACTTCTGCCTTAATCTTCTTTCATTGTCCACACAAAACACTGTCAGCTTGCTTCTCGGCTACTGAAGGAAATGAAAAGTTTTTATTAGGCTTAATTTACCCATGTGCAGAGCAGGCTCACCTAGGCTGCTGAGAATATCATTACTCTGTTGCAGGTTTGTTTTTTTTTTTTTAAGAGCGAATAAATTGAGAGAAACCCACCACAGAAATAAGATTGGGTTGCTCACGGCTGCACAAGCAGTTTATGTGCATTCCGATGCTAATTGTAATGTTTCTTTTAATGCCGTTTATTTGCATATCTTTTGGTGTATTATACAGCTTGCAAATTCTTAGCAGACATTTGGAAACTATTACACGTTATTACTTCCTTAAAATCACACCGCTTAAATCAGGTCACCCAGCTGTTTAGCATCTGATAACAAGATTAGAGGGATTGATTGTATTCTCTGTAAGGCTGCAAATACCTATTAATCTAGCAGACTCTGGAAGTTAATCAAAATTATATTTTTCTTCTGAGAATGGTACAAACAGTTGAAAATACATTCATAATTTGCAATGGGTATTTTAGGCTCTAAGGTATGTTATTCTTTTTGAATACTAATCTTCTTAGCTCTTCCAGTAATTATTATAACTTTGCATAGCAGATAGTTAATACTCCAAGTTTTTGCTATTTAGTGTGTTGGAACTGTCCATGTTTTCATTAATTCCATCAATCAATTTAACTCTCCTCCACCTCTGAGAAGTAATTATAATTACTTTTATGGCCATATGTACGCTAATGAAAGAACTATTTCATGACATTTTAATTAATTCTCAAAATGCTTATGGACTCAACAGTGACATTGTCTCAGAATGACTAGAGCAAAGAAAAAAGTCAAATTATAAAGTTGCGGCTAATTGGAATAATGCAGGATATACCGGCAAATAGAATCAGGGCCATCTTATTTTTGTAATCCATTTAGCTTCAAATTCTTTGTGTAATTACAGATCTAAATGTTTTTGCTTTCAAGGTAACTTACATCTACTTGTTTTTTTTTTAAAAAAAAAACTTTGACAAATGGATACTTTAAAATCTTTACTTTTATACATCTTTTCTCTTTAATCATTTGGTTGGTTTTTTTTAATTTGTTGGTACACTCTGGCTCCCATCTCCTGCCTTCACTGTTAAGAAAACAGGTGAGAAAGCTCTGAAAATGGCAAAACACTTTCTATGTAAATGGAAACGATATTATTCAGCATTTGAAATGTGATCTTCAAAGGTGTCTTAAGTCATTTCAATGCCCAGAGCAGAAACTGCTGAAGAAATTTAGCAGCACACCTGGGAGTCAATAAAACATGTGTTCGAAAATCACTCGGATAATTTTGAAAACAAAATGAGTGGGAAGAAAGCTGCCAAATTTTTGACTCGGCTTTAAAATCTTGCCTTGTTTCACTCCTGAAAACCTCAGCCATAGGCATACATTAAAATAAATGTTGTTTGGTGTGTTAGAATTGTAACTGACCATCTGCTAATGTGGGATTCGTTTATAGTGACGTGATAGGCGGCGATTTATTGAGGAGCTGGGCTTTTGGAGAGCTGCAGAGGTGTTAGGGGAAGGCACATCACGATATTTGCAGGTCTGTAGCCTGGTAGGAATGTCCAAACAGAAATTAATGACGTAATTGCACTTTCTGTCATTTTTTTTTAATTCACTTCCCAAAGGGACTGACTCTGAACCACCCTGGGAAGAGTCCTGAAGCCTCCCCATCCCTCCCTCTGATCGCACCATGTGATGGCAACGGACTCGAGTCAGTCCTTTTGGCAAACTCTCCCGATCTTTTTGCTTTTTCCACCGAGGGCTGACCTCCCACTTCCCACTTTGAGTCCCTGCAGTCTCCCTCTGACACATCAGCAGGGAAATTTCTAGCGTGAGCACAAGGAAACTTCAGAGCATACAGGGACTTGACAAATATTTGCTTTATAATGGCAAACAAGGTTGAACATTACAGATATGAAGTATGTGCTAGTATTGGTAGAAGCCTTTTTAAAGTGAAGAATCTTGCAAAACTCATGTAACTTCTTCTTCTACTCATCGTCAGCAATTCCTTTGTCAGCATATGTTGTGTTCATTGGCCCTTTCCTGTCAAAACAGCATTAAAGGTAAAATCATGGAGTTTGGCCATTTCTGTAGTTCTTGCTCTCATGCACGAAAAAACACCTTAAAATATTTCAAATTGTTACAGTTTGGAGGAGGCTACGAGACAAACATACACAGGGCTCTGCAGATGCTCATTGCTGCAGGGCAGTCAGCGGGAGGTGGGGTCTGGCCTGGCGGTGGTGGCACATGTGGTGGCACGTGGTGGACCCCGCTGGGGATGTGGACTTTGTGACTGTGCTGGGTTTGGGTCCCAAATTTGCAAGTCTCATTCCTTCCTGCGCGAATGTTGGCATATTCATACAGCTCCACCTCATCAGCCCTTTCAGCCCTGACGACCCCTTCTGCAATTGCTTTGACAAAAATAAAATCTTGTTGTTCCAACTGTCTCGGAGCTGGTGACTGCCAGGCCAAAGGAGCTTCAATAGCTGCTTTATAGGCAGAAACAGCTGTATGTCTCTAGGACACTGGGAACTGCTTTTTGGCTTTGCTCATGTGTGTGATATGTGGTTTTCATGAGCTATTTTTGGTGTCACCTCGATACAAGAAATACCAAGAGCTTTGCTTGTTTTTGTCTGAGGATGACAGGCAGAAGTGCTGCAGGTTGGAGCACATCTTGGTTGCTTACGTCTCTCCCTTCTCTTCTGCTTAAATTCATTCCTATTTCTCCTCTCCCCACCCTCTAAACACTTTTTAACTGAAAGCAGTCACTGAGCTTGTTCTATGTGCAGCTTCTTGGGTTGATGAGAGGATATGAGTAAATGCTGCCCATTTGCCTGAACAGTGAAATCAGTTTTGTAGTGCTGGATCTAACATTTTTGTCAGTAATTAATTTAAACTAATGAAATTCCTGTAGGGATAATTATTTTAGAAGACCTAAAGTCTGTGCCCAGTTAGATACCATTATACAATATCCTAGTTCTTTCTCTGATCCGTTACTTCAGCCAAATGCTGAATAAATAAATAAATAAATACTTACCAGACAAAGGTTACCGATTCTATGCATCAGAACTCATGTTTTGCAATTTAGCCACTTCAAAGTATTTAGGTAATCATTAGGCATATTTGTGTGCTTTTTAACGTACTTCCTAAGTTTTCTCATTCTCTCCAAAAGTGGTGACTTAATTGGAAAGCAATTGGATTTTGAAGCGGATGTGTTAAAGAAGGAGTAGCAGCAACATTATTTTTTTTAGGTACAGGGTTTTGGGAAACGTTTCGAATTAGACTGGAGAAGGACCTCCACGACCATTGTATGTCAACTTCACCCCAGGACCTGGACGAAGATCTCTGGCACAAATGCCTCTGCTCTTTTCCTGACAAGTTTTGAGGACAGAACAAATTTCCTTCGATCCTGATGGTTTAGAGACACCCAAAACACCAGGTGAAATAGGATGGAGGTCTTTCATGGTGTCCAGGAATTTGCCTTGGTGGCATCGCAAAGAGAAGCAGCGTCAACCTTGTAGTTTTGCCATCCTGCCCTGAACCAAACTATCTTCAACGGTAATGTCAATAATGATTTCATTCTGGTTTGCACAGCGGCTGTTTCTTTACTTTCTGCTACTACAACGTTTCTTTTGTTGTTTTCCAAAAACAATTAAAGCTACAAAGTTAAATATTGTTCTTTTTTTGACCAAATGGGTATAAATGCGTTTTTTTTCTAGTTCTCAATAGCGGCTGCTTTTATTAAAAAGAATCAGAAAAAAAACCCTTTCTTTTTTTATTGACCTACAGTTGCATATTTTGTGATGGCAGAAGGGGAAAAAAAAAATCAACAGTTGTTTTTTGGGTGAACATTTTGCGTGGGACTACCTTTCATCACACAGCTTTTGTTTAAGCAGAAGGCAGTGCCTTTCTTGTGCTTTGGTCCAGATCTGTGTCGAAACTGCTCAGCACTGAGCCCCCCATCAGACACGTGGGTCCAACAAGCACGATACAAGAACAGGGAAGGGAAGTTGGTGGAGAAGAAGCATCCTGAGGGGAGTAGGTTTTGCTATATCTCCACTATGGAGATGATGGATTATTGCACCTTCTCCTAAAACCTGTATCTCGTCCACCTTCACGTTGTGGCCGCAGCAGCTCTGCAGGCCAGATGTTGGGACAATTTTGAGAACAGTTAAGAAACGACTAGTCGTATAAAACATATTTATATTACATATAAATAGTTTCACAACCAATCTAGGTTCCTTTTTTAACATTGCTAACCTAAAGTACGTTGCATTTGAGATCCATTCATAAAATCTGTGGTATTAAAAATGTAAATGAATATTTTAATTGAAGAAATTACTTCTAATGTACTATATGAAATTCCTCTTCCTGAAAACTGAAGTGCGTGTAGATGCGATTGAGATTTTGGAAAAAAAAAAAAAAAGATAGTGATATGCAGATAGATGACATTTAATGGCTTTTAATGGAAAATAAGTTTACACCTTGGAGAATTATGTAAAATGAATGTCTACATTTTTTACTGTTGTGTAGTTTACAAAGCACAGTACATGAAACCACTTTGAAAACCTGTTAGAAAATACAAAGGTTAAGTGGGTACAATAAGTAATATCAATGTGACGATAGAGTAACTGATGCCAAAACTGCAGGGATTTGTGCACGGTTATGATAATTAAATTTCTGAGAATTGCAATGCACGTGGCAAATGCTGTCATTGGACACAGCGTGCTACTGAAAGCTGCTGAGATCTTAGCATGTAACTGTTTATAAGTAGAAAAATCTGCCTACGGAAAACTAATTGTGTGCCTAAGACGTTGGGCAGTAAGCGTGGAAGTGAACTTTGAAGTGAAGTGAACTTTTGGTTGAATTTCAAGGTGGGATGGAGTTACTCTTGATTTCATTCCCATGACCTGGTCCTGAAGCGACCATGCATGAAGCAACATTTATGTTTGAACGTGTGCCAGACCTCATGATTGAAATGTTTTTCTTTCTGCTCATCTTCTCCTTTTCTCTGTAATGTTACTGGAAAAAAGGAAATATTTTTCTTTACTGTATTTTCTAGATAGATTCTTCTGTATTGTTTTCCTCTTTTTAATAAAGAAGAACCCTTGTCACTGAAATTATTTCAGGAAGGAGGGACTGTTTATATTCAGAAGGCAAGCTTTTTAAGAATAGCTTTTCTTGGCTGCCTATGGATCTTTATCATTATCCAGCAATCAAATAAGAACAGTTTAAACAGTTCAAGAAAAAAAAAAGACTCTTCAGAAACCTCAGTAGCTTTAACGATCTGGTAAAAGACCAAACAATAGACATCATTATCATAAAAAAAAGCTATTACATAGCTCATCCCATCTGAATTGTTTATATGATAAAAATTAAAGTACTTAAAATCACCAGAGGTTTCCTTTGTTTTCAGATACTATCCTTTCCCACTGAGCTCTTTGCAACCATTAAGACTCTTACCCTGAGAACACCCCGGATAATGAAACTCAGGCTTCCTTCTTCCTAGAGAAAAGTGTCTTCGCTCACTGATTTATTGTCTCTCCTTCTGCACCTGATGGCACCCGCACCTGAGTGCATGTGGCTGAGTTGCAGGTTGGCATCTCTTCATCGCCAGTTACTTCTCATTGTCATGCCCAAGTCTGTGCTAACAAAGTAGTTTGAACTTTATATGGGAATAATGTTGCCTCCGGCACTTCTCCGTTTTCAGTGTGAAAAATAGGCCTGGGTGAAAAAAACAGACAAAACACTTTAAGAGTTTCTAGAATTTGATAATTTTCTGATTTATTTTAGGTTCATCTGCTGTGATGTGGAGCTTTTCCCCTGACTGTTCCCTGTAAGAAATTTCATGCTGCTGAGAAGCTACCTCTTGAAATATCGACCTGTAGACTGATACATGCCTCCACCCAATTTACCTTTCTCCAGTGCTTACATTTAAGTATGTAGCAAACTGTACTCATAGTACAGAGGTCACTATAACTGGATGTTTATTTCTTTTTTAATGTTTTTTGACAAATGTTTTAGGGTTGCTTCTTTTGTTGTTTGTGGTTTGGGTCAGTTGGTTGTGTTTGTTTTTTTTTAACTTAAACCTTTAGCAAAGCTCTAAAGCAAAGAACTTTATACTCGATCTTTATTCATGCTGCATGCACACTGTTACAGACAGATGCTTTCTCACAGTCTTAAGGAGAGGTTTCTTTCTGCTAGAGTGATTGATTTGCCCTATAAATCAGTTCCCACATAAAATTCACAAGGAACAAACGACAGGTCATGAAGCAATGAACTGATGTTGAGAATTGGCTTCCGTGCTTGTATTTGTCCCTCTCTAATTCCAGTGTTAACCATTCTCATGCTCTTCTCTGAAGTGATGTGGTTTAGTGGTGCTCGGCAGTGCCAGGTTAAGGGTTGGACTCCATGATCTTAAAGGGCTTTTCCAACCTAATTGATTCCATGATTTTAATCTCTAACATGTTTTGGCTGGGAGAGTATGAACCTACCAAAGAAAAGGGGGCATAAAGACCAGGCAATCCCTGCATGCTTGAAGGACCTGCTGCTTTTTACTGGCCCTGGGTAGAACTCAGTATAAAGAAAAATATCCTGTAATATTCTGGCTGCAGCCTTTATGTAGATTTTATTGTGACGCAAACCCTAGGTGGATACACTAATGAAGTAACATTTACTGATACTAAATTTAGGGGAAAAAAAAATCAACAACGGCTGCATTGCATCAGGGAATTAAAGACAGAGTGCTCAAGGAAAATATGAATTGCTCCTGTACGTAAGAATGTTATGGCATGTTTGTTGATTTAACATATATAAAAAGGTATAAGGAAATATAATACACAATTGACACTTCTTGAACACAAATAGATGGGCACCTGCCCAAGGACATTGACATCTGCTTCTTCATAAACACAGTAGGAGGTTACAGTTGTGAGGAACCTGTAACTTCCTCTACATGTTTTTTGTAGGCAACACAGAATCTTGGAGAGCTGTTGGATAGAAATGTTCATTCTGACAGTGATATCGGCTAATGGTTGTGAAAGGCAGAGAAATTATTGTTTCATGTATGAAAATGGAAACTGCTTTTGATATTCTGGAAAAAACATATGATCTCCTTGGTGAGGCTAAATGTTCCTTTTTCTTAATGGTCTGTTTGGTATAAACGACTTAGAAATTTGCCATAAAAAATGGGATTTGATAGCCTGAGGCATGGGCACCTAACATGCTGTAAAAACAAGGATTGGGCTGCTGTATCCTGCAGAGGAGCTGCAAGGATCAATTTCCACCTTCCATTACTCAGTTTGCTGCTTTTGTTGCTACTGATGATGATGATGATGATGATGATGCAGCAAGGATGATGGGCTTTGAACATCTACTTTCTCCTTCTCTGTCCCTGTACCTTTGTGTCCCTCCTGTCCCGAGAAGCATTGCATCCTTCTCTCTTATTTAAGTCTAAGAAGTGCAGCAGGAGGAGGAAAGGGCATTTGGTGGAGGAGGAGGCAGCTCTGCAGAAGAATGAGGATGCTGGATTATTATGAGCAAAAAACCTGCAGAGCGTGCGCTCCTGTTAGAGGGTGATCGGTGACATTAGGAACAAACACGGCACGACAAATCGGCTGAAGGTTTTGAGCAATGAACCGAAAAATCTTTTATATCTCACAAGGATATAAAGGCACGTCGCAGGTGTGATCTCGGGCACACACAAGTAGGTTTTCCTCTATTCAGTCTTGCCAAAAGGCCGGTAGGGAACAGGCACCGTACAAATGGATAATCTCTCCATTGAAGAATTTGCAGTATAAATAGGCAAGATAATATCTGACGGTTCCCAGATCACAAGTAGCAGAAGATATCGCTGCCGTGGTTTGAGGGATTGCGGTTTGTCAGATTCTTTGGGTGAAGTGAGCAGGGGCTTAGCTAGACCGGAGGAAAAAAAGGTAAGAAAGGGCACAAACAGTGTGAACAGGTGAGAGGAGAGGGAGAAAAAATGTTAGGGAAGGTGAGGATGGACTTTGTCCAGCAGAATGGCTTTCAGAATACATACGAGCAAAAATAGGGACTTGCGAGAGATATCCATGTAATTGTTATCATCACAGTAATGTGAAAGTGGGTTGACAGCAGTAGACGTAGCTGTCTGGAAGGAGACTCTTTTTTTTTGTGAAACTTAGTGAAAACAGAATAGAAACAAACAGTAACATTGGAAAATTAACATTTTAGTTTCTTTGATATTCGTGAATCTACCCACGTCAACACATTTTATCATTAGATCCTTGTCTCGTGCGAGTCTCACTGCCTCAACAAGTACAATATAAGACCTTTCCCTTTTTTATTTCCTTTAAAGTTTCAGTTGTAAGAGCAAATGGTACTTGAGTTCAAAATTCAGTCAGTTGTTATTGTTTGGGCTCTCACGGTGGGGAGCTGAAAAGAACTGAGAGGACAAAGTGCTGCAGGTTGAGATGGAAAACATCCACCCTGGCAGATTTCCAGCCTCTCCGAATTGATCACAAGGGCTATAGTTTATGTTCTTTGCTTAAGTGGAAGAAGGAGATACTAACTTTAGCTTTTCTTCTGTGATTTACTCAAGTAATAATTCCATGTGTTGTATTATTATGTAGGATACACTTGAGTACACGTCCTGTAAATACACGGAGCAGACACTGTTGAACAGGTAGAACGATGGAAGAAGTTGAATGAAGAGTCGGGAATTAAATTGGACTGCTCACATCAAGTTTTGTTCTAGAAGGTGCTGCATGGCATAGCCATGAAGTACAAGATGCCTGAAGACCTCTTTTAAATACAGGCATACTAGAAAAATCTGACACAATTCGATTTTTTCCTCTCCTTCCTCTTTAAAAAAAAAAAAAAAAAAGGAGAAACCAGAAGACTACATTTTAGTAAAAAAATGTTTCATCTTGTGGTCTGAAATAGATCACTCTGTTTGTCTTCAGGGCTGTTCCAATGTGAAATAATTTCTTTGGACACGAGGTGGAATTTAGTGGAGGATTTGGTCTATCTGAGATGAGAATTTTGTGTTGGCTGAGGTTTATCTATTTATCTTTGGGTTTCTTCGTAATTGTGTCAGATATAAAGTGCCAGGTCAGCAAACTTCTAATTCCCTCACGGAACCAAAGAATTAGATTGTAATACCCCCCATTCTCTGCTGATAAGGGAAGGAATTAGGGAAAATGAAAGAATGGACTTGAGAGGTTTGAACTGGTGTAAATATCAAATCAAGAAGTCCCCTAAAACATAAACTGAGCTCCTGGATTTTGGGACAACATCCTAGAAGTTAAAAGCACCACAACCCTCATTGAATTATGCTCCTGCACTTGGCTGAACATCTGCCTGATAATGTTTCTTGTCCGTGTAAACATGATTTTCTTGAAGTTAAGGGAGTTTTGCAATCGTTTTCTACGGGGCTGCTCTTCCAACTTTCAACCTCGGAGACAGTCACAGTTTGCGTAATGCCTGACAGCAACTTTCCTTTCTTCAAGACGTAGAGGAAAGAGGGTTTAGCAATTATGGAAGATAAATATAGGCAGTAACGCTTCGTGAAAATGATTGATAAATGGGGTGAGGAACGGGAACAAATTCGAGACACAAAAAGGCAGAAACAAACGTTTAAATTTAGAGTTCTGTCCTCAAAAAGTCCCTGCCTGTCAAATAGGCAGAAATAAATTATGAAAATCTTGGCATTTGATATTTCACAACGACAGCTATGACATTCGTGAGAGCTATGGTGTTAAGTCACTGCCTATGGCAGGTTTTTACATGTTCAACTTCTCCAGGAAGCCGGCACCGCGCTTCCAAGTGTTTTAGAGACTACAGAAGGCACGGACAGTCCGGTCTGTTTTATAGGGCACTCTGAAACTTGGCTGGTCACACCACGTAGCACAGAGGCACCGTTTTCATAACAGACACGGTCTGGCTACGTCCGGACAAGAGTTTTGGGTAGTTGAGCATTCATCTCAGAAGGTCAAGTTTAAAGGCTACAGTTTATGTAGGACACTCAAAAAAATGGATCTGCCTCTCCTGACGTCGGCGGCAAAAGTCTTGTTGGCTTCCACACATTCCTGGTACCTCACCATTTCTTTCTGTGCACGAGCTGAGTTTTCAGCAAATGCATAAAATATTGCCTTTTTCGCCTTTGAGCTTTCCTTTTCAAAAATGCTACAAACCCAAGATGAAGACAGGTTGGCTCCCGATGGAGTCACGCCCCAACTCATCATGCTGATAATTTTCATCTCTCATTTCCTGTATTTCTTTCTGTGGCTCCCTGTCTCTTTTTTTATGTAGACTGAAAACTCGTTTTATTCGGTTTGTACAGCACCTGGCACAACTGAGTCCTTTCCCCAGAGAAGAGCTTCTAGAGGTTGCAATATTCAAAACAAAAAAAGCTTAGTCACCCTCTGTAGACAAAAGGAGGGAATACTATCATAAAAAAATTCCTTCAACAAGATTAATGTTTATGATTTTTCATCAAGACCGCTGAATTTGGAAGTAATTAATGAGCTAAAACAGTAAAATCCTTTATTATAGGGATTCTTTTTCCCTCATTATTTTATAGATGAAAATAACTGAAAGGTCAGAAAAATTTCGAGTGTCCGAAGATGATGTTAGATGGATCTTGGTTGTTGGTTTTTTTTTTCCTGAGTTACGATATTTAAATGTCAAGCGTCCCCAGGAGAAATAAATTATTCATTATAATTAGAAAATGTAATTTCAAAAAAATCATTTATTGGTGACTAAGCAGCATATTCAGTGAGAATGTTTCTTCTTTTGTACAATAGCTGTGTACTTTGAGATAATGTTCTAATTAACCTAATTGCAGCTACTGTATTGAACTGTAGGTTGAGATCCAAAGTGTCATGGCAACTAGCAGAAAAGCTCTGCAAGCCTCTGCTCTCTCAGTATAGCCTCAAAAAATAGCTTTTTATTATAGGAAATAAGGAGGTAAATCTTCTTAACAAGATAAAGCTTGAACCAAGAAAGAATTTTCCCCTTTGCACTTGATGGTAAAGCATAAATTAAGCATTTTTCCTTCAATTTAATTAGCATAAGTCATCATAATAATGTACCCCATAAGTGTTTGCTTTTCCCGTCTAGAACAAACCTCCTGTGCTCCGGAGATTTTCTGTAAATCATTGAATATTAATTTCTTGGATTTTATTGAAGAACATTTTACACAGTCAGCTTAGGAGAGGGAACAATCATTTTCTTTCCCTTTCAGGAAAGATCTCATTTAATACTGTGATATTAACTAAAAGGAACTCCGTGAAACGCTGCTCCAGTTTTATGATCTTGCTAAACTCTGGAGACTGCTGGAAGTGGGAATTTCAGAAAATAGGAAGTGTGTATTTTAAACACGTCTGACTCGAACGCCTGATAGCATTACGCCTCTCTGTTCGCTGCAACTCATGCAGTCTTTCATTTCATCAACAGTTGTAATGCTAATTAGAAAATTGCTTCTCAGTTTAATTCATAGAAATATACGATTCCATACAGGCTGAGTAACGATTGCAGAACCACCATAAATTCAGAAGAGAGCTTTGCATGAATAAAGATCACAGTTTGAGACTAATAAATTACATAAATGTAAAACGTAATGGATTGGAGTCTACTTACACGCTGGTGCTCTGGTAATACCATCAACCAAAGCGAAAGCTTTTACTGTATGTGCTATTTTCCATAAATTAGCAATCTTGCCTAATATATACAGCTTTTCCTCCACATCTGATCTGTTTGCCGGTTGTTTGTATTTTTTTTCCATCCCCAAGAGGTAATGCTCATGCATATTGGACTTCATTTCAACTGCCTACTTATGGCTGCGCTTTCTGGAGATCTCAATGTTCCGTCAAATAGATGACTTCACGAGCTTTTTACACTATCATTAACATTGGAAACAAATATTGACAAGTTCCCTTCGGTTTGCATGTGTTTGCCTGGAGAACAGGGCAGCTGGGGGCAGCCTGTGCCAGGACCACTGGTGCTTCCCAGGGATGGTTCCCTTTTGCTCCCCAACTGGTGAGACACGGGGCTTGACCTTAACCGATTACTGGCATTTTCTGCTTCCAGACATCACTTTCACATGTGTTGCACTTCCCAATGCATCTAACACTCTTCTCACAATGAAAGGTTTTCATGAAAATATATTAACACCAGAGTTTGCGCCGAGGAGCTGCAAAGAATAGCCCTGAAAAACAAAAGCTAAAATCTAGAATCTTTTCTTCGCTCTCCTAAAATGCAGCCCAAGGAGAAATTTATGAGAAATGGAAATACTTAACACTGATACTGGGTTCCTAGGAAATACAAGATGGGATAAACCATAAGTGATCATCCCTTGAATACCAGAAATATCGACAGGCCCATAACCAGGAGGAGGTAATGTCTGTGGTTATGGTAGATTTTGGTAAAGTAAGGGCTAAATATTTATCCTGGTGTTCTAGTACTTATTAAAAAACCCCACATTTGCAAGGTTTTCGGTTACAGCACTTCACAACCAGCCATTTGATACGCAGAAACGGGTACCCCCATGAGTGGAGACTTGTCTTTCCAGCTCTGCCCTCGGTACGCGCAAACACAAGCTGTCTGCAGAATTTTGTAGCCATAAGCGCTTATATTTGCAAAATAAAGCTGGTCAGGAGGTAAATCCAACTGAAATACAAATGCAGAAGTGGTGACCAGCGCAACGCACTCTCTGGTCGACTGCACTTAATTTCCTTTGTGAGACTTCAGGCAGTTAAAGGCAAATCTCAAACCGAGAAGTCCCCACCGCTCTCTGGCTGTTGGAGAGCCGGAACGCTGGTTCCAGCTTTTATGAGGTCTGATATAAATCTCAGCGAACCCTCCAGGAATGAAATGAATTGCAGTCTCCAAAGTTCTCTCATTTTGCTCTAAATTAAACCCGTACATATTTCTAACCTTTTTTTTTTTCTTTTATACCCAAGCATAAATATTTTCTCTAAACGGTTTTAGGTACTGACAAGAATATGTACTTTTATGCTTCCTAAACCCCTTTCTGTAAGGAAAAGAACATAAGAGGTCTACAGAGATTAAGGACTCAATTTAAAAGTAATCAAATACTCATTTTTCTCATGAATATTTAGACCAGCCACTTGTCAGAAGTCCCACCTGAATCTGACAAATTCCAGGCTTATTTTGCTTCAGTCAAGGACCATCATTTTCTCCTGTCTCTGCTCCTACATGGAGCGTGGGTTCTTTATTTCCTACTCTGACCACACTGCAAGGCCGATTTTGCAATTTGTCAAATGCAGCGTCCTTAGGATATGTTCAGCTTGCTCTCTTTGCAGCTGGAGGCCTTCCTTATTTTATTCAAAGACACAACAACAAATCGCTTAAGGTAACTTTGTGAAATTTGAAATTTACTTGGGTTTTAATGCAATGAAAACTCTTTTTCTTTTTTTTTTTTCAAATCCCCACCTTCTCTGCCAGTCAGAGTTGTTAGATCTTCAGTTCCTACGATGTTCCTACATGTGTTGAAGTATTGCATCGTCTCCAGGTGCTGGGAGTTCTTTTCTTCCTAACAAATGTCAAGAGCTGTTTTGCTAATTCTTCTCTTGCATGTCATCCTTCCTCATTTATTCTCCCAACGAGAATGACATCTTTTCCACAGACGCTTCCCCCCAAACTGTCACCTTATTTATTTCTTCTTCTGTCTTGCCTTGAGGAACATGATAAGCATGAGGACAGCGCAGGTTCCTCACATTTATTTAGATTTGTTTAATTGAGTTGATGGAATTGTGTAATTCTGGCCAAAGCAGATATAAACCTCTTTATTAAATAGATTTATTTTTACTTAAACATACATGTAACAGTATAATGATTGAATAGACTTATTTTGTGACTATAGGAACTTCTCAGTCTGACCTTCAGATAGCACCACCAAAAGTTTTCATCAGTTCCAGCACCACGTCCATCGTGCCATTGAGCTACACCTGATCTTTCATGAAAGTGCCTGATGCTGGCTTAGAGAATTCAAATAATTAAAAATCTATATAATGCCCAAACAACTTAACAAGTAACAAATGATGTTGCTGAGTCTGCATGCCTTTACATTCCCCCCACACCTCCACAAAATATTTTCAGCTTCTTGTAGAGTTTTGTAGAAATACTGGCTTTTGTTATCTTTTTCCACAAAGTTCGTGTGATGGTGAACTCTTCCTAGATTTCCTCCTGTAATAATTTCTACTGTTATGAGAGTTTCTGGTGCAGAATTTTTTAATCTTTTCTATCACTATGTTCTCTCTCGGGAGGAAGTGTGCTTGTTCTCCAGCCTGTTGCTCCTTGGCCTTTCTTGAAATAAACATTTGCTCATCACTCCTTTCATTGAGGTCTGGAATACTTGTAAGAGTAATACATACTCTAAATGCAAGAAAATAAAAACTAACACATGCTCAATGTTCTTTAAAAGTCATGAAGGATCCAATGGAGGTTGATGGGAGCTGGGTAATTAGCTTATCTTGAAAATCCTGGCCACAGGCAATATTATTATCTATTTAGAAGCTGTGGCATGAGTCAGACTCTTTCCAATACAGGGAGATTTCTTTTGTTAAGCCAAAGACCACAGCAAAAAAAAAAAAGCAATCAGTAAAGCAAAAAACCCCAAATCCACAAAACCAGAAGAGATCTCAAATCCTATCTTGGTATCTATGAGCTCAGAGGCAACAAAAGGTGTGAAATAGGATTTGTACTAGATGAGAAATAACTCAGGTTAATAAAACATCAATAAAATGAAGGAGATACAAACTTCATAGTATTCAAATAGATAATACTTTAAAAAGAAATGAAATTTATCTAGTACAAGGAAAGGACATGAATACAATTAGGAGGAGACATCAGTTGGAAGAGAAATGGCAGAAGGAAAATATGAGAAGGGATGAGAATGAATATCTAGATGTATTCTACATTGACATGCACAGATGTCTCTTATATTCCTCCTCCGTTAGCGATAGATGTACCTCCAAATCTCCAGAAACTTAATTAAATAATTCTTCACTTTAAATGTTACTTTCTGAAAATATGTCATTTTGCACATGAATGAGTTTAAACCAGCATACAATATTGTTGGAACTTATTTTTTTTCTTTTTTTTTTCATAATAATTCACAAAATAATTTTTTAAGAGATCTTTGCCACTGTGTCATGCAACCAAAGATGACACCAGGTAACAAATTATTTCTTTAAATCCTTGGTGGGTATTTTGGGTGCCAAGAAATGACTCAGTTTGAACAGGCTGGTGAGGACTACATTGCAAGGGTGCCATTAACTGTCTCAAAGTGTCTCTACGAAGGTTTTCTTTGGCTTCACCAGGGAAATGAGAGGGCTGAGCTGCTTGATATCAGCTTCACGGCACTCCTTCATTTATGTTGCTGCTTTAGGAAGTCAACAAGGGTAGAATGCCTTGAAGATGCACATAATTTAAACTCTGAGGCATTTATTCATATTTCCCACAGAGGTGCTGAGCAAGTGATTTCTTTTTCCCTACATAAAATAAATAGTGTGCCATGAAAAGTATTTCCACACTGCATGGAAAAATAGCCTAATCTTATAAAGTGTTACTGCAAGGACTGGGAAGACATTACAAAGTCTATCTCATGTGTGAAAGTGTAAGGAAAAATCAAACTGCTGAGTATGACAGATCTGCTTTAAAAAGGGAATTCACGATGCTTCTGCTTACAGACCAAGCTGTCCTGAACAGAGATCCAAGATTCAAAACCTATTCCGCAGTGTTGCATCCTACCTACATATGCTGTCTTAGATATTAAATGGAGATCTGGCTTATGGAAAAAAAAATCTAGGTGTTTTCTATTTGTTTGAAAAACATTTTCCCTAGTAGGTGTGAAAAATATACATTCCTGGTTATAACAGGTTTGCATTTCTTATATACAGCTAATTTTAATTCTCTTATTCAAGGAAGTGCAATCTGTTGCAGTTCAAAGGAAAACTTTAACTGCCTGCATACATTTATAAGAACTTAAAAGAGAGGATCAACAATTTCATCATTCTCCCTAAAATAGTACCTAAGTCCTATCTAACCAGTCTAGAAAATAGGTTTCAAAGTCAAGAACCTTTCAAGGACATCCAGAAACTAACCTTATGTGATTGAAAGGGTTTACTTAGTTTCCCAGCTGAGTCACAATCACTGTATTTCAAAGGCAGACATTCCATGAAGGTTCAGTAAAAAAGATTTCCTTCTTTAGGACTCCAAAATGTTTCGTTCTGGCGCGTTCCAAGAGAAACTCAGGAAATCTGAGCTTTTTCTTGAAAGAAAATATCAAACTGCCAAATTACTCATACAAGCACAAAAGCAAACCACTTGTTCTAGGAAGAAAAGAAATCCATTTTTCTTTTCTGGATGTGTTGAAAATATTCAGCTATCTCTATTCAGCAAGGGAATTCAGACAAATTTTTGGATTCTGAGTATCTTTCACTTATCTATCCACTTACCAGTGTTTAACAATCGACAGCTATTTGGAAAAAAAACAAAACAAAACAAAAACTTGAAATTGGGATGGTCTCAAAGCACTTCATCAGAGCAGTTAACGTCATCAAACAGTTTCTGAAATGTGCCCTAATCCACACAGCAACTTCCCCAAAACAGCATTTTGAGGGGAAATCTCAAACTTGTGCAATTTCCCAGTAACGGCTGAATTACCCCTCTCGCTCAGATTCACGAGAGAGGGTTTGCATCGTGCAGGCTTGTCGACCTACAGATTTTGTGAGTGCAACTCTAATGTCACATTTACAAATTACAGTCAACGCAGTCTTCGCTTCTGGAGGTAAGGAGAGAGATTTTACCGCCTTTTGAGCAACTGGGGAAGGTGAGAAACAGCAGCAATCATAGGAATATGAAGTGCTGAAATATACAATTACAAGAGGTGTCTAAAAATTTAATTGAACAATGACACGCTGTCACTGGCAGCTTAAATGCAATCCCATAATGACATTTGCCATAAACCATGTCAAAATGAAAAATAGGTGGAAGCCGACACACGGAGTGTCTAAGATTTCTGCGCTGCTGATGGATATTCCTAGAGAAGCAAAACAACTGACAGGAACATAAACTTCTGCGGTGATTGCCCCGTAATTAAATGGAAGCAGTAAAGGATGAAGGCAGCAAAATGCGGAGCAGGACCTATGAAATAGGAACAAATGCTGACTCAGTAATCCTGCTGAAAGAGTCCAAGATTTAGGCATAACAATAGCAGTCGGATGGTCGTCCCTAGTGCCAGATCTGTGTGCCTCCTGTAAAACTGAGCAGTCTGCTCCTATTTCCCCCACGTTTTATCCCTTACTGTGTCACGTCACACTCAGGTTTATTGCTCCTTGGCATTTGTGAAGGACTCTGGTAGCCCTTTTCCTAATGCAACCTCATGGATCCTGCAAACCCCATTGCATCACCAGGAGCACTTCCCTGGACTTTCTCTGGCTGTCACTAGGAATACATGTGTGCTTCTCCCCTGGCTGTCAGAATCCAGCCTAATTTTTAATTTAGTAGCACACACTTTATTTTAGTACGGCTCTCTCTGGTTTATCTTAGTGTAGTCAACACAGTCAGCTCAGAGCCCAAGACCAAAAGCATTTTTTCTCTCCCATGCTCTTTGGCTTGCATGAGTTTTACTTCAAGCAAAATTGAATAGAGAGTTAAAAAAAAAATAGTGATGAAACCCAAAATAAGATGCATCTGCTTCAAATCTGCTTCATCTGCTTCAAGGCTCAAACACAATCAATTGCATGTTTCCTACTGTTTATTAACAGATATTAATAAACAGAATTTGCTAAATAACTTCAAGTTATTATTCATATTCTTATGAAAAAACAGTATTTATTGCATCAAATGCATTTTCTATTATTTATCAACTCACAGAGTTAATTTTAGTGAGCTGAAAGCAACCGTTGATGTTGAAGGCCACTAAACTTTGGCAGACACACCCTCTCATAGGAGAATAGCAGGGGAACCAGGGAGAGATACTTACAGGCTGAAAAAGAAAAATACAACTTGAACCAGTTTAATGAAAAAGAATATAATACAAACAATAAAAATGAAGACATTAAATTACATACAGATATTATAACCATATACAAATATATTCAAAGAGAGAAGAGAATACGCTAGTATGGAACTCACGCTCTCTGGATGGTGACTCTGCCCCAAGCAGAAAAGTCTCAGATGCATGCAGCAGCAGATGGTAGCTCCTAAGTCCAGAAGAAAAATGAAAAAAAAAAAAAAAAAAATCAGAAAAATAGCTATGCTGCTCCCAACTGGAGGGAGGCAGGAGAAAACAATCTGCCCTGATGAACAAGAACAACAGCCAGAAACACCATCAGCACCGGGAAAAGAGAGGAAAAGCCAACATTCAACCCTCCAGCACAGCAGCACTGAAGACCCCAGGGCACGTCTTAGGGACCCTTTTATACTGAGCACCACGGGAAGGAACGCTGTGATTGGTCCGTTTCGGTCACCTGACCCATCCTCTCCACCCCATTGGCACAGCTGCCCCCTCCTGGGCCAGGAGCTCCAGAGAACCTTAATCCTGGTGCTCTCAAACCAGGACAGCAAGTAATATCAACAGTAAATAATTCACCCTGAATTCCGTATTGAATGCAGCAGACCCTTACTAATCCACATTTTGCTAATCCTCACGCTTTATAACTCGCACAAAAGAGTCTCTCCCTTCACCTCCTGTCTCTTTGCAAAGATTTAATACCACAATGTTTCAGCCACTTTCGCAGACTGTTGGAATCTCATTATTTATACAGCATAAATAATTAAACTAGGCCCTCTTTTTAAAATTAAATGAGCCCAGTATTTCTGAACTAGTTACCTCAGTTATAAATTGTGCCGAAAAGCCGATCACCTCTTACATGCAATTAAAGCGTTCGCTGACCTCTTGCACCGAGGCTTCAAAATTAGGGAAGTCACCCAAGTAAGGCCAGACCGTGGGGGATGCAACAGGGACAGCACCTCTGTGGGGCTTATATGGGTTTTCTTTCCCCCTTTTTCTTGGGAGACAGAAGTCACTGGTTTTGGTGACTGTGTGTGCAGGTGGTTCTGATGTTCCTTCAGCTGTTCGCCATCACAAAAAACACCAGGACCATCGTCACCTTCCTGTGCCCAGTGGAAACCTCTGATTTATCCCGAAGCAAATATTTTTCTCCTTGCTCTCTCCTTCCACGGCTGGACGGGTAGAGCTGAGGTGCAGCTCAGCTCCAGCGCTTGCACAGCCTGGGAGACACAGCACCCTTTGCAAGAAGGGTCTCTCCGTGATTCCTGATGTCTTAGGTAACTTGCTAAAATATTTTTCATTTATCAGCAACACCGTTTCCATGCATGTTTTTAAAATATTGAAAAAAAAATGAAGAGGTAACCAGCCCTTTGGCCAGGCGGGCAGTGCCTGTGGCTGTACACAAGGAGGGCGTTTCTTTATGCAGGGAAAGTTTGGTAATTGAGATGCACGGCTTGTTTCAAGCCTCGTAGAGTAATATTTGTTCTGAGTTACCTGAATAAATGTCTGTTTAATCCCTCGGTGAGAATTCCTCAACTCTAAGCTTTATGCATTAACACTTAGCATTTGGAAACCCTGATTAGCAGCTGGAGGGGCAGAACCAAACAACAGAAGAGGCTGCTGGAAAACTCTGTGTAGAGAAGACAGCTAAATAAATAAAACATGCTTCCTTCACCTCTCTTAGGGCAGCCACTCGGGCTGAGTATTTGATACAAAAATAAATAAAATAAAAATATGGGTGCTAAAGGTGTTTAATGTCTCACAGCCAACACTCATCAGTACACAGGACTGTGAATAGTGAAGGTATGAATATGCTTTACTTGTGCAGAGAAAACACCAAATGGATTCAGTCTGTGTTACGTGCATGTAATTAAAATGCCTCGGTCTCTTTATGTATATGTTAGCTGAAAACAAATGAGATTTGTTTGATGTTTCACATTGCACCATGGATAAAATATCTGTAGCAAGCAGCAAACCTATTGCTTTGATCCTGTGTTGGAACACAGGAATAGAGAGTAGGGTCTCAATCCAATTCTCAGTCACAAGAAAACATTTCTGATCATAGCATTGGCTGAAATAAGGGTATATATCTTTTTATTTTAATTAAAGAAAAAAAAAAAACTGAGAAGAATCCATTTTTTTCTTGTCTTAAGTAATTTCTTTCTTGCATCATGATCAGCCGTGCACACTCTGCATGAAAACAACTGTAAAAACAGCTACACAGACCTCAAACTCAGAGCAACTAACAGTGGCTGCTGCATGGAGAGGCTAGGAAGAAATGAAACAACCCTCTCCTGTCCTCTGTTGCAGATGGTGTATTGCAATTAATCAGATAAACACTGACACATTTAAAATTCAACAGAACAAAAATACAGACTGAGGTTTTATTAACCATTTGGATGGAATTCTTGGTCTTTACAGTAAGAGCTGCACACCTTAGAAAGCAGAAACTGTACCAAAAATCACTTCATAAAAAGTGTAGAAACTCCAGTGAATCAAAAGAGCATAGAGAGAAAGAAAAAACAAACAAACCAACCCAAAGGTCCTGTTATATTGTGTGTTTTTTGCAGTGAAAACAGGATTAAGCTTGAGAATGCTTCAATTGTCACTTATTGAGAAGTGAGAAAACGTATGCTAAAGAGCAAAAAGAGTATCAGAAAAAAAGGCTGCTAGAATATAGTACAGTTTTAGAAATAATATCTAAGTGAAATACATAAAGCAATTAGAGAATGAAAGTTTTCATTACCTTATTTCAGATACCGAGATAGAATAACCTCATTACTCCGGGAGGTCAGTGGAAACTTCCTCCATCAGAGCACTAATTGCTTCAGCTGCCTTTGCCTTCTGGAGAGGCAAGTCGAGCCCAAGAGACATATCACCAAAACTGATATTTTTAACTCTAAATATCCCTAATGAAGGGGAGAAAGTTTTAAAGGAAATAATAACAGACTTTGTATCGATCTTTAAATTCAAAGGAGACTGTTTGGTTCTAGAGGGCTGGAAATCTGGCTCCTATGGAGGTGTCATGAATATCTCGTACCAAGATTTTAATTTATCCTATTTTAGCATCTTTTTTACTTCCTTCGTTCCTAAGAAATTATACTTCATATAAGCAGGAATTATCAACATAATGAAACAGTAGTATTTTTTCTTGGCTGGACTACATATGTACGTGAATGCAGTGCAGAAGCATTGGCTCAGGACTCTCCAGGAATATTCTGTGGCAGCAAAGGGTCAGCTTCTTCCTTATGACAAAAGTTGCTCAGCTCTTCCAGTTATAGACAACTTCGTTTTCAGTTATTTGGTCACTGAAAACATAGAAATATTTTCACTTTGCAGTGCCATGCCAGTCCCTGTTTATTCCTTCTGATATTCTATTTTCAAAAAAAACCACCAAAAACAACCCTGCAAATCTCTAATTAAAAAAGTCAAACTGCATGATTAATTACAAATCAAGAGTATTTTGAAAGCAGGAAAGAAAATAAACAACTTCAGTAAAGTGAACAGATGGGATTACAAACTAAATTGCTGTCATTAGCATTATGAGTCCTATAATAAGTTATTAGAATAACAATACTTATCTAATATGAGTATGAGATAAGTTTTATTATAGGCGGAGACGAAGAAAAGAAACTTGGCAAGGTTGTAGTTAAGGATACTTGAAGTCTGACTTGCTGCTGATATGTAGGTTTGCCTTGCAAGGCTCTTGTAGAGATAAATTCTGATCTTGTGGCCACAATTCTGATTTAGCACATATACAGAGAAGATGTTTAGAATGGTGTGTGTACTGAAGACTGGCATAACTGGCTTTAAATAAGACTACAAGCAAGTGGAATGGTGTTGAAATTCCCAATAAATAAAATATAGGTAAGGGTGTTCAAATGAGAAATAAATAAATAGATAAATAAATATTAAAATAAATGTATACATATATACTGTATATGAGGTATAATAGTGATTTTTCCACAGTTCTAATAGGTTATGGTTTACACAAGCTTAAGACCTGGTGTCACGTGCATGCTACATAGGACTCAGCAAGTTTAAGTCAAATCAGGAATTATGATGAGTTGTCAGGTTCCATGAAGCAAATAAACATTGATATAATTAGCAGAAAAATGAAGTCATGTGGGTGTTTTTCCTCTTAACCCACAGCCGTTTTCCTTGGATTGGAGAACTAGAAAATCTAATTTAAACAACTGTATGGTTAGTTCCACTTAATGGCTGTTATACAGTCAAATATACATTAAGAAGAAAAATGTTAATTGTCGATGTGCTGAATATACTGTACGGGTAACATTTAATTGTAAAAAGCCATTTATTTTGAATGACTGCTATTTTCCTGTCTTCCTAAAATGAATCTGCCTACAAAATAATGCCCAGTGTAAGCAAAACTGGAGTTCGAAGATCTAATTTCTAATTCAGGGAGGCATTAAGCATATGCTTAACTTTGACCAAATGCATAAAACTATTAACTTCTAGGACGATAAAGAAGTGCTTAAAGTTAAATGGGTGCCTAGGTTATTATTCACATGGCGTTGCCTTCTTGAGTCTTACTCCACTACCAGTATTAGGACTCTCTTTAGCAGCTGGTCCCGCTGAGATCACTGGTACCGACTGCCAAAAATAAAACCCAACTAAAACCTCTTATTGACCACGAAGAGGAGGCAGAACCTGACTCTGATCTGTACATATGGGTTCATTATTATGGCGAACTACTCTTTTTTTGGCTGCTATTCAACGTGGGCAGAGAAAACCGGCGGATTAGCTCTCTGTTTACTGTGCCCGATCGTTGAAAGCAGGTGGGTAGGTAGCTCAATGGTTGAGCCTCTTGTTGGTTGCGAAGGCAAATGAGGAGCTGCCTTCAAAAATCAGGACTCATATTTTGGGGGACTCCAAGAAAGTCACAAGCCTGGACAGGAAGCTGATGTAAAGCGGTCCACGGAAAAAAATGCTTTATTTTTTTTTTCCCCCGTAGAGATATTGGTTATGTAGCGTTGCCCTTCTCTGTTTTCAAAGCCAAACCAAGCTACACTCATACGACTTCTAACAATAAAGCCTCCCCTGTAAAAATATGTGCCCTCCCTCCCCCGGAGAGTAAGGATATTGCCTGGATTTCATGTTCTCCGTAATTGTTTCAGTGATTGCTTCAGACTGTACTTGGAGAATAGGTCAAGAGTTCAAAGGATGAAAAGAAGGAGTAGAAATGTAAAATGCTATCTTACATTTTGCGTTACATACATCACCCAACGCAGATTTATTGCTAACTACTGAAGTACATAAACACAAAACCTCCAGCTCCGTATCAGAAGTCAGTAGAGATGCGATTGCCCTGATTCTTTCCTCTCTCTCTCTTCTGCACTCAGCCTGAGTTGCCAGCTGGCCAGCCCTCCCTTCCTCCTTGTTTTTTCCAACGAACAAAGTGTTTAAAAATCCCAAACCAAACAAACCGAAGAGGCATTGACATAAAAATGACAAACGCTGGGGATGATCGCGGCAGCGACGGGAAGCGGCAGCTGCCCCATGCGGCCCGACCCCTCCCCAACTCCATCTGCAACCTCCGACCGCGGAGGGGAAAGGAATCACACAAAAAACCCCAAAACTGCAGAAACAAGGGCTGTGCTGCTGCGTTTGAAGAGGAGAAACACCCTGATTTCTCAGGTTTTGAACGTCATTGCCCACAGAGAGGAGGAATATTTCCCTTTTAGACCACTCTTGTGCCTTGCTCTGGGGCATTGCCTCACCCTGGGGCACACCCCATGCACCAACTAACACGAGGGTTATCAAAAGAGAAATTAAAAGATGGTGAAAGTCCTTTAACGCAAGTTTTCTTGAAGAGAAAAATAACCCTGAAACCTGCGGCAAATTGGACAAGTTCCAAAATGGAACTGTTAGGTGATGGCACGCAAATAAAATTCCCCTGTCCTCTGCATTTCCAGATTCCCATGAAATCTGTAGTGCAGGCTGAAACCTGATATAATATACAACTCTTTTGCAAGAATAAATATTTGCTTGGAGTCCAGGAAAAATCTGCACAACTGAGCTCTGGGTTATTTGCTTGGATGCCTGGCAAACCAGCCTGAATTCAAACCTCTTACTCATTTTGGAAAGGGCTTCTGGAAAGATTAGGAAAAAACACATTTTGCCTCAGACAAATCTCGGTATAGATTGTCTAGTTATCTGGAAATATACTCAGCACTTGAGCCCTCCTGTGAAATATTTGTACTATTCATTTTCAGTGAAGTCTTTATTATAGCAGACACTCAAGGTTTTAACAGAATTGACTTTAACTGGCGTTTATTGGCCATTCTTCCCCTACACAAACACTTTTTAATTTAAAAGAATATGTTTCTTACAGTCAGGTTTCAGCCCAACTGCTTTTACTTCGTGAAAACGCCTTGCAATGCAGTTGCACTACTCACTTAAGGAGAAGTTATTCATGTGAGTAATGGCACTAGGTCTAAGTCCATAATCCTAAATAAAAGGTTAACTCTTGCAACAAATTATAGAGTGCCTGTTTGGCTAGTTTTGCTCTTCTAAAGCAATTTCCAGAGGTACGTTTATTTTGAATATGCATTACTCCCCAAGATAGATCTTTTCTTTTATTGGAAGTTCTATTTATATAAGAGCGAAACGTGAATGTTTGGAAGAAGGGACGTGTTTCTGAGACATTTCTCTTGCAGGCTGCAGATGACTCACAGGAAGGAAATTTTCTGATATCTTGCCAGAATATAAACCCCAAGGTCCTTACATGGTGCAAATGAAAGGAGTCCCATTTTCTTCAGTACACATTTATAGCAGCAGTCTGGCTTATATTTGGGTTTGTAGATAACTTACACCCAACTGCCTTCGTTTTTTGAACAGTCTTTGCTCAAAGAAGAAAAACAGCAGCTGTAATATCTGACACTGGACAGAGAAAACCTTGGAATTACAGCAATGTGGGAAGGAAAAGGGGCTGATGATGTTTGAACTACGTGCACGAGTGAGGTCTTTGTATAAATGGACCGTGATGTGAATACCTTAGAGATGGCCTTAGACCATAAACTGTTTTTCTTCAGTGAAATTTACTTTATAACACTGGCTTGGGGAGATCGACTATTTTGCTGGCTTGCATTGTAACGCTTTTGTAATACACATTTTGTGTGATCCAGGTGCTGCAATCATGACTTAAATATTAGGACATTTATTATTAAAATATCCTGTCATTTGCTACCTGACAAAGTAATGCTAACTCATGATAAAGTATCCTGGCAAGCTCTGGAGGTAAGACACCACCAAAATGATAACTCATTCTCATTGATAAAAGCTTAAAAAGCAGTACTAAATAATAACATGTTATTAATACCTTACAGATAGCATTAAATGTTTATTATGCTAAAACATAAGGCAAATAAGTATTGCAATTACAGATGAAAGGGAAGGCATGTGTCCCTTCGAATCCCTGCAGCAGCGGGTTTGCCCATGCTTGCAATAAATGAATTGAGTTTTTATCTCAAGGAATTGAAGATTAAATCTGATATATAACTGTGAAATAAATAATACAAGCGTCTTATGACTGCTTATAGGATAAGGTCTTAGCTGTTGTCTGGATAGGATTAATAGCAAGGAGATATTTAGAGTATCAGGGGATAAGGAGAGAAGATTATATATTCAAACTGTAAAACTGTGATTTAGCATTGTATTTTTTAGTCACAAAATTTCAGCAAGCACAATGGAATGTATCTGTATCTTGACTTTAATCTTAAAGGAAGATACGTTCAAATGCATCTGGATACGTATGTATCTTCCACACATCTTCTTTATCTATTCCCTTCAATGGAAAGAAGTATGTGGAGTATTCAGCCTTAACAGCAAGTATTTCTTCCAGAAATGATTCTGTCAAGATTAGGTTTCTCCATCTCCGTGTTTATATATACATATTTTCTTATTGAGCTTTTTTTTTTCCTTTTGTGCCTGAGTAAATACCGGCTTACCATCTCTACCATCATCCGGTTTAGTCATCAAAGACAAGACTTTTGTCTAAAAGTAATTGCTGAACTTTATCATCAGAAATGTGTATGCCCCTCCAAAAGGAAACAAGGGCCTTTCTACAGTCCACCAACGCCACAGCCAGTCTTATCTGTAAGCTGAAATGGATTGGCTTGCTTCTTCGTCACTGGATATCTTGTTTTACAGCTTGAATTTCTCTTTTTAAATAAATTCTTGGACAGAGAAGCAAGACAGGGTCCTCCTGTTGTAGGTGACAATCAACACCTTAACATTTTTCCATTGTGAGAGCAAATAATCGAATTAGACTTTGCCTAGGCTTATTAATTCAATGTAGGAAGCATGACTTATTCATCCTACTGAAAAAAATAAAAGAAGAAGCCATACTTGTTTATGGTAGTTTGTTAGATATGGATTCAGGTTAACAGTCACAGAATAAAACAATGCTTATTTCTAATTAGACTAGTACTGTGAGTGATATGCAGCAAGGACTCAATTGCCAGGAGTGCACAGGAGAAAAAGTTTTAGTCATTCTCAGCTATTCTTATACCTCCTGATTTCTTTAAATAAAGTATAAGAAGTTGGCACTTCATGCATTCATGTGTCTATATTTAGTGCTAGAAAGGGTAAAAGAGGAAGAAAGAAAACATATCACAGTACTGAGCGAAGGGTTGCTTCACTCCCAACTAAATGGCCGTTTTCGAAGAAAGGTTAATTTCAGAGATATTTCATAATTTCTGCCAAGTGTGCTATCAGCATTGTCTAAGCTCCAGTAACTCACTTCCCAAGTTCTTCAGAGTGACTCAAAGAACCGCTATGGTTTGTGTTTGGTTTTTTTATTAAAAAAAACCCACCCAAACCCCAACACAAGCCTCCTTGTGTCTTTTGAGCTGTGTTTTCTGCCTATATCCTAATGCTGGAATTAGCATTATGACGGGCTATTTATGCCTGTAGGCATATAAGCTTAGATAATGTGTACCTGGAGATAAATTTGGCTGCGTATTGCATAACGCTGTGAGAACTGCAATATGGAGGCTGAGGAATAATTGCAGACAAAATCCTCAGCGGCGAAATACCTCATGATTGTGCAGGTGCACAGGGCGTAATAATATGATCGGGAGATGAATTTACAGTACGGGAAATTAGACGCCACCTGAATTTTGACTGCATACCTGCACGTAGTAAATACTTGGGGAAACTGAAGTGTTGGGTATGCTTTATGGATATGTAAATATGCATTAGCGTTTGGTATGCGGGGAGGGTACGTGCCAATGGAAGAAGGCTTACTCAGAGATGGGCTATGAATATGCAGCAGCTGAACTTTACTCCTTTACTGAAGTTTGTAGTTCAGCACTTTTTTATTTTTACATTTTCTCTTGTGAAAAAAAAAAGCAGCTGGTTACAGTATCAGCAGTTACCTTCAAAGCCTCTTGCCCTAGATTTCATAGCAGGGCGCAGATGAGGCTGGATCTCTTCCCTACTTAAGAGACCGGGGCTGAGAGATTTCGGTGTATCACAGCACTGCATGTGAGACACGCTATGTGCCTCTCTCCTTCCTTCACGGCCTGCAGCTCCTCTCTGTGATGGACTTTACTGTATGGGAAGCATTTCATAGTCCCTTCTCTTGCCATCCCTGCTGACACAGCCACCTGTACTCCTCTGCCCCGCATCACCGGCCAAAGATACTTCATTCTGCACAAAACAGCCACTCAATACCACCATCTCTACAGGAAGGGTGGCTACATCACGTGGTCATACAAAGATTAGCAGAAGTAAAAGACATCAGGAAATGAGACATGCTCCAAGATACCTGTAACTATGGATTTACTTTTTATCAGGAGCTGGAACCGCGGCCATCAGGATCCTGATAGCGTCCATCCCGCTTGAGGGCAGGGATGAGGTCTCTGCCGTCGACTGTGATGGAAACAGGCAAGGTTTTGCTCAGCAGTCACACAGATCACGGATCACAGAATGTTAGAGGTTGGAAGGGACCTTAAAGATCATCTAGTCCAGCCCCCCTGCCAGAGCAGGATCACCTACAGTAGAGCTCACAGGAATGCGTCCAGGCGGGTTTTGAATGTCTCCAAAGAAGGAGATTCCACAACCTCCCTGGGCAGCCTGTGCCAGGGCTCTGGCACCCTCACAGTGAAAAAGCTTTTCCTCATATTTTTATGGAACCTCCTATGTTCCAGCTTCCACCCATTGCCCCTTGTCCTGTCAGTGGATGCCACTGAAAAGAGCCTGGCTCCATCCTCCTGACACACATCCCAGCGGAGAGTCCACGGCATTTTCTCTTTATTTCTCAGTTGTGAGTGAGCAAGAAAAATGGAAACTGAATGACAGAAATTGGTGGAAGGGAAAGATTATGATTTATAGGGTATTAATTGTTGCAGATTTACCAAAGCCCAGTTCTCACACTATCTCAGGAGCGTGTTTCTATTCACGGAGATACAGATCACACACTCTTCACATCCTTTCCTATCAGTAGGGGCAAGAGGACTTCATTGTCTTTGGTGTGACACCACTACTTAATCTTTCTCCTGCGAGCCGAGAAAAGATCTGCATTCCTAATGTCCATAAACAATCGATGTTTACTTTTTTAAAAATCCACTTCAAGACAGTATTTAAATGCTAAATAGGCATCTAATGCCACATACACAGCATTATTTTGTGTTTGAGATTCTACTTTTAACTGCTGTTTTCATCTTTAGAGAAGTTAATACAATATGAATAACATAATTCTTTGGTAAGTACCAGTTAAGTTGCACCAAGGCCTTTCTATGCATTCTGGATAACAAAAACATACAAAATACATTTTGTCTTACATTTTCTTTGAGATGACTTTTAAGTCATTGTCATTCATAATTAGAATGTTTCAACTGATAAAATTTTTGTCCTGGTTTTGGTAGGGGATATTCAAATAAATACAATCAAATTAAATACCCAAGACCATATTTTCAGATGAATATTCTTTTGCCAAACAACAGTCACACCTGGAGCAGATGTCCCATTTTGCCTCACTGTCACCTACGTAGGTGTCATAAGAGCCAATTAAAAGGAAACACAAAACAGGCGCTTATCCCCATGTGCTCCATTGTCTGAGAAAAGAATTAAGTAAAATCATTCAAACCTTTCAAAGGTGTTTATGCACTGACTATTATGGGAAGTTATTATCATCCTGCTGTAGACAATCTCACGGTATGGTATGCTTAAATTACTTTAATTTACTATTATAACAGTTATAAAATATATTGGTCATGAACCAAAGTAATTTTAGATATACCCAGGAATGCATACACCTTTATTCTCCCCTTTTACATAGCAAATTAAAATTTATTTTACGTTTTGAGATTTTGAATAAGTAGTTATAAAAGACAAAGCCTATAAAGTGTAGCTGAGTAATAATTCTAGATAAGACAATGAAGGTCAGTCTTGTTCCTTCTCACATGGAAGAAGGTAGAATCCCAACCACTCGTTTTTACAATTGAGACATTTATTTTAGTATGAACATATTAATGCCAACAGGAAGGATTGCAAAGCCTCGACTCACCGAATCAGCACGGTATTTCCATTTCTCACATACCTGTGCTCTTCCATACTCGGCACACTGATGTTAGGAAACCTCCAAAAAGAGCAAGGCGCCACATTAAAGTGTTGTCCCAATGTCACCCTGTACATAGAATTTCTAAGAAAACCTTTTCTGAGGAGGAGGAGAGCCCCTGAGCTGGACCACTCCCTTCAGCTCAAGCTTTTCAACATTAAGTGTGCAGATTTGTGTTTGGTCACGCAAGTCAAATCTTGTCATTTCCAAACCTGTTTCAAAGGGAATTAAGCATTCAGCATTTTTAACAATTTTGCCAGCCTGGAGACAGATACACGTGACCTAATATTTTACATTGCGATGGCCTTTGAAAATACCCTTCATTTTAAGACTAGCTCAAATTTCTGTCTCGAAATTAATCAAATCAGCACGAAGAATCTTTTTTTTTTTTAAATAGCATGAGTGGTTATACTTAATAAATAGCAACTACTATAGAAATAAAGTATTAAATAAGTAATCCTATGCTTTACACCTGTTTTTTTTTTTGTGAAATTTTGGCACAAACTTACCTAAAATGACCAGGATTTAGGAAATGTTAATACGGTTTTGATTTAGCTTTAGTGCTTGTTTCTTTTTAATAAACATTTCCTCATTTTAATAAGAGCCTGAAAACAGAAAGAAGTCCCTTAGTCATCAAATGGAAAAAACACTAGGAACCTCGATCTCCTGGAATAAATTGTGGTTACGTGTGACATTTAAATATATTTATTATTTAAATTACCTCCAAAAATACTTCTTGCAGATACCAACAATTAGTGATAATGATCGTACAGTTTAAATTTCAGCACTTTTTACTCTTTTTTTTTTTTTTTTTGGTCTCCATGAATACTCATTACCCAGAGAAGTAGCCTGTTTCTGTTGATGGGATTTTTTTTATGTAAGGAGTAACAGGTGATGATGACTCAAAAACTACCTGTTAGATCTAATTCTATTAGGAATATATTCAATGGTTTGTTCTAAAGCAGCAATTTAACACATTTGAGTATAACACACTGAAAATCCTCAAGTACTGACATAACAGCTTTCCGGGATGTATTTACGACTATTCGAACAGACCAATTTATATTTCCTGCACATTCTGGGGTCCACAGAAATATGTTGTGGCTGCTGTAGGAAGGCAGATGCTGAAGTCTGAAAAAGCGTGCTGTATAATTAAGTGATGATAGCACCGTCGCACTGTTTTATGAGGCAATAACACGGTCCCCAAGTGAATAAACGACGAAGCCGAAGGCTGAGCGGTTTATTCCAACGAGGGAGCTGGATCATTGCCAAGAGCACTGCCACCACGGCGCCATTAAATTAGGATGCTCTAAATGTTCAATTAAATAAAATTTGGTGAGGGTTCTCACACGTGGGATGGGACGTAACGTCATAGTCTGAGAATGAAGAGAAAGTGCCAACAGAGATATTTGTGGAGTCACCGTTTTTGAGGCTGTGATGCTGTCAGGGGTCTCGCGTGCACCAGCCTGAGAATTCCGAGGGGAGTTTCAAAGTGTAAAAAGGTACCAAAATGAGAAACACCACACATGGTGTCAGTGTAGTGGGATACTGATGTTATCCTCGGTGCTACTAACTCTTCTGAATTTTAGAGCTAGGGGGATTCAGGCTCGAAAAAGGTGAGTTGTAAAGTAAGAAGTTGATGTTTCAGCTGCTGGTCAAGCATGAGGGCTCTTCTCTGGAAGAGAGAGTTGGAAAGATTCTTGGAAGATGTGCAGCTCACATCTTGCAAATATTTGGAAAAGTTATCCATGAAGCCCAGCAGGACCTGAGTAAGCAGCAGCGGGCACTGGTGTGGATCCTGAGACAAATGTCTGTGATGTTCAAACCTGACAGCTCTGCCGAGATTCCCAGAGAAAGGTACTAATTGAATCTAAATATTTGGATGCAGTTGTCTACTCGCACAAGCAACTGGATGGAGGCCACCGATTCAGATTTTATAAATGACCAAACAGCTGTCCAAGTGCCACGGGTTTGGGCAAAAGCCAGCTTTTGAGCAACAGTCTAGAGATGAAAGTGTGTGGTCATCGATGCCCTTAGACCTCTTGCCATATCTCACCTCTGTTGAAACGCACTCAGGAGGCAGAACGGCAGCAGAGGGCACCTACTTGTTTGGCAGATTAAATAAACCACAGAAACCAGCCCGGATTTGCGTTTCCGATGCAAGTGCCCATAAATATTTGCAAGCTAGATGCGTCAAACGGCTGCATCGCGTCAGCCAGAAGTGCTGCAGCAATGGAAGATTATGGCACGGAAGGAAATCAGTAACATACAATTCCAAAGCGTGGAAATGTAAATTTAAATAACAACAGAAACATAATGCTTGAGAATAAAGAAAGAGTAAACTTTCGCTTCTGAGTTTCTTTAACCAGAAAGACCAGGATCTGCCCTGAAGCTCCAAGGCTGTAAAACATTTTCAAGGGGAACACAAAATTAGCTGTTGATGCAACTAATTAAAACAATTGGTTGGAATGTTTTAGTGTAAAACCTAGCATTTTTGAACTGAAAAGTTGATGTGAGGCTACTCTTTTAAGATGCTAACTGAAAACAGGACAAACTATTTCCTAACTAGTCCTATTAAAACTTTTCTCATTGGACTCTAGTGAACTTAATAAAGGAATACCCTGAACGTCATTTGAATTTCTGTATGCAGCAGGCACTTTTCAGTAAAGCTGACCTGTGTACTTGGGAAGTTCTAATCCAGAAAAATACAGGATTAAGATCAAGATTTGCAGTAAAACTGAAAATAATCACAGGTTTCTCTCCGAAGGACAATAGGTAAACAGTGCCAGAAAGGAGGCAGATACTGTTGTTATGATAGTATATGCATCTGCTCATAACTCTCGGTTTCATGCCTGGATTTTTCTTCATTGCACATACACTGTGGCTGAACAAAAACCCATATTCCTAAAAGGTCAGTAAGGAAAAAAGTCAATACAAAACCACACAGCACAAAGCACATGCAGAGAGGAATCAGTACCTCTAAAGGCAGTCGTCTTTGAGTTCCCTACACTTATTCTCAAGCAGCGTTTTCTCATTAAATCCAATCTCCATAGCAGATAACAGGAATGTAATATTAATGGCAGCTGGGTGAGGATCATCTTGAAAGACCACTGGCTAATTCCTAAAAAACGTGGCAATTTTTAGAAGTACTACAAGACAGATTGATAGATCCATCTCCACGCATCTTCATTTCTCTTTCCCTTCTGCCTTCGGACGGGCTCTCACAGCTAAAAGAGCATCGAGAGCTCGTCTTGAGTCACATCATCTCTTCTGGAGGTCTCGAGATACTTTCTGTTGGGTAATAATTGCATCAACAAAGTCTAGAGCAAAGAGAAAAGACATCCAGTACCGAAGCGGATTAGGCTGGCCCGACACGACAGAATATTTTGGGTGGCGGTTGCCAGACCGCTTCAGCAAGATACTCCTAGGAGCTCGCAATACAGACCAATATCCTAATTTACACTGGGTTTCAACTTGTGGTTCCATCTCGCTGCCTTGGCACAGTGAATCAGCTGAGGTAAGGAAGGGATAGAGGAGCAGCCGCTCCATTTTATAAAATGATTATATAGTTTCTCAATAGAGAGAATGAGAGATCGAAGGCCGGGGGTTTTTTGTTTGTTGCGGTTTTTTTCCTCCCATAAAGGAACTAAATAATTGACAAGGAAAATGGTACCTCTAGCTGCTAATCTTTCCTAGACTTTGCAATTAAAACATTTTAAGTTAAGACAGAACAGTGAGAACCAAAATAAATACAACCACTTCTTATTTTATTCCATAGCTCTTGCCATTTCCAAATATAGGTTCAACTTTCTATTCTGCCCTTGTGTAGCCGAGCCTTTTCATCCTGGCCTTTTTAGTTGAGCTAATCAGTACTTTTTTTAATCAATGTTTTTTGTCCAATTTTCTACATTTTCTCTTCTGCTTAATTGGAACCAAAATAGTGTGGATTGCTGAACTGAATGGAAGTAATTTTTGTCAATTCTGCATTACGCTGCTGCCGTGCTTCCACACTCACTGAGAGATGTTAGAGTTCAAGTACCTCATCCCTCCAGTTTTCTCTCTTGGCCAAGAAAATCTTTATAATTGTGAAGTTTCCCAAAAGATTTTTGCTTAGTTGCGGTTTTGAGATGATATTTGCAATCTAGAAGCTGATAGAACAAGCAAAGATGTAAATATTTTCCCGTCGGCAACCGCTGATTCATTGAAATGGAAATGATTTATGCAAGAGCTTTGCGTCTTGACCATTATTTGTGTCAGGAACGAGGAGCAAAAGTAATTTAAAAGCAGGTGCTCTATGTTTGTTTGTTTCACAACTTCTTTTTATCATCCGACTTATTTATAGCCTCTATAATCTTTCTGACAAACGGAACATAAAAGTGAAATACAACAGATAACACACACATACAACTTTAAACATATCAGCCTCACTGAACTAAAATAATCCCCCTCCAAGGTAAGGCAGAGGGATAGGAATTGAAATTCACTCTTTAAAGCCCATTTTATTAAATATATAAATGGTCACTTTGATATTTCAGGTCTGAAAATTTAAATATCTAGTAAGATCCAGAAGCGAGGAACCCAAAACTGGGTTCCTCCCACTGAGTTTTTGAGGCCACACACCACAAACCACCCAGTGACGTTGGCTGCAGGATGGGGACGTCACATCCCAAAGGCACCGGGACTCCTGTGCAGCTTCATCCCCACATGGCCTGAACATTTTGAAGTCTACCACCTCCTCCTTGTGCGTGTCCCTGTGAGCAAACCTGGCTGAGCTTGCACAAAAGAACAGCGAAGAATGGAGAAATGAAAGTGGGTTTTTGCCCGTATTAGATTTGGTAGCAAAAATGCCTGTTGCCGTGCTGAAAGGAAGATGATGGACAGCAGTTAGGAGTGTGTGTAGGTAACCTTAACCTTTAGCTTTTAAGAAATTTCAAGTGGTGATTGAAAAAGAAACCATGAGAAATAGCCCTGCTGTATTGGTACCGAGCCATGGCAGCAGAGAGAGTTTTGTGCTCTCGACTAGTCTTTTTACAGGAGAATAATCCTACAGCGCTGCTGCTTACTACAATTTTGGTGTTAAAATACCATTACACCTCAGGTATCAAAACCAGTCGCACGATTTCTCTTATTTTAGAGCAAATATACTTCAAAGTGCAGTTATTCGTCCAGACTTTTGGTTTTAAATAAGAAAAATATATGTACACTTAAATTGGAGTGATAAAATAAATTGCAGGTACTTCTTGCCTTGCAGATTTCAAAGTGAAGCTGTGAAGTAACAGGAGTTACGCTCCTTCCCAAAAATAGTCATAGAATCTGCATTTTTAGTTCCCAGAGCTTATCTCTGGATGCTGCTGTAGCTATATAGAGATGTATGTAGAGCAATATCTAACGAGAAGAGATGCTGCGTTTGAGTAGGATTGAGAAGAGAGATGGATGGCGGCCGTTAAAAGCCTGGGTGTCTCTTTGGCATTACCATACGAGATCCTCAAAATTCTGCGCAGGGCAGGTGTCAACTCAGAAACAGCAGATGGCAGCTTTGGTGCCTCAGCATCATTAGTTGGCAGCTTCAAAAGAAAAAAAAAAATAAAATAAAAAAAAAATTGGGGCTGGGAGGCACCCTGCAAAATCATCTCTACTTCAGAATAACCGTGCTAAGAACACTTCTGCGACTGAGGAATCCACGGGGCAGAAAAGATGAAAGAAAAATACGGTCGCCGCCTTCTGCAGATGCTGCTTTGCAAGAACTCTTCTGGCAGGTCACCTTGGCCTGAATATTTGCTAATTGGCATGGAGCTGGAGCCACCAGGCTTCAGCCAAAGGTCTGTCGATAGCTCTGCCTTCTCTGCGCGTCCTCCCAAGTAGCAAAAGAGAGACAGGAATGTTCAGCTACTTCACCGGAATTTAGAAATGCACAACGCTCTGAAAATGAATAACGTTATTAACGGTTATTGTCGTGGCAGAAGGATACACTTCAGCAAATTGAGAGAAACCTGTGAAGAGGCAGAGGGGCTAATCTCCTTTCATATTCTTTTTCTATTAGAGGTGTTCTGGAAAAGCTGTGCTCCAGGTACTTATTTGGTCTCAGTCTCTCAGGTCTCTTTGTTGCAAATGTGATCTTTTTAGAGCATGGAGGATAAGATTCAGCTGGAGATGAAAACATGTGTACCAGCACGCTGCCGCTTACCCTTTGGCCATTTCGCTCCTTTGCCCCTCACCCCACACAACAAAGTAAAGAGAGATCTGAAAAACTAGGGGAAAAAAAGCTTGTTTACATTAAAATTCATGAGCACATGGTTTGGCCTTTAATCTCGAAAAGTCACAGTGTTTGCTTGAAAGGACAGCTCCTCACACTCTGACCAGGTTCTGTTTAAAAAAAAATCCAGCAATTATGAAGGCAAAAACGTCCTTTTTTGGAGCAAGGAGGAGGCATCGGGGAGGAATGTCTGTCTGACTCTGAGTCCCCTCTCTATTCTCATCTCCTCAGCCTCTTTTTATTTCTCCCTGCAACACTACAAACCAGTTTTCTGGAAAAAAAAAAGAAATACTAACAAGAACGGATCTAGAAACAATGCTGATGCCATGTCCACATTCACCTTTGTACATTACTGCTGTCACATATTCCATCTTCAGCTTTGTCTGCGGGCTCATTTATTCCCTAATTTACCTTTGAGAACAGAAAACCTGCAAATATTAAAGTTAAAATAAAATAAGAAAAATGAAAACTAGGCTCAAAGATGGTATATTTGACTCAGTGGTGCTGGTAGACAGAGAAGATGAAACATCAGATGAATAACTCTGTGCTCCAAAGGACAGCAAATTATTTGCAGGGGTTAGGAACCAACGCCGGGTTCTTTCTCACACGCTGTGGGAAAAATACCAGATTCCCTGGAAGCACGTGTAGCATCTTTCCATGTTTCCTGGGAAACACAGACACCAGCAGACGGGGAAGATCAGGTTGACACAGAGGACACCGCTCCACGTGGCCGTGGGTCCAGAGCGTGGTTTTAACCCTGGAGGTAAGAGCACTCTTGAGGTGTTACGAAACGAAGGGCTCGGTGGCATCCAGGAGCAGGTGGTCAACACCGCTCAAAATAGCACCTCTTGAGCATTGAATTTCACATCCCAAACAACTGGCTCACTGTGTTAATAAATGGATAAACTGCCATGATTACACGGGCTGCATCCTCGGGACACATTTAACACGCGGCCAAGGCCTTTTATTTTCATCAGGGCGGCGTGGCATTTCAGCTACCAGACTTAATGGGGAATGACTGGCAGCATTAATGGTAAAACAATATTCCAAGCTGAGCTCATGACTTGCAATAACCGAGCACTGTTCATGGGACAGCTCTGGGAATCTCCAGTATGAACAAAAAAATAAAAAGTCCAGCAGTTTTCTCATTTAATTAAATTTAAATCTGTGGGGACTGACAGTGCGTGTCTTGGGCTTATGCTTTTTTGACTTATTCTTTGCAGTTTAATGTCACTGTAAAGTAGTTTTTAATCAACACACAGTCTTAACTGGGAATGAAGCTGACACCTCGTTACCTTTATATAAGGATTTTTATTAATTGCAACACTAAGTGCAGGGAAAATATCTAAGACGACATGCAGCAATAAAACACCAGACAGTAGCACAGAGTTCAAAAGCACTTGATCCTTTTCTCTTGTGGGTCACTTACAGTGGTGCTTGCCTAGAATTTTTTATTGGAAGGGTTCACTTTCATCTGGATTTAACTTTACAAGCCAAAGCATTAAGGGACCAAAACTTGGAGGCCACGGGGAGCAGCTGGTTTCTCAAATACCTCAAAGATTGGTGAGTTAAAGGGGAAACTGTTCTTAGTGCCATTTTTTAAAGAGGTACCACTGCCTTGCATTGGAGTGAGTTGTAAATATAGATACAAATACAGATATAAATATATAGATCAAGAGATACCTGTAACACGATTCACTACTTGGAGACAATTTCAGCTGAACTTTGTTTCTGACCAGCAGCCATGTAGCCCTGCAGCGCAGGGAATGGAATTAATCCTGTTAACATCAGTCAGGAACGGTGCTAATTGCAAAAATCTCAGACCTTTTAAGTTAGTCTTTCCAAGCACGGGAAGCTAGGATGGGATTATTTAATGTAAAACGATTCGCTTTCATGCAGGGAAGCCCTCAAAGAAATATCTCCCAAATCCAAACTTGGTTCCATAACGATCATCTGGAATCTCAGTGTGGGCATGGAGGCAAGATGTGAATGTATCTGATGGTTCATTTCCACTCTCCACCTCTCTCACCTCTTATTTACTAATTACCCTGCTCGTGATCGAAACGAGCACTCTCCCACAGCACTCGATCAAGATTTTTCCTGCAATAGTGATTTCTGGTTGGCGGGCTCAGTGAGAGGCAGAAAATAAGACAAAACAAAGCAAAAGGGCTTTTCCTGGCCCTCCTGCTCACCCAAAAAGCGTGGGAAATCCCCGGCTCTCCTCAAAGGGAGATATAGGACCAGTGAACCTGGAAGGGATCAAGAATAAAGTTGGTGAACAGGAACAAAGTGGCAAAAACTGAGAAGAGCAGGGGTAAACGGAGAGGAAAAGTGGAAATGTGCAGGGGATGAATGGAAGAAGGAGGATAGAGGTAAAGAGAGAAAAAAGAGAGGGAGAAGGGGTGCTGCAACACTGTGCTTTGCAGAGGAATCATTACCAAAACTTTAAAAACCCTTACAAAAAATGGAGAAAATATCTGTAGAGACAGAAGGTAATACAAGCCTTCACAAAATTATGGAAAAGGCACGATTAGAGGCAACCAGGGTAGAGAAGTAGATGATATTCAGTCCCTGTCACATACACCTCTACAAGAGGTGCGACTTATTCCTGAGTTTCAGTGCCCTTATTTGTTTAGCAAATAGCTGTGATCTGTCTGCCAATTCACATCACCCCTCACGGCAGGTTCACAGGCAAGATAACAGCTTTCCACTTAGGTTTTCTAACGTGAAGTTGTCAGCAAAGCACACATCCTCCCCTCTTTCCAGCCTCCTGTCAAGTCATACATTACTTTATGTTGGTTGTTTTTTTTTTACCTTCCTCCCCTCATGCAAGTTACAGGCTGCTAGATTGAGTATTAAATGGGGAAGCAAGACTCTGGTTGTAAAGAAGATAAAACACTTATTTCTGTTTCCCAGGTGCTTCTTTAGCTTGCAAATGAGAGGTTGGACTCCCTTTTTCTATGCCTGTGTTGTGCACACAGCCTTGTCCAGCAGACACCCTGTCTCTGCTCCTCAGGTTATATTCCCTGCAGGCTGAGAAACATCCAAGTTGAGGCTCCTCGTGTATCCAGCCCCCCCCCAAGCTGGTTGCATCTGAGCAGCTCTGCATGTACCACAAAGGAGACATAAAAAGGCTCCAGGTTGAGAGAAGTCTCTGTGCACGTGTGTGAAAGATCGTGTATTTTACATTGACAAAAAACCCCCCTCAAAGATGTTTCCTGGAGGGAAAAACTTAAATTTGCACTGCAGATGGCCAAGTGGGCAGGCTACATGTCAACAGAGCTTTGGACAAAGGATGGGCTGTGACACCTCAAGGGTAGCACCTAGAATTAGCTTATTAGTAAGATGTGTTTTTCCCCCTGGCCATCTACTTAGGAATAACAACCTTATTTGGAAGAATAAGCAATAGATAATGGCAATTCATAAATCAAATCTATGCAATATTAAATGATTATACTTGTTAGAGTAGTGAGAATCATATCATTTGAAGGTGGCAGGATATGGCGGAAAAAAAGAAATACTGTAACGGAAGGTAATGTCAAAAAGCAAAAAAAAAAAAAGTAAGGCAATTTAAAATCCCATGGGTAACCTTACAAGCTAAGGAATGCTTGAACTGAGTGCTTTTGCGTGCAATGTTGCTGTTCTTTCAACGCAGATTTTCTATTTTTGGCATAATATATAAATCAGTGTCACAACAGAAAGATAAAATGATGCACACTTAAAGTAAAACATAAAATTACCTCTTTATGGGCTAACTGCTTTTTGGATATTATTTAGAAAGCATCAAATAAAAACAGCATAAATATTTTATAGCTTCTAAGACCTATGAATGCAAAAGATAAGTTTCATTACACGCCAGGTGATTAATACCCAGGTATAGTCTGGGCATCACCTGTGTGTCGTCTTCTACCATAAAAAAAATGTAGAATTCATCTTCCTTTGGACAACAGAGGCCAAATCTACTTCATTACTTGGTTCTCATTCTGAAGATAGCAGAAAATACCTTGCCTCCAGCTGAAGTCCAGAGAGGGGGACAATTCTAGTTTTGCTCTCATTTCCTGGGACACCTTACAATCTAGACGTCGTCTAGAACTTGGAAGCTAACTTTTGATATCGCATATGCTGCCCATAATTCACACATTTTTTGACAGCATTAGAAGTAAATGGACTCTGTAAGGAATTCTAGGACTTCAAAACAAACGATATTGTTGTCCACCATCTCTGGAGGTTTAGGAAAGTTATTTTATAAAGAATGTAAGATATTTAAATACAGAGAAAAATCACTTTGTGAGACCTATTTTTTTTTCATTGGTTTAAGAAATAGGATGAGTTTTAATTTTATTTATTTTTAAAGGTGGTATATTTAGAGTCTGATTTGTAGGTATCTCACCTCCTCATCCAGTCTCTTCTGCATCTGAGGATGATAAAAGCTGCACTTACCAAAGAAACCTCTTCAGCTTCAACGAACCGTAGGTCCAGTACAGAGAAAGTGATTTTCCTCTGCATTTTCTAAAAGAGAATCAATGAGACAATCCAATTACTGACAGTATATCATGACTGTAATACTTATGTCTGAAGACTTTCAGTCTTGCTGGAAATAATTTTTTGAACAGCATTAATATCAGAGACAACCAAGTTTTCTATGCGGAGCAAAATGGCAAATGTTGGAGCTCACAAAACCAAAGGTTAATACCCAGAAAGAACCCCTGGAGACGGCTTGAAAAGCAAACAAAACGATACATAACGCTGTGAATAATGAACACACCTAATTCTGCCCACTGGGCTGAAATTGCAGCTGCCTTCAAAGGACTCAACATGTTCAGTTGCCTAAACCACAGACAGAAATCTGAACATTTTACTGTAAATTTAACCTTTCCTTTTAAGCTAGGTACTAGTCTGGAGACATGGAAACTGTGTTTTTCCACCTTAAAAAATACAACGGCTTTCCAACTTATCCAGATTTTGCTGTGTCTTTTGAACTGAACAGAATGATGGACACGTTCACAAGAATTTTTTTCTAAGGCAAGAAAACAGCAATAAAGGAAACTGGCATTTTTCCTATTGTAGCAAACTCAAGGCTTCATAACATCAGTCTGAAATAAATAATAATAACAAAAAAAATGAAATAAAGTATCCAACCACTAAGCCCAGTTAAGAACGTGCTATATTACTATCAAAATTAGTCTCCTTATAAACCGTTGCAAACTAAACCTTAATACATTTGTTATTTCAGAAACAAGGAAAAAGCATTTCACTTTGGTTAGTTGTGCATGCACACATCTCTTAAAAGTTAATTTGTAATTATTGTGAGTTTTATAGCAATTTGGAGGTAAGATGCAGAGGCAGCTTCGTACATCTGTGTAAAGACCTTTATTCTCAGACGCAGCGTCTGTTGCTGTAGCGAAGTTCTAAATACACACATATTTTCAGGTAATGTTTTCTCATCCATAGCGAGGCTTAATTCGTTTTCATGTTTCAGATCTCTCCTATTATTTAAAATATCAGGTGATTGCATCGCTAATCTCGCAGTTAATGACTGGCCTTCCTACCCTTTGTGAACACAAAAGCCATATCTCTATTTTTGCAAACAGCCTCCCGCTAATCGCATCCAAACCTCCCCAAAGAACCTGCCGGAGAAGTTGTGCTGCTTATTTTGCTCTCACGTGCTGAATGTGTTAAAATAATAAATAAAAAAAAAAAGCGCAATGGGACCTTACAATCTGGTCATTAACACTCAATCTTCAAACGTATTTTCCTTCCTACAGAGTAAGTTTGCTACAGAATAGACCGTTACAGAGGAAACGTGATGAAAGAACACGCAAGGACAGAGCTTCCAGAGATGGTTGGTATCTACATCCAAACTCTACCTGATTCTGTATCTAATTGCTAACTCAATGTCTAATTTCTTGGTATCACATCATGTATTTCTCTGCAAAGTACAGCAGTCAGTTCAAATGCCTTTCGTGAGGGTTTCCTAACTCCCTCCCGAGCCACCTCGCGAAATGTAATTATTCCCGATGCCATCTGGAACGTTGAACAGCGGCCGCCTGCAACACGTTCAGCTCCTCTCCAAGCAGTCCCAGGACCTTTCCCCGGGCGCTGCCGCTGCTCCCATCACACACCAAATATATCAACCTGTCCTTACTGGTCCAGGACCCCCCTCCAGTCCCTCCTCTGCGGGATGCGGCGTCGCCTCCGTGACACGGGGCGCGACCCGCTGCTGCTCTGCAATGAAAGTTTCATAAGTACTATTTTCCCTCCGTTATTGTGGGTAGGACATTATGTCCTCATAAAAAATTGCTGTGTAAGAGCCAGGTTCACACTGGCCAGGCAATTTGTATTATAAATTAGTTATGCTAAAACATTTTAAAACTTTAGGACGGCTCGGAGGGTTTCCAGGAGAATTAGGCAACCTCCTACAAGCAGGGAACGGATTCAGTGTCTGTGTTACACCTTGCAAACATCAGAAGGCATTTTAAAGGAGCACAAACGACAAGTATTGCAGGTAAAGCAAGAAAAAAACAAAAATGTTTACAATTTGCTGAGCATCAGTATGTTCAGATATATCTGGTAGCCTCTGTGTGGCAATTTATGCTACAGCAGTCACAGCATAGAAACTGCCTTTGTATCCAATTTAAAAACATGAATGTTCTATCCTTACCCTAGAGCTTAAAGACAATTTACGCAAGTAGGGCTATATGAAGTATCGCTACAATAAACTGTTGTTTTACTTGCCTTCTATACCAAAAATTAGGGGAACGCTGCAACTGTTGTCAAGTCATAAAATACGTCTGCAATAAAATAGAGGCCATTGGGTTTCTTTAATTTCAATGGTTTTCTTCATTACTCACAGGCCTTTTTAAATCTTTCATAGATACAGATGTGATGATTTTTATTTTTTTTTTTTAAGAAAAACATAATCCTTCAGCAAAGTCTCTGGCCAATACAAAAGTGGGCACTGACAGTCCTGTATTTTTCTCATGGCAGGAGAAGGCATTTTAATTCTTCAAAGATTTGTTTATTGGTTCCTTTATGTTGGCAGGAGTTTGAACAGACTGTAATTTTTTTTTCCTAGTAATATTCCTCTAGAATCAAGGAAGGAATATCTTCTAATTAGTCACCATGAACTCATTTGAAACCCACCTGACTGGCTGGAGATTTGCTGTTGGCTTAGACATGAATGAAACATTCTGGTTGAAAAACTGTCCCTTTCATTACATAAAATTTCCATTGAAATGAGTGGTGATCCAGGGTACAGGGAGTTAATACAGTCAAGAGCAACTACCTGCATGACTGTTCTCAGTGAATGAAAGGAATTAACTAAATAACACGTAAATACAACTCACTACCAACATTTCCTTTCCTCCCTTCCCTGGGAAACACAGAGTAAAAATGCCCAGGCTAGACCCTTTGTCATTAAAAATAAGCAGCACTTCACTGCATGAGGATTCGTGTACAGGAACGAGATTATCAAAATTCAAATCCTTAGACCCCTTGGGGAAGAGCATCCTGGATTTCAGAAGCCTGCGTTTGATGGTTTGGACACACCACAGACATAAAATGATGGCTGTAGGTGGAAAGAAATTTCCCTCATCAGCATAAAAATCATTGAATGCAACTACAAATTCATCTGCTGCTTTTTTGTGTGCGATGAGAATGGACAGAAGGTATTTTCAAGTTGTGCAAACCGAAATAAAAGAGGGACTGATGCGTCTGAGAGCGGATTTAGCCAGAACAACCCTGTGACTCCTTCAGCTTACACCAGTCACTCTGCAGAGAGCCAAGGAGGGACAAGTCTCCTCCAGGGCATGTAAATCCTGAGCTAAATGGCCCTTAGACAAACAGGCAATTCAAGTCCACCTGCTGGCAAGCACAATTTGAAAGTGCTCCACACACGGAGCAGTTGTCAATGTCTTTGTGGGAAGCGCTTGAAGGAATGGGCTTTAAACACAAAGAGTGGGGGGAAAGAAAAAAAAAACCAAAAACCAACAGTATAGGAGTTGACATTTTTGGTTGGTTTTTAGCAAAGCATTTGACCCTATCTCATGAAATCTTAATTGAGAAATTAATTCAAGTCAGCTTGGCTGGAGGGAGTTGTGTGTGGATTGGATATTGGCTAAAAGACAAACGAAAAAAATGACGATAAACAGTTGTGTAAAAAGATGGTCAGAAATGTCCTGTGAGGTAGCACATATTGACTGTTAGTCTGGGCTTTCCTTATATCTTCATTAATGATTTCAAAAAAAAAAAGATATAATAAGATCTTAATGAAATGCACAGATTATGTTCATTGTAGAAAATTTGGAAGGTCAACAAGGAGAGGGAAATAAAAAGGGGCTGATAAGAAACACGGATGAAACATGGCCAAAAGATTCATCAGAGGAGTGAAAATATTTTACTGCAAACAAAACTCCAACATGGCCACGCAAACCCAGTACAATGGAAGCAGAATTTTAAAAGGTAAGGGGAGTATACTATAAGGGATGAAAGATACTTGGAGTAAATACCAGGACATGCAGAATATAAAGCTGTTGAATAACAGAAGAGATAGAAGCTGCATGGTTTGGGATTTTTTAAAGAAAAAGATTGAATGCCAGCTATTGAAATGCAGAGAGCAATCTTTTCTATTCCCCACAACACTGAAATATTTCTATCTTAAAAACACTAGTATCTTCTTCCAGCCTCCTCCTGTGCAAGCTCCGTATGTTTTAAAGCCTACATCAAGAGATGCAGAAATAGCATCGGATAAATCGCTCTTAATAATGAATAAACATGTTTCATACCTTTTGATCACACAAACTCTCTACTTTCACCCCTCTCTGATTAAGATTATAGCCTTTTCTCAAATCTTATATTCATGTCAATATCTTTAGAGTGTTTTGCTCTACTTTGAGGCAAACAAGGCTTTACTGTGACAGGAAAAGGGGGTGCTTGCGGCAGAAACGCAAAGATTTGTTAGCAGAGGAAATGTTTTACCACAATTTGTTTCTGGTTACTCTGTCTTCTCCTAGAAACATCACCTATAGGTGATGTAAGACTTGTTTTTAGAGGTTTTTCTTCTCCAGATGCTGTATTTTCTTAGGTCTTTTTGTTTCTGAAACTGTTTTATTTGCATGTGCCCACACTTTCACATAGCAAAGAGTTCAACTCAAAAATATCAAGCAAAGAGAAAACGTAAAAAGCTGACTTTTATTCCATAAGTCAGGGCTTTATAGGGGAGGTAGCTATTTCTATTCAGCGATTTCTGCCATTTTCCACCCTCTGTATTTTGGTTCCCAGTTCTCTACCAAATGTTGAAAGCTAAGAAGGTTTTTAGATGACAAATAAGGAAGGTTTTTTTCTCACACTGTGAAAGAAGCAATTTAAAATACAGTTAAATATTTGTAAACTTAGGCAATACCAGTTCTTAGCTGGCATAAACGATGACAAGTTCATTCATTTCAAATTCAGTAGAACTATGTACACTCGTGAAGGATTTATCCTAAGTTATATTTCAATGTGTGTTAAAGTATAGGGCATCACTCACTAGTACCACTTTTAATCATCATCACTAGACTCTGGCATCGTTAAACCTCTGGTTTTAACCTCCACAGACTATTAGTCTATGGTAAAACACATTGAAAAGTACTTTCCGGCCATTTACGACAGGAGTCTGTCTTGATTTGATAATAATGTAAAATGAATCATGGATTAAAGAAATACTAGGGAAGGCTTGCCACATCTGAGTGTAAATCACATATATTTTAACGTAAACAACTGTGTTCTGTACCTCTGCAATGTCATATATCTACGCCTTAGAAAAATCAACATATCCTGCACTGCAGAAACAAGGGTCGTAGGTAACAAGCTGAATGTTAAGTATCAGCACAGTGCTGCAAGGAAGAGCAAGGACACAACAGCTGAAGCCACGAGCAGGTCAGGAAGAAGAAAAAGCAGGGAACGTCCATGCAGCATCCGTGAGACAATTACTGGAACGGTCTGAATTCTGCAGCCTGGTTTCCAATTTGATAATGCAAATTGGAAAAAAGGAGGGTAGGCTGCCTGGAAAACCTACTTCATAGAGAGAAAGTTTCGATACAATATATTTGGTTTATCCAAGTATAGTTTAGGAGATTTCTTCCTTGACTTGAGGTCAAGGAAGAACTGATAGGAAAAATCATCTAATAGTGAGTTATTAAACCAAATAAAATCTTCTAACCCTTACACAAACTATGATAGTGTCACTGACATCAGAGTCCGGCTATTATGTGAGTCAGATTCGGTCAGTAGCGGCGGGTTTCTGTGCTTATCCTCAGGTAAATTCAGTCAGTGACTGCTCTGATGTGCACTTGTCTGAAAAGACATTCAGAAACTCAGAAAAAAAGAAAATCAGGCTTGGATATATGCATAAATTAAATACCCAAAATGAAACAGATTAAGGATTAAGGCTGGCTGAAATGAAGAATTAACTCCAAATGAAAGGGAAAAAATACATAACCCATAGACTGTACAACATTCTGACATTCTTCAAAGCTGAAATTCTGTATTTCTGCATGCTTGTATTATGCACTTAAAAGCATGAATATGTTTTATTCCTTGCCAGGTTTGTTCTTCTACTTGGAAAACATTTATTCCGTTTCTTGTTCACACTGAATTTAGAATTAATGTGGCTGTTTTGGTTGAGCAGAAACAACCTTGACTTGTAACAGGTGTAACTTTATCATGCCAAAATATCTTTTCTAAAAACATGTGAACACAGTTCTCAGAATTAAAGCTAGTTAATAATTCCTATATAAACCGGCCAAGGATCAGAAGTGCCCCTAAAGTTCTGTGAAGTGTGTGGAGATCATCATTCCAAACTACAATACTGAAAGCCAGAGAGACATTAATGTATATAAAATAAGTCTAAAATCTGAATAAGTCTGAAATATCAGCCTCGGTGAATGTTTTTCACAGAGTAATAATTGGAATAAATAACCACAGCAGTCTGCTTCTGCAGAATAATACACTGTTGGCATCAGTGAAGTATTTCCTAGGTACAACAACATTTATTTACTGATCACATAAACAAGCCATGTTTTCTCAAGTACTAAAGGAGTACAAAGAAGCCCCAACTCAGGAACTGCAGTCTGGTTTCCTAATGACTTTCTCAGCCCAAACCCTGTTTCTCTGATCCAGCTTTTGACCGAGAACGTGTCCATCTCTTTGCCCAGCCCTCACACACCAGCTGCATCCAGGACTCTGCTCACTGGAGGCTCCTTTGATGTCCCCCAGCTCTCATCAGCACCGTGTCACTGAAAACTACAAACGTATTTTTACACCTTAAATACACGTACCTTTAAATTTAAACAGTCCTGATTGGATGTGCTGAGACTGGACAAGATCATTCTTGGAAAGAAAATGCCACAGGTGGGCACAGTCAGAGTCTGAGCAGAAGAACACTACGCTTAGGACACAGCTCTGCTTCCTGCAGCAACACTCACAATGGGGGGGAGAAATATCTCTCAGCTTTAAATAGGCTGCGTGAAGGGTCCCAGAGCAACAGGTGCCACTGGAGACCTGGCATCTAAAATGAGAAAAACCAGTTGGTGGCACCTGGAAGCCCCACCTAGGTCCAAACATCCCTCTCCTTCCAAAGACCAACAGTCTGGATCACCCCCACCACCTGTTCCCACCACAATTTCTGGTGTTATCAATTAAGCATTAGCCTAATGAGATAAACACAGAGCTGGTGTGGCTGTGCTACCAGGACACATCCATTTGTAGTTTAAATGAAGAGTGGCTCCGGTATCTCAAGGGTGGAGTCTCTTCAACTTGAATTATTTTTCAGATATTGTATGCTTGGACTAAAATTTGGAGGTTTTATTCAGTGCAAATACTCACAGAAAATGCTATTGAAAAACAAGAGAGCAAACAAAAAAAACCCACCACAACCAACAGTTTTCTTTTTCAGCAGAAAATTGGAAGTGGGAAAGAAAGTAGTTGAATGTCCCAGCAGCCAGCTGACCAGAGCACAGAGCCCTTTCCCAGTCCCAAGCGCTGAGCTTGGCCAAATACTGAATACAAAAATTCAGTAAATGAGTTGGATGGCGACCCTGATGTTACGCTAGTTTTTAATGGATCTTTATTTCCAATAAAAGCACGGCGGAATCTAGCACGTTCCACCCAAACGACAAGTCAACCCTGCGAATTAAAACTGCAAACACTTACAGAAAATTAAATCTACGTGTCCTTCTTTTGGAGCTTGGAAAGAATTTCGAAACAAGCAAAAAAACTCCAGTCCCAGCCGCAGTTATACAAATAATGCTAAAATAGGCAAAGGTCTCAGCAAAGAGGGAAATGAACAGATGTGTAAACAAAGCTAAGCAGGAATGTGTGTTTTGCCTTGCCTGGTTTGTTAAGTGTAGTTATTTCAGTATGTTATTTACAAATAAAAAGTGACATACCTTTTGAGCCATGTGATGGTCCTGGCTCCTTAACCTGAGGCTTATCTGACAGCGGGTAAACCAGCAATTGCGGATATAAGTAGTCTGGCTACTTGGTGATCGGCTCTTGGCTCTTTTATTCGAGGAGAGGAGCAGGAAGACAAGAAAGAAAATCAGCTTTCAAGGTTGGTGTTTTCTGCTTCCTTTTCAGGTATGAGAACGTTAAAAGGTCTCACTTTTCAGTGGGCAAAGGACATGAGCAGCAGCCACAGCTGGACCCGCCAGCTTTAAGGCAAAGGATGCTTTGGCATCCCTTTATCCCAAACATGGGACTGTCTCCTCGGTGGCTGCTGGTCCTGCAGGGACTGCCACTGGCACCGGCTTGAAACAGCTGCAGAGTGTTCCAAAGTGTGGTCAGCAAATCCCCAAAATGAACTGAACTGCACCCAAAGCCTGGGACAGGCTGCCACACCTGTCTCGCTTTGAGCCACGCACAGAGCGCGGACAAAAGGTGTTAAGCAGGAAAACTGGGAGTCTGCCTCTGGGGGATCACCAAAAGTGAATTAACTGATTAACTAATCGCTAAAAACGGCGTGGTGATGGCCCTTTCTACAGTCTATTGCTGATAACGAAAAACGTGCTCTGGGAGAATGAATAGGCAGGTAAATGTATTGCAATACTGTATTTTGTTACCAAATAATCTCATCTTAGACAACCACAAAAAGGTCGTACAGACACCTCCGCGTCGCGCTCCGAGTGACTCTAAAATATGTACAGACACATGGAAAGGCCAACACAAGGAAGTTTGTATCGAGCTTATGTGGGGTCACCCCTGCACAAAGGGGCCTGGTGTAGGAGCTGGTGATGCAGAGGAGGGAAAAGCATCATCTAAATCTATCATGGTCAAAGAAACCAATGTCAGCCTTAAATAACGTTGGAGAGGGAATTAGCATTAGGTCGAGAAAACTGAATGAGATGAAATTATGCAACAGCGCGGAATAAAACCGCGTGCACTCTTTTTTCCTTTAGAGCGTTAGCGGGACATCAAGGTGGAATGAAAACGTTCTAAATGTCAGTTCCTTGCATCTCCTAGATCCCACTGGGAGTTTTCCAATCATCAAGTACCCAGCCATAATGAGCGCACTTAGATTTCCACCGCGGTTTGCAGCTATTTCTCTCCAGCTGATAACGCTGTCGGGTATCTTTCCCGCAAAGCGTCTCATAAACGCGAGAAACAGAGCAAACGCTTCTGAGATGATTTCCTGCCACCCCACCTGCACATAGCTGTTGGCAATAAGGTTGATGCTTCTAATGCACTTTGCTTTGCCCTGCAGTTGTGCCACAAGATTAGCAAAACTCTGACGCTGAGTTTTGCTTGACGGTGTCTTCTGGCAGCGCCGCTCGCTTCTGCCGGGGCGGCCGTGTGATTTCCAGGTGGAGGAAGCCCCTCCTGGGCGATGGAGCCTGTTGGCAGCTAACGCTTGGTCACAGCTCATCAAGGCAAGTGCTTTTGCACTCACAAATTGGAATTATTAATCTAACGTGCCTGACAGCTCACTGCTTGAAGCCAAGCACTGAGGAGTGGCTACTCCTTCTTCTTCTTTGGCTTCCTCAAAACACACAAGTTGTGCTCAGCTTCCTCCCTTCTCCCCATCCTTTTCTCTCTCCCAAGTGATCCCAAGGCCACCTGAATCCCCAAGAGATGGGCTTTGGAACCGATGAGGTTAATCATTAGCTGCTGTACCGATGGGGTTGATACTGTGGGTAACTAAGGTGGTTGGTGTGTGTGAACCCGCAGTAGTGGTTGGTTAAATCTTTGTATTCTTCCCACTGGGATTAATCTCATTTCAGAGATTCATTTCTGGTCAGCATTTGTGATCAGGTCTTTGGCTCCCAGAGAAGTCAGACTGGTCTTCTGAGACTGCTCCAGCCTTCCTGACCTCCTTGTCTTTTCAATCTTTGCATAAGCATCTCTGCACTTCTGCTATCACTAGCATACCTGTTTTAGTGAGAAATTGCAGTAAAACATTGCATTTCTAAGAATTCTGAAATATGAAGTTCCCAGACTTTCCCATTTGTAAAGCCCTTAGAAAGGCTTTTCTTCCCTTTCCACACCTGTTTTTCTCTGGCAGAAACATACTTGTTAGGCAGCAATTTTCCTTCCATGCTTTTAAAGTGACTAATGTCATTTTGGATGTATTTCCCTCTGAAAATCCTTTCAGTCACTACGGAATTACACAAAGCAGCTTTCTGAAGAATTTTCCACGGAGAGGTGCGTGTGTATTCGCGGGCGAGGGTGCGTGCTGCGGGCAGGGAACGTGGGGGCCTCCCTCCTTGAACCAAAGCAATTTGCTTCGTACCCAGCAGAGGGGAACACTGGTGCAAAGCTGCAGCGAGAAGGAAATCAGGCAGAAGTGTGGGGAAAAAAAGAGCCTGGGTACCCAATTCCTCCTGTCTCGGTGCCACGCAAAGAGGCTGCATTCGTAGACCAACTAGCGATGGCGCTAAATTACCACCTCACTGACAAATAATGGACAAATTAGGTCTTGATACTCCCTCCAGGTCATCTGAGCCCTACTTTGCACCACCTGCCCTGCTCTTGTTTCCTTTGCTTCTTGACAGAATCATAGAATCAATCCCTGTTCCCAGAGTTTCTCTGATACAAGAAATGATCTTCCCTCCCTTCTCTCACCCAAAATAGATGAGGTCAATGAGCCCAGGGGGAGGAATGGGTCTTCTAGACCAAGAGAGAAAGGCAGAAGGAATGACTCTGGATAGTCCAGTGGCCCTTCATTTCTGTGTAGAACAATTACGAACGTTAATAATTAACTATTTATTTATTTTTATATCTCGACCCTGTGGCTTTTGATTGCCGGCTCCCTGCTAGCTTCGATGAACTTTTAGAACTTGGGCTGGGGAAGAAAAAGTCTAGATCCTATTTTCAGACAAATATATCGTTCTTCAATGCTGAAAACATCGTGGATTCAGTTTGTTTTTCAAATTAGACTACAATGATAGTTTAAAACAAACAGCTTCCTGCTGTTGTTGATGACTTCTAGACCCAAGATAGCGACCTGTGCCAGTCCAGAGAAGCTGAGGAAACATGTCAGAGTAGTCAGAAAGCAGAATTTACATCTCAGAGGTATTCCTGCAATTGTTCGTCTCGTACTATCATTTGGTTTTGTAAATTCAAATCAAACCAGGGCAGGCACTCAGGGACAAACAGCGAAATTTGACAGCTCTGGGTAATCCAGGATCGTTTTGCTGGAACAGCTGTATAGAAATAAGACATGATGTGTAAGGGATTGATGTGCTTGCCAATACTGATGCATGTATTTCTGATTCCTCCCTGTCAAGAGCGATGCTTTCAAACAGGGCAGGGTGGACAAGGATGATGAGGGGAAAGTAAATTCTTTGCTACCTCCCAAAAGCCTGATAGACCAAAACAAGTTGGCTTAGTTTAGAAAGAATGATATAGCTAATGCAGGTGTTTCCTTCTTATAAATCTAACCATAAAGAAATATTCAAGAGGGGAAGACATAAGAGGAAATGATAGCATTCATAATAAAAGTAATTTTGTGTATGCTTTTTCAGGGAAGGGGAGCAAGGTTTCTCATCACAGGCGGTTGAGATTGTCAAATGCTCTTCCATTAGGAGTAGAGTGTGGAAGAAACTACAAGATTATGCGTAATCAATCCATGAGTGAAACATTATATAATGATTTCTTATAAAAGTAGAGGTCTGGATATGATGAGCAAGAAGTCTTAAGAAATTCTGCTGTGAAAAAAAATTTAGTTCTGTTAAACAACGTGTTCAGAAGGAAAAAAGAAGTGTGCAGAATCTATCAGTCTGCTCCAGCAAACAGACGCCTTTGGAATTAGTACAGTTGGTAGGTCTTCCAGCTTAATTAAACTGTGTTCTTATCAGCTAAGCAACACCAAAGAATCTAAGGAAAATGAGATGCTACCTTTCTAAAACAATATAAACCAATATCCTCAGCTGTACCTTAATCCATGTATCTGAGAACAAAGAGAAAGGGAGATGCTGAAAAACACGTATTTTAAAAATATCGTGAAAATTACTTTTTTAAGTTTTGTAGATATCCTTACAGACAAAGATCAAGGAGACTTTCTGAATCCCTTTCCAGCATGATATCAACTGGGAATTTCCACCACTTCCCCTGCTGGGACCACCAAAAACTTCACGACTGTTAATCTCACAGTGTGAATAGAGGGTGAAGGCTTTGCATGTGCTACGCACAACCTGAAATAAAACAGTTATTGCCTTCAGTTCTACATTATTCTCAAAAAGGCAAATGTACAGCGTAAGCTGGGAAGGCTTCCAACCACATTTTTAGAAAAATGAGATGTTTTAGGTGGCCTCCACTAGGCAGCATTATTCGTAAAGCAAATGCAAATATTCCGTGGCCGCATATATCAATATGCATTGGCATAAGCCAGCTGGTTTTCTGAGATCACTGCTTCATCAAATGACAATGGAAATTAAATGTCGAGCTTAGTTTTCCACCAGTCCCTCCTGCCATGATGCTTAACTGTGAAATACACCCCGTGAGCAACTTTTTGGCTGAATCAACTGTTAATCAATTTATGTTCTGGATCATGAGTATTCCTTGTACTTAGCATCTTTACCTCGATGTATGTGCACAGGATAATTGAGTCAGATTTCTCTCATCAGGGTGAACCAGGGCAGCTTTTCATTTTTTGAGATGCTGTACAGCTGAAAAGCTTTTACTGGTTTTGCTGGTCAAAAAAGGAGCAGAACCACGTGTAAAACTGCTTTTTTTTTTTCTTTTCAAAGCTCTAGTTGCCTAGAAGACAGTTCTGTTTGATTATTCTGAATGTTTTCCATGTTTTCTGCGATGCGATTGAAATGGAATTCAAAATCAAAAGGATGTGAAATAACAACAAACTTAATTAGACTTTATCTTTCTGCAGCCACTTGCAACGCATTAACCATTTTTGTCTGCTTTTGAAGAAAAAAACGGACATTTTTACTGAGTTGTTTAGGTTTTTGGTTTGGTTTTGAGAGTTAAACAACCACCTCTGACTCCATTAGTGTCTGTATTGGTGGATTCGGGAATCTTCATCTCTGTGAAACTTCCTTGACCATTTTTTCCAGCTGGCTACATTTACTGGAAAATGAGTCATATACCATTTATTTCCCTGCTGAACATCTGCATGCATGCATGGCATGACTTAAATCTTTAAGATGGAGTTTACCTGGCTTTTAAAGAATCTTTCTGATGCTGCATGCCATTCATTCAGACATAACAGCAGCTTTTCACAGCAGCAGCACGGTTCCCACGTTTTTTTTCAGTTTACAAGGGACAGCCACGCTCTACATGCCTTGCAGAGTTTCAGACTCACTGAATGGTTTAAGGGAAAAATTGTCTTTGCTCTGATTTATGAGCAGTCACAAGTAGCACAGATTCTCTCCTTGAGACTTTTCTACTGGGTGTAGCCACGTCGAGATTAAGTTTCCCTGAGAGTCTCATGGGTGCTACTGCAAGTTAAGGCACACGGGTTTATGAGCCTGACCTAAAGCGAGCAAGAGCAAGTATTTATTGCAAGAGAGAAGTGCAGAATTTTTGCTGAGTAAGCTAGTGCTTTTTGCATTACGCCGGCGATTTAAAGTGACAAAAATCAGTCCCAGCAGCAAGTCTTGGGACACTCTGTATCCACCTCACTGTATGTTGAGAATTAGACCTTTTTTATTCCCCTTTGTTTTGTCTGCTTAAAAGAGTCCAGGGCAGAGCCACAGAGATGATGGAGGGAGTGGAGCATCTCCCTGATGAGGAAAGGCTGAAGGAGCTGGGGTTCTTTAGCTTGGAGGAGGCTGAGGGTCGACCTCATAAAAGTTTATAAATACGTCAAGGGGGTGTGTCAGCAGGATGGAGCCAGGCTCGTCTCAGATCTACAGCCGAATCACCTCCTTAGCTTTGCTTTTATCCTCTGTTAACTTTTTTTGCCAGCATTGAGGAGATCTACAGGGCAAGATTTTTAGCGTTTCCAAACATGGGAGGATTTTTCCCTGTTTCACGACTTTGTAAATGTTCTGCAGTTTTATATCCACATCTATCACCTCAACTGAAATCCTGGACCTGGCATAGTAGTAGTTGCTCCTCAGCTGGTTTAGTTTTGGGTGCTCATCTCTTAAGTCACAAAACTCTAAAACTGGTATTATACAATTACTTAGTTTAAGTTTCAGGATCCAGCCTTGAATCTTAGCCCAGTTTTCCTTACGCTATCTCATGTACAACTGGCAGGTGGTGGGTTCAAAAGCAAACTGGAAGAAGCAGTTTTTCACAGCTCATGTACTTGTGGAATGGATCTTATCGCCAGATGCTCTGGATGCCAAATATTCACAAGGTCGCAAGAAGTGACTGGACAAATTCAAGAAAGAAAAACCTGTGTGGCAATAAGACACAAACCCATCACCTATTATTGAGACTTTTTTTTTTTTTTTTTTTTGCTGATTGGAAAGTTTTACCTGTATCAGGATCTGTTGAGCCTGCTCTTCTACTTTGCTTTTGCAAACTTCACTGACACCTCTTGATTTACCTTTAGTCAGCCTCTGCGTGGCCATTCTCACACATTCTTCATATGTAAAATTTCTGTTATTTAATGGAAGATGTTATTATTTCTCTGCAATTAACATATGTCTTTTATCATGCATAGTGGGGAACTAATTTTGAGTCACACCACTGTGTGAGGTGATCAGTAGCAAAAAAATAAGACTGCTTAGTTTAGCGTTGATTTACTTAGAAACTGTGTAATGGGAAATCTGAAAAAAGAAAAAAAGTTGCTTGTAAGACTCAAAGGGTTAGTCTAGTGCAAGTAGTATTGAGGTTCCAACTACATATGGACATGGTGTCCAACATCTTCACCAATCTCTACTCGCTCAAGGCATCCTTCGGGCTCTCTCCTCCGTACACTCCTGATTTCTGAAGTAGTATCTAGTTTTGAAGAACTGAAATGGTCCATGCCGGGGTGGGGGTGAGATGCAGCAGTGAAAGTGAACCGCAGTGATGAGCATGAACGGACGGTTTGCTGGGAATTGCACCGAGCACACCACCAGTTGCCGGGTCAGCTTCGCAGCGCTCGCGTCCTGAGCCTGGGCAGATGGATCGTTTAGTTTTGTGCCTGAATTTCACAGCCGGCAAATGCTGCCAGTGGTTCACAAAGTGAGACAAAGCCCTGGGAGCTGTGCAATCTAAAGCAAAATGGGTCTGAGGGACTTGATTTCTTCCTGGTTTTCGAGGATTTTAGGGTCTTCCCGGACGAGTAACAGCCATCAGAAGAGCGCAGAAGCGTAGCTCTGTGGTGATGCACATTGCTTAAGGGCAACAGCACAACCTGGTGGTTTATGGTTATTCTAATGCATCACATCAGGTGTCTGCACAAGAAAACTCAGGATTTTCCCTTCCCCAGAAAACATCTGCACAGAAGTGAGACTGTTTTTCATTAATTCGTCTGTAAGATACCATTTTACCTGAGGTTTTCAGAATAAATAGACTGCAAGGGCATATGCAAAATATAAATTAATAGGTGCTTTCCAACATCTATGATTCTGAAACCTCAAGGTGCCGTTGTGACGAGCCATTTCGTGTAGTTTTGTGCTGGATGTGTCTGAATTTTCGTGCCAAGATAATAGCTAGCGGCGTACATTAAAAAGAAAAACCTGTGATATGCACTATGCAAAATGTGGAAAAGAAAACAAAACAAAAGGAAAGTGTGTGAAGAGAAAAATATGTTTGTCTTCCTTGCTTTTCCTATTACGATGAAGCCAAGCAAAGTATATATATTTGCATAGACTGAATATTCAAACACCAATAATAATATTTATTCTCTTTTTTTTCTGTGTCTTCAGGGTATGTGACACTGGTCAGTGTATCTTCTGATGTAGCAGTGAAATGAGTTGGGTGCCAAATTTGCTCAGGCAGATTTTTTCAAATAAAATTAATTACATTTTTCTATTTTGCTTGAGTCCAAAGACCAGGTTATGTTATTACTAGTATTGCAGCTGGCACTGGTGTGGCTGCTGAACAAAACTCATGCAAATTCATTTAGTGATTATAGAGAATGGGACAAAACCCCACTGGCTGTAACAAGAAACACAGTGCCAGCCCAGTGCTGGGACTGGTCCTTTCTGAGGGTTGAGCCTTTTCCATCTTCAGGCTGTGTCTGAAACACAAATTCTTCAGTCCTGCTTAACTTGATAGAAAGAACCTTTGATTTCAGCCTGTGTGTCCCACTGCTTCATATTTACTTTAGCGGTGGCTTAAGTATGGTTTAACACCTTGGTCCAAGAAAGCACTTTAGTCCACATGGAGGTATGATTAATGCATTTAAACTTAGACTTAAGCTCACACTTAAGTTTCATTTATTTTATTGCTATCACATATAAACGAAGTGCCAAGTGTGCTGAAATTTATGAAAATGCTTATTATTCTGCTTCAGTTTATCATAGAGGAAATATGTCATGACATAAATAGGACAAAATACTCAGAAGACCAATGAAGATTTTTTTGAGAAACTGTACAAAGGGAAGAATGAAAAAAAAGGAAAGAAAAAAAGGAAAGACAGAAAGAAAAAGAAAGAAAGACAGAAAGACAGAAAGACAGAAAGACAGAAAGAAAGAAAGAAAGAAAGAAAGAAAGAAAGAAAGAAAGAAAGAAAGAAAGAAAGAAAGAAAGAAAGAAAGAAAGGAAGAAAGAAAGAAAGGAAGAAAGAAAGAAAGAGAAAGAAAGAAGGAAGGCAGGCAGGCAAGGCAAGGCAAGGCAAGGCAAGGCAAGGCAAGGAAAGGAAAGGAAAGGAAAGGAAAGGAAAGGAAAGGAAAGGAAAGGAAAGGAAAGGAAAGGAAAGGAAAGGAAAGGAAGAGAACAAATTCTTTCTTGTTTGTTTTTTCTTTCTCTGAATTGGAGGACAAAATGGTCAAAGACCAAATCCTGTTGCTCACAACCTTTCACTAAAATCCACTGAAACACAGGGACGTTCCTGCATCCCTCTGGAGAACATCACAGATTCACAGAATCATAGAATGGCTCAGGTTGGAAGGGACCTTGAAGATGATCTCGATCCAACCCCCCTGCTGAGGGCAGGGACACCTCTCTCCCATTGGCCCAGGTTGCTCCAAACCCCATCCAACCTGGCCATGAACACTTCCAGGGACGGGGCATCCACAGCCTCCTTGGGCAGTTTGTGCCAGTGCCTCCCCACTCTCATGGGGAAGAATTTTTTCCCTATATCTAACCTAAATCTACCCTCCTGCAGTTTCAGGCCATTGCCCCTTGTCCTATCACTACAGATATGAGAAGTCTATTCCGTTGGTAACTGAGAATATAAACATGTCCAAGACGAAATCCTTTTGTGCCAGCTTCCCACACCACTGGTGGGATCCTCCACTCTGCTGTCTCTCACTGTCTTCCAGCCCAGGCCATTCTATGATCTATCATCTATGGTCTGCCAGCATTATTCTGTATTTTCATGCCAGCACAAAGAATTTGTCAGCAGTGCCTTAATACTCTATTTGGGGACATCTGCCAATCTTGACAGTCAAGCATCAAACACCTTCTCAGAGAATAAATAAGCACGTACCCAGTTCTCACGTTTGGCTCAGAGAAAGCTCTCCTTTTCCCATGTTAAGTGGAAGGAACATAGAGAGGGTCTGTACTGTTTCACAGTGCCCTCTGTGCCGCCAAAATGAACGTCGTATGAGCATTTACAGTAAATTGAGAGGGTGAATCATTTTTCGCTCAGAGGAGTAACAGTTCTGTAGTACAAACTCAACATGTTGCCACATGTGTCCACCAAATTGTGTTCTCTTTGCTGCAAACTTTGAATTAAATTATTTGGGTCAGCTTAAATTTGGAAAGCAACAAAATAAACACCGCTTTTGGCTCATTTAGATGTCTGTGATTATCGCACGATGGTTTGCTTCCTAAATGAAAGTGATGCGATCAGTCTGCCAGGAAAACAAGCAGCAACATTTTTTGTCATGGTTTTGAAAAGGTGGTTGTAACACTCAGTCATTATCCCAAGAACAGGTGGACACCTGGAAAATGAAAATTCAGGTTACTTTTAATGTGCGCTGGATCTGTGGGTGCTCAAGCTTGGAATTTCATATTTTTTGCTTCGAACTAAATGGCATTTTGAGTCTTTGCCTAACGGTTTTCCTATGGACTGCCGCAGTCGTGGGTGGCACGCTTTGGCACCGCGCACCTTCAGAGCTGGGAGGGCTGCTCTATCAATATCCATGATCCGGTGATTAAGGACAGCCTAATGGTATGTCTTGTCAGGATATGGAGTATCGCATTCAGAGTCATTAATAGCTCTCTCCTGTGCACTGACACAATGTAATACAGCAGCTGTCCCACGGAGAAACTCTCATGGCATCCTGTCAGAGGTGGACGCGCTGATAACTGCGGTGGGCACCGGCGTATCACGTCGGGATGGCACCAGAGTCCTTCCTGCCACCAGCACTACGGCGATGCCAGACAGCTTGTGCATAGTGCTAAAACCCGTGCGTCAACAGCTCCATTTTTACGGGCCTTCTCTCGCATGCCATGCCAAAGATTTATAGTAAAAGAGTTAATCCAAGCCATGACCAGGCTTATTTCATGTGACGTTGAGGCACCATGGGGACAACAGGAGCTAAAGGCAGATGCTTGCATGCCAAGGCTGAACGGCTTGTCCTCGCTGCCTGCCCTCATCCCACCTCTTGTTTCCACTGATACCAGCTCCTGCCAAAAACTCCAGACTTCCATTTCGGGCTGACCCCACCTCAGAAAAACACCTCTGATTTTCAGCGCATGGGACAGAGCTTCCCATAAACATTTCCCCACAACTTTGTCACCTCCTATTGCCTTGCAGTCGTGTGGGTACAGGCTGAATGTGCTGCCAAATGTTGCTTTGTGTTTTTCAGAGTGTGTGTCCCATCTTTCTGCTTCTACCAGATGCCACTTACCTTAAACTGAAAGCCCTTTTTTTTTCACTAAGACTGCTCATCGCTGATCTCCTTGCACGACCCATCAACATGAAAAATCCTGATCGTAACTGAAATGTGAGGACCCAGCACAGCTTTTGGAGAGAATGGTTTGCTCGATAGAAATGTACAATAAAACTTCCCTATAATCAATTCAAAGACATCTTAGCAAAGATACTTAACCCAGTAACGGGGCGGAGGAAACACAAGTTAGTAAATGAAAGTTGTTCTTTGGGTGTTTGCTACATCAAGCGCTGGTTACTATCACTAGATTGGACATCCCTGGAAGCATTCAAGGCCAGGTTGGATGGGGCTCTGAGCAACCTGATCTAGTTAAAGATGGGCCCGATCGCTGCAAGGGAGTGGATTAGATGATCTTGAAAGGTCCCTTCCATCTCAAAACATTCTGTGATTCTATCACACTCACTGTGCTGGCACTACCGTCTCCGGTAGGTATTTGGGGTTTTACGATGCTTGGAGAATCTCACACCCACTGCTCAAGTGAGGTTGTTGGCTTTAGCTGACTGTGTTTTCCTCACTTAGGATCTTTGCTTAAGGAGGAGGAGGCAATATGTCTTTCAGCCACTTTATTTAATAAATATCAGCTGATGCACAGGAAGCACTTCTGTAGCCTCTGCTGTGGAATCTGCGTGTGTAATGGAAATGGCTGAGCTGGAAAATCTCCTCTTAATACCGCTAAACTCTTGGGCTCCTGGCTGATGTTTTGGCTCAGGTGTAGCATACTGGACAGCCCTTCGATAGCTCATCCCATAGTAATCCCATATCCTGAATGTCAGAGGTACTGCAGGAAGAGCTTGAAAATCCCTCCAACCGCTTAAGGCAGGGGCAGTCTTAACCCCACATTGCTCAGGGGGGAAAAGCTCTTAGTCCGCAGAACAGACGCCAAAGCCACGTAACCAGAGCTTGGAGCTGCTTACACATATTGATCTTATTGGCTCTTTATTCGATCATACAAAATAGAAGTTTATTTATATTTCCCCTGGCTCGGTTGTGAAGGCTGTTAGGTACTGGCCGTGCACGGTCCCATTTTCTGCTTGCCGACCAGACGGTCTCTGGGTTTATTTGCAGAGATGTCTGGGTGCACATATTGGGTCAGGGAGGTACCTGCAGAGACCCTGTGGCTGCAGTAGCAGCTTGGGCAGCTTTGGTGAGAGCAATTAAAGACCCACTTGTGAGGATCGGATGGCATACGCACTGCAGGGCTTATTTCTTTTTTTTCTATTATTTTTTTCTTTTCTTTTTCCCCCCACCTAGTTTGGAGAAGCTCTAGACTGATCCCACAGACCGAATCGCGCTTCCCATGCATCAGGTGCTTTGCACAAACCAAATTCCTACCGTCCAGGCACACATCACTGAAACTTCTGTCTCAGCATTAGCTTAAAATCATTTGCACGGTGACACACTGGGATCACTTAAAGCCCAAAAGGACAATAATTTGCAGAGCATAGAAAAGAGCTGGATCCACTCACTTACATTCCCTTTGGTCAAACATCTTGTTTCCTGTCCAGGTATAATTATCTCAGCAACATCTGATAAATTTTACTCCTTGCCCATCTTCTCTCGAAATAGCTTCCAGGTTTCTCTGTAAAGCCCCTTTTCCTATTTCACGCACCAATACTTAATTCTTGCACAGATTTTTATTGATTGTTTTTCTTGCCGCTATTTTATTTTACTGTTTTAAGGTTGCTGTTAACACTTATAAGAAAAACTAGTTTTCATGCTCTGTGCGTAAGAGCACAGCTGCACAATTTTTGGCGACACTGCGAATACCTGACTAAAAGTTGGTCGAATAAAAGGAGGAGGAGAGAAAAGGCAGCATAAGAGAGTTAGCAAATTGCTTTTCACTTTTCACATTGTTAAGTCCTAAACACTGGTAAATGCCATTTCACTGGGGAGGACAGTTCATATTTGATATAAATACGAGTGTGCTCAGAGAGGCAACACCACAGGCACTTGCGTTTCTTTGTGCGACATTCAAAATCTTCGCTGTTTGCATCAGCTGGTGACAAGATTTTATTTTTTTTTTTGCATGAACACGAAAATTAAAATCACTTGAGTGTTTTCACCGAGCAAGTCTTAAGCCAGTGCACTTTATTCCTCCAGCAGCACTGGGAAACAGACTGACATTTTATTAGAGCCGTGTTCCTACAGATCAGGTGCTAAAGGGCAAACCACGCAAAACCCATTTACCAGTGCCTGCCTACCCGTGGGTTTTCTTCAGTGCTTTGGCAAAAATGAAGGCAAGTGGTTTTGTGCCATCATAGTCCATCTGAATCCACCTCCTTCTGAATCCACCTCCAGGTCAAATCCTCACTCCATCCTTTATGACGATTATTCTGCACAGATTTGCAGCTGGGGTGGTAGCTCCACCAAGGGGCACTGGCAGCTCCTGGGCAGGCTGCTCTGAAGTGGTTTTCCCTCCCCATGGTACGTTGTCCAGCTCAGGAGTGTTCTGCTGTACCTCCTTTAGGTTATTGCCTGTGGTGGCTTTTGGAAAACGCAGCCTCTGAATCCCAAGGGCTGTGGAAGATGGATGGAAATGTTGCTTTTATTCAAGAGCACCATCAAAAACGTCTTGCGTTTTTGGTAATGTATTGAGAGGAAAACTACCACACCAAAGCTATAGACTTGGTGAGCTTAAAACAAACCAAGAAGGATGGTGTTTGAAAGTTCTGGGTGTCTCAATGCAATCCAGTCTTACTTACGATCTTGGGCACATTTTTCAACTTCCCAGTATCCACGGTCTGATAACTTAAACAGAAAGTCTTTCAGGTTGTGGACTGCCTTTGTACATTTTGTACCGAACCTCCCTTCAGGCAAAAGTGAGAGAATGAGCAGAGAATCCTAACATTCCCGCAGCTGCTAAAAACGCCTCCTCTCCCCAGACGAGGTCCGCAAGGTCTGCCCGTGGTGTCATGTTCCCTATCAGCGCGCTCAGGTTTCAACCTGCTACAACTCCTGCTAAGGGAAAACACGCTTACGGATTGTTTTCGGTGTTAAAATGCTGCTACGTGTTAGGGGGAAAGGGACTGGGAAAAGTCAAGGTTGCGGCAGGCTTGTATGATTCCCTTCGTGCAAACAAAAGCCAGAGGAAGGAAAGGTAAGTTTATGGGATGGGTTAATCCATCGGGAATCTACACAGGGCAGAACAGTTATGAGCAGAATGTACTGTTAATAAACTAATTAAGGTTACCGATGAAGAATTCTAACACTTCCATAAAATAATGTTTCCTAAGAGTAACACACGATTAATGTTTTAAGGAGACTGTTGGACGTTAGCATTTTGACTTGGACATCAGGAAGAAATTCTTCACGGAAAGAGTGGTCAGACACTGGAACAGACTTCCTGGGGAGGTGGTTCAGTCGCCATTCCTGGATGTGTTTAAGTGTCACTTAGATGTGGTGTTGGGTGAGATGGTTTAGGGGTGAACTTGTAGTGTAGGGTTAATGGTTGGAGTGTGGGGTTAATGGTTGGACTTGATGATCGCAAGGGTCTTTTCCAACCTGAACTGTTCTATGATTCTATGACTCTATGACTTGTAACTTTGAACTTCACATCGAGCATCACATTTTGAACATCATATTACCTTTAAGTGAATGTTATGTACTTAATACATAGACGTACAGCAAGACCTGTGGGAGTCTCCTGTGCTTTACCCTGCTGTGACACCTGTTTTTCAAGCAGATGACACAGTGATGAACTACCCAATATTCATCAATCATGGCATCTTCCTGAAAAAAGTTGCTTATAATGAGATTTCCATAGTAACACTTGCACATTCACAGAAAGAAGGGGCCTTCTGTTAAAAAGTCCCTCAGCTTGAGGTCTTCTCCGATGGGATTACAGTGCTCAGCAGGGTCAGAGCTTCCCGAAGAGTCACGGTCCCTGGGGATGGCAGAGGACAGCGTGTGCCTACAGGCAGCCTTAACAAAATAAGCACAAACTCTTCCAGGGCCGTCTGCTTATCCCAAAGTTTCTATTTTCTTTCATGAAACACAGAGGCAAAGAGATCAAAAAAGCTGTGAATCGTAGAAAATAAAGGAAAAAATGGCTCCGGAATATTTTTATTTTTGTCCTGACGCAATCATAGCAAGGAAAATGAAACACGTGACGTGTTGCTGACGAACATCGACGCTGCCTTCCTCCTACTTGAGCAAAGCTGTTGGAAAGGTGCAGCCCGGGTGCCCTTGTTGCCCTTGTTGCACGTGGGCTGTGGTAACCTCTCAAACCTCCTCTCCCACAGGCTCCAGATTCACAAAGAGTAACTAGAGGGCACAGTGGGTCTGAAGCTTTATCTCATCACAAACACCTAATTATTTCCACCAAAATCCATAGTTGTGACCCACGCAGGTGCTGTGACCCATTTATTGGAGAGTGGACTGGGGAAGAGTAAACTTTTTTCCTTTAGAATTTCCCACCTGCAGGTCCCAGCAGTAAGGCTCAATTCTTTCACTCCTATTTTCAGCACGTTGGATGAAACTGAAACCTGAAAACTGCAGAGGCTTAAGCTAAACCTTTGAACGTCTCTGTGGCACTTTTCCTGAGAGATGTGTATCTCCTGTGGATGAAGACACTGAAATACGGAGAATTATATTAGTGCTAATGCCTAAAATAAAAGGGTGAGAACTGGGAATTGGGAAGAGTTCCTGAAGAGGGTCCCTTCGGAGAGCCGGCCAAGTTAACGATCATCACACCAATATGGCTACAGATCGTCCTCCCTTTATTGCTCCGGACAGCTCAATCTATACAGTTCAGCAGTGTCCCCGCGCCTGCCCCTTCACAGAGTTGGTCGGTTACAGGTTTACACGCGCCAGCGTTTTATTGGGCAGTGCCATTCCACTATGCAAGCGGCTATCACCCCCTCTTCTTCCCCCGGGGCCAGCACCTCCCGCCAAGCATCTCGCAAAGCTCTCACAAAACAGATAAAACCTCCTCCTCCCTGTGTTCCAAGGCAGCTTCAAGGACAGAGCCTCTGTTTAGGCCTACGCTGGGTTGTCCACACTTTTAAAGTTATACCGCACCTCTGCTCCACAAGAAATTCCTCTACATATCCCCCTTTTTCTTTTTGGACAACCCAGGCTTCATCCGCTAGCTTGCTTATCATTTTCTTGATTATATTTATCAAACAACTAAACATAACTAAGCCTATAACAATTAAAACTGCAATAACCAAAAATGTCTTAACTAAACTCTTAATTCATCCTGTCAAAGTTCTCACACCCATCACCCTAAATCGTACTTTGATCCTTAATCACACACTTCTAACAAAGCAAAAGGCAGCTGGTTTCCCTGCCTTGCTTTTAGCTAAAGAAAGATCACTCTGCTGGTTAGTACATAAACCTTAACACCTACTATGTGGCTTTGATTACACAACCAATATAAGCTTCATTGTTAGTCACACAAAGAGGATACATATTAATACAACAGGTAACATTGAGAACAGTCACATTTTCCCATAATTGCTCTGCCATCAGCCGTAAGCATCTTCTGCCAGTCCAATCCATATCGTCGTTGGTAATCGGTACCTCAGGGTCCCATCACGTCACTGGGCGAAACAAAGGGATTCAACAGGCAGGCCCAGTGCATGGTCGTGTTGCTGCTGCGCTGCTGAAGTGACAGGATGCTGCACAGCCACATCATGCAGGATCATGCGGTTCTCAAGTCCCTTGTCCGTTATTAATAATAACAGGACACTCAATCGAACTGGCTGCTTCCCAATCTCCCTCTATTATAACGTCTCTGATGACACCGCTCCATCGCTGTTGCAAAGGATCCTTTATGGTTCAAGCTTGAAAATCAGGCTTGAGTGAGGGAGCTGATGGTAGTGGGGGAGCTGAACTGGTTTAAGGGTTTCTTCTATTTCTCGCTGTCCAGTTGATAATTCAGCGAGTTTGTTCAGGATCTCTTTCAGGGGTTCATCCTGATCTTCCTTCTTCCCCCTCTCTCTTTTTTTTTTTTTTTTTTTTTGTTATTAGCTCAAGTATTACTTCGATCACGCTGTTATCACACAGGGAGAGCAGAATTTCCCAGGTCTGTTTTGATCATACTCTCCCGTTCACTCCCATGCACATCTGGTGTACAAGAAGCGTCTTATCTTCATTCTCACGGACAAGCTCTCAACATGAGCTGTACCTGGCTGGTCAGGGTCTCTTTTCATAATTAACAAGCAAGAGTTATGCACTTGTTTAGAAAAGAGCTCAGCTCAAGGACGAAAGTCTTAATTCTGCAACGCAGTGCAGTTTCTCCTTTTTTTTTTTTTTTTTTTCTTCCACCCAGTCGGGACGAGCAGGGAGTTTCTTCCTTTGCCTTTTTCCTTTCCTGCCCTCCCCGCAACGCTTCGATCGCTGCCGCAGCAACTTTCTTTTCTGCTTGCATGATTTCTAGAGTGCGTATTACGGTTTTCCAAACAGTTCCTAGTCCTTTCGCTTCTTTTCCTTCTTTTCCTCCCTCTAAAGTACAGTCCCACAATAGATTTCCTACTTCACGCCATTCCGTGGAACTAAAGATTAATGGCGGGTCGTTCATTTTCTCCCGTTTCCGAGCCCATGGGGCTAATACGTCTCGCTCCTTTACTTTTCCTCCTCTCTTAGAGAGTATACTAAGGAGGCGAGTTGCCGCGTCCGTTTCCATCGCGGTCTTACCTTGGCAGGGGCTTGATCGGCTGCTCAAGCTCTGGTCTCCGGTGCCCTTTTGGTCACACCTGGAACTCTCCTGCCTCCAGCTCTCCGGCTCCCAAATCGGCTCACGTCCGATGCTTCGGAGTCTTCCCACATTTAAGCAATCCGCATTTAAGCGTCCATAGAGGGTCCCTTGTTCAGGCGCCAGAAGAAGAGGGTCCCTTCGGAGAGCCGGCCAAGTTAACGATCATCACACCAATATGGCTACAGATCGTCCTCCCTTTATTGCTCCGGACAGCTCAATCTATACAGTTCAGCAGTGTCCCCGCGCCTGCCCCTTCACAGAGTTGGTCGGTTACAGGTTTACACGCGCCAGCGTTTTATTGGGCAGTGCCATTCCACTATGCAAGCGGCTATCACCCCCTCTTCTCCCCCCGGGGCCAGCACCTCCCGCCAAGCATCTCGCAAAGCTCTCACAAAACAGATAAAACCTCCTCCTCCCTGTGTTCCAAGGCAGCTTCAAGGACAGAGCCTCTGTTTAGGCCTACGCTGGGTTGTCCACACTTTTAAAGTTATACCGCACCTCTGCTCCACAAGAAATTCCTCTACAAGTTCCCACTTTTCAGATACAAATTCTACTTAACAGATTCAGACGAGCTCATTTATCCACCAACCTTCTTATTCACAGAGTTTGTGTATGAGGGGCCCTGTCATCACTGTGAACTTCACACTGCTGTCGACACGCGATCACCAGCAACCGAGCTTGGTTATTCTGATTTTAAACAATTAGAGCTTTACTATCCATAGGGAAGCAAAAGGAAACAGGAATGGAAAGTAGTTATATTGTCAAGTAATTAATCTTCTGCAGAAATCTGCAAAACCTGACTTACAATTTAATTAGTTTTCACGTGCTCACACAAGATTTCAGCTCTTTGCTGACGCTCCAGTTTTGCCTATTCTTACAAGCTAAACACCAGGTTACAATAACGTCATGCAAGGCGTATCATGTATACATCAATCATTTTTGATTTTCTTTATTGAATCGGATCCTTGTATGAGACAAAATACTGAGTTATGTAAGAGTACCATGAGGAATTAAGACTAAGTGAACACTCAAAAGGAATAATAATAATACCTTTATCTTTTAACTGGCTATATTTCCTCTTTGGCTTTCATTTCTCCAAGAATTTTATAAAAGTACCGATCATAATTGCGCTAATAAAGAGCAAATTATACCAACCTATAATTAGAGTAATAAGGAAAAAAGGCGCAGCAGATCATAACTGAACCAATAAGAGGAAAATATAATCATGTTTAATGGCTTCTATGACTGTTAGTGTCTTCTGTATACTTAATGAATTGGTATCCATTTTCAAGGTACGTATCGAGGACGTCTTTACTAATATCATCAGATCTACTGTCGGGAACTGCTGCTAGTCCTGGAGCTCCTCCAGAGCAAGGCTTCTTTGAATAACCAGAATAACCATGGAACTTCAGACCGGTCTGACTACCAGCTAAAATCACCTGTAGCAACACTTAAGTTCTCTCCAGGTTGATTTAGGGTGTCCCTGGGTGACATTCCTGGGTATACACGGGTGTTGTGTGCAGTACCAGGTAGGAGATTTGCAAAAGAAACAGAGAAAGAGGAGAAAGATTCGGGGTCACTGTACTTGGGCATGGAAAGATGCTCTGCAAGCAGGGTATACTCAACTTAAAAATAAAGGCAATGATTTATTTCCTAACAGGCACAGCAGAACAATTAAAAATAAAGGCAACGATTTATTTCCTAACAGGCACAGCAGAACAATTAAAAATAAAGGCAATGATTTATTTCCTAACAGGCACAACAGAACAACCTGAGCGCAACCCCCAAAGCTGAGCATCGGTAGCTCTTTGTGGCTGCTGAGCTCCCGTTCTCTGTGGTTTTTACTTGAAGATTTCACAGCTTGCAGCTTTGGTGTTTTTCCCTCTGAGTCCTTGAGCTGCTAATTGTCCCCATCGTGGCAATCTTACCCCTGTCTGCAGTTTCACCTTTTGTATCTTGTACAGCTTGAGTTTACTTGTTTTGCTCACAGCTTTTTCTCACAACGTAGCGGTTTTCTCAGAGGTTCGAGCCAAGGTCACACAGATACTCAGCGTGACAATTCAGCCGGGTATCAGAGATAGCCAAGCCCCCCTGAGGGAGCTTACCAAGGCTTACAAAACCTTTCCACATTCTCATACAAATGACGTTTCGTGTAGTTTACCTATAGTTTACTTTTTGATTTTCCTCTTGGCACTTAAAAAACGTAAGAATGTTTCCTATTTTTACATCCTCACGCATGCGCACGCTTCCTATGTGATATCCTTTACTTTGAAGTGACATTTGTAAAGCTTTTCAGCCCAGTTATCCTTACAGGAGCTCAGGTGTTCTTTCTGAGGCTTGGAAGGTCAGGATCAAATCTGGTGAATGGGACTCTTCATGTGCAAGCAGACCTTGAAAGCTCAGGGGACACCTTGGGAGAGAGGTGCGTGTTTTCCACTGGAAATTTCTGAGATGTGTATTTTCCCAAGCAGTTTTGTAGACTAACTAAAATCATATATATGGATTAGTGCTAAAGTGACACTGTTTCACTTAGGCTTAACTATGCCACGCAGGTCTTCTAACAAGGACCATTGCTCAACAGTTTTATTATGTAAGTACGTTATTTCAATAAGGTTTATTGTTTAAGTACGTTACTTTGTACTTTGTACTTACTGCCTTGTTGGCAACTATACCCTGGTAGAAGAACCAAAAAGAATTGATAAGAAGGAAACGTCCTACCTCAGAGAGTGCTGAGAGAGCTGAGGAATTGCCAAAGGACTCAAAGTTGGCCAAAGGGAAAGACGACAGGAGGAGATCGCAACCACCCACCCAATCCAAACCAAAGAAAAGTTGATCGCTCCCCACCTGTAGGGAGCCCGTGTGCCAATTTACATGGAAAGCGAAGCTAATTTAAATATACCTAAGAAGGGAGAGTCGTCACTGACCAGTAACTGTAAATTCAGGCGTGTTTATACTAATTAAGTAACATGATAAATACGTTGCAATTCCTCGCTGTGGTGTGCTGGCTTTGTGGGGTCACCGCCCAGCGCCCGTCTCTGCGCAGAAATGAGATAAACGGCAAAACCTCATCTCAGTGTGTGAGACTGGATTATTGAACTGAGTTTTGAGACATCAGTTTTCTCTCTCCTAGATTTCTCAGCTCTATTAGGTAAGTCCTGAAGACAACCCAGAATACAAATAGTTTCTATATCTATAGTTTCTATATAGTTTTCTATGTGTAAATCTCTGCATATGGTTAGGCAATATCCTGAAGGGCAGCTTAATGCTGAACTTAATCATTGTTTGATATTTCTATAATACATATTGTTTAATTCTCTAAGCTTCTTAGCTTACTAAATGTCAATCTTTCCTAGAGCTGCCCTTTGCTTTCATTTCTTAAGAGACTTGGACATCTCTCATATCAAAATTCCTATGCCGGTGTGACATCTATTTCATATGTACACATTAAATAATGGAAAGACACTTTTATCTGCGGTGGTGGTTTTTAAGAACCTTGCCTTACACAAAAAAAAAAGACCAAAAAAACCCTCTAGCATTATAGGCAGGTAGGTAGATAAATAGACATACTTTATTTTAAAGTACCAGTATATATACATATATATATGTAGTATGTATGCGTGTATGTGTAGTATGCATGCATATATGCCTATATATGCATATATGTAGTATGTATACATATAGGTATGTATGCATATATGTGCATATACACACACACACATATATGGTGTTCTACCTGCTGTTTTGTATCTCCTTTCCTTTCAAGCTCCCAAAGGAAAACTGAGAAAACGACCGCCCTACACAGAATTACTAAAAGCATTAAATGTATTTCATCTCTAATTTTCGAGCAGGTATTTTCACTAAGCTAAGTAATAACTAAAATAAGTGTTTCCTCTCGCAGCACACAGTTGTGAAACTTCAATTTATATGTTAATTTTTTAATTAAAGGGGAAAAAAAATTACAGAAGAGGGCTTAGCTTTCTTTAAAAGCACAGCATAATAGTCTAACATTAGACTAAAGTATAATAGTCGAGAAGTGTAACGGTTTAAACAGTCCTGTCCTAATGTCACCCTTCCCTGAGGACACCCAGGTAACCCCGAGGCTGAACTCAGTGTTTCCCACCGCCCGAGACAGTCGCTTCACTTATCCCAGGGTCACCTTGTCAGAGACCATCGAAACGCTCCACATTTTGCATTTATTAACCGTGCCTGCCTCAGAGCAGGAGGCTGCTTCGGGTGCCTTGGGCACTGCCAAGGGGAGTGGAAAGTGGAGAGGAGAGAGGGAGCGGTGGTGACAGCAGATGTAGGACAACACGGTCAATGCTGGAAAACAGATGAAGCCAGAAACGGCATTTTTCGTGTCTGAGCCTCCTGCCGTGTCTCTACTGCTCAAGGCAGTGATGGTGAGGGTTGAGAATATAATGGTTTGTCAGAAGCATCAGAAATACCTTATTTAAAAGTGACTCTCAAGATCTGGGGCTTATGATTCATTCCTCTGGTGTCACAGCAAATGTGTGTCACCTGGCCGTGTTTCCAAAGGGTTTGAAGAGGCACTGGGGAAAGTCAGTGAATGTGCACGTCAGAGGACATCGAAAGCTGCCTTAATTTAAGAACAATTTGGCGTTTCCTGCAGGAAAAAAAGTTCTGGTCAGCAAGGGATGTCACTAGAGTTGGTCCTAAATTAATCCTATTTCATGATGAAGTATTTCTATTTGCATTACTGAGACAACAATCTCAGCCAAGAATTCTGAATTCCCAACTAGAAACTATAGTGGACACTTCCCTGCTGAAAGCTGAGGGGTTTATAACCTGATTTAGGTTTACACTGGGAGATATTCTCTCCAATGGACACGTCCCTGCAATATACCTACTGCACGTCTGATCCTAAAGGTGGCCTGTAAAATCCCTGGGAAAAACTAAATGACCATGCTTTCTTGAGCTTTTCTCTATTAAAACACTATTTCACACGTTCGCTTTTAAAAGTCATCTGTAGTCTCCACGTTAAGGTCTATAAACTTCATACTTAACTTTTTATTTCCGTTTTATTCCTGCGCTATGCATTGCCAAATATTGCTTTTGTGTAATTGAAACAGAGCTGAAGTTTGATTATTAAACAGAGGGAAAGTAATTGTCTTCAGCTTTAACAGGGGAAGCAAAGGCTCTCAGAAGAAAAAAAAATAAAATTGTGGAAAAAGTTGCTTTTTTTCAGAGCAGAGCTAGAGAGAAGACGCTTCTGGGGGGTAACTTCACCACCAAGGGGTGACCTTCTGGTTTCACGTAGTGGCTTCAGGGATGTTGCTTTGACAGGACATTTTGTAAGCGGGGTTGTATGCAAGTTATCTTCTCCACCCCTCTTTTCTATTCCGCCTTCATTTGTACCTCAAAATAGCTGCAATTTCAATATCCCCCCCTGCCTTGTGGGACGTGTCCCCAGCTGTGCTGCAACCCTGACAACTCTGACCTGTGGTCGAGACTGGCTTTGTACCTGCAGCGCTGAATTCTGGAGGAATTAATGCTTAAGAGGTTCAGACAAACAGAAGGTACCAGGTGTACTAAGCAGTATGGGTGATTTCCTATTTGAAGCCTAAGAAGAGAGAAAAAAACAGCCTGTGACACCATATGGGTACCATTTTTAACCCTAACACCAGAAGAGGACAACACAGATTTCTGCCGTAGCCTACGGATGCTCAGGAGTCAAACAATACAACTGGCACTTGCCAGTTGCTGACAGGTCTGTGCAGAGGACGCTCCTTTTCTGTCTGCCACAGTTGCTGAAAACCAAAAATAACTACTTACCTTACAGTGAAAGGAAAAGTCTCAGGTACTCAGAAATTATGTTAATCTTGTGCTGTGAAATAGCAAAAAAAAGTACAGGAGAGACTGGTGCTCTAAGCAAGATGAAGGAAAGAGAGGCAGGATTTTATTAGATTTATAATGCTGTTTATCTTCCCAGATTATAAAATTGTCGCCCCGTGCTAAGAAGAACAAAGGACTGCATCTCCTCTTTCCTGTACGAGCTCATGCCCGAATCTCTCCAAAAGGAGTTTATTGCTGTAGCCTTCCTACAACTCTGCCACGAGGCTCTGAGCAGATGTCAGAGCAAGGAAGGGCTGCCGGCAGATCGAGTTGCCGCTGCCAGCTCTCGCGAGCTTTGTGTCAGAAAAAACAGTTGATTATAATGTCAGTACTGTCCAATTTACGGGCTTAAAGCAGCAGCTGCAGACTGCCTTTTCCCTGAAGTATCCAAAGATCCTGACTCTTAAAAACTTTGTAGTTCTTGTAATAGAAGTGGGGTAAGTGATTCTCTATTTACACCTCTCTGTCTGCCAGGATAATTCACAGTTCAGCTTGATTTGCACGGGGATTGCGATCTTTTAAAACGTTACGCTCTGCCCATTTGTTGCTCTCTTGGGAAAACTCGCTCTGCTCTGCAGATGGAACGAGTAAGCAGGCGTGTGTATCCGAGCCTGGTATTATTCAAGGGATCCTGGGCTAAGTAAATTAAGCTGAGCTAGAAATCACTTATTAATTCAACCATCTTTTCTATTTAAATAGTGATTACATGGTCTGGTGTATAGAATTTTGGGCTGGGTAAAGATTCGCAGGGAGAGGAAATAGTCATTGAAATAAATTGCGTTCCCTTGCTGCATAAGAATACGAAAGTACAGTCTGTTTAACTTTTGCTGGAGGAAACTACTACAGAAGCAGCTTTTTAAAGTATGCAAATACATTGTATGATCGATCTCTGCTAGGTTAAGGTTGATGAGCTAAAGCAATCTTCCGACCTTTTTGCTCTCATAGTAATAATCAAGTAATGTTTGTTTTGCTCAACGTGCTTTACGTTGTTGGGTTTGGTTTAATGCAGCATAAAAAACCTCATTAAATGTAATATTTACATTCAAGGTGTAGTAATAATCCTCCGTCACTCGCTACTTCTGTTAATACTAGCAGAGCAATGAGACTAGACAAGCCCTCTCGTTGAATAGTACAGATCTTCCGTGTTTTTCAAGCTTGATCTATTAGGAACTTTTTCCTCAAAATGCCACCTGCTCTTTCACAGAGCTAATTAAAAAGGTACGGAACCGAATTTTTTGTTAAGTCTTTTTCCTCCTGGAATTCGTGTCTAAAAATTTCTTAGGGTCAAAAGCAATGCTTCTGTGTTCTGCGAGGCTCCAGTGTTTTCCTCCCACCCCATTCCTTTTTCATTAACAGGAAAAAGCAAAGGGGAATTAATTTTAATTGCTATTTAGATATTAAAAGCTTTAGGAACTTTAATGTCTCTTGCTTTTTGTAGCGTCGTTTTCTCCTTTTCATAATAAGGATGCTTGCAATCTCTTTATCATTTCCACCTTGTTGTCGTGGCTGGATCGTGGGTGGTATGTTAGAAGTGAGTATGTGAAAAAAGAGAGTGTCAGTGAAACAAAAGATTTACAGAAATTACGTCTCTCATCTCGCAGTGTTGGGTGCACACACGCCCAACGAGATCCCTACTATTTACATCTCCCACAGTTGCCTTGGTTGACCCTGAGATAGAGTGAAAGACCTGAGCCCCGAGCTAATCTTTACAGACCTTTTCTCACCCCGGCTATTAAAAGATTTTATTACAGGAATGAATGGAACAAAAAACAAGTGACGGGCACATATAAATGCCACTAACTGATGTGAGCCTGCTGTGCGGGTCGTGCGGGCTGCTGGAGGGAGCCTCTGCTTACCCAAACTTCTCGGGAGTCATCCAGATTGACTGTTCACACCACTGGGTTCAGCAAACATGGGGCACCCGCGGGTCTCTACAAGTCAAGTTGAAGGTTAGGTGGGCTCTCACACCCCCTCTGAAGTCTCCTGTTCCCATTCACCACCTTTTACTTTATATTTTTGTAACAAAAAAATAAGAGCATAAGTGTTCCCATTGTTTACAGCCTATTTTCCATCTGTTTAGATGAATGCTAAAATATTATCTCTGAAGATTCTTCCCCTCTCCTTTGACGTCATCTCAAAGTCCAGAACCTCTTTGCACAAAATATTTCTTTTTTTTTCCCCCCGCATTTCCGTAGCTGATTTCCAGGAACACTCACAGGAGCAGGAGGAGCTCTGGTTAGGCCACAGCTGTCCTGTCCACAGAAATTAGCCTCATTCCTTTAAAGGCCACAAGTGCTTCTCATTAACAAAGAAGGGACTGTTCAAAGGGGCAGGCCAGAGCACGCTATGCGTGGCAGGGCGACCAGCGAAAAATAGAAGGAAGCTTTGTTGAGCATTTCCAAAAATGTAAGACGTAGAAATGGGGGTTTTTCTGACCCGTCACTTTCAAGGGGAAGATACGGGCGAGTTTTACAGCATTTGAAAAGGCTGGGGTAAATAAGACTACCAGTATGCTTAAGCATAGTACATAACCAGCACCTGGACCCTTAGCTTTAACGTAATATTAATTATCACTTTGAGAAGAGCTCAGGAAGCAAAGACCATACTATAATTAT